>NC_069401.1:11632976-11654941 GCF_026875155.1 Cherax quadricarinatus
TTCTCTGAGCGTGATTGGTCTGGTGAGGGGATGTTCATCTTCAAGGGTAGCTGTGTCAATTGATGGTATAGGATGAAAGTCTTCTAGGTTCTCGTTCCCGCCTTTTGGTTGACCCACTGGTAGTGGGTGTTGTTAAATCTTCTGCTGTCATTGCGTGAGAGAATGTTCTCCCATACTTCACCCATCAGCTTGGCTTGGTCCAGTGGGTTGTCAAGTAGGGTAGTCACTACCTCACCATTTTCGTCGGTGAAGGAGTGAGAGAGGTGTTGAGTGGGAGTGTGTTTGGCCCCTAGTAGTCTGCGGATCGTGCTCCAGAATTGGTCAGGGTGGCGTTTGTACGGGTTAGCTGGCGCACCAGATAATCCCAAAGATCTCTTTATTTTTGGGTTATTGGGCGATTAGCTCTCTTCTCGATCTAGTAGGGCTTCCCGGGAGGTTGCCCTGTGAGGAGTGTCTACTGCATTCTAAATTGGTACCTGTTCATTCTGTCCTTGATTTCCCTAGTTGGTTTGTATTGTTGGTATATCTTGGACGATGTTAGTGTGCAGCAAGCTTGTGTGGCCTCTTTGATTCTGACATGAAGGGAGTTAATTGCCCCATCTATTGCATTGCAGGGCTGGTCTTCGAGAGAGATGGTTTGATCATTACCTAAGAAGGCTCTAAAGGGGTCGAAACCTAGTGTCTTCAGGTTGGGTTTGGGGGGGGGTGTACGGAACGGAGTGGACTGTAGCTTGATTACCACAGGGATGTGATCTGATTCGACATTGCCACCTGGAGAGACTCTACAGTGGAACAAGCCACAGTCTCTGTTGGTGAGGACTACGTCTGGGGTGCCTGGGTGGTGGCCCACAAATGACTTGAAGAATGGGCCTTGGAATTTGAGGTCTTTCGCGGCCATTACGTGGTATAGTTGTTTCCTCTTGTGGTCACCTTGGGGCAGGGTGGCTCCACAATTGAAGAGAGCAGGGTGGTGGGCATTGAAGTCCCCAGCTAGGATGGTGGGGATATTTCTATTGAGAAGTCGGTGTAAGGGAATGGATTCGATATACAGGCGCCTACTCTGACACCTCGCCACGTACCATGACTCGCTGTTGTCTTCCTGACAGGTATGCCCTGATCCATTGTAGTGCTTTCCCTGTTATCCCTGCTTGGTCCTCCAGTTTTTGCACTAATCTCTTGTGTGGAACTATGTCAAACGCCTTCTTACAGTCCAAGAAAATGCAATCTACCCACCCCTCTCTCTCTTGTCTTAGTGCTGTCACCCTGTCATAGAACTCCAGTAGGTTTGTGACACAGGATTTCCGGTCCCTGAAACCGTGCTGGCTGTCGTTAATAAGCTCCTTCCTTTCTAGGTGCTCCACCACTCTTCTTCTGATAATCTTCTCCATGACCTTGCATACTATACACATTAGTGACACTGGTCTGTAGTTTAGTGTTTCGTGTCTGTCTCCTTTTTTAAAAACTGCGACTACATTTACTGTCTTCCATACCTCAGGTAGTCGCACTGTTTCGATAGATGTGTTGAAGATTGTTGTTAGTGGCACACATAGTGCCTCTGCTCCCTCTCTTAGGACCCATGGAGAGATGTCATCTGGCCCCATTGCCTTTGAGGTATCTAGCTCGCTCAGCAGTTTCTTCACTTCTTCCTCGGTTGCATGTATTGTGTCCAACACTTGAAAGTGTACCCCACCTCTCTGTCTTTCTGGAGTCCCTCCTGTCTCCTCTGTGAACACTTCTTTGAATCTCATGTTGAGCTGCTCACATACTTCGAGGTCATTTCTTGTGACCTCCCCTCCTTCCTTCCACAGCCTGATTACCTTGTCCTTGACTATTGTTTTCCTCCTGATGTGGCTGTGCAACAGCTTTGGGTCAGATTTGGCTTTCGCTGCTATGTCATTCGCGTATTGTCTTTGGGCCTCCCTTCTTACCTGTGCATATTCATTTCTGGCTCTATGACTTTTCTCCTTATTCTCCTGGATCCTTTGCCTTCTATACTTCTTCCATTCTCTACCACACTTGGTTTTGGCCTCCCTGTACCTTTTGGTAACCCAAAAGCTCATCCTTGCTTTTTCGTTATTTCTGTTACCCTTGGGTACAAACCTCTCCTCAGCTTCCTTGCATATTGTTGTCACATATTCCATCATCTCGTTGACTGACTTTCCTGCCAGTTTTATGTCCCAATGAACTCCATGCTGGAAATTCTTCATGCCTGCTTAGTCCCCTTTCTTGTAGTTTGGCTTCATGAATCCAGCCCTTCCTGCTTCTCTCTCTACTTGTAACACTGCTATGAATTCAAAGCTCAGAACCACATGATCACTGGCCCCGAGGGATCTTTCACATGTGATTCCTCAATATCTGCACTACTCAAGGTGAATACTAGGTCCAGTCTTGCTGGTTCATCCTCTCCTCTCTGGTAGTGCCCTTTACATGTTAAAACATGAGGTTTTTCCAGTACCACCTCCAACATCTTAGCCTCCACGTTTCTGGGCCCCATGGGCCCCAGAAAGGGGCTCCGCGTTCTCCCAATCGATTTCCTTGTGGTTGAAGCCACCCATAATCAGCAGCTTTGCCCTGCTCGCATGAGCCCTTCTGGCCACTGCAGCCAGTGTGTCAACCATCGATCTATTACTCTCACCAAACTTTTGCCTTGGCCTCCTGCTGTTCTGTGGTGGTTTATACATCACTGGAATTACCACCTTGGGACCTCCTGACTTAAGCGTTCTTATTATGTAATCGCTTGCATTTCCTCTGTCTCCTTCCTCCAGCTCATCAAAATCTCATCGGTTTTTGATGAGCAGTGCCACTCCTCCACCCCCCCTCTGTTCCCTCTGTCTTTCCTCAGGATCTGATATCCCATTGGAAAGATGGCATCTGTTATCATCCCTGTGAGCTTGATTTCTGTGAGAGCTATGATATCCGGTGATGCCTCTTTGACTCTTTCGCGCAACTCCTCCCACTTATTCGTTATTCCATCAGTGTTGGTGTACCATACTTTCAGTTTCCTCTCCAAGACTGTGTTTTAGGGGGTCTGTGAGGGTGGGGGACCTGGCAGTGTGCTGTGGGATTCTACAACATAGTGTGGGGTGGGAGCTATAAGTGTGGATTGTGGTTTGTGTTGGGATAGTGTGTTTGGTTGTGGGATTCTAGGGGTGGTTCTGTGGGTGCTTGTGCTTGTTGCTCGGCCCTGCTCTGGTTGTCCTCTGCTTATGCTGTCCTTGTCTCCCTTCCTAGCCCCTTTCGCTTTTGTGTCCTCTCCCTCAGCTGCTGTTGTTTTGTTTTTGTTCTGTCTTGATCTAGGAACACCCTCTTGTATGTTGACAATTCCTTCAGCCATGGTTTCTTTTGCAGGATCCTGTTTTGCACTGTTCTGTCTTGAAAATCAGCCTGACCAGCCGATTTCTCCCCTTCAAGTACCCCCCTATTCTCTGAAAATTTACTATCTCAGACATGTCCTCTTTGTCTATTACTTTGATGATGTTTTCAATCTCCTGTCTTTCTTCCTGCCATCTTTCATTGTGTATCCTCCCCTTGCTCTCCTGAAGCCCATGAATAAACACTGATTTCTCCCTCTCCTCCTCCCACTGCCTTTTCCTCTGTGTCTCTGGTTCCTGTTTGAACATAGCCATTTTCTCCCTCAATTTTTTCCTGTAGCTCTTGTTAACATAGTTGTGCCTCTGTATGTGACCTCTCCCCCTTTCCACCTTTACCCCCCTCCCCCACCACCATCCCTGCTCCCAACTGCCATCCCCTTTCATTCTGCAGCCCTGCCTGGTGGGCTGATAGGGACTTAGTATAAGTTATGTCTCGTTCCTTTCCGTTGGGCTTCTCATTCACTAGGGGTGTACCAGCTTCACATGCCATGTCTCCTCTGGTCAATACCCCTGTAACTCGCTTCAGCCTATTTACCTCATATTCTAGGGTCCTTATCCTGGCTTCTGCAGCTTCGACTTGTGGCTCCCAGGAAGAGTTGAAGAGGAGGAGGGAGGAAATGGAGGAGGAAGAGGAGGAGAAAGCAGAGGAGGGAGAGGATGAGGTAGAGGAGGGAGAGGAAGAAAAGGAAGGAGAGGAGGCTGAGGAAGAGGAAGAGGGAGGGAAAGGAGGAAGAGGAGGGGGAGGGGGTGGAGGAGGCCCTAACAGTCAGAGGCTGTGTGTAGACTAGTGCGTACATGCATGTGTGTTCCGATGTGCGTGTCTGTGTATTTATGAGTCCTTTCATATTTACTCACTTACGTACTCTACATATGTACGCAATCACTTCGTTCACACTGTGCACTATGTACACACTGTCTTTGTGTGCTTAAACTTGCTCTTCAGTTCTATAACCCCACTTGGCCTGCCCTACTCCTGTGCATGCACGCACTAGTGTTTGTCACCCAAAACTACCCTACTAAGTTTTTCTTCCTTACTATATGTTAAGTGGTGTATGTATGATAATCACTCCAGAGCAAGGTTTGTACCTCCTGAGCTACCAGCGATGCAGGGCCGAACCTGATCACTCAACATACCACATGCTACCACAACACAGGTGATTTGTACATTACGCCTGGCAGAGGTGTCGTCTGGATCCCGGCTGTTGCGGCTGTACGATGCTTCTCGCTGCTTCTGGTCCTGGCTCCCCCTCAGCTTTTTCTTTTCAACTATTCTATTCACATTACCCATTTGCACCATATACCAGGTGAACACTTTAAGTCCTTATTTTCCACACTTGTCTCAGAAACAGGAAAACACCGAGTTTCAAGAAAAAACTTGATATATTCCCTTCGATTTTTTCGTTTCTTTCCTCTCACTTATTGCTTTATTATACACTATTTCATCTGTCCTTATTAATCTCTGTCTCACTGGCTTGATCCCACTCGTTCTGTTTGAATTTGAGTTACTAGCTTGTGGCACCACCACCTACACCCGACACTAGGCCCACCTCACTCTCGTGACACTGAATCCACTTTCAAATTGTAGTCCTCACCTCCCTTTTCTGATTTAGGGCAACTTGTTATTCACAAGTGTGTTGCCACAAGAGTGTTGCCACAAGTGTGATACCACAAGTGTGTTGCCAAAAGTGTGATGCCACAAGTGTGTTGCCATAAGCGCAATGCCACAAGAGTGTTGCCACAAGTGTGTTGCCACAAGAGTGTTGCCACAAGTGTGATGCCACAAGTGTGTTGCCAAAAGTGTGATGCCACAAGTGTGTTGCCATAAGCGCAATGCCACAAGTGTGTTGCCACAAGTGTGGTGCCACAAATGCGGTGCCACAAGCACATTGTCACAAGTGCGGTGCCACAAGTACGTTGTCACAAATGCGGTGCCACAAGTACGTTGTCACAAGTGCGGTGCCACAAGTACGTTGTCACAAGTGCGGTGCCACAAGTACGTTGTCACAAGTGCGGTGCCACAAGTACGTTGTCACAAGTGCGGTGCCACAAGTACGTTGTCACAAGTGCGGTGCCACAAGTACGTTGTCACAAGTGCGGTGCCACAAGTACTTGTCACAAGTGCGGTGCCACAAGTACGTTGTCACAAGTGCGGTGCCACAAGTACGTTGTCACAAGTGCGGTGCCACAAGTACGTTGTCACAAGTGCGGTGCCACAAGTACGTTGTCACAAGTGCGGTGCCACAAGTACGTTGTCACAAGTGCGGTGCCACAAGTACGTTGTCACAAGTACGGTGCCACAAGTACGTTGTCACAAGTGCGGTGCCACAAGTACGTTGTCACAAGTACGGTGCCACAAGTACGTTGTCACAAGTGCGGTGCCACAAGTACGTTGTCACAAGTGCGGTGCCATAAGTACGTTGTCACAAGTGCGGTGCCACAAGTACGTTGTCACAAGTGCGGTGCCATAAGTACGTTGTCACAAGTACGGTGCCACAAGTACGTTGTCCACAAGTGCGGTGCCACAAGTACGTTGTCACAAGTACGGTGCCACAAGTACGTTGTCACAAGTGCGGTGCCACAAGTACGTTGTCACAAGTACGGTGCCACAAGTACGTTGTCACAAGTGCGGTGCCACAAGTACGTTGTCACAAGTACGGTGCCACAAGTACGTTGTCACAAGTACGGTGCCACAAGTACGGTGCCACAAGTACGTTGTCACAAGTGCGGTGCCACAAGTACGTTGTCACAAGTGCGGTGCCACAAGTACGTTGTCACAAGTGCGGTGCCACAAGTACGTTGTCACAAGTGCGGTGCCACAAGGCGCTGTATTTGCCATAACAATGTTTCAAATCTATATAAATGATTTACCAGAAGGAATGAAAAAAAAAATGAATATATTTGAGAATGTTATAACAATCTCCTGTAAAAATAATAATGTAAACGACTTTAAACATAAAGAAGAGAACGTGGATAGACTGACCACATACACTGATAGATGCGTGATGGAATTTAATGTATATAAATGCCACGTAATAGAGCCGAGAGAAAGTGAAATAAAACCACTTGAAGAATACTGACTGTGACTAAATATTGAAAGTCTCAGAGAAAGTGAACCACAAATTAATGATTATTATCACCGGAAAATCTTATAAATGAAACTGTAACAAACTAATACACTGACAAACTAATATACTACACTGGCAAACTAATATACTATACTGACAAACTAATATACTACACTGACAAGCTAATATACTACACTGACAAACTAATATACTACACTGACAAACTAATATACTACACTGACAAACTAATATACTAAACTGACAAACTAATATACTACACTGACAAACTAATACACTAAACTGACAAACTACAGTAATATACTACACTGACAAACTAATATACTAAACTGACAAACTAATATACTACACTGACAAACTAATATACTACACTGACAAACTAATATACTAAACTGACAAACTAATATACTAAACTGACAAACTAATATACTACACTGACAAACTAATATACTACACCGACAAACTAATACACTAAACTGACAAACTACAGTAATATACTACACTGACAAACTAATATACTACACTGACAAACTAATATACTACACTGACAAACTAATATACTAAACTGACAAACTAATATACTACACTGACAAACTAATACATTACACTGACAAACTAATATACTACACTGACAAACTAATACACTGACAAACTAATATACTACACTGACAAACTAATACACTTACAAACTAATACACTGACAAACTAATATACTACACTGACAAACTAATACATTACACTGACAAACTAATATACTACACTGACAAACTAATACACTGACAAACTAATATACTACACTGACAAACTAATACACTTACAAACTAATACACTGACAAACTAATATACTACACTGACAAACTAATACACTTACAAACTAATACACTGACAAACTAATACACTTACAAACTAATACACTGACAAATTAATACACTTACAAACTAATACACTGACAAACTAATACACTTACAAACTAATACACTGACAAACTAATACACTTACAAACTAATACACTGACAAACTAATACACTGACAAACTAATACACTTACAAACTAATACACTGACAAACTAATACACTGACAAACTAATACATTACACTGACAAACTAATATACTACACTGACAAACTAATATACTACACTGACAAACTAATATACTACACTGACAAACTAATATACTACACTGACAAACTAATACACTGACAAACTAATACACTACACTGACAAACTAATATACTACACTGACAAACTAATACACTACACTGACAAACTAATACACTACACTGACAAACTAATACACTACACTGACAAACTACAGTAATATACTACACTGACAAACTAATATACTACACTGACAAACTAATATACTACACTGACAAACTAATATACTACACTGACAAACTAATATACTACACTGACAAACTAATATACTACACTGACAAACTAATATACTACACTGACAAACTAATACATTACACTGACAAACTAATATACTACACTGACAAACTAATACACTACACTGACAAACTAATATACTACACTGACAAACTAATATACTACACTGACAAACTAATATACTACACTGACAAACTAATATACTACACTAAAAAACTAATATACTACACTGACAAACTAATATACTACACTAAAAAACTAATATACTACACTGACAAACTAATATACTACACTAAAAAACTAATATACACACTGACAAACTAATAACTACACTAAAAAACTAATATACTACACTGACAAACTAATATACTACACTAAAAAACTAATATACTACACTGATAAACTAATACACTACACTAAGAAACTACAGTAATACACTACACTAACAAACTAATATTAGGACAAAGTAGAGAGCAGTTGTGAGGTGTCCACACAGGAACACATACAAAGTTAGAAAAGGTTCAAAGAAGAGTTGTAAAACTGATGACAGAGCTGAACAATATGAACTATAATGAACAGTTGAAAACATTAAAGTTGTTCATGTTGGCTGATAACAGGAACACAAGTGACATGATGTTGACTGATAACAGGAACACAAGTGACATGATGTTGACTGATAACAGGAACACAAGAGACATGATGTTGATTGATAACAGGAACACAAGAGACATGATGTTGACTGATAACAGGAACACAAGAGACATGATGTTGACTGATAACAGGAACACAAGAGACATGATGTTGACTGATAACAGGAACACAAGAGACATGATGTTGACTGATAACAGGAACACAAGAGACATGATGTTGACTGATAACAGGAACACAAGAGACATGATGTTGACTGATAACAGGAACACAAGAGACATGATGTTGACTGATAACAGGAACAAGAGACATGAAGTTGACTGATAACAGGAACACAAGAGACATGATGTTGACTGATAACAGGAACACAAGAGACATGATGTTGACTGATAACAGGAACACAAGAGACATGATGTTGACTGATAACAGGAACACAAGAGACATGATGTTGATTGATAACAGGGAAACAAGAGACATGATGTTGACTGATAACAGGAACACAAGAGACATGATGTTGACTGATAACAGGAACACAAGAGACATGATGTTGACTGATAACAGGAACACAAGAGACATGATGTTGACTGATAACAGGAACACAAGAGACATGATGTTGACTGATAACAGGAACACAAGAGACATGATGTTGACTGATAACAGGAACACAAGAGACATGATGTTGACTGATAACAGGAACACAAGAGACATGATGTTGACTGATAACAGGAACACAAGAGACATGATGTTGACTGATAACAGGAACACAAGAGACATGATGTTGACTGATAACAGGAACACAAGAGACATGATGTTGACTGATAACAGGAACACAAGAAACATGATAACCAGTTATAAGGTCATGGAAGAGCAAATGAACAGAGATTTCTTAGTACCTGCAACAGAGATGAGCTGCAACAGTTGCAAACCGTGGGAAAAGGTTGAGTGGAAATGAGAGTAGAGTATGTTTCACTTCAACTAGAGTGGTTGATCAGTGGAATACATTGAAAGAGGAATGAGTAAATATTGCAACCACTGCAGATTAAAAACAATATAATGAGAATATTGAAGACGAGACATCACGTGCATAACTGCTGCTGTAACTAGTAACACACACACACACACACACACACACACACACACACACACACACACACACACACACACACACACACACACACACACACAGGAGGGAGAGGGAGGGAGCAGAGGAGCTATGTGTACCCCTAACAACAATATTCAATACATCTATCGAACAGGGAGATTGCCTGAGGCATAGAAGACAGCAAATGTAGTCCCAATCTTTAAAAAAGGAGACAGGCATGAAGCACTAAACTACAGACCAGTGTCACTGACATGTTTAGTATGTAAAGTCATGGAGAAGATTATCAAGAGAAGAGTGGTGGAACACCTAGAAAGGAATGATCTCATCAACAGCAGCCAGCATGGTTTCAGGGACGGCAAATCTTGTGTCACAAACCTACTGGAGTTCTATGACATGGTGACAGCAGTAAGACAAGAGAGAGAGAGGGGTGAGTGGATTGCATTTTCTTGGACTGCAAGAAGGCGTTTGACACAGTTCCACACATGAGATTAGTGCAAAAACTGGAGGACCAAGCAGGGATAATAGGGAAGGTGCTACAATCGATCAGGGAATACTTGTCAGGAAGACAGCAGCGAGTCATGGTACGTGGAGAGGTGTCCGAGTGGGCATCTGTGACCAACGGGGTCCCACAGGGGTCAGTCCTAGGACCAGTGCTGTTTCTGGTATTTGTGAACGAAATGACGGAAGGAACAGAATCCGAAGTGTCCCTGTTTGCAGATGACGTGAAGTTGATGAGAAGAATTCATTCGATCGAAGACCAGGCAGAACTACAAAGGGATCTGGACAGGCTGCAGACCTGGTCCAGTAATTGGCTACTGGAGTTCAATCCCACCAAGTGCAAAGTCATGAAGATTGGGGAAGGGCAAAGAAGACCGCAGACGGAGTACAGTCTAGGGGGCCAGAGACTACAAACCTCACTCAAGGAAAAAGATCTTGGGGTGAGTATAACACCAGGCACATCTCCTGAAGCGCACATCAACCGAATAACTGCTGCATCATATGGGCGCCTAGCAAACCTCAGAACAGCATTCCGACATCTTAATAAGGAATCGTTCAGGACCCTGTACACCGTGTACGTTAGGCCCATATTGGAGTATGCGGCACCAGTTTAGAACCCACACCTAGCCAAGCACGTAAAGAAACTAGAGAAAGTGCAAAGGTTTGCAACAAGACTAGTCCCAGAGCTAAAAGGTATGTCCTACGAGGAGAGGTTAAGGGAAATCAACCTGACGACACTGGAGGACAGGAGAGATAGGGGGGACATGATAACGACATACAAAATACTGAGAGGAATTGACAAGGTGGAAAAAGACAGGATGTTCCAGAGATTGGACACAGTAACAAGGGGACACAGTTGGAAATTGAAGACACAGATGAATCACAGGGATGTTAGGAAGTACTTCTTCAGCCACAGAGTAGTCAGTAAGTGGAATAGTTTGGGAAGCGATGTAGTGGAGGCAGGATCCATATACAGCTTTAAGCAAAGGTATGATAAAGCTCACGGTTCAGGGAGAGTGACCTAGTAGCGATCAGTGAAGAGGCGGGGCCAGGAGCTGGGACTCGACCCCTGCAACCTCAACTAGGTGAGTACAACTAGGTGAGTACACAGACACACACACACACACACACACACACACACACACACACACACACACACACACACACACACGCTCACGGTTCAGGGAGAGTGACCTAGTAGCGATCAGTGAAGAGGCGGGGCCAGGAGCTCGGACTCGACCCCCGCAACCTCAACTAGGTGAGTACAACTAGGTGAGTACACACACACACACACACACACATGAGGAACTTCCTTCAAGACATTCAGTGGGAGAGGGAACTGACAGGAAAACCAGTACAAGAAATGATGGACTATGTGGCAACAAAATGCAAGGAGGCAGAGTAGAGGTTTGTTCCCAAGGGAAACAGAAATAATGGGAAGAACAGAACGAGTCCTTGGTTCACCCAAAGGTGTAGGGAGGCAAAAACTAGGTGTACTAGAGAATGGAAAAGGTACAGAAGACAGAGAACTCAGGAAAATAAAGAGATTAGCCGAAGAGCCAGAAACGAATATGCACAGATAAGAAGGGTGGCTCAGAGACAATATGAAAATGACATAGCATCAAAAGTAAAGACTGACCCGAAGCTGTTGTACAGCCACATCAGGAGGAAAACAACAGTCAAGGACCAGGTAATCAGATTGAGGAAGGGTGATGGGGAATTCACAAGAAACGGCCGAGAGGTATGTCAGGAGCTCAACACAAGATTTAAAGAGGTATTTACAGTGGAAACCAGTAGGATTCCAGGAAATCAGAAAAGGGGGGCACACCAGCTAGTGCTGGATGAGGTACATAAAACCAAGGAGGAGGTGAAGAAGCTGCTATGCGAACTTGACACCTCAAAGGCGGTGGGACCAGACAACATCTCTCCATGGGTCCTTAAAGAGGGAGCAGAGATATTGTGTGAGCCATTAACAAAGATCTTCAACACATCATTTGAAACTGGGCAACTCCCTGAGGTATGGAAAATGGCAAATGTAGTCCCAATTTTTAAAAAGGGAGACAGACATGAGGCACTAAACTACAGACCTGTATCACTAACGTGTATAGTATGCAAGGTCATGGAGAAGATCATCAGGAGGAGAGTGGTGGAGCACCTGGAAAGAAACAAGTGTATAATTGACAACAAGCACGGTTTCAGGGAAGGAAAATCCTGTGTCACAAACCTACTAGAGTTTTATGACAAGGTGACAGAAGTAAGACAAGAGAGAGAGGGGTGGATCGACTGCAGATTTTTGGACTGCAAGAAGGCCTTCGACACAGTTCCTCACAAGAGGTTACTGCAAAAGCTAGAGGATCAGGCACACATAACAGGAAAGGCACTGCAATGGATCAGAGAATACCTGACAGGGAGGCAACAACGAGTCATGGTACGCGACGAGGTGTCAGAGTGGGCGCCTGTGACAAGCGGGGTTCCACAGGGGTCAGTCCTAGGACCTGTGCTGTTCTTGGTATATGTGAACGACATAACGGAAGGGATAGACTCAGAAGTGTCCTTGTTTGCAGATGATGCGAAGTTAATGAGAAGAATCAAATCGGATGATTATCAGGCAGGACTACAAAGAGACCTGGACATGCTACAAGCCTGGTCCAGCAACTGGCTCCTTGAATTTAACCCTGCCAAATGCAAAGTCATGAAGATTGGAGAAGGGCAAAGAAGACCGCAGACACAATATAGTTTAGATGGCCAAAGACTGCAAACCTCACTCAAGGAAAAAGATCTGGGGGTGAGTATAACACCGAGCATATCTCCTGAGGCGCACATCAATCTGATAACTGCTGCAGCATACGGGCGCCTGGCAAACCTACGGTTTACGTTCTGATACCTCAGTAAGGATTCGTTTAAGACTCTGTATACCATTTACGTCAGGCCCATACTGGAGTATGCAGCACCAGTTTGGAATCCACACCTAGTCAAGCACGTCAAGAAATTAGAGAAAGTGCAAAGGTTTGCAACAAACTAGTCCCAGAGCTACGGGGATTGTCCTACGAAGAAAGGTTGAGGGAAATCGGCCTGAGACACGGGAGGCAGGAGGGTGGGGGAACATGAAAGAAAATAAAAAACTCCCCCGGCGGAATAGACAAGGTGACAAACCCGGGAGTTCAAGAAGGGCACAGAACAAGGGGGTCACAATTGGAATTTGAAGACCAATGAATAAAAGGGGATGTTAGGAAGTATTTTTCAGCAAGAGTATGGGGCCGTGGGAATACCTAGAAAGTACTTAGTGGAGGCGGGAACCATACACGTTTTAAGGCGAGGTAGATAAAGTCAGGGCGGGAGAGAGGACCTAGTACAACAGCAAGGGGGGGGGGGCCGGGAGCTGTAAAACGCCCCTGCAACCATAAATGGGTGGAAAAAAAAGGGTGAGTACACACACACAAATGCGCACACACACACAACACACACACACACACACACACACACACACACACAAAACACACACACCACACACCACACACACACACACACACACACACCTCGACCGAGACGAACACGGGACGAAAGGAAACAATGAAAGAGAGAGTTAAAAAAAACGAAAGGGAAAGGGGGAAAAATGAAAAAGGGAGAGCGAATCCCCAGGATCAAATGGAAGGAAAAGGGCACCCCCAGAAACACCTGCAGAGGATCCAGCCACGACCCCCCCAAAGGGGCAACTGAAAATCCAAACCAACCATCACACACCGACCCCTCTGTTTCCACCCCCCCGACCAAGTTACGTATTAAACAAAAGTTAAAGGGTTTTGGTACCAAATGCAGATGGATTAACGAATAAACATGGGGAAGGGCAAGAAAGAATCAATGAGAATCCCCCAGACATCAAGCATTAAAGAAAAAAAAATCATGGGGGACAATAAACGATGCAATCTTCCCACCGGGGATCCCGATCATGGGGAAAAGAAGAAGGGGCAGGGGGGGAGGGGGGGTTGCTCTGCTCTAAAAAACAGATGGGAAATTGAGAAAATGGAAGAATAGATGAACGGGGAGAAAGAGACTACATAGCAGGTACACTTCAGTCGGGGGAACACAAAGTGGTCATTGCAGTGATGTATAATCCACCACAGAACTGCAGGAGGCCAAGAGAGGAATATGAAGAGAGCAACAGAGCAATGGTGGACACACTTGCTGAGGTGGCAAGAAGAGCTCACTCCAGCAGAGCAAAGTTGCTGGTTATGGGGGATTTCAACCACAGGGAGATTGACTGGGAAAACCTGGAGCCACATGGGGGTCCCGAAACATGGAGAGCCAGGATGTTGGACGTGGTGCTGGAAAACCTCATGCACCAACATGTTAAGGACACTACCAGAGTGAGAGGGGAGGATGAACCAGCAAGATTGGACCTTGTGTTCACCCTGGGCAGCTCAGACATTGAGGACATCAAGTATGAGAGTCCCCTAGGAGCTAGCGACCACGTGGTTCTGTGCTTTGAATACATAGTAGAGCTGCAAGTGGAGAGAATAACAGGAGTAGAATGGGAAAAACCTGACTATAAAAGAGGGGACTACATAGGGTTGAAGAACTTCCTGCGGGAGGTCCAGTGGGACAGAGAACTGGCAGGAAAGCCAGTAAATGAAATGATGGAATATGTAGCAACAAAATGCAAGGAGGCAGTGGAAAGGTTCATTCCCAAGGGCAACAGTAACAACGGGAAGACCAGAACAAGCCCCTGGTTCACCCGACGGTGTAAGGAGGCAAAAACAAAGTGCAATAGAGAATGGAAAAAGTACAGAAGGCAGAGAACACACGAAAATAGGGAGATCAGTCGCAGAGCCAGGAATGAGTACACACAGGTAAGGAGGGAGGCCAGCGACAGTATGAAAATGACATAGCATCGAGAATCAAGACTGACCCGAAGCTGTTGTATAGCCACATCAGGAGGAAGACAACAGTCAAAGACCAGGTGATCCAGATTAAGGACAGAAGGTGGAGAACTCACAAGAAATGATCAGGAGGTATGTGAGGAGCTGAACAGGAGATTTAAGGAAGTTTTTACAGTAGAGACAGGAAGGGCTGTGGGAAGACAGAACAGAAGGGAACATCAAGAGAGGAATATACCAACAAGTGTTGGATGACATACGAACAACTGAGGAGGAGGTGAAGAAGCTCTTAAGTGACCTTGACACCTCAAAGGCGATGGGACCGGACAAATCTCCCCATGGGTCCTTAGAGAAGGAGCAGAGATGCTGTGTGTGCCTCTAACCCCAATCTTCAACACATCCCTTGAAACTGGGCAACTACCTGAGAAATGGAAGACAGCTAATGTAGTCCCCATATTTAAGAAAGGAAACAGAAACGAGGCACTAAACTACAGACCTGTGTCTCTGACATGTATCGTGTGCAAAATCATGGAGAAGATTATCAGGAGGAGAGTGGTCGAACACCTGGAAAGGAACAAGATTATAAATGAAAACCAGCATGGGTTCATGGAAGGCAAATCTTGTATCACAAACCTCCTGGAGTTTTATGACAAGGATAACAGAAGTAAGACACGAGGAGAGGGTTGGGTAGATTGCGTTTTCTAGGGCTGCAGGAAGGCCTTTGACACAGTTCCCCACAAGAGATTAGTGCAGAAGCTGGAGGATCAGGCACACGTAAAAGGAAGGGCACTGCAATGGATAAGGGAATACCTGACAGGGAGGCAGCAACGAGTCATGGTACGTGAAGAGGTATCACAGTGGGCGCCTGTTACGAGCGGGGGTTTCCCACAGGGGTCAGTTCCCAGGACCAGTGCTATTTTTGATATATTTTGAACGACATGATGGAAGGAATAGACTCTGAAGTGTCCCTGTTCGCAGATGACGTGAAGTTGATGAGAAGAATTAAATCGGACGAGGATGAGGCAGGACTGCAAAGAGACCTGGAGAGGCTGGACATGTGGTCCAGTAACTGGCTTCTCGAATTCAATCCAAGCCAAATGCAAAGTCATGAAGATTGGAGAGGGGCAAAGAGACGCAGACAGAGTATAGGCTAGGTGGACAAAGACTACAGACCTCACTCAGGGAGAAAGACCTTGGGGTGACCATAACACCGAGCACATCACTGGAGGCACACATCAACAAATAACCGCTGCAGCATACGGGCGCCTGGCAAACCTGAGAATAGCGTTCCGATACCTTAATAAGGAATCGTTCAAGACACTGTACACTGTGTATGTTAGGCCCATACTGGAGTATGCAGCACCAGTCTGGAACCCACACCTGGTCAAGCACGTCAAGAAGTTAGAGAAAGTACAAAGGTTTGCAACAAGGCTAGTCCCAGAGCTCAAGGGAATGTCGTACGAGGAAAGGTTAAGGGAAATCGGACTGACGACACTGGAGGACAGAAGGGTAAGGGGAGACATGATAACGACATACAAGATACTGCGGGGAATAGACAAGGTGGACAGAGATAGGATGTTCCAGAGAGGGGACACAGGGACAAGGGGTCACAACTGGAAGCTGAAGACTCAGACGAGTCACAGGGACGTTAGGAAGTATTTCTTCAGTCATAGAGTTGTCAGCAAGTGGAATAGCCTAGCAAGTGAAGTAGTGGAGGCAGGAACCATACATAGTTTTAAGAAGAGGTATGACAAAGCTCAGGAAGCAGAGAGAGAGAGGATCCAGTAGCGATCAGTGAAGAGGCGGGGCCAGGAGCTGAGTCTCGACCCCTGCAACCACAATTAGGTGAGTACAATTAGGTGAGTACACACACACACACATGTCCCTATCCACCCTGATAATTCCTGTCAGTTGTTAGCATATCCCCCTATCTCGCGCGTGTGTGTGTGTGTGTGTGTGTGTGTGTGTATGCGTGTGTGTGTGTGTATGTGTGTGTGTGTGTGTGTGTTTTTGTGTGTGTGTGTGTTTGTGTGTTTGTGTGTTTGAGTTTACTCACCTAATTGTGGTTGCAGGGGTCAAGAGCTGAGTCTCGACCCCTGCAACCTCAATTAGGTGAGTACACACACACACACACACACACACACACACACACAGGAGATGTCCCCAGACATCATAGCAGTCACAGAAAGAAAACTCATGGGGACAATAACAGACGTAATCTTCCCACCCGGATATCAGATCCTGAAGAAGGAGCAGAGGGGGAGGTGGGGGGTTGCACTGCTCATTAAAAACCGATGGGCTTATCAAGAAATGGAAGGAATGGACGAGACTGGAGAAAGGGAGTACATAATAGGCACAGTTCAGTCAGGGGAACATAAGGTAGTTATTGCAGTGATGTATAACCCACCACAGAACTGCAGGAGGCCGAGAGAGGAATATGATGGCAACAGAGCAATGGTGGACACACTAATTGAGGTGGCAAGAAGAGCTCACTCGAGTAGAGCAAAGTTACTGGTTATGAACAACTTCAACCACAGAGTGATTGATTGGGAAAACCTGGAGCCACATAGGGGTCCCAAAACATGGAGAGCCAAGATGATGGATGTGGTACTGGAAAACCTCATGCACCAACATGTTAAGGACACAACCAGAGAGAGAGAGAGGGGAAGATGACCCAGCAAGACTGGACCGTGTGTTCACCCTGAGTAGCTCAGACATCGAGGACATCACATATGAAAGGCCCCTTGGAGCTAGCGACCATATGGTTCTGAGCTTTGAATACATCATAGAGCTACAAGTGGAGAGGGCAACAGGAGTAGAAAGGGAAAAGCCAAACTATAAAAGGGGGGACTACACAGGTATGAGGACCTTCCTGCAAGAGGTTCAGTGGGAAAGAGAGTTGGTCGGAAAGTCAGTAAACGAAATGATGAACTACGTAATAACAATATGCAAGGAGGCAGAGGAAAGGTTTGTTCCCAAGGGTAACAGAAATAATCGGAAGACCAGAATGAGCCTCTGGTTTACTCGAAGGTGTAGGGAGGCAAAAACTAGGTGTGCTAGAGAATGGAAAAAGTACAGAAGGCAAAGGACCCAAGAAAATAAAGAGATCAGTCGACGAGCCAGAAACGAGTATGCACAGAAAAGGAGGGAGGCCCAGTGGCAGTACGAAAAACGACATAACATCGAAAGCCATGTCTGACCCAAAAGTGTTTTACAGCCACATCAGGAGGAAGACAACAGTCAAGGACCAGGTAATCAGGCTGAGGAAAGAAGGTGGGGAGCTCGAAAGAAACAACCAGGAAGTATGTGAGGAGCTCAACACGAGATTTCAGGAAGTATTTACAGTGAAGGTAGAAGGGACACTGGAAAGACGAAACAGAGGGGTACACCAACAAGGAATATAGGAACAAGTGTTGGATGAAATAAACACAACCGAGGATGAGGTGAAGAAGCTTCTAAGTGACCTTGATATCTCAAAGGTGGTGGGACCGGACAACATCTCTACGTGGGTCCTTAGAGAGGGAGCAGAGATACTGTGTGTGCCACTAACCACAATCTTCAACACATCCCTTGAAACTATGCAACTACCTGAGGTATGGAAGACGGCAAATGTGATCCCCATCTTTAAGAAAGGGGACAAAAACGAAGCACTAAACTATAGACCAGTGTCACTGACGCGTATAGTATGCAAAGTCATAGACAAGATTATCAGGAGGAGAGTGGTGGAGCACCTGGAATGGAACAAGGTTACAAATGACAGCCAGCACTGATTCATGGAAGGTAAATCCTGTGTCACAAACCTACTGGAGTTTTATGACAAGGTAACTGAAGTAAGACATGAGAGGGAGGGGTGGGTCGATTGCATTTTCTTTGACTGCAAGAAGGCCTTCGACACGGTTCCTCACAAGAGATTAGTGCAGAAGCCAGAGGATCAGGCACGTATAACAGGAATGGCACTGCAATGGATCAGAGAATGACTGACAGGGAGGCAACAGCGAGTCATGGTACGTGATGAGGTATCACAGTGGGCGCCTGTGACGAGCGGGGTCCCACAGGGGTCAGTCCTAGGACCAGTGCTATTCTTGGTATATGTGAATGACGTGGCGGAAGGGATAACCTGGAGATTACCTGGAGAGAGTTCTGGGGGTCAACGCCCCCGCGGCCCGGTCTGTGACCAGGCCTCCTTAGGTCAGTATCCCAGGATGCGACCCACACCAGTCGACTAACACCCAGGTACCCATTTTACTGATGGGAAACATAGACAACAGGTTGAAAGAAACACGTCCAATGTTTCTACTCTGGCTGGGAATCGAACCCAGGCCCTCGCCGTGTGAAGCGAGAGCGTTAACCACCAGGCCACCAGAGCCACTCAGAAGTGTCCTTATTTGCAGATGATGTGAAGTTAATGAGGAGAGTTAAATCAGATGCGGACCAGACAGGTCTACAAAGAGACCTAGACAGGCTGGACGCGTGGTCCAGCAACTGGCTTCTAGAATTTAACCCTGCCAAATACAAAGTTATGAAGATCGGGGAAGGGCAAAGAATACCACAGACTGCGGGCAAAGACTGCAAACCTCGCTCAAGGAGAAAGATCTGGGGATGAATATAACACCGAGCACGTCGCCGGAAGCCCACATTAACCAAATAAGTGCTGCAGCATATAGGCGCCTGGCAAACCTGAGAATAGCATTCCGATACCTCCGTAAGGAATCGTCCAAGACTCTATACATTGTGTACGTCAGGCCCATACTAGAGTAGGGAGCACCAGTTTGGAACCTACACCTGGTCAAGCACGCCAAGAAATTAGAGAAAGTGCAAAGGTTTGCAACAAGGCTGGTTCCAGAGATAAGGGGAATGTCCTACGAAGAAAGGTTAAGGGAAATCAGTCTGACGACACTGGAGGACAGGAGGGTCAGGGGTGACATGATAACGACATACAAAATACTGCGTGCAATAGATAAGGTGGACAGAGACAGGATGTTCCAGAGAGGGGACACAGAAACAAGGGGTCACAATTGGAAGTTGAAGACTAAGATAAGCCAAAGGGATGTTAGGAAGTATTTATTCAGCCACAGAATTGTTGGGAAGTGGAATAGTCTGGCAAGTGATGTAAATGAGGCAGGAACCATACATAGTTTTAAGACGAGGTATGATAGAGCTCATGGAGCAGGGAGAGGGAGGACCCAGTAGCAGTCAGTGAAGAGGCGGGACCAGGAGCTGAGTCTCGACCCCTTCAACCACAATTAGGTGAGGTGAGTACACACACACACACACACACACACACACACACACACACACACACATGATAACATATAAAATACTGAGAGGAATTAACAGGATGGATAGGGACAGAATGTTTAAGAGATGGGACACAGGAACAAGGAGTTACAACTGGAATTTGAAAACTCAGATGAGTCACAGGGATGCTAGGAAGTATTTCTTCAGCCACAGAGTTATCAGGAAGTGGAACAATCTGCAGAGTGATGTAGTGGAGGCAGAATCCATACTTAGTTCTAAGAAGAGATATAACAAAGCTCATGGAGCAGTGAGAAAGTGGACCTAGTACCGACCAGCGAAGACGCGGAGCTTGATGTAAATGGAGCCCTGCAACCACAGACTCATGGAAGTCTACGTTCATTAAAATATACAAGAAACCACTGTCACATGCCTTAAATATTCTAAGGAGAAGGAGCATAGACACGGGTGTCATCCCAGTCATTACAAACAATTGATGTAGCCCCACTCTACAAAAGTGAAAGTAAAGCAATAGACAAGAATTATATACTGAAAACACTAACGTTTCACATCGTAAATCTAAGAAGCAAGATCACCAACCACCTGGATACCCAACAATTGCACAACCCAGGGCAGCATGGGTTTAGAGCTTTAGAGCAAGTCGTTCCTGTCTTTCACAACTACTGGAACACTATGACATGATCTTGGATGCGCTGGATGACAAACAGAATGCAGATGTAGTATACACAGACTGTGGGAAAGCCTTCGAGAAGTGCGATCATAGTGTAACAGTAAACAAAATGTAACACACTTGTAGCATGCCAGCCTTATAATCAATACCTGGAAAATTCTAGAAGAATTGGTCCTAAATCTAAACACACAATTTGTTCCCCACAAGAGGAAGAGGCTTGACAGACAGTGCACAATGCCCCATATAAAAAGCAGAGGTGTACTGAGTACACTTAAGATGCAGCTCAATAAATGTGAAGGGACCAAGACTTTTCAATGTTCTCCTTTCATGTAAAGGGGGTATTGCCAACCGACCCCCGGCTGCCATAAAGAAGGAACGGGACACGTTTCTCACAATGCCTGATCTGCCAGGCTGTGGTGCTTATACCTAACTTAGTGTGGCTAGCACCAACACCTTGGTTGATCAGGTCATCCACCGTGCTTGGTCTGGGACCTGGCCACGGTGGCATTAACTTGGAATCACAGTCCATGGCGAGGCCCCGGACCAGACCAGGTGGCTAGCCTGATCAACCAGGCTGTGAGTACCAGCAGCACAGGTTGAATGTGTACACACTTCAGAGGATCTCTTACATTATTTAATGTCAGTTAAAGATCATATGAAGGTCAGTTTACTGAAGGTCAGCCTAGTGGTGGCGCTGTTGCTGTCCTGCTGATACTGCTGTTGCTGTCCTGCTGACACTGCTGTTGCTGTCCTGCTGATACTGCTGCTGCTGTCCTGCTGATACTGCTGTTGCTGTCCTGCTGATACTGCTGTTGCTGTCCTGCTGATACTGCTGCTGCTGTCCTGCTGATACTGCTGTTGCTGTCCTGCTGATACTGCTGTTGCTGTCCTGCTGATACTGCTGTTGCTGTCCTGCTGATACTGCTGCTGCTGTCCTGCTGATACTGCTGTTGCTGTCCTGCTGATACTGCTGTTGCTGTCCTGCTGATACTGCTGTTGCTGTCCTGCTGATACTGCTGTTGCTGTCCTGCTGATTGCTGCTGCTGTCCCTGCTGTTGCTGCTGTTTGGCTG
>NC_069401.1:11655441-11742941 GCF_026875155.1 Cherax quadricarinatus
GGTTTTGGGCCTTTTTTTTAGATTATGCTGCACAGTTTTGGTCACCGTTTTACAAAGGGAAAATTAAATGCTCGGGAAATGTACAAAGGGGATGACAAATTTGTCCCATGTATCAAAACCCTTTTCCCTATAGGATGACTAAGGGCTCAAAATCTTCCTTCTAAAAGACGTAAATTGGGGGGGATATGATTGAGGTGTAAAAAGGAAGACAGGAAAAATAAAGGGATGAAAAATAGGTGCTGAAAAATCTAGCCTAGACAGGACTCACGCAATGGTTTTAAGTTAAAAAAATTCAGATTCAAAAAGGAATAAAAAGTCGGTTTGATAATAGAGTTGTGGAGGGGGAAAAACAAACTCCAAGTAATTTATAGAGGCCAGAACATTGGGGTTTTAAAAATGGGTTGGTAAATACATGAGTGGATGTGGGGGGGTGTGATTGGACCTGATTAGCTTGGCTACCAGGGCGGTTCCGTGTTCCTCCCAAAGTCAAGGTGCCCTGCCCTGATGGGTTGGGTGAAAATTGTTTCCCGGGGAAAAGGACTTGGACCTCCCTTGCGGGGCCAGTGGCCCTGCAGTGTTTCTTTCGTTCTATGTTTTTATTGTTTGCTGACGACACTTACTTGTGGGACTCAAAGGTCCACTTAAACCGGGTTTTATGATAGTGATGCTCATAACTTATCCCAAACTTGCAGGAAGCTCCCGCTCACACACGGAGGGCCCGGGTTTCGATTCCCGGGGGGTGGAAACTTTTTCGACACGTTTCCAACACCTGTTGTCCTTTCCCTACAGCAAATAGGTCCCGGGTGTTTTGTCGACTGGTGTGGGGCGCATCTGGGGGACAAGATTTAAGGACCCCAATGGGGAAAAAGTTAACAGTCCCTCGGACGCACGATTTTTTGGGTTATCCGGGTGGCTAACCCTCCGGGGTTTAAAAAAACCCAACGAAATCTTTTCTTATCTTATCTTACCCGGGTAATGTATCGACCTGAGTTAAAGCCCGATATCCCATGTGTTGATTAAGAATATGTTTTTTTGAAAATTTGCCCCCACACTCTGTTGAATTGCAACACCTTGTTTCAAATGTTCATCAATAATTGTTCACACCCCTAATGTCGTAAAAAAGTGATCACACTTCTCTGTAAGTTTTTATTGAGATTCTTTTGTGCAAAACGCGTGGATCAGGTGTTCTTTGTTGTTATCCCGGCCACATCAATGCTCTCTCAGTAGAGTCAAAAGTAATCTTCTCCACAGCATCCTCACCGCTGCAATGCTCCTCGAACATAAAGGAAAAGCTGAACTAGTACTTTTGATTCATTGCCAAAGTTCTCATGAAGCATAAGCAGAATGCTTGATTCTTGCTGTCTTGAGCATAGGACAAACAATATAATATCTTTACCATAGTAATAAAGTGGGAGCAGGATTTTTCCTTATTGTCCTGCCTAAGGTAAGAGAATGGTCTGTCTCTTATGAACTACACTTTTGCACACTGCGACTCTTGCAAGGAGCGGCGGTTGCTTGACCACGTCCATATGGTATTGCATTTTTTTTTTTTCTTTGGGATTCAATTACTTGATGTAGCAGTAAACAAGATATTTGCCCCTTCTGAGAGGGCTGAGCCCCTCAGGGCTGAAAGGGGCTGAAGGGGGCTGATACCCCCTCCTGAAGAAAATTTCTCCACACTATGGTTGAGAAGAAGTCGTTTATCTTGTTAACTGTATCAATGGGATGCAGTGGTGTTTCATTCGGTTTAGTTAGGACAATATCCTTGGTTTTTTTTCAGTGTGTGAGTTCCCAGAATCTGAGAGAGAGTGTTCTCCAGGTCTTTTTTATATCTCCTCTTGTTTCAGTGAATCTGCTAGAGTAGTACAATTGTTTGGCTTTTTTTTATTAGTTTGGTGAGAACTGATGAATAATGTTTAAGAATATCTTTGTGTATTATTACAAACCAGGAGTCCCAAAGGCCTGTTATCCTGGGTGTAAAGGGAGCAAAATAAACAGAGCAGAAAAACTTTTGATATGCATTATTCTTCACCAATTTAGAACAGGAGTATGTACACTATATACACTATGTACAACAATAGGTATTAGTGCACTCCACGGTAAGCAAGGCAGAATAGAAGCCACTAGAGAGCAGACTGTGCTTCAACGAGCTCTAGAATGGGAATGACAAGGGCAGACAGGTGAGTGGTACCCACATCACCTCTGCAATTGCCAAAACCATCTTCTCATTGGCTGGAATTGGGTATGATTGAACGAACCAGTGGCCCCATCATCAACCCTAGAAATACCTGGTTCGCTCTGACTGGGGGAGATAGCCTTTCAATGAGGGTGTGTACATGCGCCGAATAAAGGTTATGTACTCTTTGCATGCCACATGTATTAAGCCCTGTCTATATTGCTTTTCATATTGGTGTTTCTTATCAATGGATTTCAGTATGCTGCTAGTGAGCCATGGGCAACTGAGCCATTTATTCGTGATCTGTTTCGTTTTTATAGGACAATGTTTGTTGTATAGTCTAAAAAACATTAAATTTTATTCAGAAAATGTCTGTACAATCGTCGATACCATTGGCCTTGGAGAATTCTGTAGGCCAGTCAACTGTCTCTAGCTCTGCTGTGAAATTACTTACTGCGGCCTCGTCATGGAGTCTAAATGAAACTTTGTTGTATTCCAGTGGTGGCTTACTAATGTTTAAGATGAAGGTGGGGTAGTGGTCAGTAGTGTTGTCTGTGATTATCCCTGACTTAAGTGTGGCTAGTATATTGGTCCATATGTGGTCAGTTATGGTTGCACTTGTCTCAGTCAGCCTGGTTGGTTTAGTTATTGTTGGTATGAGAAGTGTGTTGTTCATATTGTTGATGAAATCAGTTACAGGCTGATCATCTGGTAGGACAAGGTTGATATTGAAGTGTCCAGCTAAGAGAAGGTGGTGCTTGTTCATTTGCCTGTTTGTTATTAGTGACTTTAATTTCTCAATGAAAAATAGGATGTTTGTGTAGGGCATCCGGTAAATGGCATCTACTGTTATAGGAGTCTTAAGGTTTTTTACAGTAAAATTAGCAAAAATATATTCTCCATATTCATCACTATAGCAAGTGGTGCTAGTACAAGATAGTTGGTTAGAGTAATAGATTGCAATACCACCCCCAACTTGGTATGGTCTGCAGTTGTGGATTGCTGTGTATTCTGGTAGTGGGTAGATATCAACCGTGTCCTGCTTAAGCCAGTTCTCATTGAGAATAATACGGGAGAAGGGTGTCTTTAGGGAATCAAGGAGTGCCAGGAGGTCATCATAGTGTTTGCTCAAGGACCTGATGTTGTAGTTAAGAACTGTTAGACATTTAGCAGTATTTAGGATAGCGCTGGCTTGTGATGCTGTGTAGTAAAGGCAGTTACTTTCCAGTAAATTTTGATTGGGTGTTAGATTATATAGGTTTAGATCAGGGTCGACGTGATCATTCATATTTTAGGTTTAAATAGTAATTCTTTATATTCTGTATAGTGTGGTGAGTTCTAGTACTGATATCTGTAGTAGTGGGATGTTTGGACAAGTATATAGCTAATGCACATTGGTCAAGTAGTGTAGTAACTAATAAACATAATGAATTTGGTATTGACTATGTATTGAGCTAGAATGAACTAAAGTACAACTAGGTATAAACTAATAAGATAAAATTATAAATTAAAAAATAGCACCAGATTATCACTTGTAATTGCACTAAGGGTAATATAAGTTGTTTATATGAAATAAAGTATAACTAGATATAAATTGATACGGTAAAATTACAAATTAAAATAGCAAGAGTACAATAAAAAATTGGTAATGGTATGGTTGTAAGTAATATGATAGTAATGCGGAAAATTTTGAATTTTCCGCAACCATAATGCATAAATATAGCACGTAATTCAATGAAATGCATTGTTGTTGCTTAAAATTAATTTGGGAATTAAAAAGGGAACCAGGAAACAGGTAGCATCTGGTGGAGAGAGGACGCCATATTGGAATTGGAAAAAAAAAAGATGACATTGAAATTTGAGGGAATTCTTCAGAGGCTCTGGAGGCTAAATGGGGTTTAAGCCTCCCAACTAGGAGTAAAAAGAATCGGAATTACAGTCCTGCAGAATTTGTGAAACCAGTGACTTGGCAGGACTTGGGAATTAGATGTATAAGGGAATTATAAGGAGCCATCCACACCCACAGCTAAGTATACTGCACTTTATATGTTGAACTTCTGGCCAGTTAGGTTCCTCATATATAGGCAGGGGTTGTGGATGACCCAGTTGCACCAAGCGACCTCCAGGACAAATTTGGTGAGTGTTTGTTCTACCTGGAGTTTTACCTGGAGAGAGCTCCGGGGGTCACGCCCCCGCGGCCGGTCTAGACCAGGCCTCCTGGTGATCAGAGCCTGATCTTCCAGGCTGTCTGTGTGGCTGCACGCAAACCAACATACGGCCAACAGCCCGGCTGATCGGAAACTGACTTTTAGGTGCTTGTCCCAGTGCCAGCTTGAAGACTGCCTAGGGGTCTGTTGGTAATCCCCTTATGTGTGGGAGAGGCAGTTTGAACAGTCTCGGGCCCTGACACTTATGGTATGGTCTTATTAACGTGCTAGATGGACACCCTGTTTTCCATTGGGGGGATGGTGCATCGTTCTGCCAAAGTATTTTGCTTTCGTAGGAGGTGACTTCGTGTGCAAGTTCGGTATAGCCCTCTAGGATTTTCCAGGTGTATATAATCATGTATCTCTCCTCTGCCGTTCCAGGGGATACAGGTTTAGGAACCTTCAAGCGCTCCCAATAATTGATGGTGTTTTATCTCCGTTATGCGCGCCTGTTGTGAAAGTTCTCTGTACATTTTCTAGGTCGGCAATTTACTGCCTTGAAAGGCTGTGTTAGTGTGCAGCTAATATTCCAGGCCTAGATAGAAACAAGTGACCTGAAGAGTGTCATCTTTGGCTTGGCCTCCTAGTTGAAGGTTATCATATCCATCGTCATTTTTCTAGCCAGATGCGAATTGATACAATGTTATGGTCCTTGAAGGTGAGATCCTCCGACATGATCACTCCCAGGTTCTTTGGACGTTGGTGTTTCGCTCTATTTTGGGCCAGAATTTGTTGTACTCTGATGAAGATTTAATTTCCTCATGTTTACCATATCTCGAGTAATTGAAATTTCTCATCGGTTGAACTTCATATTGTTTCTGCAGCCAAGCAAAGATTTGGTTGATGCTCTGCCTGGAGCTTTGCAGTGTCTGCAATGGAAGACACTGTCATGCAGATTCGGGTGTCATCTGCAATGGAAGACCACGGTGCTGTGGCTGACATTCCTTGTCTATGTCGGATATAAGTATGAGGAACAAGCATGGGAGCGAGTACTGTGCCTTGTGGAACAGAGCTTTTTCACCGTAGCTGTCTCGGACTTTACTCTGTTGACGACTACTCTCTGTGTTCTGTTAGTGAGAAGATTATAGATCATCGACCGACTTTTCCTGTTATTTCCTTTAGCACGCATTTTGGTGCGCTATTACGCCATGGTCACCACTAGTCGAAGGCTTGTGCAAAGTCTGTATATATTACATCTGTATTCTTTTTGTCTTCTAGTGCAATTTAGGACCTAGTCGTTAGTGGTCCAATAGTTGAGACAGGACAGGTAGCGACCTGTTCTAAACCCATGTTGCCCTGGGTTGTGTAACTGATTGGCGTTTCTAGATAGCGTGGTGATCTTGCTTCTTTAGGACCCTTTCAAAGTTTTTTATGATATGGGATGTTAGTGCTATTGGTCTGTAGTTCTTTGCTGTTTGCTTTACTGCCCCCTTTGTGGCGGGGGCTATGTCTGTTGTTTTAGTAAACTGTGGGACGACCCCCGTTGTCCATGTCCCTTCTCCATGGATGGAAGGACTCGTGATAGGGGCTTCTTGCAGTTCTTGATGAACCACAGAGTTCCATGAGTTGGCCCTGGGGCAGCAGAGTGCATGGGCTGTCATTTATCGCCTGTTCGTAAGTCATTTGGCGTCAGGATAACATCGGATAGGCTTGTGTTAATAATTTTTGTGGCTCTCTCATTAAAAAAATTCATTTTGATCTTCCGACTCTCAGTCTGGTTAGCGGCTTGCTAAAAACTGAGTATATTGGGACTGAGTAGCTCACTCATTCTTGTTGTCATCTGTGTAGGGACCATCCTTGTTTTAGTAGGGGCCCAAATACTGGCGTTGTTCTCGATTTTGATTTGGCATAGGGAGAGAGAAATACTTTGGGATTCTTTCGATTTCATTTATGGCTTTTAGTTCTTCCGCGATTCCTGACTCTAAAAGGATTCTTTTAGCTTAAGTTCGATGCTTGCTCCCACTTTCTCCCCCTGACCAGTGTCTCCCTACGAATTTCAGATATATTGACCCTCTTTTAGCCGCTCTGTTAATTCTTTTCGTCGCGTAAAGGAGCGCCTGTCTCTTTCTGTTTTAATACTACTCCTCCTTTATCTTAGAGGAATAAGCCTTGTGATACATCGAGTGCTACCGAGTTAATCTGTTCTAGGCATAAGTTGGGGTCTGTGTTGCTTAGTATATCTTCCCCAGCTTAATATCGGTAGGACTTGTTTACTTGGTCCACTTTATGTTTTTGTGATTGAAGTTGAATTTGGTGAATGCTCCCTCGTGACTAATTCATTATGTCGGTCATGGGGCTCCGCGACATTCATGGACTGAAACCTCAATTTGTTGTGATCTGAGTATATTGTTTTTGATATGGTGATATTTCTTATCAGATCATCATTGTTAGTGAAGATGAGGTCTAGTGTATTCTCCAGTCTAGTAGGCTCTATTATTTGCTGGTTTAAATTGAATTTTGTGCAGAGATTTAAAAGCTCGCGTGAGTGTGAGTTTTCATCAGAGCTGCCTCCTGGTGTTATTACTGCAACAATATTATTTGCTATATTCCTCCATTTTAGGTGCCTTAAGTTGAAATCCCCCAGGAGCAAGATGTTCTCATATGATGTATAAATACATGTATTTCTTCTTTCTGTCAATCTAACATTATACAGTCCACATAATTTTAATGTAAATATTATTACCAGCATTACTGGTTGTGTTTATTAAATTTGAAGTTAATATTTATAGGTCCAGAGTAACTTGTGGGATTGTAGTGGGTGTCGAAGGGAGACATTCTCCTGGTGACCTAGGGTGTCTCAAAATATTCCTACATGTCTCAGAGTTGTAGCAATTGGTAAGAAATAGTTATCTTTGTTGCTTTCATTAAATTACTGGTATGAATATAATGAGGTTCAGGCAGGTAATTAATCCTCACAAGTAAGCTGGTACACAAGATAATAAAAAAGTTGGAGTTGAATATACAAGCTTGAAAATTTGGCAACAATAGGTTAAGAAAAGTATAAAATAATATTGAGTAATAAAGTCTAAATAAAATAGGGAAATAATAAAAAGTTTAAAATAAAATTGGGTATTAAATCTAAAATAAAATAGGGCAATAAAATTTTAAAATAAGATAGGGCAATAAAGTATAAAATAATATTGGGCAATAATAGAAAGTTTAAAATAAAGTTGGGCAATAAAGTATATAATAAAATAGGGCGGTAATAGTCGAAAAGGACAATGCTCTGGTAAGTTACAATTAAAATAAGATGACGTGGTAAGTTGCAAATATTTGATGAAGTTGAGGTAATAAAATAATAAAAAAACAATAGAGAGAGAGAGTCTGTAGATATTAAACACAATTAAGACTATAAGGTGAATGAGGTATGGAATACAAAGTGACATTCAAAAGGTAATTGGGAGTATTAGATTTTAGAGAACAAAATTTTAGGGCAGATATAGTATATAAACTGTTTACAGGGCAGATCTTAACCTAATCGTGGACGGTGGGTATAAATCTGCACTTTTACTCTGATTCTGTTTAACCCAGCCTCACTCAGGAATGTTTTAGTCGTTATCCCGTAGAGATTTGAAGTATCTCTTCCCAGTGAATGGTTTCCTAACTGCGATTTTTCCGTCCATCACAAAAGCACTGATGAGATTTTTGGGCATGGAGTAGTTTTCTAGCGGTAAAGGAGGTTTCGATCCTCTGTTTTGGTAAGGGCATTCATTGGGACGTATAAATCAGTTTTCATTTGAAAATGGATGTTTTTTGTAGATTGTTTCTTTGTAGCACTGGTTTGATTTTAATAGCCCATTCTTTTTTACCCACTGTAGCCATCAGTTTGCAATCTTTTGTTCATCACTTCATGTGCTTATGCGAGGTGGTCCTTGATAATCCTGTAGGGTAGACTCATGCAAGGTCTCTTGGGTGACTGTAAGGGAAGATGTTTGTTATTAACTACAACCAGCGTCAAGATAAGCTGATTGTTGGTCATTATGGTTCTGGAAGTTGGTGTGACATTGGCAAGTGTAGTCCACCGTGATCTTTCTTCTATGATGTGGTAGTAAGTGGGTGGACTTGGTCTTTCAGAGTGTTGATGGTGTCCACAGACTGGGTGTGGGTGTGGGTGTTGCTTAGTTGTTCCAGAGTGTCTAGTTTATGTTCTAGAGCAGTGATCTTGCTGAGGTACTGTGCGTTGGAGGCTTTAAGCTCCTGCATTTCCTGAGTTAGCTTGGTGATTGTTTGGTTCTGTATCATAAGGAGTTTAGCTTTTTCTGGGTCGGTAATCTTCTTTCCATCAAATCCATGGAAGGAGTTATCTTGGACTGTGGTGGCGGCCATATTTATTTTTGTCTGTCGAGTGTTGTGGAGATGTAAGGGGGTGATGAGGGTTGTGTCTTGGCTGGCAGTACGAGAAGTTTTCCTTGTAGTATTACTTCTCTCACTTTCGATGTTAGGAGTCCTTGGCTGGTTACTGGATCTTTTGTTGCCCTGACCCCTTGCCATTGACAGTGGATTCAGATGAATAGTAGGCGATGGGTAAATGTTGTGGAGTATCACTTCAGTGGCAGCGGGGTAGAAGGTGGTAACTCGACTCCTATTAGTTGGTAATTTTGGGTGATTTCTGCAGTTGATTTATATCATTCTGGGTATCCACATATGTTAGTGTTATGTGGATCTCGATTAGGCCATCACAGGGCTGCTGGGAACCTCAGGTACAAGTAAAAATAGAGGACAAGGTTCATGCTGCTCGCCGCCGCTGCCACGGCTGTTTGCTTAATAACAGCTTAAGAATTATGATGCAGTAGCTGTATTCAGAATTTTATGTATACAGTCATGTGTAAATTAGAGGGAGTCACAGATATCAATAAGTGTATTTTGTTTTGGATATGTACAAGATAAAGTAGTTTTCATGTGCTTAGCTACCGGTGTTAGGAAGATAAGATGTTTTTTTACATTGCTTATGAAAATGGTGGTTGTGTCTGCAGTTCTAGAGTTTTCAGGAAGGGAGTTCCAGGTTTTAGGCCCTTTTATGTACATTGAATTTTTGTATAGATTTAGCCGGACACGGGGAATGTCAAGGATATATTTGTATCTGGTATTATGTCTATGGGTCCTGTCACAACTATCAAGAAAGTGTTTTAGTGCAGGGTTAATATTGGAATTTATGGTTCCGTAGATTGTAGATTGCCAGGAAGGGAGTAAGTGTGATGATGGTCTGAAAACAGTGAGTAAAGTTTAGGTCTTTCAAGAGTGGGGAGGGGGGAGGGTTTGCCTAGCATAGGATTTGTGATAATTCGTACTGAGCTTTTGTTGGGTTATTATTGGGCTTTTTTTTAGGTGGGTAATTGCTGTTGAATCCTCAGGCACAAATGTAATATGTTGTGGTAGGGATAGATGAGTGAATAGAAAGAGTGAGTAGTAGGGCTGATTGTGGTACGTAGTAACGTATCTTAAGAGGATCCCAACAGTTTTGGACACTTTTTTGTAATGTGTTGGAATATGGGATGCTGAAATTTTAGGTTGTTCGAGGTTTATAGGACCAGTAATTTGCCCTCGTTATGGTTTAGCAATACGAGTGAGTGTTGTCGCATCTTAATGTTTAATGTGCATCACCCTTGCTCTGTTAATGTAAGATAAGATTTCGTTCGGATTTTTAACCCCGGAGGTTAGCCACCAGGATAACTAGAAAGTCAGTTGCGTCCATCGAGGACTCGTCCTAACTTATTTTCCATGGGGCCTTAATCTTGTCCCCCAGGATGCGACCCACACCAGTCGAGTAACACCACCCACGGTACCTTATTTGCTGGCTAGGTGAACGGACAAACAGGTGTAAGGAAACGTGTCGAAAATGTTTCCACCCGCCGGGAATCGAACCGGGCCCTCCGTGTGTGCAAGCGGGAGCGGACTTTAGCACCAGGCACCGGGGCCCACCCGATATAATATAGAAGATTTTGTCAGTGTTAAGTGTATTGGCTGTCATCCATGTATATATTTTTAGTAGTTCTTCGTTAACCAATGGTGTTGAGCGTGGCAGATATGGGTGGGAGCTGACGGTAAGTCATGTCGTTCAGCAAGAGAATGATTTCAGGTGTTTGTGATGCGTTGGGAAGATCATTTGATGTATAAGAGGAACAGCAGGGGACCAAGACATTCCCTGTGGCACTCCAGTATCAAGTGGTAGTGTTGAGGAGGTTGTGTCTTTAATGGTGACATTACTGATTTATTAGTAAGGTAGGATTTGAAATATGCAGTGCATGGCCCTCTTATACCACTAATGGTCAAGTTTTGTGGAGTAGATGCCTGGATTACTGTTTCGAAAGGTTTCTTAGGTCAAAAAGTACCTAATGGATATTCCTTATTTTCCAGTGCTGTGTAAGACAGGTTATTATTTTTACCATTGCATCGTTAGTGCTTTTATTTTTTTCTGAAGCTCCAACTTTGCCTGGGGTTGAGAATGCTTTAGTTGCTATAAACGAGCATAATCTCTTTGTGCACGAGTTTCTCGAAGATTTTGGATGCCAATGGTAAGTTTGATATTGGTCTGTAGGTGTTTACGTCTTTGGGGTCACCACCTTTGTGTATTGGTGTAACCCTTGCTGTCTTGAGTAGTGTCGGGAAAGTGCTAGTTTCTAGTGATTTGTTAAAAAGTAATGAAATAGCATGCGAAAGGACATGGTCCGCTCGCTTGTACGATAATGGTGGGACTTGAGACAGATTTCCTTAATTTATTTTTAAGTGACTTTTTATCATGGCGATTTCAGTGGTCTCAGTAGGTGAAGATAGAAGGAGGTTGGGAAATTCCCATCTTAATAATCATTTGCTCGGGGCATTGGTACCTGGGATTTTACTGGCGAGATTTGAGCCTATGGTTGAGAAGCAGTTAATTATCTTGTTTGCTGTATCAATAGGCTGTAGTGGTGTTTCGTTCGGTTTAGTTAGGACAATATCCCTAGTTTTTTTCAGTTTGTGGGTTCCTTGTTCCAGTGAATCTGCTGCTATATAGCCCTTGTGGCTTTGCGCTACTTTTTGATTATAATAATAATAATCAGTGAATCTGCTGAAGTAGTACAATTGTTTGGCTTTTTTTTTATGAGTTTGGTGAGAACTGATGAATAGAGTTTAATAATATCTTTGTGTATTAAGCCCTGTCTATATTGCCCGAAATGCTCAGCATAACAAGGGGTTTTCTATATAGCAGTATGTCATAAATGCCAGCTAGGCCTACATACCTTGCACATGTACTTGTAAAAATAAAGATATTACCATCTGTTATCATTAACAGATAAAACAATAACATATAAGGCCACAATAATACCGGACCTTGGAACGATACACAAATGTGACTTTGTCAATGGTCACAAGTCGGACCGAAAACGTGTTCGTCGTAAGCTTCTCTTTTTATTTGCGGGTTATTTGTGTACAGATAAAACAGTGATACTCAAAATGCTGCCTTTTATTGTTTTCTGTTCCCTGGTGTCAGGAGACCTAAGAAAAACTTCTCCCTGCATTAGTAACTTAAGAAAAATTAAATACAGCACACGGTTAAGATTAAATAAGTATATTCAGGTATACACAGTTACAATGATTACCATAGAAAACAGCATATGTGTAGAGAACCTAGAATAACCCTAAAAAGTCAGTGACTTATTTCCATTAGGGTCCTTGTGATAATTATTATTTATATTTGAAAGCTGGTTTAGATTAGATTTTGCCACCGAAGTGGCTAGTATATTGTGCACCCCATATCCATCCTGTGGACCGTAGCGCAAGAGCATATGGATACACAAAAGGCCTAGAAACTAGGCCCCAAAAGGGTTAAGTGTACATTTGGATTTATATCCACATATCTACAGTTCAGTTATCTGTTACAAGCAAATTTGGGAAACTTGCTTAGTATATCTGGTATCTTATTTTCATTAATATTTTGACATGTCACATAGGTTATTAGACTATCTCTATATCCCTCAATAAGTGGACAATTAAGCAAATAGTACTCAAGACAGTGACCATATGCCTTAGCACATAATTTACATTTAGTTTATCATCTGTGTGTCTCCCAAACTGCAAAATCTAATCCCAAACTGCCAGAAGTATTTGTAACCAAGCTTAAGCCTGGCAACTACAGTATCAGTCAGTCTGTTCGCATTGCAAGTTACTCCATAAACATACTTATCTACGTTCATGTTATCATAGTGGGTTATAGATCTACTCAGACTTCTAAATGCATTCGTATAACATTAATTTTCATTATTTATTTCTCTCCTAATATTATACCTAATGTTAGGACACAGATATACCAAAAGTTATATCTACATTCTCCTTCAGGGGGTACTCTTCTTGGCTTGTCTTCGAATTCACTAACTTTTTTCACTTAAGGTATTTGAGGAATAGATCATGAGTAATTAATATGAATTGTGTTTATGGGACTTCAGTAAGGCTTTCGTAGAGTTCCACATCAGAGGCTATTGAGGGAACTTTAAGGACACGGACTAGGAGGAGAATTTTTTCCTGGGTAGAGGCATGGTGATAAAATAGGCAGCAGAGAGTTTGCATAAATGGAGAATCAGAAATGGCGGGAAACGTCACAAGCGGTGTTCCTCGAGGGGTCGTGTTGGGCCCATGTTGTTCACAATTTACATAAACGAATAGATGAGGGAAATTAAATAGCGACATAAGCAATTTGCTGATGACACCAAAAATAGCGCCGTCCAATTCATTCTAATGAGGACACTAGAGCACTCCCAGGATGATTTGAATAGACTGATGCAATGGTCGGAGAAGTGGCCCAGATGCCAGTTTTTAATATTGGCAAATGCAAAGTTCTAAATGTTGGACAATTAAAAGACCATGCGACATATAAACTAAATAATACTTAATTACTATGATTGCGAAAAGCGATTTAGGAGTTTGCGTTAGCAGTAATCTAAACAAGACAACAGTGCTTTAGTGTTCGCTCAATAAGCTAACAGAATTCTTGGCTTCATATCTAGAAGTATAAATAATAGAAGTCTCAGATTGTTCTTCAACCTCTATGTATCTTGGTTAGGCCTCATTTAGACTACACCCCCCCCCCCCCCCCCTATGCTGCTCAGTCCTGGTCACCGTATTTACGAATGGATATAAATGCTTGGAAAAACGTAAGAGAAGGATGACAAAGATGCTCCATGTATCCCTGGAATCTCACTCTCTCGAAAGGCGTAGAATTTAGTGGGATATGATCGAGGTGTATAAATGGAAACCAGGCATAAATAAAAGAGGAATGTAAATAGCGTGTGAAAATTTTCAGCCAAGAACAGGACTCGCAGCAATGGTTTCAAGATGGAAAAATTCAGATTCAGAAGGGATATAGGAAAGCTCCTGTTTTGGTATATATAGAGTTTGTGGGATGAGTGGAACAAAACTCCCAAGTACAGTTATTCAGGCTAAAACATTGTGTAGTTTAAAATAGTTTAGATAAATACATGAGTGGTTGTTAATGTTGCAGTTTAAAAGTGTAGTGTAAAACACCTTCTGGCAAAACAGTGATGGAGTTGAATGATGAAAGTTTTTCTTTTTCGGGGACCCTGCTTGGTGGGAATTCAAGCCAGGTGTGTTAATAAAAAAATTACATCAAGGGTGTGGGTGGGTGTGAGTTGGACCTGACTATGCTTGAGCGGCTGGGTTGGTTGCAGTGCCTTCATCCTTGAGTGAAGGTGAACCAGATCTGGGTGGGTCATTGGCTAATCCGGGGGTGGTGGGTCATTTAGGACTAATCCGGGGGGGGGGGGACATACATGCTCCGTTGGGTCAGTAGGCCTGTTGCAGTGTTCCTTCTTTCTTTTGTTCTTATGTTCGTATGTTCTAACTGCTCGTGACAACTCGTGCCGTGTCGCCGTGCCACCGTGTTCTTTCGTGTTTTTTCACTGGTCTCTCTTGCGTACTAGAACTTTAAACTGTGCCAGTGAATTTATAAGATATATCCCTCCAGCGCTTGGAATTAATCTTGCAGAAAATAATATCTACTGAGTCAAAAACGGAGAATCAGTGTACAATAAGGCAGCATAACCATACTCTCAGAGGGGAACTTTAGGCCTAGTGTGCCGGTGAACATAATATTAGAACTTTTCTGTCATAGGAAAGACAGTCTCCCTGATAATAGTGTTATATATAGTGTTGTAGTGTGTACCAAAGTGGTACCCCAGTATATGGATAATATATGATAAGGTGAATTTTAAAACTTAAGTGTTAGGCCCAAAGAGGCAGGTTCATGTTGTAAACAGGTGCCAGCAGTCGTCAGAACCCTTCCCACGTAGGTTTGCTAGTTGTGCCTGACCTATAATTAGTGATTCCATGGAGTAAATCATTCGTGATGTAAATACGAAGAGGTGCAAAATCCCGAGGAAATACGAAAAGAGTACAGTTTTGTAGAAATGTGATAAACAGTGTATAGTTGTTAGTACTTATTGTGATGAGTTGGAACGTATACAGTGTGTGGTAATCCTGTTAGTTAGCACGCGGTTGATACATACACAACGAAAATCATTATTCCTCAGTAATCTCTATATATGAAGCCATCGGTGCCCCAAACACGTAAGTTATACTTTCTCCGTGTTCAAAACTGAACACATATTACTCTGTTAATTTTATTCTTAGTCCTTTTCATGAGTCGTCCCAACATCACCCAGTGAGGCCTACTCCAGCTCTTGCCCAGATCATCAACGACAGGATTCAAACGGATTCGTTGATAACAATGTATCCTCTGATTGGTTTCACTAACTGACGGGGCTCTACGCGCCCTATCAAACACTCAAACAGCAGCTACAACAAATAGTTACAATACAGATAGACAGATTTACTATTAAGGTGATTATTAGAAAAAAGATATACGTCATCTCCACTAACTGGATTCTTCCAGTTTCGCTGGATTCGGGAGGATTCAAACAGATTTCGCTGGATTCAGGCGGATTCAAACGGTTTCGTTGGAAATAAAGCCAAATCGGAAGAACCGTTACAAAAAATTAAATACATCGGGGAATTATAGATTAGCTAGCTAGGAAAGTTTTGTCAAGTATGTAAGACGACCACACATGAAGATCTGGTTGTCTGCAGAAAATGTTAAGGGACGCAGACCAGGCCTGGATTGCTTGCCATCTGTGTGGTCAATGGTCCCATGGTATATGCAGGGATTTTAAACCAGTGACCACACTTAACAAACTCAGAGAGATTTTTTTGGTCTGTCCAAACGAGATACACCTGTTATGATGGACATGAATCTATATTTTAAAACACAGAAACAATAAAACATCCTCTTGAAAAGACATGTCAAGCATAGTATGACAGCTGGGCGAAAAAAAATGGGTGGTAAGGGACGGGGCTGTCTGGACAGTACTCCTGAGGGTGCTAGTGCTGTCCTGGCAGGACAGTGCTGAGGGTGCTAGTTCTGTCCCCCCCCCCCCATGGAGGACAGTTGCTGGGGTGCTAGGTTGTCTGGAGGAAAATGTCCAGAGGGTCTAGTGATGTTTAGAAGATAGCGCTCGTGAGGGTATAGTGTTGTCCTGGAGGAACACTGAGAAACGTTATTCAGTCCACAGAGGTTCAAAATTAGAGATACCTGCTGGAGATGGAATTCAAAAATGGGAATGATGTCTCTGGGGAATGTGTCGACACACTACCAGCAAAACTGGTGAAGCACTGGTAGTCAATACAGGGCTCCAGATATTGAGGAAACAAGGAAAAATAAATACACTCGTGAATGCAGATACAATAAACCTAGCAAAACAGAAGTACAATCTATGTAATACTATGCCATGGGTATCTGCTGGCACGGGATATCTGGTAAAACAGGTGGGACCTATGCCTTTCTTGACATCCCAAAAAAAGCGCCACCCACATGACAACAGGAGAGAGCAACTTCCCTTCTTGAACTTATTCACCAGGAAATAGTGTCACTCATCAATCCATGAAAGAAAAATGCTACAATGGCATACTGCCAGGTTGTGCGGCCCCCTACCAACTAGGGTTAAAAAGTTACCAGCCGGCGGCCATCAGTACACAGGGTTCGTCATCATCCAAACCCATTGTGGGGGACTGCTGAGCGGCTTAGAGCATTTGTACCTGAACCCCTCACGGAAGGCGTAAGACAGTAGTACCTAACACCTCACGGTACGCAGCTAAGCATTAAATCTCTGAACACATGGCAAGCGCATTCTAAGCAGAGAGGTAACCTGAACCACTAATGGTACACATTCTAACTGGCCTTAAAAAGCAGTAGGTACTGAACACCTAATGTACACATCTATGGCAGTAGAGTATCTACTGGCTTCTACTGATTTTAGAAGAAGCGATCACCGCGGCTCACTGAGTCTGTTGGCCTCAGTTATTTGACGGCTGCATCAGTGAGCTTGCAAATAGTGTGTGCTGCTTCAATTCAATTCAATTCAATTCAAAGTTTATTCTCTATAGGGATTACAATGCTGAGTTTTACAGAAATTTTGGTTATTGTTTGGTTTAACATGTAGTGAAAATTGAGATAACAGAGTTGTACCACTAGACAGCTTTAGCATGGCTAGGCATTTAGGGCATACTTAGTCTTTATTCTTAAATGTAAAATATTACAATTTATGACCACCCTTGCGGTCCTGACATGTGTTCAACTGGTCTTAAGGCGGTAGATGCACCTGTTGTCCTGTTCACCTAGCAGCAAATAGGTACCTGGGTGATATGTCGACTGGCTGTGTGGTCGCATTCTGGGACACAAGATAAGGGACCCCCAATGGAAATAAGTTAGGACAGTCCCTCGTGACGCACTGATTTCTTGGGTTATCTGGCGTGGCTAACCCTCCTGGGGTTTAAAAAATCCGAACGAAATTCTTATCTTATCTTATCTCTACCTGGGTATATGTAATCTGACCTCGTAGTTACGCCGGATATCGATGTTGTTGATGAAGAATAGTGTTTCTTTGAAGAATGTTGCCCACTACACTCTGTTGAATTGCAACACTCTATGATACCACTGTTCATCAATAATTGTTCACACCCATAATGTCGTAAAGAAGTGATCACACTTCTCTGTAAGTTGTTATTGAGATTCTTTTGTGCAAAACGCGTGGATCAGGTGTTCTTTGTTGTTATCCCGGCCACATCAATGCTCTCTCAGTAGAGTCAAAAGTAATCTTCTCCACAGCATTATTTAGTTTATATGTGGCATGGTTATTGTCCTGTCCAACATTTAGAACTTTGCATTTGTCTATATTAAACTGCATCTGCCACTTCTCCGACCACTGCATCAGTCTATTCAAATCTTCCTGGAGTGCTCGAATGTCCTCGTCAGAATGAATTCGACGGCCTATTTTGGTGTCATCGGCAAACTTGCCGATGTCGCTCTTTACGCCCTCATCTATGTCGTTTATGTAGATTGTGAACAGCAGGGGCCCAACACTGACCCCTGTGGAACACCGCTCGTGACGCTTCCCCACTCTGATTTCTCCCCATTTATGCAAACTCTGCTGCCTATTTGTCAACCATGCCTCTATCCAGGAAAAAATTTCTCCTCCTATTCCATGTGCTTTAATTTTCCTCAATAGTCTCTGATGTGGGACCCTGTCAAAAGCCTTACTGAAGTCCATATACACAATATCATATTCATTACCATGATCTACCTCTTCAAATACCTTAGTGAAAAAAGTTAATAAATTCGTAAGGCAGGAACGCCCCTTTGTAAAACCATGCTGAGATTCGTTGATTAATTTATGCTTTTCAAGATGGCTACGAACTGCCTCGGCAATTATTGATTCCATAAATTTTCCCACTATGGAGGTTAGGCTTATTGGTCTATAGTTCGAAGCTAAGGACCTGTCACCTGTTTTGAAAATAGGTATCACATTTGCCATTTTCCACTTATCTGGCACCATGCCAGTTTGTAGTGATATGTTGAAAAGATTAGCCAAAGGTGTGCTAAGCTCCTCTTTACATTCCTTTAGAACCCTTGCATACAGTTCATCAGGGCCTGGGGATTTGTTAGGTTTTAATTTATCTATTTGCCTAAGGACCATGTCACTTGTGACCCTAATAGTGCACAGTTTATTATCGTCCTGTTCTACATAAATTATCATTACTGGAATATCGCTGGTATCCTCCTGTGTAAAAACTGAGAGGAAGTATGTGTTAAAAATTCTACACATTTCCTTATCACTGTCAGTGAGCTGACCCGAGGAACTTTTGAGTGGGCCTATCTTGTCCCTGATCTTACTTCTGTATACCTGAAAGAATCCTTTTGGGTTAGTCTTCGATTCTTTTGCAACTTTAACCTCATAATCTCTTTTTGCTTTTCTAATTCCCTTTTTTATTTCTCTCTTTAACTGAATATATCGATTTCTTAATTGCCCCTCTCCTCTTTTGATTTGCCTATAATATGCCTCTCTTTTGACCAATCAGATATTTTAATCTATTGTTCATCCATTTAGGATCATTTTTGTTTGATCTGATTTCCCTATTTGGAACATAATTTGACTGAGCAGCTAGAACTATGCCCTGGAAAGCATCATATCGGCAACCATCACCACCTACCTGACCCTTAGTCAGGTCATTCCAGTTCAGCCCACCTAAGTAATTTTTCAGTCCTATGAAATCAGCCAAGCGAAAGTCAGGGACGGAGACTTGATTGCCATTATTAGGGGAATTCCATGATATATTAAAACTGAGTGATTTGTGATCACTCTCCCCAAGCTCATCATTAACCTCAAGATTATTAATTAGTGTTTCCCTACTGGCAAGAACCAAGTCAAGGAGGTTATTTCCCCTAGTTGGCTCTGTCACAAACTGTTTTAAAAAACAATCCTGGATCGTATCAAGAAAGTCACCCGACTCTAAATTTCCTGTCAAATTGCTCCAGTCAATCTGTCTATAGTTGAAATCTCCCATTAGCACAACATTTTCGTATGTAGATGCCTTACGAATTTCGTCCCATAGAAGTTTACTGCACTCCCTATCAAGATTTGGGGCCCTGTAAATCACACCCAAAATTAGTTTTTCTCGGCCCTCGAGAAGCTGTAACCAAACAGATTCAGTGGCTGACGCTTCTAATTTAATATCTTGTCTAACACAACAATTTAAATTGTCTCTGACATACATCGCTACTCCACCACCTTTCCTGTTGACCCTGTCAGTGTGGAATAATTTATAGCCTTGTATGTGACATTCAGAGGGCATCTCTCTATCTTTCAGATTGAGCCAGGTCTCTGTTATAGCAATAATATCTATGTTTCCTGCACTTGCAATTAATCTTAGCTCATCTATCTTATTTCTAACACTCCTGCTATTAGTATAGTAAACCTTAAGGGAGCTAGTCCCTTGCTGCCCTCTGCTGTCCCCCTTTGTTTGCTGACCTGTTCTATTGTCTTTATTTATAACTTCATGCTGAATGCCTTTTATACATTTACTGTTTCCAACCCTAGTGTTGCAACCTGCTTGTTTCCCACACACACCCATACCTCTATCTTCCATCAGTTTAAAATCATAGGCATTTCACCAATGGCCTTCTCAATCGAGTCTGCAAGTGCTACCACCCCTGACCCAGAGAGATGTACCCCATCCCTTGCATACATATCATGTTTGCCATAAAAGTTGTTCCAGTTGTCAATGAATGGGATTGCAAGTTCCTTGCAGTATCTGTCTAGCTCACGGTATGCAGCTAAACAGTACGTACCTAAACACCTCACGGTACGCAGCTAAGCATTAAGTACCTGAACACATGGCACGCATCTAAGCAGTAGGTACCTGAACACCTAATGGTACACATCTACTGGCCTTAAAAGCAGTAGGTACCTGAACACCTAATGGTACACATCTACTGGCAGTAGAGTATTCTACTGGCTTCTACTGATTTTAGAAGAAGCGATCACCGCAGCTCACTGAGTCTGTTGGCCTCAGTTATTTGACGGCTGCATTCAGTGAGCTTGCAACATAGTGTGTGCTGCATCAATTCAATTCAATTCAATTCAAAGTTTATTCTCTATAAGGATTACAATGCTGAGTTTACAGAAATTTGGTTATTGTTTGGTTTAACATGTAGTAAAATTGAGATAACAGAGTGTACCACTAGAACGCTTAGCATGGCTAGGCATTTCGGGCATACTTAGTTTTATTCTTAAATGTAAAATATTACAAATTATGACCACCTTGCGGTGTGTCAACTGGTCTTGAAGGCGGTAGATAGTACTCACCAGACCATCTTACGGTGTACTTCTACCGGCCTTAGAGAGTATTTACAGGACTATCGGTGATGTCTGCGGACTCACCGCCTACGCTGGTCAACTGTGGGCCGGAGTCAACCGATGCTGTTTGGTGGGACATTACATGAAGAAAAGGTTGGAGTGTTACACTGAACTGGGCTAGGACCGTAGTGTGACACTTAAGCAAGTATGATGGAGTGGAACACTGCCCACTCTAAGGGTCGATAATCCAAATGAATTCTTTATGAACGAAACCCAAAATTTGGTCATCCCAAAACTCTCGGATATTATTCTAACTCCACAAGATTTTGAAGAAGCAATTAATGACATGCCCATGCACTCTGCCCCAGGCCCAGACTCGTGGAACTCCGTGTTCATCAAGAATTGCAAGAAGTCCCTATTGCGTGCCTTCAGCATTTTATGGAGAGGGAGCATGGACACAGGGGTCATCCCACACACACTAAAAACAACAGACATACCCCACTCCACAAAGGTGGCAGTAAAGCAATTGCAAAGAACTACAGACCGATAGCACTAACATCCCACATCATGAAATTCTTTGAGAGGGTTCTCAGAAGCAAGATAGCCAACCACCTAGATACCCATCAGTTACACAACCCAGGGCAACACGGATTTAGAGCAGGTAGCTCCCGCCTGTCCCAGCTACTGGATCACTATGACAAGGTCCTGGATGCTGTAGAGGATAAAATACAGATGTAGTACACACAGACTTTGCAAAAGCTTTCGACAAGTGTGACCATGGTGTAACAGCACACAAAATGCGGGATAAAGGAATAACGGGAAAAGTTGGTAGATGGATCTACAACTTCCTGACAAATAGAACACAAAGAGTAATAGTAAACAGAGTAAAGTCCCAGGCAGCCATGGCAAAAAGCTCTGTTCCACAAGGCACAGTACTCGCTCCCATTCTATTCCTCATCCTCATTTCTGACATAGACAGAGATGTAAGCCATAGCTCCGTGTCTTAATTTGCGGATGACACCCGGATCACCATGGCAGTGACCTCCATCGAAGACACTGCGAGACTCCAAGCGGACATCAACCAAATCTTCGAACGGGCCACTCAAAACAATATGAAGTTCAACGAGGAGAAATTTCAACTACTCAGATATGGAAAACTTGAAGAAATTAAAAATGTGTCAGGGTATACCACAAATTCTAACTATACAATAGAGCGGAAAAGTAATGTGAAGGACCTGGGAGTGTTAATGTCAGAGGATCTCGCCTTCAAAGACCACAACAATGTGTCTACCTCATCTGCTAGGAAAATTTTAGGATGGATACTGAGAACCTTCAAAACTAGAGACGCCAAGCCCATGATGATTCTCTTTAAATCGTTTGTGCTCTCTAGGCTGGAATATTGTTGTACACTAACGGCCCCCTTCAAGGCTGGCGACATTGCCTTATCGCACATTAAGTGCGATAAGGCACCTAAACTACTCGGAACGGTTGAGGGTCCTTGATCTGTATTCTCTCGAACGCAGGCGAGAGAGACACATGATAATATACACTTGGAAGGGCCTGGAGGGATTGGTACCAAACCTGCACACGAAAATCACTCCATATGAAAGCAAAAGACTCAGGAGGAGATGCAACATTCCCCCTATGAAAAGCAGGGGTGCCACGAGTACACTGAGAGACAACATAATAAGTATCAGGGGCCCAAGACTGTTCAATTGCCTCCCAGCATACATAAGGGGGATTACCAATAGACCTCTGGCTGTCTTCAAGAAGGCACTGGACATGCACCTAAAGTCAGTACCTGACCAACCGGGCTGTGGTTCGTACGTCAGCTTGCGTGCGACCAGCAGTAACAGCCTGGTTGATCAGACCCTGATCCACCATGAGGCCTGGTCTCAGACCGGGCCGCGGGGGCGTTGACCCCCGAAACCCTCTCCAGGGAAACATATCAACTCTATCATGAAGGAGTAATCCAGTGTGTGATGGGATCCATAGCAATTGTACATTAATTCCTTTTTTCCGAATTTTTGAGTATCTATACCTGGCTTCTCCAATGAGCATATTGTTGGAGTCATTATATGAGCCAAGAGCCTTCAATGATGACATAGAATCAGTAATGATGATGACAGTCAAGCTCAGTGTCATAAGATAGCTTTAGCGCCATCAGGATTGCAAACAATTCAGTTTGCAGCGTAGACACCCAGTTGTTAATTCTTATGCCTAGTCAACAAATTTATTATCGTTCTTAACTATGAAGGTGGCAACAAGAGCAGATGAATCCCTGCCAGAAGACTCATGTTTAGATCCATCAGTGTATGTAACTTGTGATAACTTATTACTACCAGTTAGGTGAGAAATTTCTTCTTGAACAGTTGCTTTAATAAGTGATTTAAGGAAGGGATTACTAGCAATGAGCTTCTTCGGAGGGACTTACAGGTATGTGATATTAAATGAACACATCTTCCATGGAGGGTGAAATGCTCTTGTTGTCTACAGTGATACGGTTCATGCAGGTTATAAAACTTAATATAATTGCATGTTTTCACAATCCATTTAGATCTGTGTGTATTTACTTCTAGACATTTACTAAGATTCATAGTGACAGTGTCTTGTTCATTTCTTAACATTTTAATACCGAGTACAGTGTTAATCTCAACAAACCTATCACTGATACTAGAAATACCAAGCTCCTTCCTCATATTAAGAACCTTTGTAGATCTGGGACACCCAAGAATAATTCTGAGAGCTTCATTCTGCATTAACTCCAAGAGCCGGAGAGAACTTTCCCTAGCTAATATCAACTTGGGAGCAGCATTATCAATTAAGGACCTAACATAGGCTATGTACATCATTCTCACGATTCTCACATTAGCACCATAATTGGGGTTGTAGCCAGCAACAGCTTTGAGAGCATTTAGCCTATCTTTGCATTTCTTATTTAGTTGTGGTATAGTGGATTCATTAAAGGGTACATCTACACCAAGGTAACTATAAGTTTTAACGGGGCGGGGGATGTCGTTTGCTTGTTAATATCTTTGTTTTAGAGGAAGATATTATGAGGCCTAGTCGATTACAAATTGCTTGAACTTATTAAGAATGGTACTCATCTTCTTATGCCCTGTTGTATGGATCATGATGTCATCAGCACAGCTTATAGCTATATGTTTAGGTGAGGCAGATAGAGCATTTAGGAGAGCATTAATCAGAACATTTAATAGCATGGGACTGAGAACTCCTCTCCGCGGTGTACCTAGGGACATTTCTTTAGACTCGCTTCTAAAGCCTTGGTAAAGGACAGAGGATACTCTATTTGACAGGTATCCTATTATCCAGCAGAGTAAGCTACCACCAATATTCATTTTGGCTAGTTCATGTAGTATAACGGTTCTGTTTCAGATATCAAATGCAGATTTTAGATCAAGAAAAGTGGTAAAACTAGTAGAGGTGTGTGCAGTGAGAAAGGTGGAAATACAATTCTGCGCACTTTTACCTTTCATAAAATCATAGAGATGAGGGGAAAGTTAGTGTCTGATTCTGTAGTACAGTCTCTGAAATATCATTTTCTCAAAGTTTTACAGAAGACAACTAGTTAAGGAGATCGGTCTAAATGTTGTTAAAAGTTGAAAAAAGGTAAGTATCTTAACTATGTAAAAGCAGTTACAATAAAAGAAGATATACTAGGGGAGATATAAAATTAGTTATTTTCTTACAAGAAATCACTCTCCCTTTCTGTAGCCTTATTCATGAGGTACATTTTCTCTCTCTTCTTGACCTAGCTCATGCTTTGACATGTGCAGGCAGTTTATTCCACTCCTTTATTGCTGAATAGAAAAATGTGTTTGAAGCCTGACCACTGACTCTAGGTATTGCAAAGCTGTTCTCCCTTTCCCTAGGTCTGTAATTGCATTTGTAGGAATTTTTAACCCGGAGTTATAACCATCCAGAATAACCCAATAAAGTTAGTTCATCAAGGACTGTCTGTCTTATATTCATTGAGGTTCATTAATCTTCTTCAGGATGCGACCCACAACAATCGGCTAACACCCAGGTACCTACTTACTGCTAGGTGAACAGGGACAGCAGGTATTAGTAAACATGCCCAACGTTTCACTCGTGCCAGGGATTGATCCACGGACACTCGGTGTGTGAGCTGATTGCACTATCAACTAAGCCACGAACACCCACAGCAGTGTTCTGCACACTCTAAAGCTGGATACAACAGTGTAATGCACACAGTAATATTGGATACAACAGTGTAGTGCCAACAATAATAATAACAACACAGTGTATTACTTTTATTGTGCAGATCTTTATCAAGTCAACAAAGGTTTGCATGGAGTGAAGCGTTGTTTCAGTAAGGGCTTGCTCTATACCTGCGTCTTAAGAAAAGTTCCCTTATGTGTATGGGTACACAGGGTGGTTGCTGACTAGTGACAACATGGAAGCATGTACTCTACGTCCAGAGTCTTGGCTATGAAGGTAGCATGTAACCCTCCTGTGTGTGCATGCGTGTGTGTGTTTTCACATGAGCATAAAAATGACAAGGTCATCAATACAAACATTATTTTGTTTCTAAGAATCTCTTCAAAATCAACACCAAAGTGCCTGTTTACTGTTAAGGAAACAGGAGGCAACACATGTAAGTGTGAGAGACAGCTGTCCCTGTTCACCCATCAATATCAAGTGGGTACCTGGGTGTTAGTGGACTGGTGTGGGTCGCATCCTGGGACAAAATTGACCTAATTTGCCCGAAATGCTCTGCATAAGAAGCGGCTTTCTATATAGTAGTATGTCATTGATGTCAGCTAGGCCTATATACCTTGTACATGTACTTGTAGAAATAAAGATATTAACTACCTGGGGTAAAAATAAACTGTGATTAAATAATTCGCCTGGGGAGAATAATACACATGTAACTCACTAGAAATCTCGCGAGCAGAACGGGTATAGAACCGGGACCAACATCTGAAGACACTCTATTCCAGGTATCATCGGGATGGCATAGACATGTGCCATTCATCGGGATTCTTGGTCAATATTCAAGGCCTGTAGCCTGATCGTAAACGAAGTCAGCGATATGGCGATAAAGAGAGCAAGACAAGGGCAAAGGTAAATTTCTTTACCCATGTATTCCATCACCACTTATTTACAATTGTAAGATAATAGATTAGCAATATAATGATGAGATAACCAAGAACCACTCAAAGCAACGAAGTGATTCAACCAGTTGGCGAAAGTCTGCCTTCCAAGTCAGGCAGACAGGTATGACGTCACCTTGATTGGTGGGTTGAACTGGACAATAAATACAGTAGTGGGGCCTCAGAACTGCTATACTCTGAATTGCCAGTTGGCTGATCGAGAGGGCATGCCAATGATAGTGTGACGAACGTTGAATAAATTGTAACAACCTCGCTGCACCCCGCAGCCAATATATGTTTACCGTAGTGTGTGGGCTTTTTTTTTTTTTTTGTAAATTCTCCGGTACTAAATCTTTTTGTGTATATAAGGATCGATATCTCAGTAAAACATCATAAGAGTGATGAAACCTATTCATCCTGATTAAATCTGGCATCATACCTATTTATGCAGGTCTTGCTTTGCAAACTAGAACACCACAGCGCTCACTCTTATGACAGAACATCTCTATGTCCAGTACCATATGGCAAGATTAGGGATTTCTTCTCCGTTAGCTATTCTTAACATGAGACACTCAGGAACTTGAAGTTCCAGCTCTTTGTTTAAGAATTTTTTGCGATACACCTCTTCTGGACCTAATTCCCAGCAGAGCAACGGCTCTGCTTTCCCTAACTGCATGTTTGGCCACGTACTTTGCAAAGTTTGTGCCATGGCTGGTCTCTCTCTTTACTCCTAGAATCCTCCACTGCCAGCTTTACTAACTCTTGGTATGACACCTCTGGCCGTATCCTGTCACAGCACTTAAGCCTAGAGCGTACTTCATAGTCTCTGATGTCGTTGATAAATGCTTCCTTGGGGCTTCCTTCTGGGGCACTTTTCCCGGGGTGAAACAAGTCAGTATATTTCCAGGGCATCTACGAATATCCACATATACTCAAACTCGCCCTGTGTCCTCCTACCAGACCCTACATAGCACCTCTCCCACAGTCATTTCCTTTGTATAAGCTTCCCGCAATTTGGCTGTTACATTTTGGTAGTTGGTAGTTGAATCACATTCTTCACCCTACCTAGCACGTGTAGAACCAGAACCCCATTGGAAATAAGTCACTTTGTCATTTTTGGGCTATCCTAAGTTCTCTACATATATGCTGCTATGTATGATAATCTATGTAACTCTATTTGTGTATACCTGAAAAACTTACACCTGTTTGCCCTTGATGCTTTAATTGCATTACATTCCTCCACATCTACCTTCCTCAGGTTGTCAGGGGTACCCGGTAGTATTTGTAGTCTCTGTTCGTGTCTGACTACCTGGAGCTATAGTATTATTTACGCCAGAAACAGGAAAGCCTACCATGACCGGTTGGGAAGTATGTACACTGATGCCTATTATTTATTCTTTCACCCGCCCCTAGTAATCTGACTTCACCTTTCAGGGTAGTGGTGGTTTTGATAAAGACCTGCCTTGTATGGGTCAGTAGGCCTTCTGCAGTGTTTCTCTATTCTTATTTTCTTATATTACTGGAACCTCTTCCATCGTTGTTGTAACACACACTTGTTATCCTTGGGGAAGGACCAGGGGATTTCCTGTGGCTTCCATGGTCGGGAGATCTGCCACTCCTTGCTTCACCTGGCAAGGGGTGGCTCCTAGTGGCCATGTTGCCTGGTTGACGTTGCCGGGCGACGTCCCTTCAGATATTCCCTTACAGATCCTGCCCGTGATATTTCCCATGCAGATGTTGCTTGTGACTGTCATATTTCCCCTGCAGATGTTGCCTGTGGCTGTCATATTTCCCTTGCAGATGTTGCCTGTGACTCTCATATCTCTTATCTTCCCCTGCAGATGTTGCCTGTGACTGTCATATTTCCCCTGCAGATGTTGCCTGTGACTGTCGTATTTTCCCTGAAGATGTTGCCTGTGACTGTCATATTTTTCCTGCAGATGTTGCCTGTGATATTCCCTGCAGATGTTTCCCGGTGTGGACCCATCATCACCCTCTCCACACCATCGTCACACAGGCTCTGCTGCTGCCCCAAGTGTTGTGTATACTATATTACCAACAACAATTGAAAGCAGTGCCCTGTGACACCATCAAATGGGAGAGAAAGCACCAAACAGCTGAGGGTAAAGATAAACTCCGTGCTTTTTCTGGTGACAAGAAATACACAATATAATGCACTAAAAATCAATTAAAGAGCGTATATGGTACAGGGACTTAATCAGAAGATATTTATTAGTATTACAAATTAGAATGGCATAGGGGCACGTGCCAATGATTAGGAATCTTAATTTATACAGAATTTCTATACCTCACCTCACGCTTATACCTAACCACCCAATGGTCGGGTATAAGCCACTGGACAAGTTCAATCCCCGCCCGTGGTATGGTCTGTTTGCAATCGTGTCATTACGGTTTCGTGAATCATGATGACGGCTTTGAAGGGACTAGAGCTAGAGTTCGTCACGGCCACGCTGGCGGGAGATTCATCTGTAAAAACTTGCATTTATGGTCACAGTGGGGCCTATGCTAACCTCTCTATGGTGCATAAATATACTTAGTTGGATGAATCTTATCGTAACCAGCTGGCCCAGTGGTTTACGCGCTGGCCTGGAGTTTCATGAGTCACTCGTCGCGAGTTCAATCCCTGCCCGTGGTATGGCTCGCGAGTGGTCCGTGGCCTAGTGGCGAAAGCTCTCGCTTCACACGGTGAGTGTCCGGGTTCGATTCCATGCAAAGAATGGAAACACTGGGAATGTTTCTTTACACCGGTTGTCCATGTTCACCTATCACAATAAGCGTACGGGGCCCAAGACTGTTCAACTGCCTCCCAGTATACATAAAGGGGATTACCAATAGACCCCTGGCTGTCTTGAAGAAGGCACTGGAGAGGCACCTAAAGTCAGTATCTGACCAGCCAGGCTGTGGTTCGTACGTCAGTTTGCGTGCGGCCAGCAGTAACAGTCTGGTTGATCAGACCCTGATCCACCACAAGCCCTGGTCTCAGACCGAGCCGCAGGGGCGTTGACCCCCGAAACCCTCTCCAGGTATACTACAGGTATCAGTAAAAATGGGTACCTGGGTGTTAGTCGACTGGTGTGGGTCGCATCCTGGGACAAAATTAACCTAATTTTCCCGAAATGCTCAGCATAACAAGCGTCTTTCTATATAGTAGTATGTCAGTGATGTCAGCTAGGACTGTATACCTTGTACATGTACTTAAAGAAATAAAGTTATTATTATTATTATTATTATTATTAGTAGTAGTAGTAGTAGTAGTAGTAGTAGTAGTAGTAGTAGTAGTACTAAGGAATGCATACAGATTTACTTATTGATAATCCTCACTCATCGGTGAAGTTTTGTTCAAGTGTTCGAGTGTCTCTCACAAGTGCACCATTCAAAGAGTGTGTCTTAATGCTGATGAAGGGCTCCTGGCCCTAGAAAATGGAGTTCTCCTCTCCTATGAATCAAACGTGAGTGCATCTGTGGCAAGCAAAGAGTAAGTTACACTTTATTCGGCGTATGTACACACTCCAGGAAGGAAAAATAAGCTGGAAGGAAATGACAGAAATCGTACACCAACTCCAATCATTCCTGGAGTGGAATCATAGTCGATGGCCTCCACTCCAACACAACAGATATTAGTGCCAGGAAGAAAAAAATAGTACCCCTCCATACCACCAATACCACCAATCCGACGACATTTATCTTTGCTGCAAATATACAGGGTCTAAAGCTAGCAACAAATAAAATATCTTTCATCCGTGGACTGCTTACGGAGTCAAGTGCAATATTCGCGGCTTTCACAGAGACCCCACATAAAGGATCACTTTGACAACGAAATATGGATCCCAGGTTACAACCTATACAGATGCGACAGAGTGAACAGGCAAAAAGGATGGGGGAGTGAGCTGTATATCACTTATATGCACTTATATGCTCAGAACTACCAAATGCCTCAAATGATGTAGTTGAAGTTTTAGCAGTAAAGATCGAGAACCAAAACTGGGTCATTGTGGTTATATACAAGCCTCGGGATGCAATGTCCCAACAGTTCCAGAAACAGCTTTTGAAAATTGACCACTGTCTGGAAAAATCTTCCAGCTCCTGCCCCCAACATCTTGCTCTTGGGGGATTTCAACCTAAAGCACCTAAAATGGAGGAATATAGCAAATAATGTTGTAGCAGAGATAGCACCAGGAGGCAGCTCAGATGAAAACCCGCTCACACACGAGCTTTTAAATCTGCACCAAATTCACCTTAAACCAGCAAATAATAGAGTCTACAAGACTGGAGAATACGCTGGACCTCATCTTCACTAACAATAATGATCTGATACGAAATGTCATCACATCTAAAACAATATACTCAGATCACAACATCAGAGAGGTCCAGACATGTATGTGGGGAGCCCCAGACCGACAAATTTTGATCAGTCACGAGGGAGCCTCAACAAAATTCAACTTCAATAACAAAAAAGTGGGACCAAGTAAACCAAGTCCTAAATGATATAAACTGGGAAGATAGACTAAGCAACACAGATCCTACCCTATGACTAGAACAAATTAACTCTGTGGAACTTGAGATATGCTCAAGGCATATTCCTCTAAGAAAAAGGAGGAGAATGTGTAAACTAGAAAGAGAAAGGCGCTCCCTTTACAAGCGAAGGCAAAGAATAACAGAGCGGCTAAAAGAGGCCAATATATCTGAAATACGTAGGGAGACACTCGCCAGAGAAATAGCAAATATCAAACTAAAACTAAAGGAATCTTACAGGAGTCAAGAAACGAGAGAACTAAAAGCCATAAATGAAATTGAAAGAAACCCAAAGTATTTCTTGTCTTAGGCGAAATCAAAGCCTAGAACAACATCCAGTTTTGGGCCCCTACTTAAACGCGATGGGTCCTACACAGATGACGGCAAGGAAATGAGTGAGCTACTAAATTCCCAATATGACTCGGTTTTTAGCGAGCCGCTAACCAGACTGAGAGTCTAAGATCTTAACGAATTTTTTGAGAGAGAGAATTTGGCAGACACACGCCTATCTGATAGCCTGACGTCAAATGACTTCGAACAGGCGATAAATGACATGCCCATGCACTCTTCCCCAGGTCCAGACTCATGGAACTCCGTGTTCATCAAGAACTGCAAGAAGCCCCTATCACGTGCTATTAACATCCTATGGAGAGGGAACATAGACACTGGGGTCGTCCCACAGTTACTAAAAACAACCGACATAGCCACACTCCACAAAGGGGGCAGTAAAGCAATAGCAAAGAACTACAGACCAATAGTGCTAACATCCCATATCATAAAAATCTTTGAAAGGGTTCTAAGAAGCAAGATCCTCACCCATCTAGATACCCATCAATTACACAACTCATGGCAGCATGGGTTTAGAGCAGGTCGCTCCTGTCTGTCCCAACAACAGGATCACAACAAGATCCTGGATACTCTAGAAGACAAACAGAATGCAGGTGTAATATACACAGACTTTGCAAAAGCCTTCGACAAGTGTGACCATGGTGTAATAGCGCACAAAATGCGTGATAAATGAATAACAGGAAAAGTTGGTAGATGGATCTATAATCTCCTGACAAATAGAACACAAAGAGAAGTAGTCAACAGAGTAAAGTCTGAGGCGGCTATGGTGAAAAGGTCTGTTCCCAAGGCACAGTACTCGCTCCCATCTTGTTCCTCATCCTCATATCGGACATAGACAGGGATATAAGCCACAGCACCGTGTCTTCCTTTGCAGACGACACCCGAATCTGCATGACAGTGTCCTCCGTTGAAGACACTACAAGGCTCCAGGCGGACATCGACCAAATTTTAAATGTGCTGCAGAAAATATGAAGTTCAAGATGAGAAATTTCAATTACTTCGATATCGTAAACGTGAGGAAATTAAAATTTCATCGGAGTATAAAACACATTCCAACCACACAATAGAGCGAAAAACTAACGTCAAAGACCTGGGAGTGATCATGTCGGAGATCTCACCTTCAAGGACCGTAACATTGTATCAATCGCATCTGCTAGAAAAATGACAGGATGGATAATGAGAGCCTTCAAAACTATGGGATGCCAAGCCCATGATGACACTCTTCAGGTCGCTTGTTCTATCTAGGATGGAATATGTACTATACACAGACTTTGCAAAAGCCTTTGACAAGTGTGACCATGGTGTAACAGCGCATAAAATGCGTGATAACAGAATAACAGGAAAAGTTGGTAGATGAATCTATAGCTTCCTGACAAATAGAAGACAAAGAGTAATAGTAAGCAGAGTAAAATCTGAGGCAACTACGGTGAAAAGCTCTGTTCCACAAGGCACAGTACTCGCTCCCATTTTATTCCTCATCCTCATATCTGACATAGACAGAGATGTAAGCCATAGCTCCGTGTCTTCCTTTGTGGATGATACCCGAACTGCCATGACAGTGACCTCCATCGAAGACACCACAAGACTCCAAATCTTCAAATGGGCCAATCAAAACAATATGAAGTTCAATGAAGAGAAATTTCAACTACTCAGATATGGAAAATTTGAGAAAATTAAAACAGTATCAGGGTAACAAAAAAGGCACAATACCGTGACTGGAACGATACACAAATAACCCGCACATAGAAGAGAGGAGCTTACGACGACGTTTCGGTCCGACTTGGACCATTTACAAAGTCACATTTTCATAGTGTGACTTTGTAAATGGTCCAAGTCAGACCGAAACGTCGTCATAAGCGGGTTATTTGTGTACAGTATCAGGGTATACAACAAATTCTAACCATGCAATGGAGCGAAAAAGTAACGTGAAAGACCTGGGAGTGATAATGTTAGAGGATCCCGCCTTCAAAGACCACAACAATGTATCTACCTCATCCGCTAGGGAAAATGATAGGATGGATAATGAGAACCTTCAAAACTAGGGACGCCAAGCCCATGATGATTCTCTTGAAATCGTTTGTTCTCTCTAGTTAGTTTAATACCTTTATTATACACCCCATACCCATCCTGTGGGCGGTAGTCAAAGGATTACAATGGTACATAATGGGTCCAGGAGCTGGGACCCAAAGTTATGATAGCTGAAAAAGGTACAAAGGTAATGATCTCACAAGTTACAAATGTAACGAATCCTCTACAGGTCTATACATGGTTACAATCATGAGCAAATTATAAAGTAATGAGTAATTCACACGTCCACACCCGGTCACAACTGTAATGAGTTATTTGTGCAAATATTAATTGGGTCACACACACACACAACACACCACACACACAACACACACACACACACACACACTTCCTGTATACTTTGTGGCTGAGGAAGTATTTCTTCAGCCACAGAGTAGTCAGGAAGTGGAATAGTTTGGGAAGCGATGTAGTGGAGACAGTATCCATATATAGCTTTAAGCAGAGGTATGATAAAGCTCATGGTTCAGGGAGAGTGACCTAGTAGCGACCAGTGAAGAGGCGGGGCCAGGAGCTAGGACTCGACCCCTGCAACTACAACTAGGTGAGTACACACACACACACACACATACCAAATGCAAGGTCATGAAGATAGGGGAAGGGCGCAGAAGACCGCAAACAAAGTATAGGCTAGGTGGCCAAAGACTGCAAACCTCGCTCAAGGAGAAAGATCTTGGGGTGAGTATAACACCGAGCACGTCTCCGGAAGCACACATTAACCAGATAACTGCTGCAGCATATGGGCGCCTGTCAAACCTGAGAACAGCGTTCCGATACCTAAGTAAGGAATCGTTCAGGACACTGTACACCGTGTACGTCAAGCCCATACTGGAGTATGCAGCACCTGTTTGGAACCCACACTTCATCAAGCACGTCAAGAAATTAGAGAAAGTGCAAAGGTTTGCGACAAGATTAGTTCCAGAGCTTAGGGGAATGTCCTATGAAGAAAGGTTAAGGGAAATCGGCCTGACGACATTGGAGGACAGGAATGTTAGGGAAGACATGATAACGACATGCAAAATACTGCGTGGAATAGAAAAGGCGGACAGAGACAGGATGTTCCAGAGATGGGACACAGAAACAAGGGGTCACAATTGGAAGCTGAAGACTCAGATGAGTCAAAGGGATGTCAGGAAGTATTTCTTTAGCCACAGAGTTGTTAGGAAGTGGAATAGTCTGGTAAGCGATGTAGTGGAGGCAGGAACTATACATAGTTTTAAGACGAGGTATGATAAAGCTCATGGAGCAGGGAGAGGGAGGACCCAGTAGCGGTGGTCAGTGAAGAGGCGAGGCCAGGAGCTGAGTCTCGACCCCTGCAACCAAAATTAGGTGAGTACAATTAGATGAGTACACACACACACACAGGCATTTGACACAGTTCCACACAAGAGATTAGTGGAAAAGCTTGAGAACCAGGTAGGGATAACAAGGGAAGGCAGTACAATGGATCAGGGAATTCCTGTCAGGAAGACAACAGCGAGTCATGGTACGTGGTGAGGTGTCAGAGTAGGCGCCTGTGACGAGCGGGGTTCCACAGGGTCAGTCCTAGGACCGGTGTTGTTTCTAGTATTTGTGAATGACATGACGGAAGGAGTAGACTCTGAAGTGTCCCTATTTGCAGATGATGTGAAGTTGATGAGAAGAATCCAATCGGACGACTACCAGGCAGAACTACAAAGGGATCTGGACAGGCTGCAGGCCTGGTCCAGCAACTGGCTCCTGGAGTTCAACCCCAGTAAGTGCAAAGTCATGAAGATTGAGGAAGGGCAAAGAAGACCGCAGACGGAGTACAGTCTAGGGGGCCCAGAGACTACAAACCTCACTCAAGGAAAAAGATCTTGGGGTGAGTATAAAACCAGGCACATCTCCTGAGGCTCACATCAACCAAATAACTGCTGCAGCATATGGGCGCCTAGCAAACCCAAGAACAGCATTCCAACACCTTATTAAGGAATCGTTCAGGACCCTGTATACTGTGTACGTTAGGATCATATTGTGGTATGCAGCACTAGTTTGGAACTCACACCCAGCCAAGCACGTAATGAAACTAGAGAAAGTGCAAAGGTTTGCAACAAGACTAGTCTTGGAGCAAAGGGGTATGTCCTACGAGGAGAGGTTAAGGGAAATAGACCTGACGACACTGGGCGACAGGAGAGATAGGGGGGACATGATAGCGACACATAAAATACTGAGAGGAATCGACAAGATGGACAGAGACAGAATGTTCCAGAGATGGGACACAGAATCAAAGGGTCACAGTTGGAAGTTGAAGACTCAGATGAGTGACAGGGATGTTAGGAAGTATTTCTTCAGTCACAGAGTAGTCAGGAAGTGGAGTAGTTTGGGAAGCGATGTAGTGGAGGCAGGATCCATACATAGCTTTAAGAAGAGGTATGATAAAGCTCATGGAGCAGGAAGAGTAACCCAGTAGCGGCCAGTGAAGAGGCGGGGCCAGGAGCTGTAACTCGACCCCTGCAACCACAACTAGGTGAGTACACATACACATACACACATATACATACATATACATACATATACACATACATACATATACACATACACATATACATACACATACACACATACACATACACACACACACACACACACACACACACACACACACACACACACACACACACACACACACACACACACACACACAGACGCACGCACACACACTAGGCTGGAATACTGCTGTACACTAACTGCCACCTTCAAGGCAGGCGAAATTGCTGACCCGGAGAATGTACAAAGAACATTCACGGCACACATAAGTATGATAAGGCACCTAAATTACTGGGAACGGTTGAAGTCCCTTGATTTGTATTCCTGGAACGCAGGCAAGAGAGATACATGATAATATACACCTGGAAAATCCTAGAGGGATTAATACCAAACTTGCACACGAAAATCACTCCCTAGCCTAGACAGGACTCGCAGCAATGGTTTTAAGTTGGAAAAATTCAGATTCAGGAAGGATATAGGAAAGTACTGGTTTGGTAATAGAGTTGTGGATGAGTGGAACAAACTCCCAAGTACAGTGATAGAGGCCAGAACGTTGTGTAGCTTTAAAAATAGGTTGGATAAATACATGAGTGGATGTGGGTGGGTGTGAGTTGGACCTGATAGCTTGTGCTACCAGGTCGGTTGCCGTGTTCCTCCCTTAAGTCAATGTGACCTGACCTCACTAGGTTGGGTGCATTGGCTTAAGCCGGTAGGAGACTTGGACCTGCCTCGCATGGGCCAGTAGGCTTGCTGCAGTGTTCCTTCGTTCTTATGTTCTTATGTTCTTATGAAAGCAGGAGACTCGGCAGGAGATGCAACATTCATCCAATGAAAAGCAGAGGCGCCACGAGTACACTGAGAGAACACCGGGAACCAAGACTGTTCAACTGCCTCCCAGTATACATAAGGGGGATTTCCAATAGACCCCTGGCTGTCTTCAAGAAGGCACTGGAGAGGGACCTAAAGTCAGTACCTGACCAGCCGGGCTGTGGTTCGTGCGTCAGTTTGCGTGCGACCAGCAATAACAGTGGTTTATCAGACCCTGATCCACCATGAGGCCTGGTCTCAGACCGAGCCGCGGGGGCGTTGACCCCCGAAACCCTCTCCAGGTATACTCCAGGTATCACACTCAATAACCATCTTACGTGGTGGAGTGTTACAGGTCAACCATCCTGCGTGACGCAGTGTTACAGGTCAACCATCCTGCGTGACGCAGTGTTACTGGAAAACCATCCTGAGTGACGCAGTGTTACAGGTCAACCATCCTGCGTGACGCAGTGTTACAGGTCAACCATCCTGCGTGACGCAGTGTTACTGGACAACCATCCTGAGTGACGCAGTGTTACAGGTCAACCATCCTGCGTGACGCAGTGTTACTGGACAACCATCCTGAGTGACGCAGTGTTACAGATCAACCATCCTGCGTGACGCAGTGTTACTGGACAACCATCCTGAGTGACGCAGTGTTACTGGACAACCATCCTGAGTGACGCAATGTTACAGGTCAACCATCCTGCGTGACGCAGTGTTACTGGACAACCATCCTGAGTGACGCAGTGTTACAGGTCAACCATCCTGCGTGACGCACTGTTACTGGACAACCATCCTTCGTGACGCAGTATTACTGGAGAACCACGCTACGTGATGGTTGGGTTACATATTCGAAGATCATGCTCTTATCTTTCAAAATATGATAAAGACGAGGGCGGCCGCACATTGCAGTGTTGAGTATTTAATTTTAGCAATAAATAAACCTGGTTATTATAGCAGTGTAGCAGTGTACTGACAGCGGAGTCTTCCTGTACAATTTTTAGCTTTCATAAACACGTAATAATTACAATGTAATACTTGTACTGTGGGGTTCCATTACATTTTCAAGTCATTGCTGCAGCTGCAAGTACAGTCGAAAGCAGAGTTAAGGAGCACTTGTAGGTGACAAGGTCACTGGGTGAAAGAAATTGCTTGCACTTTTCTTTTTGAAGGCATTTTACCCGTGTTGGATGAGGCATTTTAGCGGTGGTAGGACGTAGCGTGTCAGTGAGTGTTCAGCCACGTCAGTAGTGTCTTCGCCACTTGTGAAACTGAACACCTTCACTTGTTTCAGCTGCTCCGAACGTTTTTCTTACTGTGTCAGTGAGCCACTTATTTTCAGTTTTACACACTGCTTCTTGGCCAATTCCAAGCGTCAATTTTTTAATTTTTTTTTCTTTTTTTTTTTAAGATTTGGGTTAGGAATGGTGTGTTGCATAAATCTATAATAATGAAGTGTTGCTCCTCGACGAGTTCTGCCGATAATATATATATATATATATATATATATATATATATATATATATATATATATATATATATATATATATATATATATATATATATATATATATATATTGTGCAATGGGATATCCAAATGAAAGTACAAAATGTAAGCAACGTGACCTAACTTATAATTATAACTAATTTTTAAAGAGGTGGAAGGCTAAGCCAGTGAAAGGCTTCGGTCAGATGGCCAAAAACTCCAGCTGGGGGTCATCATATGACTAAGACCCTTGTCAGGAAACACTTGTCCTGCATTCTGACGAAACTACCATAACGTAACGTAAGCAGCATAACCTAATGTAAGTAACATAACCTAAATTAATCCAATAACCCAGCATAACGTAATGTATAATCTAACATAAACCTACATAACTTATTATTATCTATCATAACCCAACAGAAAAAAATAGACACAAATGCAGTATAATGTGATCCTTTATTGGCAACGTTTCGCCCACACAGTGGACTTTATCAAGTCACAAACAGATCTACCTGAGCAGAATATATACAAGGAGAGTCAGGTAGAGAAAGTTGGTGATGTTGGATTTGAGACGGACCTGCACGGTATGGGTAAGTAGGTATGTTGTTATGTAGGATAACGATGAACAAGTTCCCTGGCAAGGGGGCTCAGCTGTGTTGTATAAGCAGTTGTTCTGGTTGAAATTGTTAGATATATAGATGAGTGATGATTCCAAGAACCTGCGGTACTGTCTTCTTCCCTGGCGACGAGTCTTGCGTCTCTGTAGCTGATTAAATGGTTGTGGAAGTGTCGGTACAGAACGCAGGCATTCCTCCACTCGTCCATTGTGACTGCGTATTAGTGTTCTGAAACACATGTTTGGGGGTTCTGGATGTTTCGCCCACGTATAATTGATTGCAATCGTCGAAAAAGGATTATGTACACCCCTGCAGAGGGTTGAACCTTGTTGTGTCTCTTACTGGTGGTGTCTTTGATGGTAGTGGATGTGGAGGTAAACACTTGGAATAAGGTACTGGAAAATTTGTAGGATAAGTGCTTGGTAGTATCTTGTCTGGGTGAGTTGAAGATGTTATATGCACGGTGTCTACAGACACAAATAAAGTGACGAGGATAGTGGAGATTAGAAAATACTTGTTCGAGATATCCAGAACCCCCAAACACGTGTTTCAGAACACTAATACGCAGTCACAATGGACGATTTGAGGAATGCCTGCTTTCTGTACCGACACTTCCACAACCATTTAATCAGCTACAGAGACGCAAGACTCATCGCCAGGGAAGAAGACAGTACCGCAGGTTCTTGGAATCATCACTCATCTATATATCTAACAGTTTCAACCAGAACAACTGCTTATACAACACAGCTGAGCCCCCTTGCCAGGGAACTTGTTCATCGTTATCCTACATAACAACATACCTACTTACCCATTCCGTGCAGGTCCGTCTCAAATCCAACATCATCAACATTCTCTACCTGACTCTCCTTCTTGTATATATTCTGCTAAAGTCCACTGTATGGGCGAAACGTTGCCAATGAAGGATCACATTATACTGCAATCGTGTCTATTTGTCTATCGTGTCAGTATTTTGCATCATTTATCTCCATAATCTAATATACTCAAACAACCTAAATAACCAAACATAACCCATCATAACCTAACATAACCCAACATAACCTAACAAAGTCAAACATAACCCAACATAATCTAACAACCTAAGATAAACTAACTCCAACATAATCCAACATTGCCCAACATCACCTAATCTAACATAAACTAATATATAACCTAACATAACCTAGCATAACATAACTTAACATAATTTTACCTCACATACTATAACATAATATAATATAACATAATGTAATAAAACATATCGTAAGATAACATAACCTAACATAACTAACTTAACATAACACAATATAACATAACATAACCTAACTTAACCTAACCTAACCTATCCTAATATAACCTAAAATAACCCAATATAACCTAACATAACCCAACATAACCTAACATAACCACATAACCTAAGTCAACATAGCATAACAACCTAACATAACACAAAATAACATAGCATAACCGAACATAACCAAGTTTACCCTAACCTTACCCAACGTAACCTAACATAACCTAACATAGCCTAACATAACCTAACATAATACTAAACCTAACCTAACATAACCTCACTTAGCCAAACTAACCTAACAAGCTAACATAACCCAACATAACTTAACATAACCCACTATAACTTAACGGAACATAACCTAACATAACCTAACTTAACCTAATATAACGCAACATAACAACATAACAAAACATATCCAACCATAATTTAATGCACTATAACCTAACAACCAAACATAACCTAATATAACCTAACATAACCTGATATAGCCTAACATAACCTAACATAACCTAACACAACCCAACATATTCTAACATAACCTTACACAACCCAACATAGTCTAACATAACCTAATATAGCCTAACATAACCTAACGTAATATAACCCAATACAACATAGTCTAACATAGCCTAACTCAACATAACCTAACAATGTGTGGTAGCGCAACATAACATACTCTGTTATCAGCAGAAATGGAACTGTCGTATGATTGCTGACGTTGAGTGTGAGTGGCTGGGCACGTCGACTGACTCAGGAACTAACTTTTAATTGACCCTGACTCTGCATCAAAATAAGTGCGTTATTATTGTCAGTATGTTCCAGAATGACAATTTGCACAAGAAAAACTATTATTCCATGGTGTAGATAACTCGTAGGTACAATATCGTACGATGTAAAATAATGTGTGAATTCCGCAGAGGAGCAGTCTTCACTTATAACCCATAATTCTTTCAAAACTCAAAAAACGCAAATTACAAAAAACGGTCAGACACTGGTAGCAGCACCTGGACTGGCTCGCCTAGCCCAGGTGACCTTGAAATCTTCCTTAAAGGTGAATGTTTGAGACTGATCAAGGGATCTTGAAGCTGCTATCCCCTTCCATCAAACCTAATTATTTTCTTTTTCTCCAGGAGCTCTATGACCTCATAAGGTTTTAGCTCCTTGCCCTGAATATAATATACTAAAGTCGGAGTGACGAGATGCAGTAAGGAACTGACGTTGCACTCCAGTCGACGATAGTGTCAAGGAACGGAAGACTACTTTCTAAGTCACTTATTGCTTCCTGGATTTATATCGTGTCACTGTTCTTATACGAGGCCGTGATTGTGAGGGAAGTCAAAGCAGACTCACTAGAATTTGTGATAGTGACTGGCACAAGTCTGAGGAGTATCCCTGTGTCAGATCTTACAACCACCACCACCACCATGGAACAGTGTGTCAGACCTCACCACCACCACCATGAAACAATGTGTCAGACCTCACCACCACCACCATGAAACAATGTGTCAGACCTCACCACCACTACCATGGAACAATGTGTCAGACCTCACCACCACCACCATGGAACAGTGTGTCAGACCTTACAACCACCACCATGGAGCAATGTGTCAGACCTCACTACCACTACCATGGAACAATGTGTCAGACCTCACTACCACTACCATGGAACAATGTGTCAGACCTCACCACCACCACCATGAAACAATGTGTCAGACCTCACCACCACCACCATGGAACAATGTGTCAGACATCACCACTATCACCACCATCACCCCCACCATCATCATCACCACCATCACCCACACCACACCACCACCATCACCACCACCATCACCACCACCATCCACACACCACCATCACCACCACCATCACCACCACCATCACCCACACACCATAACCACCACCATCACCCATCACCACCACCACCATCACCACCACAACGCACACCCCACACCCCCACCACCATCACCCCACCACCACACACCATCACCACCACCACCACCATCACCACATCCCACACATCACCACCACCACACCATCCACCACTCACGCAACACACAGACCATCACCACACACCCACCATGCAACAATTTCAAGACCTCAACCACCACCACCACCATCAACACAGTCCAACCTCAACCACCACCACCACCATCAACACAATCAACCATCACCACCACCCATGAACAATCAACCATCACCACCACAACCATCACACCACATCAACCATCACCACCACAACCATCACCACCACACCATCACCACCACACCATCACCACACCATCACCACACCACAACCATCACCACCACCACACACCTCCCCACCACACCACATCACCACACCACCCACCACCATCCCACCACCATCCCACCACACCACCACACCATCACCACACCATCACACCACCACAACCATCACCACACCACCATCACCACACCACAACCACCACACCACCACACACCATCCCACCACCACAACCCATCACCACACAACCATCACCACCACAACCACACCATCACCACAACCATCACCACCACCACACCACAACCATCACCACCACAACCATCACCACCACAACCATACCCAAACATCACCACACACTCACCACCACCATCACACCACAACATCACCACCACAACCATCACCACCACAACCATCACCACACAACCACACTCCAATCATCCCACCACAACCATCACCACACAACCATCACCACCAAACCATCACCAAAAACATCACCACAACCATCACCACCCACACCATCACCACCACAACCATCCCACCACAACCATCACCACCATAACCACCCACCATCACCACCACAACCACACCACCACAACCATCACACCACACCCACCACAACCATCACCCCCACCTCACCACCACAACCATCACCACCACAACCATCACCACCACACCATCACCACCACACCATCACCCACCACCATCACCACCACAATCATCACACCACCACAACCATCACCACCACACCACACCCACCTCACCACCAAAAAAAAAAAAAAAAAAAAAAAAAAAAAAAAAAAAAAAAAAAAAAAAACCCCCCCCCCCCCCCCCCCCCCCCCCCCCCCCCCCCCCCCCCCCCCCCCCCCCCCCCCCCCCCCCCCCACCACAACCATCACCACCACCCCAACCCACCACCATCACCACCAACAACCATCACCACTCATCAACCAACTCATCACCACCCACACACCCATCACCACCACAACCATCACCACCACAACCATCACCACCACAACCATCACCACCACAACCATCACCACCTACAATATCCACCACCACAACCATCACCACCACAACCATCACCACCACAATCATCACCACCACAACCATCACCACCACAACCATCACCACCACAACCATCACCACCACAACCATCACCACCACAACCATCACCACTACAATATCACCACCACAACCATCACCACACAAACCATCACCACCACAACCATCACCACTACAATTATCACCACCACAACCATCACCACCACAAACCATCACCACCACAACCATCACCACCACAACCATCACCACCACAACCATCACCACTACAATTATCACCACCACAACCATCACCACCACAACCATCACCACCACAACCATCACCACCACAACCATCACCACTACAATTATCACCACCACAACCATCACCACCACAACCATCACCACCACAACCATCACCACCACAACCATCACCACCACAACCATCACCACCACCAAAGGGTTAAACTATAAAGACAAAAAAAAAAACAGTTTGCAGGACAACATTTCATTAGAGCAACGTTTCGCTCTATGAAGAGCTTTAACATAACGAAGCTCTACATAGACTGAAACTGTCTCATTTAAATCACGTTCTGCAAGAGTTGTCTTTGTCTTGACGATGGTGTTGACTGCGCTGTTTCAGGCAGTGGCAACTTAATATGTCGAACGAACACTTGTTGTAGGTGTTGAACACCATATTTTCGCCTTACAGAAAGCTCCATATTATATAAAGAAAAAGGTAATGAGTTTTTTTCAGTCATGTTGATGTATATGTGCACTGCAACACTGTGGAGAATTTGTGAAATGACAGAGTTATCATATATTTTGTAAGTTATTGCAGCAGGAAATTAGTTAATAATTTACAATGCTTTATAATATGCTCTACGCCAAAATCCTGAGACATTACGTATTACAGTTGCTGTGTTTATTATTGATGCGGTTTGTGGGTCTCAGTGTTATTAGTCCACGGACGACCAGGCAAAGCAAAACAGGGTAGGTAAGATTCGTCAGGAAACGGGACAAGTGTTTCCTGACGCGGGTCTTAATTATATGATGACCCGCCGAGGCCTTCCGGTTGCTTATCAGTCCACCCCTTTAAAAATTATGGTTATATCATAAAGGAAAACAATTTCGTCTAGCTCCTTTTTTGGGAAATAAAAAGAGTAGATAGCAAACATTTTGAATTTAAATTTATTTATTAACACGCTGTGTGATCTTGGACAATGCTCTTGTGGGCCGCCCCCCCCCCCCAAAACAAAAAATCCATGAACCACCAGTGGTCCATGGACCACCAGTTGAGTACCATTAGGACCACCAGTTGAGTACCATTGATGTAAAGGATGAATGCTTTAGGATGGACTTCCCTGAAAACACCTCAGTGTGCCTGGCTAACCCAAACAACAAAGAAGCATGTTAGAGCAAGAGGAATTTGTTTCAGCAATAATAATTCGCACAATTATGTGTTAGTGGAACAATATAGTGTGATCCACCAGACACTCAACACATTAATAGGTCAGCATCATAGTTTTTAGACAGCATCTCTACATGGATCCTCCTTTTTAGCAGAGCATAAACGTGTCATTGGACCAAAAAGACTCAAAGGAAGGACCCAAATCATTGCTAGTTGGGTGGGTCCATTGCTGCTCCTTCCATATATCCGTGTGCCAGGCTTATATTTCCTATATATGTCTTATCTGTTGATGAGTATCAGCTTTCTCAGTGTAGTGTGAGAAGGCCGAAAATTCAAATGTATCAAAATTGAAGTTTGGCATCAGGATTGTAAGTGGAACCCTAAGAATCTTCGACCTAAACCAGACACAGTTAGTTAATGATAACCCAGGTTGAGGCCGGCCAGTTTACTACTGCCATACCTGTGACCCCACCTCTAGAAAATGTGGGCGAGCCAGAGTCCCCAGCAAACTTTTCTAGTGAAACCAGACGGCCTTCTGCTACACCAGTAGCAGTGGATGAGCAAACGAACCTCACTAGCACACATTGAACCACTGATCTGCCGTTAGTCACACCCGTCACTATACTCGAGTATTTAGATGACCCCAACAACACGTGTCCCAACTAGTTGATCAGTTGACACATGTGCAACAGTTAGGTATCTTTATTCCGAACGTTTCGCCTACACAGTAGGCTTTTTCAGTCGAGTAAAGAGGAATTTACAGATGCAGTAGAGATGTGAAGGCAATATAAGCAGTCCATCACCCTCAAGGAAGTAGTTTTGAGGTAGTTAGTCTCTCAACCTGGAGAAGAGTTTTGTTCCATAGTCTGAAACATTGTTTCAGACTATGGAACAAAACTGTCTAAGGGTGATGGAGTGCTCAAAACTACGCCTTTTAGGGATTGCTTACATCGTCTTCACATCTCTACTGCTTCTATAAATTCCTCTGTACTCGACTGAAGAAGCCTACTGTGTAGGCGAAACGTTTCGGAAAAAAGATACCTAACTTTTACACTTGTGTCTTATTTACCAACCTGTAGGTATTGTATACCATTTTAATATTCCTGCAAAAGTTGAGTAAACATGCAAAATCGTAGTGTCAAAAAGCATATGCAGGAAATATTTTCAGTATTTGTTTCCCAGCTAATCAGTTTCGTCCTAGTGCTTTATTAGATCACATTAATAGTGAACCTATCCTGACTTGCAGACTTTAACACCAAAATAAAATTATTGGAAGGTCTATAACAAATATTAATGGAGCTAAATTAGTCAAAATTTCTAAATGAGCATGATAATGTTAGAAATAACTTCATTATTGAGCCTGCTCACATATGTGATGGGATATTAGATCTATAACTAGGATTTGATATATTATATACGATGCATGACTGTTATAGTTGATGATCTTCTCTGTGATCACTTTTCAAGACTGACAACTATCAATCTTAAAAATATTTCCAGTAATCATGGAACTATTTACACAAGATTATTAAAACAACTTCATGGCATAAAAATTACGAGTTCACTGCCACACTAAAATTTAATGATGATTTAGTTGCCATCACTGAAAACTCGCTCACAGAGACTGAAAAAAAGTCATCAGTCTTCCATCATTAATGTTGTGGGAAATTTTTATATTTTTTCCTAAATTCATCATGTGTAAATTTGAATAAGATATTGTGTGTTAAAATGTGACGCTGAGTGGAGGCTTCTAGAAATTTCGAATGAGGGGGGGAGGGGGGAACAGCCCCTGAGTAATACGAGAGAGACACTATAATTAATGTGTAAAAAATGGTTGTGCTAGTGGTGAAGTTTAATCCGGTGTCGTCGACGCCATAATTGAACGGATCGGTCTGAATTTGTAATTGGAACCTTTTTTAATGTCCCCCACTGAAGAATAGGGACAGGAAATTTACGAAACCACCATAATAGGTGGTGAGAATGGACAATGAATGATCCGGTGTCATAGAAGCTCACCCCTGGGAAGTACTTCATTTACTTAACAGTTGGATGCTGACTGGCCAGTTAGATTCTGTTTGTTAGGTAGGTGGTAGAGTGTGTTCCACCTGCAGCATAGAGTGTTAATATCAATTTTCTCCTTTTAATACTTGCAGGTATGGTGATTTAATAATTACAGATATTGTTAATTAGAAATCTTACCCTGTCTCTGTGTGTATTTGTGTTCCCATTAATCATTCCTGGAGATCGGGTCCTGAAATTATCATACAGTCCACTATCTTATAATTTACCATTACTGGTATTAATTTTTTATGTTGCAATATTTCTATAGGCCCGACTTTGTGGGTAGGAGTGTGTGTGTGTGGGTATCGGAGGAGAGGCATGGTGCAGCCTAGTGTCTCTAAAATCCCACCTAGCTCTGAGGTACAATTAACTTTAGTAAACTGTTGCTTAGTTGTGCCCTCCTTTACCTGTGGAAAATGCTGTATATATTTTCCAGAAATACAGTAGTTATATGTATATAGATGGCCATACTGTATTTAATAAAAATTATGTTATCGAAAATGGGAAGCCTGCGCCTGCGCAGACGGGACTCGCCATGTTTGAATGAGACAACACAAACGTTAGTTAATAATGGGAAGAGTTTTTCGTGCTCTAGAGGTAAAAATTGGGCTGACACCTCTCAAATAGAAGGCGAAATTGTTGGATGTGCATTCCTGCATAACTTGAGATATCAGGCGATTGGACAAGACAGCTCCAGGAACCTCAGATAAGTCTTATGTTATAACTCTGGCCAGTGTTATTTTCATAGATAGACAGTGAGGTTTTCTGAGTATGATACACCTTGATCTACAGTCAAATTGGTGAGTGATTTTAAGATATTCTCCTTCTGTTATGTATATGTATATATATATAATCCTTTATTAATTAATATACAGTCCACAAATTTATATATTTACCAGAATTCCTGGTGATACATATTTCATTTGTAATTAATAGGCCTAGAGCAACTTGTGGATATGACAGTTGTAGGTATCGAAGGGGGACATTTTTGCGACCTAGGTGTCCCAAATTCCTACTTGTCTATGTCACTCTGATAAATAATAATTATCTTTGTTCATTTACTGTTATGTACATAATGATACATTCAGATAAATGTAATTTTCCACATCCCCCTTAAATTATGCGAATGAAATATTTCAGGAATGTGCTTGTGAACCTCATCCCATAACTTCCCACAAATGTCAACAAACACCATCATAAGTAATGTAATGATCCACAACTACTCAATTTGACAGGTGTAGCTGAAAGGACTGGTAAAGCGTGTAGTAACTAGAACCCCAGAACTACTCAGAACTTTCCAAACTACATTAACAAATGCTATTAATAGAAAACAAGAGCTTAGGTAACAGGAATGGTAACAGTTTGTTAGTGGGTTAAATAGGTCTACCCCTTTAATTATAGCCTGGAACGGTATAAATAATATAACCAGGAAAAAGAGTGATAACGTTGTTCATCCCTTTCCTCTTGAAAAAGTAAATCACCTCATATGTAATTGGTCCATCTCATATATAAGTGGTCCATCTCATATATAAGTGGTCCATCTCATATATAAGTGGTCCATCTCATATATAAGTGGTCCATCTCATATATAACTGGTCCATCTCATATAAACTGGTCCATCTCATACTGAAACAAACCTAGAGACTGCTTCTGAAGGAAGCTTAAAATTAATTAATTTCATGAGCCAAAATGATGATAATGCATTAAAATTAAGATTGATCAACAGCCCCTGGAGAGGATGATATAACTTACGGTAACTTGATAACCCTCTGCTAACACCGTATAATGTTAAAATCTGTTTCCCGGACTAGTAGTCTCACTTTGCCTACTCCTACTCCACAGCAGCCTGATACATTTAGACCAATCTCCTTAACTAGCTATCTGTAGAAATTTTGAAAGAATGATACTTAACGGACTGTACTATAGAATCAGACACCTAGAATCTTTGATAGGATTATCAGGTACAATGACGGGGATCGATCCCCCGGTACAGCTGGAAAACATTAGGACGTGTTTCCATAAGACACCTGCTGACCCTGTTCACATATCAGTAAAATGGGTACCTGGTGCTGGTCGCATTCTGGGACAAAATTGGCCTAATTGCCAGAAATGCTCAGCATAACAAGCGGCTTTTTATATAGTAGTATGTCATTGATGTCATCTAGACCTGTATACCTTGTACATGTACTTGTAGAAATAAAGATATTATTATTATTATTATTATTATTATTATTATTATTATTATTATTATTATTATTATTATTATTATTATAAGAACAGTATGCGTGGGTGTTCAGCAACTCACTAAATGACAGTAGAGTAGAGAATACAGAGAATTTTTTCACTCCATCAGAAGACCGCGCAGACCAACTAACTTACACTACAAATTCTATAGAATTCGAGAAAGAAATTGAAAACATACCCATTCACTCAGCACCTGGACCGGACTCCGGAGGTTCCCTATCTATAAAAAAAGTGCGAAGTACCACCAGCAAGGGCCCTGAGTATCCTTTGGAGAAAGAACCTAGATCTAGGTCCTAGGTCTGGGAGCCGGGGGTAATTACCCCAAATAGGGTAAAAATTAAAATCTCTGGGGTAATGAAGGCTCAAAAACATAAATAAAACTGTACAAAAATTTATTATTTAATAAGCGAGGCTGATTATGAAGGTTATATTTTTCAAACAACTAGTTTTTAATCAAGTGGGTAATATCGCTGTACACAAATTTGTTTTGAGGTAATACCCCAGAAAAGTTCGTCAATCTCTATTCTAGGTGAAATACCAGAGGCCTTAAAGAGTGGAGACAGTTCCTTTGCATAAGGGAGGTAGTAGAGCACTAGCTAAAAATTACAGACCAGTAGCCCTAATTTCTCACATCATAAAAATCTTCGAGTGATGAGACGGCAGATTACAAATTTCATGGACCAGCACAACCAGCATAACCCAAATCAGCATTGTTTTAAAACTGGACGATCATGCCTGTCACAGCTGCTAAACCTGTATGACAGAATTACGGAGGAGCCGGAAGAAAACCGAAACACACATGTGATATACACAGATTTTTTATAGACGTTAGATAAATTCGATCTTGGAGTGACTGCACACAAAAGGAGGGTCATAGGTATTACGGGGAAGGTACGCAGATGGATTTTCGGGTTCCTAACACACAGAACACAAAGAGTAGTAGCACACAGAGCAAAACCCAGCATCAGCTAGGTAAAAAGCTCATTTTCCTCAAGGCACTCTCCTGGCACCTCTGCTGTTTCTAATCCTCATAACATAGTTAAAAACACCTGTCACAGTTTTGTATCATCATTTGCGGATGGCACTAAAATAAGCATGAAAGTCACTTCGGTAAAAGACACTGAAAAATTGAAGGAAGATATGAGCAGGATTTTCCAGTGGGCAGTGGAGAACAACATGATCTTCAATGGTAATAAGTTCCAGCTGCTTAGATATGGAAAGAATGAGTAATTCGAAACGAACACTGTATACAAAACTCAAGAGGATCATCAAACAGAACGAAAGGAACATGTGAAAGACTTGGGGATAATTATATCAGCTAACCTTTCTTTCAAAGAACATAAGACTAAGGTCAGAACAGCCAGGAGGACTGACAGGGTGGATAATGAGAACTTTCAAAACAAAGGAATGCCACTGACACGTCAAATTGCTTGTGCTCATTCATTTCAAGTTGCATCTGGCAGCTTATACAACCACAATGAGTAGGTTTTGGTTCTCAGTCTTTGTTGCCAAAACTTGAACTGCTTCACTAGTGGTGTTTAGTAACTCTGTGCAAACAAGCGACACTTTGACATACAGGATAACCCATCCCCTCCTTTTGTTGACTTTTTTTCTGTCGCATCCAAACATGTTTTACTCTGATATCCATATTTCATTGTCAAAGTGATCTGGGTGGGTCTCTGTGACAACCGCGTATATCGCATTTGATTCCAAGTGGAATCCACTCTTTTTAGTATCTGTCATATTTCTTTTCCCGACTATCTTATAAAACTGGTGACTTCTCTGAAAAAGGATATTTTTTTAATACGTATGTAATACAACACTTTTCCACACTCTTCTGTCTGGCATGCGGATCTAAAAATACTTCCCTGTTCCCTGTTGCTGGAAGAGGTAGAGATGTCAGAGCATGACACATGACACCATGACGCTAGACAACACTGAATTCTATACTCAGTGTGCTTAAAATCATTGTTACACTGTAGACAGGATTTAATCATAACTGATATTCCAATGGAGTTTAGTGAGACTTATAATTGCAGTTTAACTGACATCAAGCTGATATCAGCTTACTGTAACTCCTGGTGACATCTGTTAAAGTGGCTAACAGGAGAGTTTGGATTGTTGGACAACAAAGATTGAGGTTCCCTGTTGGTTCAGAATTGTGCTGTGGCAAGATATGATGATTACATTGACTTCATTGGGTCTAGCATGCCAACAGTTAAGACCAGACAGACTATATTGGTCGCTACCACTTTTGCTACAAATACACTTATACTCAATGGCATTGGGGCAGCGTGGTAGATAGCCACTGCATTAAGGAAAGTCTGCAGAACGAGATGTGCCAGTCGCAGTAACAAACTGCTAAATAAGAATTACCAAAGTGATGTGCACTCACAGCTTAGAAGCAAAGTCTCTCTGTTTAGGCGCTTACCTTCTTTATGGTACTTCTAGAAGTACCATACCCGGTGCCCGGTGCCGGGCACCGGGCACCGGGAAGTCACGCGTGTTTGAACTCCGCCAATTTCGTGTGTATCGGAGGTCCCAGAGGGGAGTGTGGAAAATAGGCTTGTGAAACCTAAAGTGCATATATGTTTCTAAACCCACAGAAAGGAAGCATCAGTGTCCATTGAAAAGGAAAAAAAACTAGTTTTACAGTGCTATGTGTAGAGTGCCAGGCTCAGTATAACGGTTGTTATGGAAGGTGCCATATAGGAAATGATTTGTGACTAGCAGTGAACGTAGATCAGAGATTAGCATAAACTCAGAGAGCAGAAAAGTTAAGAAATGGAAAAGGATTACTGCTAAAACCACGGGAGATTGTAAGATATTATTATTAAAAGTGAGGAGAGCAGTGTGTAGGCCTACAGATGATACCATACAGTGGGTCGTGTTTTATACTGAAGGACTGTTCCTCATACCATATAAGGAATATAGCGAATGGTGAGGTATTGATGTTCAGTGATATAGTGATCTGAAACTGTGGATTACAGCAATCTGTCAAATACCCAATACATAGTATACAATATATGGAATATATATATTTGTTGACCACCACCAGGAAAATTATTGCCAGAGGCGACAGAGAAATGTAAACTATCGTACAGGTGTTATAACGAGGAAAAAGGATTTGAATAGTCAGTGATATAGTGTACTGAATTGTGGATGAGAGTAATCCTTTTAAAACCGAGTGCTAGTGTAAGCTATGGTGTAATTATATGGAAACAAACAAACTCAGTCTGACTTTTTTGGGTTATCCTAGGTTCTCTACACATATGCTGCTATGTATGATAATTCTATGTGTGTATACCTGAATAAACTTACTTACTTACGGTCACCCCACTGATCCTCCCACCTCTCCCCCCGCCCCTTCGTACACCAACCAGCGGGGGTTGTTCCCCCCCTGCTGGCACCCATACCACGGACCCACTTATCACCAAACCAAGCAAAGTGGAGACGTGGGGATACAAACTGGATAAGTATTAAGCCATAGTAGAAATAATAAAATAAGAGATAATTGATTGATGTGCAGGGAAACAGTGAACATGCAGTGACTGGATAGTGGAAAAGGATAAACCACCACCAAATCCTCTCGCCACCCTCCCCCTTCGACACCCCAACAAGCGGGGATGGTCCTCACCCCCCCTGCTGGCACCCATACCCCAGACCCCTGACCACCGAACTACCTTTCATCACCGAAACCCAGCCACCACCACTACATATAACTGTCCAGGACAAGATAAACAGCAGTGATCATGACAGGAATCAGATGCTGTAGGATGTATGATATATGATGTTATACAACATAAAAGTTTTTAATGGGTAATAAGTCTCCATACTAATTACATCCCACATACCCATGTATTGACCTATAACACCCACACCTGAGTGCAGAGCTGAAAGGTAAAGTGAAGATCAGGTTCTTGTGGTACCCAGTTGCAAATAGGATACAGGTAGGATGGCATTACAGTATACCTGTGGGACATGTGAAAAGGCTCTTGGGAAAAAATCTAGAATCACATGCAACCTTTGCTTTTCAAAACATCATGTTACCTGTGCAAGAATAAACACTGCAACCAAAAATGACATCTATCTAGATAGGTGTTTCTGGATCTGCAACAGGGATGTGGAACTATGGACAGATATCAGGGAAGCACTCAGGAGGCTAATAAACAATAAACACGAAAAAAAGGAGGAACTATTGAATAGTCTACCTGGAATATATAGAGCATGGGAAATAGGAGAGGAGTAAAGTCTAACACAGAGAATGCCCAGTCTACAACAACTGACCCAAAAATAAGCAGATACACGCTAGAAAAAACACGGGAAACAAAAACAACAGCTAGTTCAGTCCCCAGCCTTAGGGCTGACCCAGACACAGCCCCCAGCCATTGTGAAAATCTGGACTCAGTTAAAGACTCCTCCACAGCCACCAATGCCATAGCCCCTAGTACAGATGTAGTAGAGGAGCCCTCCTTTGGGGTAGACTCTTCTGCAACCATCACAGTCATAGCCTCTAGTACAGATGTAGTCAGAGAATTCCCTCCCAGGAAAAATGTTGGTGCCATGACAGCAGATGGTGGTGTCTCTGGATTGGCTATGGAGGACTGTAGTTCAGCCCTAGGGCCAGCACAGATTAAGAATGCATCCAGCACGAATTGTACCCAGCCAAAAACAAAATGGTGCAAATACTATATTTGGGGCATCTGTAAACACGGAATATCAGGGAAAACGAATGGGGCATGCAACTTTGAGCATCCCAAAAAATGCCGTGACCTTCTGTCTAAGGGAGTGTGTCGTTCTACCTCTTGCAAATACTTCCACCCTGAGATGTGTCAGTCTTCAGTCCTTGAAAAACAATGTTACAATACCAATTGCACTGCATATCATCTAAAAGGGACCAGGAGGCACACACCCCATACAACACCTCATAGTAACTATGGTACCTATGACAACACCCCAAGTGATTTTTTAGGGGTAGGAAATGAAGAAAGAAAATGGAAAAAGATAACCAAAATAGTCCACCACCTTGGAGCCTTGTTGGACTGGAGGCACAGCCAGTGGCGCCTCCGGGCTCACAGCTACTGATGCCAACAACAAAATCCCTCCATCAAACATGCAACACAACCTCATTTATATTTGATAATATACAGGGCCTTAAGCCATCCACAAACAACAAAATATCTTTCATTAGTGGACTTCTAGAGGAGTCAAATTCACTGTTTGCAGCCTTCACAGAGACCCACGCAAAAGATTACTTTGACAGTGAAATATGGATACCTGGATGCAACCTTTTCAGATGTGACAGAAAGAACAGGCAACAAGGGGAGGTTGGCCCTTAAGTCAAAGAGTCGCTCATCTGCACAGAGATACTGAACACCACAAATGATGTAGTTGAAGTTCTGACAATAAAAATCGAGAACCAAAACTTAGTCATTGTACTTGTATATAAGCCACCGGATGCAACTTCCCAACAGTTCAAAGAACAACTGTCAAAAATCGACTCCTGTCTGGACAACTTTCCAGCCCCATCCCCAAACATCTTGCTGCTTGGTGACTTCAATCTAAGACACACAAAATGGAAGAATATAGCAAATAATGTCGTAGGAGAAATAATCCCTGGAGGTAGCTCAGATGAAAGGTCACACACGCAGGAGCTGCTGAATTTCTGCAACAATCACACCCTAAGTCAGCAAATAGTGGAGCCAACAAGACTGGAGAACACACTGGACCTTATTTTCACAAAGAATGAGGAAATGGTAAGGAATATAACAATATCAAAAACAACAAATTCTGATCACAATCTAATCGAAGTCCAGACTTGCATGCACAGGAGTCCTGATCGACAAGATGCATACAGTTATGAGGGTACCTTTACCAAATTCAACTTCAACAACAAGAACATCATCTGGGATCAGGTAAACTATGCCCTAAATGAAACATGCTGGGAGGATATCTTAAATTACATGGACCCTAACCAATGCCTCGAAAAGATCACCCTCCTGGTAGCTGAAGTATGTTCAAGGTATATTCCTATAAGACAAAAGAAAAGAAGAAGTAAACTGGAGAGAGAGAGACGCTCCCTCTACAGGAGTAGACGAAGAATTATTGAGCTCCTCAAGAATGCCAGATTATTTGATACACAGAAGGAAGTGCTAACCAGGGAAGTGGAAAATATTGAGCTGAAGTTAAAGGACTCATACAGGATCCAGGAGAGACAAGAGGAGCTAAAAGCGATTAATGAAATTGAAAGAAATTCGAAATATTTCTTTTCATAAGCCAAAAACAAGTCAAAAACCACTTCTAGTATAGGGCCCCTGCTCAGACAAGACGGATGCTACACAGACGACAATAACGAAATGAGATAGATACTGAAATTGCAGTATGACTCAGTGTTCAGTGAGCCACTAACCAGTTTAAAGATAGATGATCCAAACAAGTTTTTCATGAATGAGCCTCAAAGCCCTGCCAATGTAGGCCAGATTTATGACATAACTAACTCCACTAGACTTTGAAAAAGCCATCGACGACATGCCCATGCACTCAGCCCCAGGCCGAAACTCGTGGAACTCGGTGTTTATTAAAAACTGCAAGAAACCCCTCTCACGGGCCATAAGTATGCTATGGAGAAGGAGCTTAGACACAGGCGAGTTTCCACAGTCACTAAAAACAACAGATATAGCCCCACTCCATAGCTAAGTAGCTAAGAACTATAGACCAATAGCTTTAACGTCCCACATCATAAAAATCTTTGAAAGAGTTCTAAGAAGCAGGATAGCAAACCACCTAGACTCCCAAAAATTGCACAACCCTGGGCAACATGGTTTCAGAGCAAGTCGCTCCTGCATTTCGCAACTGCTTGACCACTATGATATGGTCCTAGATGCACTGGAAAACAAACAGAATGCGGATGTAGTATACACAGACTTTGCAAAAGCCTTTGACAAGTGCGACCATGGTGTAATAGCACACAAAATGCGTGCTAAAGGGATAACCGACAAAGTAGGCAGATGGATCTTCAACTTTCTAACCAATCGCACACAAAGAGTAGTGGTAAACAGAGTTAAATCAGATGCTGCCATAGTGAAGAGCTCTGTCCCACAAGGCACAGTACTCGCACCTATCCTGTTCCTTATTCTCATATCAGACATAGACAGAGATGTAAACCACAGCGCTGTATCATCTTTTGCAGACGATACTAGGATCTGCATGAGAGTGTCATCCATTGAGGACACTGTTAACCTCCAATAAGATATAAACCAAGTTTTCCAATGGGCAACAGAGAACAATATGATGTTCAATGAAGACAAATTCCAACTACTCCGTTATGGAAAACTGGAGGAAATAATAACTAGAACTGAGTATACTACAAACTCCAATCACACAATAGAGAGGAAAAGTAATGTGAGAGACCTGGGAGTGGTAATGTCAGAGGATCTCACCTTCAAGGATCACAACAATGCCACTATCACATCTGCTAGGAAACCGATAGGATGGATAATGAGAACATTCAAGACAAGAGATGCTAAGCCAATGATGATCCTTTTTAAATCACTTATTCTTTCTAGGCTGGAATACTGCTGTACATTAACATCCCCATTCAAGGCAGGTGAAATTGCAGAGCTAGAGAATGTACAGAGAACCTTTACTGCACGTATAAGTTCCATCAAACACCTTAACTACTGGGAGCGCCTGGAAGCACTTGACTTGTACTCACTAGAGCGCAGGCGAGAGAGATATATCATAATCTACACCTGGAAGATTCTGGAGGGACTGGTCCCTAATATGCACACAGCAATCACTCCATATGAAAGCAAAAGACTTGGCAGGCGATGCAACATACCTCCAGTGAAAAGTAGGGGCGTCACTGGTACACTAAGAGAAAACACAATAAGTGTCCGGGGCCCAAGACTGTTCAACAACCTCCCACCAGCATTATTATTATTACAATCAAGGGGGAAGCGCTAAACCCGGAGGATTATACAGCGCCTGGGGGGGGATGTGGAAGGCATTCAGGCTTAATTTGGGGAACTGGAGCACAGATCCAATTCCCTAAATCAAGAGCCCCTCACCAACATCAAGGAACCTTCCTTGAGGGGACTCCCACCAGTAATAAGGGGCATTACGGGAAGACCCCTGGTTGTCTTCAAGAGGGAGCTGGACAGATACCTAAAGACGGTGCCGGATCAGCCTGGCTGTGGTTCGTACGTTGGATTACGTGTGGCCAGCAGTAACAGCCTCGTTGATCAGGCCCTGATCCTCCGGGAGGCCTGGTCGTGGACCGGGCCGCGGGGACGTTGATCCCCGGAATGCCCTCCAGGTAGACTCCAGGTAGGTAGTATTATTAAATCAGGGGAAGCGCTAAACCGAGGATTATACAGCGCCTGGAGGGGGGGATTGAAGCATCAGCTTATTCGGAACTGAGCACAGATCCAATCCCTAAATCAAGCCCCTGACCACACATCAAGGAGCTCTTGAGATCAATTAGGTTTAATTATTATTATAATCAAAAAGAAGCGCTAAGCCACAAGGCTATACAGCGTCCGGTAGGTAGGTGAGCTGGAACGCGTGATTAGATAGTTCATTACAGTACAGACTTGTATTCACACTGTACCTATCTAACCAATTCCCTGTACTCTTAATTCTTCAGTGATAGTTTCAAATTATTATTAGGTTTAAAGCCTATCGACTGAAGAAGTATTACAATATTTTTAACAGGTGTACAACACAAGGCAATACTTTTATCCCTTTATATGGATTAGAAAAATTCTCACTGTATACATAGAGATACATTTCTCGGTGTAAATACACTGATACAGGCTTCCTACAGTTAGGTTAGGTTAGGTACGGTAAGGTAAGGTTTGTCAGTATTACAACCTAGGAATCCAAAGGCCTGTTATCCTGGATGTTAAGGGAACAAAATAAACACAGCAGAAAACTTTTGACTTATATTATCCTTTCACCAAATAAAAACAGAAGTATGTACACTATGTACAGCAATAGGTATTAGTGCACTCCACGGTAAGCAAGGCAGAATAGAAGCCACTAGAGAGCAGACCGTGCTTCAACCAGCTCTAGAATGGGAATGACAAGGCAGACAGGCGGGTGGTGCTCACAACACCTCTGCGATTACCAAAACCAGCTTCTCATTGGCTGGAACCTGGGTACTGATTGAACGACCGGGCCCCATCGTCCGATCCTTAGTACTGGTTCACTGGTTGGGGGAGATAGCCTTTCAGTGAGGGGGGTGTGTACATGCGCCGAATAAAGGTTACGTACTCTTTGCATGCCACAGTCAGGAAACAGGACAAGTATTTCCTGACGCGGGTATAAGTCATATGATAACCGCCACTGGAGCTTTTGGTCATAACCGAGGCCTTCCACTGGCTTACCCCTCCACCCCTTTAAAAATTAAGGTTATAATTATAGCCGTTTATTTTGGTTCCTCCTACAGTGACTGCTACAAAAGGATATTCATCCTCCCTGGGTTCTCTCGTCTTCGGGATGTGTTCAATCGTATTCTACCTCTCTGTCAGTATTTCCCTTTAGTTCTTCTGTCTGTCATTTATTCCTTAATGTATATTAAGAACATCAACTCCATCCGTACTCATTCATCAAGTGTGGCACCGAAAACAGATTTCTGGATTCAGCGATGACCAGTAGCTGGTTATCCTGTGAGGCATGTTACTTCATGCTATTCGTGAAGATATTCATTATCAGCTCTTAATGCCCACTACCATATTTGCAATGTTGCACGCTACATTTTCACTATTTATGATGCATAATGGAGAGTGAGTTGTGGCAGTAGTGGGAGTGCATGGCAACCCTGCCTTGAAGGATGTGTTGTGAGAGGCGTCGAGGCAGCGTGTCAGTGTGGCTGGTGCCAGTGTTGGGAGAGGTGATAACTATTCGACTCTCTGTCGTTCGTCACTAAACCTACCTTCCGTGTCCTGTTGGGGCTTTTAAATCACTACGTCCAAGTCAACAGCTTGGGAATTTGTGTCTTAACACAATAAAAATATACGAAGCCAGGATTTTACCTTAATTTCAACGTAATATTGTACGAAATTAGTATAAATCTTTCAGCGCATGGAGTGACAGTTGCATCTAGGCGTAAGAAACAACATTCGTGAGGTACTTAAAGTCTTAGTGGCAAGGCGGAAGTCTTTTTCGAGTATTAATATAAAATAAATTAACAATCCACCCAGGAGTCTTTCGTGAAGGATATAAGCCAACATCAGTGTATGTGTGTCATCACATTCTTTGAATATTGAGTGTAGCAGTTAAGACGAGGCTCAGTACTTAGTATAGTTTGTGCATTGTAACTCAGATGGTTTCAGCTCGATGTGTGGCAGATGGTGACCCACACTATTGATTACGTTGCCCGTCTAGCCTTCTTGGCACGCTAGGAGCCTGATAACCTAGGAGAATATAAACTGGAGCAGTAACAATGTTGGATAACCTTGCTGTGTACGTCTTGTCACCAGCATAACCTACCCTTGTGTAGTACTAGGGACGTTAACTACCAGTCGGGGTATTAAGTCGCTAGTGTCACTGAGGATACAAGTAGTAGTTGGTGTGTAGACACAAGCATTCACAATGTCTGATGCGGAGACCTGCCAAACGCAGGGAGAGAACCCTAAACCTCAGCTCACTCAAGATGCTTCCCAAGACTCTACTGATGGTGAGCACATCATGTTGCTTGAACCCAGACCCTTCAGGCCCTTCAAAACTTCTGAAGAGTACCTGTATGCCATGAAGGAGGATCTGGCAGAGTGGCTTAACCACCTATACAGCCTAGACATCACTGTAGACAACTTTTTCGAACGTCTCGACACTGGTGAAGTTCTGTGTGCGGTAAGTTGCTGAGACTTGCATGTTTCTTCATTTATGGTATTGCATAGAGGTGTTACGGTGCTTATATTATACTGTATTTAGCATTGTAAACATACAACAGTATAAAGTTACAACTAGTCAAAGGTTATGATAAGAGATAAGATTTCGTACGGATTTTTAACCCCGGAGGGTTAGCCACCCAGGATAACCCAAGAAAGTCATTGCGTCATCGAGACCTAACTTATTTCTGTTGGGGTCTTCAATCTTGTCCCCCAGGATGCGACCCACACCAGTCGACTAACACCCAGGTACCTATTTGCTGCTAGGTGGACAGGACAACAGGTGTAAGGAAACGTGTCGAAATGTTTCCACCCGCCGGGAATCGAACCCAGGCCCTCCGTGTGTGAAGCGAGAGCTTTAGCCACCATTGGCTGAAGCTTAAATGATCACAGCAGATTTTTACTACATTTAAAAAAAGAACCTTCATAGGTTAACCTAACATTGACTGTGAAACCTTATAGCCAGAGGAATTCCACCTCCACTTAAGATTAACATATTTTCAGTGAAACTGTTGTTTGAATAACAAAATATGATCGAATATCGGCTTATCAGCTAATATACTGTTATGACTGGTGGAGTTATTCAGTATACTATCCTGGTTTCAGGGGTACCAAAAGATGATTTAGTAGGATAAACGTGTCCGCCATACCACATTATGAATATCATGAGAGGAGTGGTGATCTGTGCAGTAAGATGTTATGGTTCAGCTAGCCTGGTTATACTCACGCCCAGCCCTTCTCAGTCATGTATCTAGATAACCCATTTTTTAGGCTCCCTAAATATTCCTTTCATTAACTTGTACCATCGTAGATCCTCTCTAAATTTGAATTTACCTAACCTGAATCAATGGCTGCGAGTTATCGTGGTTATTTATATATTGTTAACGCCTTGATTTTCCATTTGTACACTTTAATCCTATCTTTCTTTACTCCATCATTTGTACACTTAAGTCATATTTTTCTTTACTATACCCTTCATCATTTCAAGAGTGCAAGATCAATCCTCTTCTTAGATGATGTTGGTTGCTTTGCTAGAATTATTCAAGTCCATCGGTGCACTAAGATTATAGAAGACGCATAACGTGTACACCACCGACCTTCAAGACGAATGGCTCTAGATTCAGGAAATTCGAGCTATCCTCCACTTCACACAATACACATATAACCTGCACATAGGAGAGAGGAGCTTACGATGACGTTTCGGTCCGCTTTGGACCATTTACAAAGTCACTAACAGAAAAGAGAGAAGGGCTATTTGCGTATTGTTCCAGTCACGGTATTATGCCGTTTTGTTCTTTTCTATCCTCCATTTCCTTAGATTAAACCTGATTACCTCCCATTCCCAATGGAGCATAGCATTTTCTCATAAATATAATAATAATAAACTTCGGTGAGCTCTAAAACATGGATTAAAATAACCAGAGATTGAGATACACCTGTCGATGCATCTTAGTGTATATACACTATTTCTTTATATACAGTAACACATCTCTATTTGTACGACGTGATATATTGTTTATATATAATACAGACACGTGTATACACTTATCTCCGGTGTACAGAATGCGAATGTATTAATACAACTGGTACATCGAGCGTTGTTTATGAACTATTTTAATTTTCTAAAATTGTAGCTTAGCGGCAGTGCAGTTACATCGACCCTTTTTATAGCGGGGTGACCATAGAGGATTATGCATTATGCATTATATGGCATACTTATCTTCCTGAAGGTAGACCAGTAGCAGGATCAATATCCTGCACCATAACAAATATTTGGGATATCCATAAAGTTACATCCTACTCCATAACAATTACTGGAGATACCTGTGAAGTTATAATCATTTTATGATGCCTTACTAACAAGTGATCCTCAGTTTTCCTTAATGGGGTGTGGAACCTAGCCAGGGTAAGCCAGCGGGTGGCAATCGTTCACGGGTTATCATTTGACGAAAACCCTTGTCAGGGCGACACTTGTCCCGTTTCCTGGCGAACAATTTTGCTATTTGCTTCAAATATCACCCGTTTTTCTGCCAATTTTTGTTTTTGTTTGTGATGTTTATGGTATTTTTTAAGAGATTTTTTATTTGTATTGTGTAAACGTATTAAACATTGTTGATCAAGGTGACGAAATAAATGTAATAAAGTTGGTAGAATTACCGACAATATGTAAAGTAAAAGGACACAAGTGCAACTAATGTGACATTTATTGTGGCAACGTTTCGCTCTCCAGGAGCTTTATCAACCCATTACGATAAAGCTCCTGGAGAGCGAAACGTTGCCACAATAAATGTCACATTAGTTGCACTTGTGTCCTTTTACTTTACGAAATAAATGTGTTGATGTAATATCGTGTACATTCTCTGAAGTTTTAGCAGATTATCATCCGCTTTACACGCATAATAAGCAAATAATTCTAATATCTTTAAAAATAGGTTGGGCAGATAAAAGTGGGAATGGTTAAGTGAGACCTGACTGGCAGGTTCCTTTTATAATATTTGAGATATTATTTACACCTCTTCCTTGTGTGGTAGATGAGTGTTGTGTTGTGGAGATTGATAATGGTGTGGAGGAGGTTGATAGTAATGGTGTGGTGGAGGTTGATAGTGATTGTGTGGTGGAGGTTGATACTGATGGTATGGTGGAGGTTGACAGTGATGGTATGGTGCAGGTTGATAGTGATGGAGATGTTGGGGAGGTTTGTAGTAATGAAGGAATGTGGGATATTTTGCCGAGAGGAGAGGAGGATGTGACTAGTTGCTGGTATCATAGGTAAGACATGATTCCTGCACTAACATGGCATGTACGCATGGGATGGGATGCATACTGCAGGGGATGGGGACCATCTTACAATACGAGGGTCATTACTAGGAATAAGGTAAAATTTACACGTATGTTGCAACTTTGGCTAGGAAAAGGTGCTACCTTTTTGTAGTTATGTATTTGGTAGGAAGGAATTTGTATAATAACAAAGAAAAAGAAATGATAATAATTTTAGGTTTGTGAAGTAAATTGAGGAAGGAAGGCGAGAACAGTGTATGGAAACAGCAGACGAACAACAGCCTCGTGTTTACCAAAACTCACTTGTAGAAATTCATTGGACGAGTCAACAGCACTTGTGTGTACAAAGATAGTTGTTACTGCAGTGACATTTTTAAGTGATCGTAAGTGACTAATAGATTTCTCTCCCACTAAAAATAGCAGATGCTTAGAAAATACGTAGATTATAACGAGAAGTATAAGTTATTGTTGTGATGAAGATTACAGCAAATGTTGACGGTATAAATTTTATGTCCAGTATGCATTTAATTACATAGTACATTATGCTTCTCTAAAAACTTTTCCAAACAGACGTTTAGAAGATTGGATTACTACAAACAATTTAAAACCACGTGAGTGATTATAATGAAGAAATGATCAGCATCCAGAATCACCGTCTATAAGTGATAAATATTAATAAAAACTTCTAGAAATAAAGTGCAGGAAATAACGAACCAACATAAAAACTGTGATAATGGAATAATTTTTGATAAAATCATATTTAAACGGGAAAAGGCAAACAATGGTTGCGCAGCAGCTGTTGATGACAACCATGTACGGAAGAGACAATTATCACAGCATTAATAATAATAATAATAATAGTAATAATAATAATAAATATCTGTATTTCTACAAGTACATGTACAAGGTATACAGGCCTAGCTGACATCAATGACATACTACTATATAGAAAGCTTCTTGCTGTGCAGAGCATTTCGGGCAAATTAGGTCAGTTTTGTCCCAGGATGCGACCCACACCAGTCGACTAACGCCCAGATCCCCATTTTACGATAGGTACCAGGGACAGCAGGTGTCTTACGGAAACACGTCCTAATGTTGTCCCGCCGTACCTGGGAATCGATCCCCGGACCTCAGTATGTGAGCTGAGTGCGTTAGTGATCGAGCTACGGCATCTAAATGGCACACAAAAATCTGGTAAACTGGTGAACAGTACACATCTACAACACCTGGGTGTCTATTTTGAAAACGTTTCGCCTACCAGTGGCTTTATCAATTCAGTACAGAGGTTATTTCAAGGTGTTGACACTGGAGACAGTAGAAAAGGAGGTAATCAGTCCCTCAGTTTAAGAAAGTGTTCGCCACTTTAACCTTGATTCATCAAGACTAAGATTTTTTTGATTAGCTTCGCCCTGGGGAGTTTTTTTTTTTTATCAGCCCAATGATTGTAAAGCTCGTCGGAGCGAAACTTCTCAATATGTATCCTCGAGTTGTGTGTGTCGTGTATACATCATGTCTGTGGGTGAAACTGTCGCCTAGTCATTAAAGCAAATACTTTGCATATCTTTAAATATTGGCTGGACAAATACATGAGTGAGATGAGCTGAGGCAGGATAAGAGCTGCCATCCTTCCTCAGCTCATTTCAGATCCTAACCTTGTATATAAGATGACTAACGAAATCGTACTGACAAGATTTGCAAACAAGCCACAGTACGGGTGGAGATTAAACTTGAAGCAAGCGAGTCGTAAAATTCCAGACCAGCGCGTAAATCACTGGGCTAGCTGGCTACAATAAGATTCAACCAACTAAGTATATTTATACACCATAGGGAGGTTAGCATAGGTCCCGCTTTAAAAGTAAATGCAAGTTTTTACAGATTAATCTCCCGCCAGCGTGGCCGTGACAGACTAGCTCAAGTCCCCTCGAAGCCAGTGGCTTACGCGCTGACCTAGAGTTTTACGATTCGCCGCAAGTTCAATCCCCACCGGTACCGTGGTTTCTTTCCTACGTAAGATATTCTAACACCCCATCCCCCAGGATGCGACCTCATAGTAGTCCGCTAACACCCGGGTACCTACTTACTGTTAGGTTAATAGGGGCAGTGAATGTTAGAAAACGTATAAAGGGTCGAATTCTGGTTAGTCAGTTGAACATATATAAAACTTGAGCTTTATATATGCAGAACAAGTTTTAATTGTGACCTCGTTTTGCTCTATATGACTTGATAAAGTCCGGTGAAAGGCAGGAGCGCCATGGACACCATAAAAAAACACTGTATCAACATCCTTGCTCCCAGTCCTTGTAACCTCTTACCAAAAGATATGAGAAACATTGCTGGAACAAGTGTAGATGTCTTCAAAAGGAAACACCGCTGGAACAGGTGTAGGATCAGCCAGACTGTGATGGTTGTATGGGCCAGCGGACGACCAGCAGCAACAGCCAGTATCACCAGACAAACCTGGACCATGAGTAGGGAGTAGAAAAACTCTCGAAACCCATCAAAGGTATATCAAGGGTAGAGGCACACAGCGAATCGTCACGTAAACAATAAGTGCTTCCATCTGTCGGCATCTAGCCCCTCTCTCTCTCTCTCTCTCTCTCTCTTTTATCTTTAAGGTTAAATATAATTACTACCACAAAAATTACTGTGGAAATTTAATCAAATCAATCAGTATTATTTCTAAATATTATAAGTATATACAAGGGAGTGAGTAGGATCTATCTTCGGTCACCTGTAAATCTTTTAGGCTGTATCTTCAAATATATTTATTCGAAAATATTACCTTGTTTGTTGATAAATATGTATAAACCTGGTCTGCAAATCATCAGTCAAGTAACTCTGTTGGAGAGGTACACTTTGTAATAAGTCGAGGATAGAGCAGTGTAGAAGCACTGCAGTATATCTGTTGGCCCATGCTAGGCAGGTCATTTATCAGTCTAAACCTTCTCAGCATTATATTTGTCAACACAGTTTTCAAAGCTACTCAAGTACATACGTCATAGACTTACCACTGGCATGGTCCAGTAAGGCATGGCGGTGTTGCATTCAGCTTTCCGCTTGACTTGTCATCTCTCTGTAAGGGGCTGTCCTACCTCTAGTGTACATCAACAATGTACACTAGAGGTAGGACAGTCTCTTTCCTATTCCTGTTTGCTTGTCTGCACGAGGGTTGCCTGTTAGCATTGTGTGCATTTTTTTATTTCCTAAAAATAACAACAACTTAGCAACATGACCCGATTTTGTTAGAATCCTGCCCATCCTGTCTATGGTCATCCTAGGATGAATAATAAGAACCTTAAAAACAAGTGATGTCAAGGCAGTGATGATCGTTTATAAGTCACTTGTTGTTCTCTTCAGGCTGGAAAACTACTGTACACTAACAGCCCCTTTTCAAGGCAGGAAAAATTGTTGACGTAGAGAATGTACAGAGAACCTTCACTGCACGTATAAGCTCAGTCGGGTACCTTAATTGCTTGGAACGTTCGAAAGCCCTTGACTTGCACTCTTTGGAACGAAAACGAGAAAGATATACCACAATTTAAACTAAGACAATTCTAGAGATATTGGTCCCAAATCTGCACACACAAATCACTCCCTGTGAAAGCAAAAGGCTCGGCAGTTGGTGCAATATATTCCCAATGAATAGCAGGGGCTCCATGAGTACACAGAGAGAACACAATAAATATAAGGGGCTTAGGATTGTTCAAAAGCCTCCCATCATACGTAAGGGGGATTACCAATAGACCCCTAGCTATCTTAAAGAATTGGATAGGTTCCTAAAGTCAGCGGCAGATCTGCCAGTTTGTAGGTTGGACTTCGTGCGGCAAGCAGTAACAGCCTAGTTGATTAGATTCTGATTCATCAGGATGCCTGCTCATAAAAAAAATGCTTTGATGATCATACTGATTTTCGCTGTTATAGCGAGAATTAACATATCCTCCTCGGCTTACATAAAAACAATTTTTCCTAATAAGCCAGGCTTATAACCTTAGTTTAAATAAGAGCGAATGCGTGAAACAGTCTCACGACGCATGCCAGTTCAAGCCAATAACATTCTTTTAGGTTCATGCAGGAGGTAAATTTTGAAATCTGGGAGGCGAATGAAGAAGAGGTTTGTACACTCCTGAAACTCTAGTAATAAGGTGGCCAGGAAATGCTAGCTGGGTTCACGTCTAGTAATAAGGTGGGCAGGGAACGCTGGCTGGGTTCACGTCTTGTAATAAGATGGGCAGGGAACGCTGGCTGGGTTCACGTCTAGTAATAAGGTGGGCAGGGAACGCTGGCTGGGTTCACGTCTAGTAATAAGATGGGCAGGGAATGCGGGCTGGGTTCACGTCTAGTAAAAAGGTGGCCAGGGATTGCTAGCTGGGTTCACGTCTAGTAATAAGGTGGGCAGGGAATGCTGACTGGGTTCACGTCTAGTAATAAGGTGGCACGGGAATGCTGGCTGGGTTCACATCTAGTAATAAGGTGGCACGGGAATGATAGCTGGGCTCACGTCTAGTAATAAGGTGGCCAGGGAATGCTAGCTGGGTTCACGTCTAGCAATAATGTGGACAAGGAATGCTAGCTGGGTTCACGTCTAGTAATAAGGTGCCCAGGGAATGCTAGCTGGGTTCACGTCTAGTAATAAGGTAGCCAGGGAATGTTAGCTGGGTTCACGTCTAGTAATAAGGTGGCCAGGGAATGCTATCTGGGTTCACGTCTAGTAATAAGGTGGCCAGGGATTGCTAGCTGGGTTCACGTCTAGTAATAAGGTGGGCAGGGAATGCTGGCTGGGTTCACGTCTAGTAATAAGGTGGCACGGGAATGCTAGCAGGGTTCACATCTAGTAATAAGGTGGCACGGGAATGATAGCTGGGTTCACGTCTAGTAATAAGGTGGCCAGGGAATGATAGCTGGGTTCACGTCTAGTAATAATGTGGACAGGGAATGCTAGCTGGGTTCACGTCTAGTAATAAGGTGCCCAGGGAATGCTAGCTGGGTTCACGTCTAGTAATAAGGTAGCCAGGGAATGTTAGCTGGGTTCACGCCTAGTAATAAGGTGGCCAGGGAATGCTATCTGGGTTCACGTCTAGTAATAAGGTGGCCAGGGATTGCTAGCTGGGTTCACGTCTAGTAATAAGGTGGACAGGGAATGCTAGCTGGGTTCACATCTAGTAATAAGGTGGCACGGGAATGATAGCTGGGTTCACGTCTAGTAATAAGGTGGCCAGGGAATGCTAGCTGGGTTCACGTCTAGTAATAAGGTAGCCAGGGAATGTTAGCTGGGTTCACGTCTAGTAATAAGGTGGCCAGGGAATGCAAGCTAGGTTCACGTCTGTTAATAAGGTGGGCAGGGAAATCTAGCTAGGTTCACATCTAGTAATAAGGTGGCCAGGGAATGTTGGCTGGGCTCACATCTAGTAATAAGGTGGCCAGGGAATGCTAGCTGGGTTCACGTCTAGTAATAAGGTGGCCAGGGAATGCTATCTGGGTTCACGTCTAGTAATAAGGTGGCCAGGGATTGCTTGCTGGGTTCACGTCTAGTAATAAGGTGGCCTGGACCTGGACCTGGAGAGAGTTCCGGGGGTCAACGCCCCCGCGGCCCGGTCTGTGACCAGGCCTCCTTAGGTCAGTGTCCCAGGATGCGACCCACACCAGTCGACTAACACCCAAGTACCCATTTTACTGATGGGGAACATAGACAACAGGTGGAAAGAAACACGTTCAATGTTTCTACTCTGGCTGGGAATCGAACCCAGGCCCTCACCGTGTGAAGCGAGAGCGTTAACCACCAGGCCACCAGAGCCCATTGGCCAGGGAATGTTAGCTGAGTTCACGTCTTGTAATAAAGTGGACAGGGACTACTAGCTGGGTTCACGTCTAGTAATAAGGTGGCCAGAGAATGTAGCTCGGTTCACGCCTAGTAACAAGATGGCCAGGGAATGCTAGCTGGATTCACGTCTAGTAATAAGGAGGCCAGGGAATGCTAGCTGGGTTCACGTCTAGTAATAAGGTGGCCAGGGAATGCTAGCTGGGTTCACGTCTAGTAATAAGGTGGCCAGGGAATGCTATCTGAGTTCACGTCTAGTAATAAGGTGGCCAGGGATTGCTAGCTGGGTTCACGTCTAGTAATAAGGTGGCCAGGGAATGTTAGCTGAGTTCACGTCTAGTAATAAAGTGGACAGGGACTACTAGCTGGGTTCACGTCTAGTAATAAGGTGGCCAGGGAATGCTAGCTGGATTCACGTCTAGTAATAAGGTGGTCAGGGAATGCTAGCTGGGTTCACGTCTAGTAATAAGGTAGCCAGGGAATGCTAGCTGGGTTCACGTCTAGTAATAAGGTGACCAGGGAATGCAAGCTAGGTTCACGTCTATTAATAAGGTGAGCAGGGAAAACTAGCTTGGTTCACGTCTAGTAATAAGATGCCCAGGGAATGCTGGCCTGGTTCACGTCTAGTAATAAGGTGGCCAGGGATTGCTAGCTGGGTACAAATCTAGTAATATGGTGGCCAGGGAATGCTGGCTAGGTTCACGTCTAGTAATAAGGTGGCCAGGGAATGCTAGCTGGGTTCACGTCTTGTAATAAGGTGGCCAGGGAATGCTATCTGTGATCACGTCTAGTAATAAGGTGGACAGGGAATGCTAGCTGGGTTCACGTGTAGTAATAAGGTGGCCAGGGAATGCTATCTGGGATCACGTCTAGTAATAAGGTGGCCAGGGAATGCTATCTGGGATCACGTCTAGTAATAAGGTGGGCAGAGAATGCTAGCTGGGTTCATGTCTCTTCAACCTTCCCTTGCGCTTCAACTCACAACAAACCGGAATTATGAACTCTGGGAATAACAGTAAGAGCAAGACCTCAGCTGGGAAGCAAGAAGTGAGCGTGAAGGAAGGAGTCAGTTCATCCTGGGTTAAAAACTGAGTGAAAGTGCTGCTAGGTTTTCCTGACCCTGGGCGAGTCATTACCCCGCCGGGGGACAAGTGTATTCCTCCCCGGGGATCAGGGGTATTACCTCTGGGGTCAGGTGTATTACCCCATCTCCGAGGGTCAGGTATATATATATATATATATATAATATGATACAGAAGATTTAAGAGATACATTGTTGATGTAAAGGTGGCATATAAGGTACATGGCGTCATATATATATATATATATATATATATATATATATATATATATATATATATATATATATATATATATATATGTGTGTGTGTGTGTGTGTGTGTGTCGTGCCGAATATGTAAAACTGGTCAATTAGCAAGAACTCATTTAAAATTAAGTCCTTTCTAAAATTTTATCTTATACGTTTAAAGATATATTTTTTTCATTAATGTTAATGTAAAATTTTTTAATTTTGCACCATAAGGAACTTAGAAAACTTACCTAACCTTTTATAACAAGAACAATTTATTTTAGCCTTACCCAACTAAATATATTTTAGATTTGTCTACAATAATTTAATACTAAACAAACACAGTGAAATATATTTTTCTCGTTAGGTTCAGAATGATTTTGGCGAAATTATTGCATACACAAATTTTCCCTTGTCCTATATGGCAAGATGAGCGTTGCTATTTAAGCCAAGATCGCAAGTTCTGCCTATTCGGCACGACATATATATATATATATATATATATATATATATATATATATAATATATATATATATATATATATATATATATATGTATATATAATATATATATGTATTATATATATATGTATATATATATATTATATATATATATATATATATATATATATATATATATATATGTATATATATGTATATATATATATATATATATATATATATATATATATATATATATATATATATATATATATATATAATAATATATATATATATTATCCCTCTAGTTGTGTGCATAATTTTTCATGCTCCCAGCCACCAGAACCTGTCGTGATCCACTGACCACTTGACCCTCGTCAGTTTCTACCCTCCACCTCTCCTATTACCACCCTCCTGGTGTTCAACTCCAACAGCCATTCACAGTGCTGAGCTGGCTACCATCAGCAGCAACAGCCTGCTTGACCAGGTAAACACCAGACGAGCTTGGCCCATGGTCGGACTATGTGCCTAGTGAAGGCGAAGAGAGAGTTTTCGATACCGTTCTCCATTAGAGTTTGATTCACAAACTAGAAACAAACTGGTAATAGTAAAAGAGGAAGAGATGAAGAGGATGAGGAAGTATCTGAAAGAATAGAGAGTAACGGTGATAGAGCACACATCAGAAAGGGCAAGTATAAAGAATGGGATATTACAAGGTTCGTCACTGTCGCCTATGATATATCATTTATGACATCGAATGTTATTATTATTATTATTATTATCGCCTGAGGCCGGGGGGGGGGGTAAGGGATTCAGGCTCAATTCAAGGAACTGGAGCACAGATCCAATTCCCTAGATCAAGAACCCCTCACCAGGGGATCGAATCTTAGATGTTCCTGTGTTGACGACGTGAAACTAGTGGAAGGGATGTTACCACGAGAGGTCAATAACAAACTTAAACCTGGACAGGCTTAAAAGATGTTTAGACATATGCTCCCTAGAGTCCAACTTGAAGAGATTTAACACATGGGAACAGGAAGAAGACAGACTTATCTAAAGATCATTTATACCTGAAAATAGGAATGAAAGGGGGAAGAGTAACTTCACATATCAGTAAAATAAAAGGAGCTGAGAGTACACAACGTAAATGTTAGGAAAACATCGACAGCTCTCTCCGGACTAGCAAATCTCAGAACAGTATTCAGGAATCTAAACAAAAAATCCCTTATTGCACTATACGCAACGCATTTGACACCCGGCACAGAGTATGCAGCCCCAGCGTAGAGCCCCTTTCTGGTCAAGCTTGTTCAAAAGCTAGAGGTCCATTGGCTTGTAATATTAATAGAGTTTCAAGATACTGACACTACAGGAGAGGAGGGTAAGGGACTACATGATTACTAGCCTTTAAAGGCCCACTACCACCATTGAAGGCACACTACCACTACTGAAGGCCCACTGCCACTATTGAAGGCACACTACCACAATTGAAGGTACACTGCCACTGTTGAAGGCGCACTAAAACTATTGAAGGCACACTACCACTATTGAAGGCACACTGCCACCATTAAAGGTACTAAAACTATTGAAGGCCCATTACCACTATTGAAGGTACACTACCACTATTGAAGGCCCACTACCACTATTGAAGGCCCACTACCACTATTGAAGGCCCACTACCACTATTGAAGGCCCACTACCACTATTGAAGGCCCACTACCACTATTGAAGGCCCACTACCACTATTGAAGGCCCACTGCCAATAATCCTCGGATTGCTGCTTACGACAGTCTGCAAACATCCAGGCACCTGTTGACCAGTGAGAAAACAAGGGCTATAAATATAAGAAGACTGTGCCATACGTCTCCACCCTGTCCAGGATTGCACTCGGCGACTTCGGTTCTGAGCAGAATACACTACGAGCTTTGTGTCGCTAAAATTTCCAACATTCCTCTTGTTCCCAATAAACCCACGAACGAGTGGAACTTCTTTAAAAATGATATAATATACCGACAAGTTGATGATTAAGACACATGTGCAACACTTGGGTATTTTTATGGGTGAAACGTTTCGCCCAAACGGTAGGCTTCTTCAGTTAAATAAATTAGACACATGTGGAGCACTTGGGTATCGTTAATGAGGAAACGTTTCGACTCAAGGCTGAGGGACTTATTATCTCAATCTCCTCCTGTTCTTCCCATCTCCTTTGTATGGACTGATGAAGCCACTGTGGGCGAAACGTTTCCTCATTAAAGATACCCAAATGTTGCATATGTGTCTAATTTATCAACTTGTCGGTTCTCTGAACCATTCATCTACAGAGAATGTATTTTAGGCAGCGTAGGCGAAACGTTTCAGTAATAAAGATACCCAAGTGTGACCCTGGGTTCACCTCTCGTTGTGACTACACTAGTGGCCCTGTGTTCACCTCTCACTGCGACTACACTAGTGGCCCTGGGTTCACCTCTCACTGTGACTACACTAGTGGCCCTGGGTTCACCTCTCACTGTCACTACACTAGTGGCCCTGTGTTCACCTCTCACTGCGACTACACTAGTGGCCCTGGGTTCACCTCTCACTGTGACTACACTAGTGGCCCTGGGTTCACCTCTCACTGTGACTACACTAGTGGCCCTGGGTTCACCTCTCACTGTGACTACACTAGTGGCCCTTGGTTCACCTCTCACTGTGACTACACTAGTGGCCCTGTGTTCACCTCTCACTGTCACTACACTAGTGGCCCTGGGTTCACCTCTCATTGTGACTACACTAGTAGCCCTGGGCTCACCTCTCACTGTGACTACACTAGTGGCCCTGGGTTCACCTCTCACTGTGACTACATTAGTGGCCCTGTGCTCACCTCTCACTGTGACTACACTAGTGGCCCTGCGTTCACCTCTCACTGTGCACTAGTGGCCCTGGGTTCACCTCTCACTGTGACTACACTAGTGGCCCTTGGTTCACCTCTCACTGTGACTACACTAGTGGCCCTGTGTTCACCTCTCACTGTCACTACACTAGTGGCCCTGGGTTCACCTCTCACTGTGACTACACTAGTGGCCCTGGGCTCACCTCTCACTGTGACTACACTAGTGGCCCTGGGTTCACCTCTCACTGTGACTACACTAGTGGCCCTGTGCTCACCTCTCACTGTGACTACACTAGTGGCCCTGGGTTCACCTCTCACTGTGACTGCACTAGTGGCCCTGGGTTCACCTCTCACTGTGACTACACTAGTGGCCCTTGGTTCACCTCTCACTGTGACTACACTAGTGGCCCTGTGTTCACCTCTCACTGTCACTACACTAGTGGCCCTGGGTTCACCTCTCACTGTGACTACACTAGTGGCCCTGGGTTCACCTCTCACTGTCACTACACTAGTAGCCCTGTGTTCACCTCTCACTGTTACTACACTAGTGGCCCTGTATTCACCTCTCACTGTCACTACACTAGTGGCCCTGGGTTCACCTCTCACTGTCACTACACTAGTGGCCCTGGGTTCGCCTCTCACTGTGACTACACTAGTGGCCCTGGGTTCACCTCACTGTCACTACACTAGTGGCCGTGGGTTCACCTCTCACTGTGACTACACTAGTGGCCCTGGGTTCACACCTCTCACTGTGACTACACTAGTGACCCTGGGTTCACCTCTCACTGTCACTACACTAGTGACCCTGGGTTCACCTCTCACTGTCACTACATTAGTGGCCCTAGGTTCACCTCTCACTGTCACTACACTAGTGGCCATGTATTCACCTCTCACTGTAACTACACTAGTGGCCCTGGGTTCACCTCTCACTGTGACTACACTAGTGGCCCTGAGTTCACCTCTCACTGTGACTACATTAGTGGCCCTGGGTTCACCTCTCACTGTCACTGCACTAGTGGCCCTGTGTTCACCTCTCACTGTCACTACACTAGTGGCCCTGGGTTCACCTCTCACTGTCACTACACTAGTGGCCCTGGGTTCACCTCTCACTGTCACTACACTAGTGGCCCTGGGTTCACCTCTCACTGTCACTACACTAGTGGCCCTGGGTTCACCTCTCACTGTCACTACACTAGTGGCCCTGGGTTCACCTCTCACTGTTCACTTACACTATAGTGGCCCTGGGTTCACCTCTCACTGTCACTACACTAGTGGCTCTGGGTTCACCTCTCACTGTGATTACACTAGTGGCCCTTGGTTCACCTCTCACTGTGACTACACTAGTGGCCCTGGGTTCACCTCTCGCTGTGACTACACTAGTGGCCCTGGGTTCACTTCTCACTGTGACTACACTAGTGGCCCTGGGTTCACTTCTCACTGTGACTACACTAGTGGCCCTGGGTTCACCTCTCACTGTGACTACACTAGTGGCCCTGGGTTCACTTCTCACTGTGACTACACTAGTGGCCCTGGGTTCACCTCTCACTGTGACTACACTAGTGGCCCTGGGTTCACTTCTCACTGTGACTACACTAGTGGCCCTGGGTTCACCTCTCACTGTGACTACACTAGTGGCACTGGGTTCACTTCTCACTGTGACTACACTAGTGGCCCTGGGTTCACTTCTCACTGACTACACTAGTGGCCCTGGGTTCACTTCTCACTGTGACTACACTAGTGGCCCTGGGTTCACTTCTCACTGTGACTACACTAATGGCCCTGGGTTCACTTCTCACTGTGACTACACTAGTGGCCCTGGGTTCACTTCTCACTGTGACTACACTAGTAGCCCTTGGTTCACCTCTCACTGTGACTACACTAGTGGCCCTTGGTTCACCTCTCACTGTGACTACACTAGTGGCCCTTGGTTCACCTCTCACTGTGACTACACTAGTGGCCCTTGGTTCACCTCTCACTGTCACTACACTAGTGGCCCTGGGTTCACCTCTCACTGTGACTACACTAGTGGCCCTTGGTTCACCTCTCACTGTGACTACACTAGTGGCCCTTGGTTCACCTCTCACTGTGACTACACTAGTGGCCCTTGGTTCACCTCTCACTGTGACTACACTAGTGGCCCTTGGTTCACCTCTCACTGTGACTACACTAGTGGCCCTGGGCTCTCCTGTCACGGCTGTATTAAGCACATTACGTTACCGTGCAGGAATGGAGTGACACTTTTCCTTGAAAGTCGCTTCCAAAAGCTCTTTAAAATCTAGTCCGACCCTCCTGACTCGACGATGCTTGTCTAGGTGCCTGTCTTAATTTGTAGGTTAGTTGTGAGATATATCTGAAAAATGTTGTCAGTGGGGGGGGGGTCAACGTGCCCCGTGGCCCGGTCCCCAGACTTTACTATAAGAAATATCCAGGCTTCACTATAAGAAATATCCAGGCTTCAATACAAGAAATATCCAGGCTTCACTACAAGAAATATCCAGGCTTCACTACAAGAAATATTCAGGCTTCACTATAAGAAATATCCAGGCTTCACTACAACATTTGTTTGTAGTACACACAAATAACTGGTACACAGGAGAGAGAGAAGATGATGTAGTTTTGGTGTTGACCATTCACAAGACAGAAGAGTGTTAGGTTAGGTAAGGTTCGTCAAGAAACAGGACAAGTGTTTCCTGACGCGGGTGTTAGTTTTATGATGACCTACAACTGGACCTTTTGGTCATCTGACTGAGGCCTTCCGCTGGCTTACCGGTCCACCCCGTTTAAAAATTATGGTAGAAGAGAGTGAGTCCAGCATTTATAGGCGAGGATTACAGGGACGAGAGAACGAAAGGAAGAAAAAGTGGTGGTAGTGGTAATGCTGGCAGTGGTAATGCTGGCAGTGGTAATGCTGGCAGTGGTAATGCTGGCAGTGGTAATGCTGGCAGTGGTAATGCTGGCAGTGGTAATGCTGGCAGTGGTAATGCTGGTAGTGGTAATGCTGGCAGTGGTAATGCTGGCAGTGGTAATGCTGGCAGTGGTAATGCTGGCAGTGATAATGCTGGCAGTAGTAATGCTGGCAGTGATAATGCTGGCAGTGATAATGCTGGCAGTGTATAATGCTGGCAGTGGTAATGCTGGCAGTGATAATGCTGGCAGTGGTAATGCTGTCACAGGTAATGCTGGCACTGGTAATGCTGGCACTGGTAACGCTGTCACTGGTAATGGTGGCACTGTTAATGCTGGCAGTGGTAATGCTGTAGTGGTAATGCTGGCAGTGTTAATGCTGGCAGTGGTAATGCTGGCAGTGGTAATGCTGGCAGTGGTAATGCTGGCAGTGATAATGCTGGCAGTGGTAATGCTGGCAGTGATAATGCTGGCAGTGATAATGCTGGCAGTGATAATGCTGGCAGTGGTAATGCTGGTAGTGGTAATGCTGGCAGTGATAATGCTGGCAGTGGTAATGCTGTCACAGGTAATGCTGGCACTGGTAATGCTGGCACTGGTAACGCTGTCACTGGTAATGGTGGCACTGTTAATGCTGGCAGTGGTAATGCTGTAGTGGTAATGCTGGCAGTGTTAATGCTGGCAGTGGTAATGCTGGCAGTGGTAATGCTGGCAGTGGTAATGCTGGCAGTGGTAATGCTGGCAGTGATAATGCTGGCAGTGATAATGCTGGCAGTGATAATGCTGGCAGTGGTAATGCTGGTAGTGGTAATGCTGGCAGTGATAATGCTGGCAGTGGTAATGCTGTCACAGGTAATGCTGGCACTGGTAATGCTGGCACTGGTAACGCTGTCACTGGTAATGGTGGCACTGTTAATGCTGGCAGTGGTAATGTTGTAGTGGTAATGGTGATAGTGGTAGTTTATAACATCAACTATGTCTAGAAGTATTATCTACCAGTAGGTCACTCGGCAGTAAATACCTGGAACCTGGTCACCTCGTCCGTGTATTCTGCATCAAAAAACGTGTGAAAGTTAGCTTTTCGATACGGGTCGAGAAACAAGAACCACGTGACTACAGGTAATCACAGCATAATTTTAGACGACAGGTTCTCATAATTACGTTGTGTTGACGCTTTCATGTTAATGGGTGTTCTTGGAGGTGTTTTCTGGCGACACAACACAATGGTGTAACACTGCTACAGTACGTGACCGCTTGTCGCAGTTTTGCAACAGTGATGGTTCTTGCGTACTGGATATTTTCTCCTAGTAAGATGTACAATTCAGAATTATGCAAGAGTTTGTTTTCTCACAGTCTTTCACTTTAATGTCCAAACTTTTTTTTATCTTTTGAAGTGATTACATTGAAAGTTTAGTGTACGAAGGTAACAGAAGGTAACAGAAGGTAACAGAAGGTAACAGAAGGTAACAGAAGGTAGCGGATATATGACCAGGTCCAGGGATACCAAGTCTGGAATATGTTGTGGGTTATTATTATATTAACACAATTATAGTTATTATATTATTATTGTATTATAATTACTATTTTATTATAGTATAATTATATTATTGTTATTATTATTAACATTATTATTATTATTATTATTATTATTATTATTATTATTATTATTATTATTATTATTATTATTGTAAAGTAAAAGGACACAAGTGCAACTAATGTGACATTTATTGTGGCAACGTTTCGCTCTCCAGGAGCTTTATCAAGCCATTACAAACAATACATGGACACAGAGGGTATATAAAGGCTCAGAGTGAGGTGAATACTAGTGAGGTACCCTTCCGATGTTCACTAGTGGTAGTAGTAGTAGTAGTAGTAGTGGTAGTGACAAAAGCAATTAATTCGTACATGAGTAAAAGGATATAAAAGCTATTACTTGGGTAACACCAGAGTCGCCATCGCTTCTACCACTTCAATAAAGGATCTAACCAGGACAAAACCCAAGCACCACGAACCAGTCAATGCAGGAGTTTACACTATACCCTGTGGAGGCTGCGACAAGATCTACGTAGGTGAAACAGCAAGAAACCTCGACACCCGCCTCAATGAACACATATACGCATGTAGGAACGATAACTTAAACAACGCCTGTGTACAACACCGAAATTCCACCAATCATCTTATGAAATTCAGAGACGCCCAATTAGTGATAAAAGAAACTAATTTCCGCACACGCAAATGCCTTGAATCAGCACTGATCGCTGTTTCGAATACAATTAAACAAAACAACGGCAGCTTCACCATCTCCGAAGTCTTAGCAAGAATCCTCCTGAAAACAGTAAACCCTGCCATCACATAGTCTCTCCTGTATATACTACACAAAGCACAGAGAGTGAACACTGAAACAACCTGCCTCATTCCAGTTTATATTTGTCCAACCTATTTTATGTTACCCAAGTAATAGCTTTTATATCCTTTTACCTCATGTACGAATTAATTGCTTTTGTCACTACCACTACTACTACTACTACTACTACCACTAGTGAACATCGGAAGGGTACCTCACTAGTATTCACCTCACTCTGAGCCTTTATATACCCTCTGTGTCCATGTATTGTTTGTAATGGCTTGATAAAGCTCCTGGAGAGCGAAACGTTGCCACAATAAATGTCACATTAGTTGCACTTGTGTCCTTTTACTTTACATATTGTCGGTAATTCTACCAACTTTATTACTATTATTATTATTATTATTATTATTATCATTATCATTCATGGCAAGGAGTGCTGGAGACACTGTTGACTCTGCTAATCAATACCTCATTGTGCTTAACTAATTCGCTAGTGAGTATTAAGCGGAGTGGTAAGAGTGGGATGTCTCGTAAAAATGAATTATACAGATCAATCCACTATCGCTCTGTTACCAAATATATCGAAGACTCATCAGTTACGATGGTGTTGACACCAGACTTCAGCTCATCAACTTGTTATGTATCAAGTGATGATTTACACATAACGCCACGCCATGATTCAGCAAATACGCTGTAGCTGTTATACCTATCTTACGTGAAGTAACAAGGGCTAGTAGTAACACTGTGTAACGTGAAGTAACAAAGGCTGGTAGTAACACTGTGTAACGTGAAGTAACAAGGGCTGGCAGTAACACTGTGTAACGTGAAGTAACAAGGGCTGGTAGTAACACTGTGTAACGTGAAGTAACAAGGGCTGGTAGTAACACTGTGTAACGTGAAGTAACAAGGGCTGGTAGTAACACTGTGTAACGTGAAGTAACAACGGCTGGTAGTAACACTGTAAAGTGAAGTAACAACGGCTGGTAGTAACACTGTGTAACGTGAAGTAACAACGGCTGGTAGTAACACTGTGTAACGTGAAGTAACAACGGCTGGTAGTAACACTGTGTAACGTGAAGTAACAACGGCTGGTAGTAACACTGTGTAACGTGAAGTAACAACGGCAGGTAGTAACACTGTAACGTGAAGTAACAACGGCTGGTAGTAACACTGTGTAACGTGAAGTAACAACGGCAGGTAGTAACACTGTAACGTGAAGTAACAACGGCTGGTAGTAACACTGTGTAACGTGAAGTAACAACGGCTGGTAGTAACACTGTGTAACGTGAAGTAACAACGGCTGGTAGTAACACTGTGTAACGTGAAGTAACAACGGCTGGTAGTAACACTGTGTAACGTGAAGTAACAACGGCTGGTAGTAACACTGTGTAACGTGAAGTAACAACGGCTGGTAGTAACCTGGAGTTTACCTGGAGAGAGTTCCGGGGGGCAATGCCCCCGCGGCCTGGTCTGTGACCAGACCTCATGGTGGATCAGCGCCTGATCAACCAGGCTGTTACTGCTGGCTGCACGCAATCCAACATACGAACCACAGCCCGGCTGGTCAGGTACCGACTTTAGGTGCTTGTCCAGTGCCTGCTTGAAGACAACCAGGGTCTATTGGTAATCCCCCTTATGTATGATGGGAGGCAGTTGAACAGTCTTGGGCCCCTGACACTTATTATGTTATCTCTTAACGTTCTAGTGGCACCCCTGCTTTTCATTGGGGGGATGTTGCATCGTCTGCCTAGTCTTGCTTTCGTAGGGAGTGATTTTCGTGTGCAAGTTTGGTACTAGTCCCTCTAGGATTATCCATGTGTATATGACCATGTATCTCTCCCGCCTGCGTTCCAGGGAGTACAGGTTCAGGAACTTCAAGCGCTCCCAGTAATTGAGTAACACTGTGTAACGTGAAATAGCAGTGGATGGCAGTAACACTGTGTAAAGTGAAGTAACAAGCGCTGGTAGTAACACTGAAGCTATGTAACGTGAAGTGACAAGAGCTGGTAGTAACACTGAAGCTATGTAACGTGAAGTAAGAAGGGTTGGCAGTAACACTGAAGCTATGCAACATGAAGTAACAAGTGCTGGTAGTAACACTGGTTTGTTGTGTTACGTGACAATCGCTGGTAGTAACACTGAAGCTATGTAACGTGAAGTAAGAAGGGTTGGCAGTAACACTGAAGCTATGCAACATGAAGTAACAAGTGCTGGTAGTAACACTGGTTTGTTGTGTTACGTGACAATCGCTGGTAGTAACACTGAAGCTTGTGTGACTTAACAAGGGTTGTAGTAACACTGAAGCTTGCGTGACGTAACAAGGGCTAATAGTAATACTGAAGTTTTTTTGTGTGACGTAACAAGGGCTGGTAATAACACTGAAGCTGTGTAACATGAAGTAAAGTAACAAGGGCTGGTAGTAATACTGAAGCTATGTAACATGAAGTAACAGGGGCTGGTAGTAACCTTGAAGCTGTGTAACGTGAAGTAACAAGGACCAGTAGTAACGCTGAAGCCATGCAACATGAAGTAACAGATGCTGGTAGTAACACTGGTTTGTTATGTTACGTAACAATTATTATTATTATTATCAAAAAGAAGCGCTAAACCAGTTACGTAACAAGGACTGGTAGTAACACTGAAGCTTGTGTGACGTAACAAGGGTTAATAGTAATAGTAATACTGAAATTTTTTGTGTTACGTAACAAGTGCTCGTAGTAACACTGAAGCTGTGTAACATAACAAGTGCTGGTAGGAACACTGAGGCTTGTTGTGTTACGTTACTAGTGATGATGGTACCTTAACGAGCCAACAGCCAGGGAGCCTTTCTACAATATTTGTCATATCGTGGGAGAATAACACTGTCGCAATACGTAGAGTATGGTAATTGTGGTGGTGATTGTTGTGATGATTGTGTTGGTGATTGTGGTGATTGCGGTGGTGATTGTGATCGTGGTGGTGATTGTTGTGGTGATCGTGGTGGTGGTTGTTGTGGTGATCGTGGTGGTGGTTGTTGTTGTGGTGATCGTGGTGGTGATTGTGATCATGGTGATTGTTGTGATGGTCGTGGTGGTTATTGCTGTGATGATCATGGTGGTGATGTGATGATCGTGGTGGTGATTGTGTGATGGTCGTGCTGGTGATTGCTGTGATCATGATGGTGATTGTTGTGATGGTCGTGCTGGTGATTGCTGTGATGATCGTGGTGGTGATTATTGTGATGGTCGTGGTGGTGATTGCTGTGATCATGGTGGTGATTGTTGTGATGATCGTGGTGGTGATGCTGTGATGATCGTAGGTGTGATTCTGTGATAACTGGTGTGGTGATTGCTGTGATGATCGTGGTGGTGATTGTTGTGATGATCGTGGTGGTGATTGCTGTGATGATCGTGGTGCTGATTGCTGTGATAACCGTGGTGGTGATTGCTGTGATGATCGTGGTGGTGATTGCTGTGATGATCGTGGTGCTGATTGCTGTGATAACCGTGGTGGTGATTGCTGTGATGATCGTGGTGGTGATTGCTGTGATAACCGTGGTGGTGATTGCTGTGATGATCGTGGTGGTGATTGCTGTGATGATCGTGGTGCTGATTGCTGTGATAACCGTGGTGGTGATTGCTGTGATGATCGTGTGTGATTTGCTGGGGATAACCGTGGGTGATTGTGTGATGATCGTGGTGCTGATTGCTGTGATGATCGTGGTGCTGATTGCTGTGATAACCGTGGTGGTGATTGCTGTGATGATCGTGGTGGTGATTGCTGTGATAACCGTGGTGGTGATTGCTGTGATGATCGTGGTGGTGATTGCTGTGATGATCGTGATGGTGATTGTGATGATCGTGGTGGTGAGTGTTGTGATCATGGTGATTGCTGTGATGATCGTGGTGGTGATTGCTGTGATAATTGTAGTAATGATTGTGATTTTGGTGATTGTGATAATTGTGGTAATGAGCTTTGTGATATTAGTGGCGATTGTAGTGGTTGTGATGTTTGTGGTGGTTTTGATGATTGCGGTGATTGAAGTAATGGTGAGTGTTGTGATGGTAATTGTAGTAATGGTGAGTGCTGTGATGGTGACCGTGATGGTGGTTGTGATAGTGATTGTTATGATGGTGAATGTTATAATCGTAGTGGTGATTGCGATGACTGATGGTGATGGTGATGTGGGCGATTATAGATTGTAAATAGTGATTGTACTACACCCACCAACCACACACCACACACAAACCACATCACCAGCAACACACCACCACCACCACCACCACCACCACCACCACCACCACCACCACCACCACCACCTCTGCACTTGCAGTGGTGGTGGGTCATCACTAACACCCTCGTCACGTGACTTCCCCCTTGGTAAATTAACCGGACCTTGGTGTCCCGTACCTCTATTGCTAGCACACTCAGCTCACACACTGAGGTCCGGGGATCGATCCCCCTGTACGGCTGGAAGACATTAGGACGTGTTTCCATAAGACACCTGCTGTCCCTGTTCACCCATCAGTAAAATAGGCACCTGGGTGTTAGTCGCATCCTGGGGACAAAACTAACCTAATTTATCCGAAATGCTGTGCATAACAAGCGTCTTTCTATATAGTAGTAAGTCATTGATGTCAGCTAGGACTGTATACCTTGTATATGTACTTGTAGAAATAAAAAATATTATTATTATTATTATTATTATAATTATTATTATTATTATTTGGGGAGAGGGTGATGAGCTGGGCGCTGTGGATGCTGGGGTCCATTAGTCCCAAAGGGAAGGGGCCCCTGTGAGTGGGTACAACATTTGGGCCCATCTTGTTCTACGGTTCTCATTCTATGGACGCAGAGCTCTACGTTACAATAACAAAAAAAGGCACAATACCGTGACTGGAACGATACACAAATAACCCGCACATAGAAGAGAGGAGCTTACGACGACGTTTCGGTCCGACTTGGACCATTTACAAAGTCACACTAACGAGAAGTGGAACAGGACGGCTATATATAGGCAGGAAGATGTGGTGGAGGTAGTAGTAGTAGTAGTAGTAGTAGTAGTAGTAGTAGTGGTAGTAGTAGTGGTAGTAGTAGTGGGGAATAAAGAGGAGGAGGAGCCAGTCAAATACAAAGAAAGGGGAGCACTGCAAGGGAGCTAGGTGCCCACAGAGGGAGAGCAAGTATACAGAGGTGGGGGGAGGGGAAGTAATGAAATAAATAATGAAGGAACAGAAACACAAGACAGAAGAAAGAAAGACAACCTAGAAGAGAAAAGAAAAAAAGAAAGAGGAAAGGGGAGGAGGGAGAAGAAGAAAAAAGGAGGAATCAGGTTAAGTCACGGGTGTTCTGAAGTTTGGAGCATTTTAAAATGTAGTGGAAGAGGAAGGCATCAACAGAGACGAAGCCAGGACTAAGATTCATACAAGGGAAGTTGTGTATTAGGGAGGATTCAACCAGACGGGGACTGTCAAAGTTGGAAGTAGGGAAGACAGTTTTAGCAGAAGACCAGTCAATAGGATGGCTGTGATCTCTGACGTGACAGAAAAGAGCATTATTAGTGTCGGCAAGCCTAACACTATTTTTGTGCTCCCTAAGTCTGTCAGAAAGAGATCGACCAGTTTCTCCGAAGTATTGAAGAGGACAGGAGGAGCAAGAAATAGAGCAGACACCAGGAATATCTGTAGAGGGAGGAGAGGTATGAACGAGATTAGTGCGAAGAGTGTTAGTCTGGCGGAAAGTAATCTTGATGTCTAAGGGACGGAGAGAAATTGTTGAGATTAGAAAGACCGGAAATGTAGGGAAGTCAGAGGACTGAAGAGTTCCCAGGAGTAGAGAGTTTGGGAGAGAAGAAATTACGTTTAGCACGTGAGAGGGCAGAGTCTATGAAATGGGAAGGTTAACCAAGACGGGAAAACGAATTATGAAGAGTGGAAATTTCTGCTGGAAGGAACTGAGGATCACAGATGCGGAGGCACGGAGAAAGAGGGAGATAAGAACACTTTTCTTGACAGGGGAAGCATGATAGGAAAAGTAGTGAATGTACATACCACTGTGCATAGGTTTGCGGTAAACGGAAAAGGAAAAAACTGTATCTGAGCGGTGGACATGGACATCAAGGAAAGGAAGCAAGGAATTAGTTTCCCATTCAGCGTTAAACTTAATGTGTGTGTGTTGTGTGTGTGTGTGTGTGTGTGTGTGTGTGTGTGTGTGTGTGTGTGTGTTTGTGTGTGTGTGTGTGCGCGCTCGCGAATGCGTATGAGAACGAGTGAATGAGAGTTAAAAATGAGTACAGAGGGTGGGTGGTGGTGATGGTTTTGCCGGTGGTTCTGGTGATGGTAGTAGTGGTGGTGATGGTTTTGGTGGTTGTAGTGGTGGTGGTGGTGATAGTGGTGATGGTGGTAGTAGAGGTAGTATTACTGGTAGTGGTGGTGGTGCATGACGTGTCAGGAGCCAGGTCTGGTCTGGTCGGTGCATGACGTGTCAGGAGCCAGGTCCCTGGTCTGGACAGTATTGATCTTCTGCCAGTGAATCACTGTGTATTAAAACACTTGTCTTCCAGGACCTCCTTAGAGCACCAGGGATGGACTGGTCATTTACTAACCCAGGCAGACAAGTGAACCCGGGGGTCATCGCCCCTGAGGTCCAGCCTCAGACCAGACCTCTTGGCTACTGGCCTGATCAACCAGGCTGTTGGGGCTGGCCGCACACAGTCCAACTTGTGAATCACAGTACAGCTGATCAGTAAACAATTTTAAGAACTTACCAGGTCTTTGATGAAGACAGCTAGAGATTCATTGGTAATTCCTCTTATGTATTAAGGGAGGATGTTGAAAAGTCGAGGACTTCTGACACTTACCGAGTTTTCTCTTGGAAATAAATGGTATAAAATACCGACACAATGGAAATATAAACACAAATGCAGTATAATGTGATCCTTTATTGACTACGTTTCGCCCACACAGTGGGCTTTTTCAAGTCACAAACAGAACTAGTTCTGTTTGTGACTTGAAAAAGCCCACTGTGTGGGCGAAACGTAGTCAATAAAGGATCACATTATACTGCATTTGTGTTGAGTTTTCTCTTATTGTATTGATCGAGCCCCTGCTTATTATCATCAGAGGTCCTCTGCACCGTCTGCCAAGTCTCTTCGTTTTCAAAAGGAGTAACTTTCATTGTGCAGGTTTGGGACCAGTCTCTCTAGGTACTACGAATGCAAGTGTAGATCATGGCCTGCACATCTTACCGTAATAAGGTGTGCCAGCCGTTCCTAAGTAGTACGATAACTACTTATGAACGAGGTAAAAATGCAGGCAAAAAACACGAGAACCGTAGCGACCAGCAGTGGTGGGCTTCCTTGTGATTGGCTGATTGAACCAAGGTACTGGTATAACGACGGGGCCCCTGATCGTTATACCATTAACACTTGGTTCGCTGGTGGGGAGGCAGCCTATATGGGTGTGTGACATACACAAAATAAAATGTAACATGCTCTTAATATGCTACACTAGGATTTTCCAGTTGTAAATTATGATGTAACTACGTTCACAGTAGTTCAGATATTTGGCTGGTTTTTTATGGCCAGTGAAGGTTCTCTGTATGTTTTCTAATTATATAATCGTGCCTGCATTGAAGGGGTCCCTTAGTATACAGCATACAACAGTATTCCAGCCTGGAGAAAACAAGTGACTGAAAGGACATCATCATTGACTTGGGATTCCTTGTTTTGAAGGTTCTATTTATCCAGCCTACCATTGTCCTTGTGGCTGTGATAGTGATACTGTTGTGAGTGGAACAGTCTACCTAGTTGGGTTATTGAGGCTAGGACTTTGGGTAGTTTCAAATTTAGGTTGGATAAGTACATGAGTGGGAGGGGTTGGATTTGAGTGGGACTTGCACATCAGAGCTTATTTCTTGGGTAGCATTGAAAATTGGGTTGGACAAATGTTGTGTTAGTGGGATGAATTGTAAAGGACCTGCCTAGTATGGGCCAACAGGCCTGCTGCAGTGTTCCTCCTTGCTTATGTTCTTATGTTCTTATGTTGTGATCCTTGAAGGTGAGATCTTCTGGCATGACAACTCCCAGGTCTCTCACATTAGTCTCATGTTAAGTGATTCGACTTTGTTTTATAATCCATTTAAGTCTTTATTTTCTCAGTCCTTCAGTATACCGTATAGCCCTTAAATTGATAATAATAATTCACGACTAGCAACTGAAACCTGTCCACATAGAACTGGAAGTATTTGTTTATATCAGCTTGAAGATTTGTTGTGACCTCAGTAGATGTCACTTTCATAAACATTCTAATATCGTCTACAAAGGGTGATACGGTGCTGTGGTTTATGTTTGTGTGTCGCATACGAGACTGTGGAAGAGAACAGGGGTCAGTACTGTGTCTTGGGGATTATCATTTTTCATTATGTTAGAATCCGATGTTTAGCTTTTTATTCGTTAGAAAATTAAATATCCATCTGCCTACTTTTCCACATTATTATTATTATTTATTATTATTATTATTTATTATTATTATTATTATTATTATTATTATTATTATTATTAGTAGTAGTAGTAGTAGTAGTAGTAGTATTGGCTAGCCGAATTTCTATTAATATAGTCTTGCCAAACCATAGTTTAGGGATGAAAATAGAGAGAGTAGACAGAGCAGGGAGAGTGGAGAAAGTATACAGATTAGAGAAAGTAGACATAGAGAGTAGACAGAGTTGAGAGTAGACGTGAACACGTGTCGCTCATGGATGGCTCTTCTTCTTACAGTCTATCCATCAACTTGTGGATTGACAGATGTATTCATCTGAAGCTACGTGGGTCGTATGTTGACTAAGACACCTTAGCAGCTAGTAACACACCAGGGCTACTAGTATGACAACCATGCAACAAGTAACAACCAACAAGCACCGACAGCATTGCCGGGGCTGCAATAAGCCGACAAACACAGAAATATCGGTATCGGTGATTTCGGCTAATTTTAATAGTATCAGTATCGGCCTAAAATTGAATATCGGTATCGCCAAAAATTTTAGTATCATCCCAAAACTACAAAAAAAAAAATATCCTGACGGGAACAAATCAACAAGCAAAAAAAAATACACAGTGGTGGTACAAATCACCAGCCTCCATTAAAGACAGTGTCGTGACTGGAACAAATCTGAAGACTCCAATAAGCACAATACCATGGCTGACACAACTCAGTACGGCCACGAAATAAGAATCTAATACAGGACTCTGTTTTGCTTCGACCTGAGCACTTTGTGGACAAGGTAGGTAGAGGAGAGAGAGCGAGAGAGAGACTTGCAAGGCAGTAGCACTTACTGGCGGGACACTTACCACCAGTTCAGCAGCGCCTTCAAGCTGATAGATGGTTTTCAGGGGGTCATGGTCCCTGCGGCTCGCTACCTGAACAGGCAGTCATGCTGACAGCCTCGTTAGTAAGGCCGTTGTTGGTGCTCAGTGCACGCTCCGTGTGGCTCTTTTCTGCTGGTTGCCAAAATGACCCAACTTCGTGGAGAATGATAGAAGGTGGAGGGAGAGAATGATGGAGGGTACGAGGGAGAGAATGATGGAGGGTACGAGGGAGAGAATGATGGAGGGTACGAGGGAGAGAATGATGGGAGGGTACGAGGGAGAGAATGATGGAGGGTACGAGGGATGAGAATGATGGAGGGTACGAGGGAGAGAATGATGGAGGGTACGAGGGAGAGAATGATGGAGGGTACGAGGGAGAGAATGATGGAGGATACGAGGGAGAGAATGATGGAGGGTACGAGGGAGAGAATGA
>NC_069401.1:11747941-11970441 GCF_026875155.1 Cherax quadricarinatus
TCTCCTCGCTGCAACATTCATCACCCACGCTTCACACCCATAAGAGCGTTGGTAAAACTATACTCTCATACATTCCCCTCTTTCCCTCCCAAGGACAAAGTTCTTTGTCTCCACAGACTCCAAAAGTGCACCACTCACTCTTTTTCCCTCATCAATTCAAATATTCACCCATCTTTCATAGACCCATCCGCTGACACTCCCTCCCAAATATCTGAATACATTCACCTCCTCCATACTCTCTCCCTCCAATCTGATATCCAATCTTTCATCACCAAATCTTTTTGTTATCCTCATAACCTTACTCTTTCCTGTATTCACCTTTTAAATTTTCTTGTTTTCCCACACACCCTACCAAAATTCATCCACCAATCTCTGCAGCTTCTCTTCAGAATCTCCCAAGAGCACAGTGTCATCAGCAAACAGCACTGTGACAACTCCCACTTTTGTGTGTGATTCTTATCTTTTAACTCCACGCCTCTTTCCAAGACCCTCGCATTTACTTCTCTTACCCAAACCCCATCTATAAATATATTAAACACCACGGTGACATCACACATCCTTGTTCTAAGGCCTACTTTTACTGGGAAAAAATTTCCCCCTTTTCCACATACTCTAACTTGAGCCTCACTATCCTCGTAAAAAAATCTTCACTGCTTTCAGTAACCTACCTCCTACACCATACACTTGCAAAAATCTGCCACATTGCCCCCCTATCCAACCCCTGTCATACGCCTTTTTTCCCAAAACCATTAAATGCCACAAAGACCTCTTTAGCCTTATCTAAATACTGTTCAAATTATATGTTTCACTGTAAACACCTGGTCCACACACCCCTACCTTTCCTAAAGCCTCCTTGTTCATCTGCTATCCTATTCTCCGTCTTACTCTTTAAAAACTTTCAATTATAACTCTACCATACACTTTACCCGGTACACTCAACAGACTTATCCCCCTATAATTTTTGCACTCTCTTTTATCCCTTTTGCTTTATACAAGGAACTATGCATGTCTCTGCCAATCCTAGGTACCTTACCCTCTTCCATACATTTATTAAATAATTGCACCAACCCTCCAAAACTATATCCCACCTGCTTTTAACATTTCTATCTTTATCCCATCAATCCCGGCTGCCTTACCCCTTTCATTTACCTACTGCCTCACGAACTTTCCCCCCCCCACTCAAAAACTGCTCTTCCTCACCCCCTACAAGATTTTTATTCCCCCTTTTGCCCTATACACAAAATCCACAGCTTCCTATCTTCATCAAAAATTTAACAATTCCTCAAAATATTCCCTCCATCTTCCCAATACCTCTAACTCTCCATTTAAATAACTCTCCTCTCCTATTTTTAACTGACAAATCCATTTGTTTCTCTAGGCTTTTCTTAACTTGTTAATCTCACTCCAAAAACTTTTTCTTATTTTCAACAAATTTGTGATAACATCTCACCCACTCTCTCATTTGCTCTCTTTTTACATTGCTTCACCAATCTCTTAACCTCTCTCTTTTTCTCCATATACTCTTCCCCTCCTTGCATCACTTCTACTTTGTAAAAACTTCTCATATGCTAACTTTTTCTCCCTTACTACTCTCTTTACATCCATCATTCCACCAATCACTCCTCTTCCCTCCTGCACCCACTTTCCCGTAACCACAAACTTCTGCTGAACACTCTAAACACTACATTTTAAACCTACCCCATACCCTTCGACCCATTGCCTATGCTCTCATTAGCCCATCTATCCTCCAATTTGCTGTTATATCTTTTTCCCCCAACTCCTCCTCTTTTAGTTTATAAACCTTCACCCCTCTCTTCCCTGATGCTTCTATTCTCCTTTTTATCCCCATCTACATATATAAAATATATTATATATATATATTATAAAATATATAATATATATATATATATATATAATATAAAATATATATATATAATAAAATATATATTAAATATATAGGGAAGTACCACCTCTATAGCTGGACTGGGACCCTCATCCTCAGAGAAGACAATAAACGTACCTCAGGGAAAACTCAAGGTTCTCACCGGAGCTGTTTGAATATTTTCTTCACCTACCACCCCCTATATTTTTTATTTCTATGTGAACATTTATTAATAAACAGAATACATTTACAGAAAAACACAAACATGAATACAAATGGTACAATGTATTAAAGATCATGAATTTCCTCCAGCTCCTCCGAAAACCCCAGACGCGAGCCAAGTTTTCAAAAGCTTTTCCCCCTTTGGGAGGGCCCGCTGGGCCTGAACATAAAAGGGGCTCCCTGGGCCCCTGGTAGTGTCAAAAGATCGGAACCCAATTTTTAAGAAACGTGTGACATTTTTTCCCCATAAAAACCCCAAAAATCCCCTGTTTTACTGGGCAAATTATACTGGGGCTTTTCCTTTTTTTGGGGTCGACTCCTCCCTTTTCCCCACAGCCCTCCCCGGGGCCCCGTAAACCCCTGTTGTATGGGGGGGGGGGGGGGGGGGGGGTTTTTTGGGGGGGGGGGGGGGGGGGGGGGGGGGGGGGGTTTTTGCCTGGGTGTGGGTTTTTTTGGGTGTGGGGGTTTGGAGGGCTCCCTGCGGGTTTCCCCTTAAGGTTCTTATATGTCTTGAAAATCCCACCCCCCTTGGGGGGGGGAAAATTTAAGCCAAATGGACCATATGGTCTGTTTGCGTTCACCACAAATACACGTATATTCTGTGTGAAGTGGGGCGGCAAGGCGCAGAGCCACTGCAATACGGAGGGTCTTAGGGTCGAGTCGCGTTCCCATTGTCGATATGGGAACTGTTTGGAGGAAGTCCTCGGAGTGAGGTGCGCTCACAGCCTGGAGACGGGCAGTCTCCCTATCTGATGTTGCAGCCCGACATTTTGGGCAAGCCCCTTTTTTCAGCTATCGGGCCATCCCAGCTTGACTGTTTGTGAGCCAGTGCTGCACTAGGGTTTGGTGCTGGAGCAGCAAGAGTCTCCCATTCAGTGATGGCACTGGCATAGCTAGGGTCCTGTATTCCTGCTGAGTCATTGAGGTTATCATGAAGAATTTGTCTTATCAACTCGATTGATGCTATGGAAGAGGATAGGAAAGCTGGCAGAGCAATCTGGGAGGATCTGCGTACTCCTAGCCCCCAAGCCTGACCGGAAGTGAGGCTTGCAACCACTGTCCATCTTCAAGGGAGGGATTCAATACACTCTCTAGCATGGTCTTAAGGAGAGAGTCATATTCCTTGAGTTTTGGACTGCTGAAGGCTGGGGAGCATCTCAAAAAGTAGGTAAGTTTTGGGATTGACAGGCACCTGGTGAGTAGGTAGAAGGCATCGTGCGTGTCAGTGTCTTTCATCCTGCTTTCCATCGTCTGGAGGTCTGAGACTTTTTTTTCTAGGATCAGATCGATGGCATTGGACCCAAGAGGAGCTAGATCAATGGCTCGTGCTCCTGGTAAAACGGCGCTAATATTCTGAATCATCTGTCGATTGGTAGAAACTATTTCACATTTGGTGGGGTTTAAAGAAAGGCCCAGGCTTTCTTCCATGTCTTGAATTTTACTGATGTCCTCTAGGAGAGATTCTGTTGTACCAGCTAGGGTGCCATCATCCAGGAACCAGATATTGAGCTCGCTGGAGAGTGCTTCTGTGACTTCCTTGATGACCAAACAGAATAGAAAGGGGGCGAGAGGGTCCCCCTGTTGCAAGCCCTCACATGAGTCAATTTCATGGTCCCCAAACAATAGTTTGGAAGTCACACTAAAAACACGATTCTATGAAGGGATAAAAGGGAAGGAAAGTTTCTATAAACTGCTTGGAGAGCAGCATCCCTTCTGACTGAGTTGAAAGCGTTGGCAAAGTCCAATTTGACCAAGGCTTTTTCATGGACATGTTTTTGATATATACTCGTGCTGCGTGGGCACTGCTTCACAGCCCTGTTGACGCCGAAACCGAGCCAAGTTGGTTTCAGCATTGCAGCAACCTCTTGACTCACCCTTCTTACTGCAGCCTTGGCAATAGGCGCCGAAGGGTGTTTGCCCACTGCAATGGGCCTGAATTCCGCCATCCTTTTCCGGAGGGCAACAAATGAGGCACCAAAGAAAAGGGGGGTTGATGACCTCTGGGGCACTGCCAGCCAGGCACAGGTTTGGGAAAAATTTTGGTGAGTTCAGACAGCAGCCTCTCTGAAACCTCACCAAGGCTGGATTGAGTATTTGTTTTAAGTTTTGAAGCCTTAAAAACCGTTGAAACCTCCTGCGAGCCCTGTGGAAATGACATAGCAGCTTATACACTCGTATCTGTAAAAATTTGATTTTCTTCGCCTGCTGCAATTCAGGGAGGTCAATGTTGTCCTGGGAGCCCTGGTGGAAAGTTTGTCCTTCAGAGCTTTCGCGTGCTACTCCTTGGGCGATGGGATCCTCCTGTTAAAGCCTCAAGCTTTCCCAAAAGTATTACCCTCACCCATTTTTTTGCAATTTGGGCCTGATTTTGAGGCGTCGGGGTGTCCTGTTGTTGCATTTGCCCTGCGGGTTGTTTGTCCGCCTAGGAGGAGACGGGCCAGTTGTCATCCTTTGGGAATGCATTTATTGCCCCAGACTGTGTTACTAGTGACTTGTCCCTCCTTGTGGGACGCCAAACGGCATTCCAAAAAGCAGATTTTTTCCCAGGATTTTGTTGTTTGAAGGACATCGTTGACTGTCTCAGAAGGCAGTGGGAATTTGCTACACTTGAGGGCGACGTTTTGGGATGTGTGTCAGAGTCTGGGGGATGTTTAATTTGATTGCAGATTGTGGGCCCTGTAGAGGTGAAACACGGTAGCTGCAGCGCTGTCTGCTGGAGGGGCTGTGTTGTTCTATTTGAGCTCTCCTGGAGCCTAGACATCCATTGTGTGCACGGATGTTGCCAGTTGAGGGATTGAATGCACATTCCCTGTAGCACACCCGGCAAATGCCTCGTGTACGACGGCTTTGGCTCTGTCGTGAAGATTCCTGGGAAACCGCGACTACTTGTGACATTGCTGATACCGTGGGGTGGGAGGGCGCCTGCTGTGGGGTGACGGGTGAAGGACAGCATGGATGAATGGGGGATGAGGGTGGGGGAGTAGTGAGCGGGACACTGAACGGCAACACCCTTGGTCAGGAAGTCAGTGGGCCTAGGCTGGGATGAGGGGAGGGGATCTGGGATGGGGGGAGAGGGAGTGGCCCTGTGTGTTTCCTCAAGATGCACATCACTGACTAACTTTTGCTAATTGTTAGACACTTATTGTTCCATTTAAAGAAAACCCTCGCCATTTGGCACACTAATTACCATGCTCGCACTATTAACCAAGGTGTTCTTCTGTTCACCATATGTATATGTATATATATATATATATATATATATATATATATATATATAAACACTGATCTCTGGCTGAAGGAGACTCGAACCTACGAACCTTGGAACAAGGTACGCAGTGCTTTACCAATCTACCCACACTGGACAATGCCTTGGAGTCCAGCTTGCGCTAGACTTTGATCCAAGGCAGCCAGCTTTCAGGGAGAAGGCTTACAGCTTTTCATCTCATCCCCTGCATGCATCAGCCTTACTAGAGATATTAACAATGCAAGGAATTCGCAAGAGCAGGCGAAATATACACATATAAAGCACTGCGTACCTTGTTCCAAGGTTCGTAGGTTCGAGTCTCCTTCAGCCAGAGATCAGTGTTTGTGTATATTTCGCCTGCTCTTGCGAATTCCTTGCATTGTTAATATCTCTAGTAATGCTGATGCATGCAGGGGATGAGATGAAAAGCTGTAAGCCTTCTCCCTGAAAGCTGGCTGCCTTGGATCAAAGTCTAGCGCAAGCTGGACTCCAAGGTGTTGTCCAGTGTGGGTAGATTGGTAAAGCACTGCGTACCTTGTTCCAAGGTTCGTAGGTTCGAGTCTCCTTCAGCCAGAGATCAGTGTTTGTGTATATTTCGCCTGCGAATTCCTTGCATATATATATATATATATAATATATATATATATATATATATATATATATATATATATATAGTATATATATATATATATATATAAACACTGATCTCTGGCTGAAGGAGACTCGAACCTACGACTTGGAACAAGGTACGCAGTGCTATACCATTTTCACCACACTGGACCAATACCTTGGCTTGCAGTTTGCGCTAGACGTTTGATCCAAGGCAGCCAGCTTTCAGGTAGAAGGCTTACAGCTTTTCATCTCATCCCCTACATGCATCAGCCTTACTAGAGATTTCTTAACAATGCAAGAAATTCGCAAGAGCGCATTGCCCGTTGTTCATTTCTGCCCTTTCGAAATGTTTCGTAAATTTTAGTATTTATTATTCTCTGTTAGGTTAGGTTAAGGTAGGTTAGGTTAGGTTAGGTTAAGATAAGTTAGGTTAGGTTAAGGTAGGTTAGGTTAAGGTAGGTTAGGTTAGGTTAAGGTAGGTTAGATTAAGTTAGGTTAGGTTAGGTTAAGGTAGGTTAGGCTAAGGTAGGTTAGGTTAGGTTAAGGTAGGTTACCTTAATCTAGTTACATAATGTGGTTGTGTAGATGAGTTAGTGTTATGTCTGTGAATAAATTACTGCCTTAAAAGCAAGCTTCGTAGCACTAAGTTTGTTTTATCTCTTGATACAGTTGTCTGTGATGGCTGATAGTGTCAGTGTGCCAGTGAGGTAGATAGTGTGCCAGTGAGGTAGATAGTGTGCCAGTGTGGTAGATAGTGTGCCAGTGTGGTAGATAGTGTGCCAGTGTGGTAGATAGTGTGCCAGTGAGGTAGATAGTGCGCCAGTGTGGTAGATAGTGTGCCAGTGTGGTAGATAGTGTGCCAGTGAGGTAGATAGTGTGCCAGTGTGGTAGATAGTGCGCCAGTGTGGTAGATAGTGCGCCAGTGTGGTAGATAGTGTGCCAGTGAGGTAGATAGTGTGCCAGTGTGGTAGATAGTGTGCCAGTGAGGTAGATAGTGTGCACATGTGGTAGATAGTGTGCCAGTGAGGTAGATAGTGCGCCAGTGTGGTAGATAGTGTGCCAGTGTGGTAGATAGTGTGCCAGTGAGGTAGATAGTGTGCCAGTGTGGTAGATAGTGCGCCAGTGTGGTAGATAGTGCGCCAGTGTGGTAGATAGTGTGCCAGTGAGGTAGATAGTGTGCCAGTGAGGTAGATAGTGTGCCAGTGTGGTAGATAGTGTGCCAGTGAGGTAGTGTGCCAGTGTGGTAGATAGTGCGCCAGTGTGGTAGATAGTGTGCCAGTGTGGTAGATAGTGTGCCAGTGAGGTAGATAGTGTGCCAGTGAGGTAGATAGTGTGCCAGTGTGGTAGATAGTGTGCCAGTGAGGTAGATAGTGTGCCAGTGTGGTAGATAGTGTGCCAGTGAGGTAGATAGTGTGCCAGTGTGGTAGATAGTGTGCCAGTGAGGTAGATAGTGTGCCAGTGTGGTAGATAGTGTGCCAGTGAGGTAGATAGTGTGCCAGTGAGGTAGATAGTGTGCCAGTGAGGTAGATAGTGTGCCAGTGTGGTAGATAGTGTGCCAGTGAGGTAGATAGTGTGCCAGTGTGGTAGTAGTGTGCCAGTGAGGTAGATAGTGTGCCAGTGTGGTAGATAGTGTGCCAGTGAGGTAGATAGTGTGCCAGTGAGGTAGATAGTGTGCCAGTGAGGTAGATAGTGTGCCAGTGTGGTAGATAGTGTGCCAGTGAGGTAGATAGTGTGCCAGTGTGGTAGATAGTGTGCCAGTGAGGTAGATAGTGTGCCAGTGTGGTAGATAGTGTGCCAGTGTGGTAGATAGTGTGCCAGTGAGGTAGATAGTGTGCCAGTGTGGTAGATAGTGTGCCAGTGTGGTAGATAGTGCGCCAGTGTGGTAGATAATGTGCCAGTGAGGTAGATAGTGTGCCAGTGAGGTAGATAGTGTGCCAGTGTGGTAGATAATGTGCCAGTGTGGTAGTTAGTGCGCCAGTGTGGTAGATAGTGTGCCAGTGAGGTAGATAGTGTGCCAGTGTGGTAGATAGTGTGCCAGTGGTAGATAGTGTGCCATGTGGTAGATAGTGTGCCAGTGAGGTAGATAGTGTGCCAGTGTGGTAGATAGTGTGCCAGTGAGGTAGATAGTGCGCCAGTGTGGTAGATAGTGTGCCAGTGAGGTAGATAGTGTGCCAGTGAGGTAGATAGTGTGCCAGTGAGGTAGATAGTGTGCCAGTGTGGTAAATAGTGTGCCAGTGTGGTAGATAGTGCGCCAGTGTGGTAGATAGTGTGCCAGTGAGGTAGATAGTGTGCCAGTGTGGTAGATAGTGTGCCAGTGAGGTAGATAGTGTGCCAGTGAGGTAGATAGTGTGCCAGTGAGGTAGATAGTGCGCCAGTGTGGTAGATAGTGTGCCAGTGAGGTAGATAGTGTGCCAGTGAGGTAGATAGTGTGCCAGTGAGGTAGATAGTGCGCCAGTGTGGTAGATAGTGTGCCAGTGTGGTAGATAGTGCGCCAGTGTGGTAGATAGTGTGACCACTGTTGTATACAAGTAATCTCTCACTACCATCTCTTTTACGTCTCATTTAACCGCCCTAATATTCCATTATTATTAATATTACGCAGGCAGCTTAACTCTGTACATTTTTGGTGTATATGTATGTAAACTTTGAAGAGCCTTTGGGAGAGAACTTTTCATGGTTTGGTTGTGGGTTTATAAGTAATCTTGAAGGATTAAGTTTTGCCTGGGTTGGTAGTAGAGCACATAGCGTGAAGGAGCTACGACATCTTGAGTTAGCAGAAGGTAGTTGTCGTGGGGCTGTTGGTGAGAAAGAGAGCAGGAGAGAGGTAACTCACCTGGTGTTTACACAACACACCTCAGTGCTGCTCACACCCTCATCACTTGTTATTCTTTGGAACTTATCCAAACTTTTTACCTTGACTCACACCAACTTTTTCCTGACTTAAAGTCTGGGAAGTACCTCAGTCTTCTCTCTGTCTGGCCCCTCAGTCTTCTCCCTGGCTGGTCCCTCAGTCTTCTCTCTGGCTGGTCCCTCAGTCTTCTCTCTGTCTGGCCCTCAGTCTTCTCTCTGTCTGGCCCCTCAGTCTTCTCCCTGGCTGGTCCCTCAGTCTTCTCTCTGGCTGGTCCCTCAGTCTTCTCTCTGTCTGGCCCCTCAGTCTTCTCTCTGTCTGGCCCCTCAGTCTTCTCCCTGGCTGGTCCCTCAGTCTTCTCTCTGGCTGGTCCCTACAGTCTTCTCTCTGTCTAGCCCCTCAGTCTTCTCTCTGTCTGGCCCCTCAGTCTTCTCCCTGGCTGGTCCCTCAGTCTTCTCTCTGGCTGGTCCCTCAGTCTTCTCTCTGTCTGGCCCCTCAGTCTTCTCTCTGTCTGGCCCTCAGTCTTCTCCCTGGCTGGTCCCTCAGTCTTCTCTCTGGCTGGTCCCTCAGTCTTCTCTCTGTCTGGCCCCTCAGTCTTCTCCCTGGCTGGTCCCTCAGTCTTCTCTCTGGCTGGTCCCTCAGTCTTCTCTCTGTCTGGCCCCTCAGTCTTCTCCCTGGCTGGTCCCTCAGTCTTCTCTCTGGCTGGCCCCTCAGTCTTCTCCCTGGCTGGTCCCTCAGTCTTCTCCCTGGCTGGTCCCTCAGTCTTCTCCCTGGCTGGTCCCTCAGTCTTCTCCCTGGCTGGTCCCTCAGTCTTTCTCCCTGGCTGGTCCCTCAGTCTTCTCCTGGCTGGTCCCTCAGTCTTCTCTCTGTCTGGTCCCTCAGTCTTCTCCCTGGCTGGTCCCTCAGTCTTCTCCCTGGCTGGTCCCTCAGTCTTCTCCCTGGCTGGTCCCTCAGTCTTCTCTCTGTCTGGTCCCTCAGTCTTCTCCCTGGCTGGTCCCTCAGTCTTCTCCATGGCTGGTCCTCAGTCTTCTCCCTGGCTGGTCCCTCAGTCTTCTCCCTGGCTGGTCCCTCAGTCTTCTCCCTGGCTGGTCCCTCAGTCTTCTCTCTGGCTGGTCCCTCAGTCTTCTCCCTGGCTGGTCCCTCAGTCTTCTCCCTGGCTGGTCCTCAGTCTTCTCCCTGGCTGGTCCCTCAGTCTTCTCCCTGGCTGGTCCCTCAGTCTTCTCCCTGGCTGGTCCCTCAGTCTTCTCCTGGCTGGGTCCCTCAGTCTTCTCCCTGGCTGGTCCCTCAGTCTTCTCCCTGGCTGGTCCCTCAGTCTTACTACCTGGCTGGTCCCTCAGTCTTCTCCTGGCTGGTCCCTCAGTCTTCTCCCTGGCTGGTCCTCAGTCTTCTCCCTGGCTGGTCCCTCAGTCTTCTCCCTGGCTGGTCCCTCAGTCTTCTCCCTGGCTGGTCCCTCAGTCTTCTCCCTGGCTGATCCCTCACTCTTCTCCCTGGCTGGTCCCTCAGTCTTCTCCCTGGTGGTCCCTCAGTCTTCTCCCTGGCTGGTCCCTCAGTCTTCTCCCTGCTGGTCCCTCAGTCTTCTCCCTGGCTGATCCCTCACTCTTCTCCCTGGCTGGTCCCTCAGTCTTCTCCCTGGCTGGTCCCTCAGTCTTCTCCCTGGCTGGTCCCTCACTCTTCTCCCTGGCTGGTCCCTCAGTCTTCTCCCTGGCTGGTCCCTCAGTCTTCTCCCTGGCTTACAGAACAGACACCTCCATCTAGTGAGCTCTGGGTATTTTGAATGGCTGTAGGTCTACCTGGGTCAACCTTGAGGTTCTTCCGGGGGTTAATTCCCCCGCGGCCCGTTCCATTACCAAGCCTCCCAGTGGATCAGGGCCTAATCGACCAAAATATTGCTGCTAGTTAGCTTTTTAGTTTAATATGTTTATTATGCACCCCATACACATCCTGTGGGCGGTAGTCAAAAGAGTTGTTAGCCGCATGATGTCCAACGTACGAACCACAGCCCACCTTGTCGGGCACAAACTTTAAGTATCTATCCAGTTCCCTCTTGTGGACAACCAGGAGTGTATTAGTAATCCCCTTTATGTATGCTGGGAAGCTGTTGAACAATCTTTAACTCCAGACGTTTATCAAGTTTTCTCTCGGTGTACTCACAGCATCCTTGCTTTTCATTGAGGGTATGTTGCACCGTCTGCCGCGTCTTAGGCTTTCGTAGAGAGTGATTTCTGTGAACAGGTTTGGGATTTGTTCCTCTAGGATTTTCCAGGTGTAAATTATAACGTATCTTTCTCACCTGCGTTCCAAAGAGTACAGGTCAAGGGACGTCAAACGTTCCCAGTAATTAAGGTGCTTGACCGATTACATGCAATAATCAGTCATACAGAATAGCTCACAGTTGCTTAGTGTATATGTTATTTGTGTCTACACAAATATCCTTTATGGGATTATATCTTATTCCATAGGCTCTACACGATTAATGAGTTTTTAGTGCTCACCAGGGATTATAATAATAATTCACAGTGAGCGGGATGTTGTGAGGAGGTTAGAATAGCATCAAGTGTTGCTGTGATGATATTGTACCCTTGTTGGAGCTCCACCTCCTCGCCTTCCACCTCCTTGGTCAACTTGGTAGACACACTTGCTTCATGTACTATTACATTTTGCCGCCGAAGCGGCTACTTTATTGTGCATCCCATATCCATCCTGTGAATAGAAGCGGCCAGTTTATTGTGCACTTCCTATCCATCCTGTGAACTAGGCTATAATATATTTACAAATTGTCTTAGACGTTGCATGCAATGTGTCAGGTATCGTATTGTCATTAATTAGATGCCTTGACATACTACATAGGTTATTTAATTATCCCTATATTCCTCAGTAGACGGAAACTCAAGAACATACCGAGCACATACTTTGCAGACTGCCAAACTGTCAGAAATACTTGTATCCAAACTTAAGCCTGGCTACTGCGTCATAAGTCAGTATTCACATTGCATGTTGCTCTGTAAGCGTGGTTATCTATGTTCATATTATCGTGGTTAATTATAGATCTACTCAGGCGTCTAACTGCATTCCTATGACATTCAGATTCTCGTTTTCTGGTGCATTTTTTTATTTAGCAAAATTCTATACATTGGCTGTTCAGTACTGCTATATATTAACAACTCATTTTAAGGCAGGCGAAATTGCTGACCTAAAGACTGTGCAGAGAACCTTCACTGCACGTATAAGCCCTGTCAAGCACCTTTATTGATGGTAGTGTTTGAAGTTCCTTGACCTGTACTCCTTGGAACACAGGCGAGAATGATACACTACAACTCTGCTTGCAGTGAATCACTCTATAGATCAATGACTCAAACAAGTTTTCATGAATGAGACTCAAAACACTGCCAACATCTACACAATTGCCGATGTATCATCTCTCCCCAGCTGACCTCGAAGAAGCCATCAACAGAACGCCCAGGCATTCTGCTCCAGGCCCAGACTCGTGGTATTCCATACTTACCAAAAATTGTTAGAAACCACTATCTCGGGCCATTGGCATTTTATAGAGAAGGAGCCTGGACACACAGGCTCCTACTCAATAAAATACCATTGAAAAACACTAATATTGCTCCACTTTACAAAGAAAGCAGTAAAACAATTGCAAAATTCTATAGACCAAGAGTGCTAACTTCATACATTATCAAAACCTTTGATCAGGTCCTAAGAAGCGAGATTGCCAGTCACATGGACTCAACAGTTCCCCAACCCAGGGCAACATGGGTTTAGAGCAAGTCGCTCCTGCCTCACAACTCCTAGATCCTGGATGCTCTGGAAGACAGGCTAAATGCTGATGTAGTATACACTGATTTTACAAAGCGTTCGACAAGTGCGACCATGTCTTCAAGAAGTAGCTGGACAGGCACCTAAGTCAGTTCCCGACCAACCGGGCTGTGGCTCGTACGTCGGTTTGCGTGCGGCCAGCAGTAACAGCCTGGTTGATCAGGCTCTGATCCACCACGAGGCCTGGTCTTGAACCGGGCCGCGGGGGCGTTGATCCCCGAAACAAGCTCCATGTGTATTCCAGGTATGGTGTGATAACACACAAAATAAATGTAAAATGAACGACTGGAAAAGTGGGCGGATGGATATTTAACTTCTTAACACAGAACCCAGAGAGTAGTAATAAACGGCTCCCGGACAGATGGCCGACGAACACTTGGCCGACAGACATTCGGCCGAACGGACACTTCCCCAACGGACCATTCGGCCGAACGGACATTTCACCGATGGACATTTGGCCGAACGGACATTTCACCGACGGACATTTGGCCGAACGGACATTTCACCGAATATCGGATAACTTAACCTATCCTAACCTAACCTAACCCAGATATCCGATATTCGGTGAAATGTCTGTTCAGCCAAGTGTCTGTTCGGTGAATTGTCCATTCGACCAAATGTCCGTCGGTGAAATGTCTGTCGGCCAAATGTCCGTCGGCCATCTGTCCGGGCACGTAATAAACAGAGAGAAATAAATAACAAAAAGGCACAATACCGTGACTGGAACGATACACAAATAACCCGCACATAAAAGAGAGAAGCTTACGACGACGTTTCGGTCCGACTTGGACCATTGACAAAGTCACACTGTGTGACTTTGTCAATGGTCCAAGTCGGACCGAAACGTCGTCGTAAGCTTCTCTCTTTTATGTGCGGGTTATTTGTGTAAACAGAGAGAAGTCAGAGGCCGACACAGTGAAAAGCTCTAGTCCTCAAGGTACAGTACTCACCCCACTTCTGTTTCTCGTTCTTATATATAGCATTGACACCAGAATCTCTTTGAAAGTGACGTCTGTCGACGGCACAGTGAATCCGCAAGCAGACATAAATCAAATCTTTCAGTGGACCTCAGACAACAATGAGAATATCGTATAGGTTCATAAACTACGACAGCTTCAAAGTTTGCTACTGGCAGTATATACACAGCAGAGCTGGAGTTACTATCACTCAGGACCCTTCAGGCTCTTGACTCAAGGAATTAGTGTTTTGTTTCGTCTCAACATCTCCAGAAACTTAACATTTGTGATTCTAGATTATTCTAGGTTTTGTTAGGTTAACGTAAGTTAACCTAGCAAAACAATCAACAAAGTTATTAAACAATTAATAAACGCTACACTCTTGCAGCATTGTTGATAGTTTTAATAAGATAGCAGGTGTATCTTGCAGTGTTGTTGATAGTTTTATTAAGATAGCAGGTGTATCTTGCAGTGTTGTTGACAGTTTCACTGAGCAGGTGTATCCTGCAGTGCTGTTGAGGGTTTTAATAAGATATCGGGTGTATGTTGCAGTATTTACCAGGCTTGTGTCAGTCCTAGCCGCGAGTACCACGCTGATGAGGTGCCTCGGTGATGAGGTACCACGCTGATGAGGTGCCTCGGTGATGAGGTACCTCGCTGATGAGGTACCACACTGAAGAGGTACCTCGGTGATGAAGTACCACGCTGATGAGGTGCCTCGGTGATGAAGTACCACGCTGATGAGGTGCCTCGGTGATGAGGTACCACGTGATAGGTTACCACGCTGATGAGGTACCTCGGTGATTGTAGGGTACCTCGGTGATGAGGTACCACGCTGATGAGGTGCCTCGGTGATGAGGTACCACGCTGATGAGGTACCACGCTGAAGAGGTACCTCGGTGATGAGGTACCTCGGTGATGAGGTACCACGCTGATGAGGTACCACGCTGATGAGGTGCCTCGGTGATGAGGTACCACGCTGATGAGGTACCACGCTGATGAGGTACCACGCTGATGAGGTACCACGCTGATGAGGTACCACGCTGATGAAGTACCTCGGTGATGAGGTACCTTGGTGATGAGGTACCTTGGTGATGAGTTACCACGGTGATGAGGTACCACGCTGATGAGGTGCCTCGGTGATGAGGTACCTCGCTGATGAGGTACCACATGAAGAGGTACCTCGGTGATGAAGTACCACGCTGATGAGGTATCACGCTGATGAAGTACCACGCTGATGAGGTACCACGCTGATGAGGCACCTCGGTGATGAGGTACCACGCTGATGTGGTACCTCGGTGATGAGGTACCTTGGTGATGAGGTACATTGGTGGTGAGTTACCACGGTAATGAGGTACCTCGGTGATGAGGTACCTTGGTGATGAGGTACCACGGTGATGAGATACCACGCTGATGAGGTACCTCGGTGATGAGGTACCTCGGTGATGAGGTACCTTGGTGATGAGGTACCACGGTGATAAGGTACCACGCTTATAAGGTACCACGCTTATAAGGTACCACGTTGATAAGGAACCATGGTGATAAGGTACCATGGTGATAAGGTACCATGGTGATAAGGTACCATGGTGATAAGGTACCATGGCGATAAGGTACCATACTTATAAGCTACCACGATGATAAGGTACCAGTCTGAGGTTAATTACCACAATGGCTGCTAATGGTAGAATAGCAACCATTATATTTAATGGAGCGAGGAAGCCAGCGTTCCAGAGTGATAGTGACTAATGGTACTACTTGTCTCTTATCATGGTGACCAAGTGTGTGTGTGTGTGTGTGTGTGTGTGTGTGTGTGTGTGTGTGTGTGTGTGTGTGTACACTCACCGAATTGTGTTCGCGGGGGTCGAGGCTCTGCTCCTGACCTCCACAGGGTTTGTCATTGACAAACATTGTCTGGCCTGAGTTTCATGGTACCTGACACACCTGCTTTTACAGCTCTGAGAAGGTCCATCCTCCGCCACCTAGTCTTGTTCATTCCACTTTTAATCAAAATGAGAATAAGGAAATATCAGGTCTTCCAGTGGGCCACTGACAAAAATGTTATGTTCAGTCAGGACAAATTTCAGTCACTACGTTACGGAAGGACTGAGGAAATAAAAAGCTAGATCGGGGTACACGACAAACTCAGATCATTGGAGTATAAGTTTAATGTGAGAAACCTGGGAGTGATAATGTCAGGTCTCACGTTCAAGGAGCACAGCAGTATCATTATCGCATCTGCAGGGAAAATGGTTGGTTGGATAACTAGAACTTTCAGGACAAGAGATGCCAAGCCAATAATTCGTTCTCTCCAGGATGGAATATTGCCGTGTATTTGCGGCCCCCTTCAAGGCAGGGGAATTTGCTAAACTGGAACATGCATACAGAACCTTCACAGCTCGTATAAACAGAGCACCTAAATTACTGGGAGCATTTACAGTCCCTCAAACTGTATTCCTTGAAACATAGACTAGAAACATACATGATAATCTACACCTGGAAGATACTGGAGGGATTGGTCCCAAACCTACACACTACTACAGACTACTAAATTACTACTTACGTAGTAATTTAGTAGTCTCCCTAAGAACTGAAAAAGCCACTCGTGGCGAAATGTTTCATTTAAAAATGTTCTGAACTGTGCATAAGTGTCTTTTCCCACACCTTGTCTGTGTCACCATACCATTTCCCTGTTTGAGAGATCACTGAAGAAGCTGGTGTTTCCCAACGAATTCTTTCTGTGGGTGTTCCACCATCCTTCACTTTACAACCATATCCATAACTTTTATTAATATATTCCTAGTTAAAACTGGTCTGTAGTTCAAGGCGTTCCCTTTCCGGTTCTTGAATGTAGTGATCACATGCACTTGTAGTCAGACGTCTGACTACATGTATATGTGTAGGGATCACAAGCACATGTAGTCAGGTTTCCTCAGGCTTCCTCAGTCAAATACAGAGGCAGCAGGTGTAGTTGTGAAATGAAGATTAATCAGTCCATCAACCTTGAAGAAATAGTATTTGAGGTGGTCAGTTTCACAGCCTGGAGAAGAGTTCAGCTCCATGGTCTTGAACAATATTGTTCCATGGTGACAATCTGTAGGGTTTCAGTGCTTTCGTTATGTCTAACTTAATTATTAGTTTGTCCACTTCGTCTTTCGTAGTTTGATTTCTGGGTCCTGCTGTTGTTTACTCTCCTTGTGCTCTGGTAGCTCCCCACATCATCTGCCCTAAGTACTTTTGTGCACGTCCTGTTGAGTTTTTCTCGCTATCTTTCCTTGTCTTCTGTAAAGTAGGTGTTGTGTGTGTGTGTGTGTGTGTGTGTGTGTGTGTGTACTCACCTAATTGCACTCACCTAATTGTGGTTGCAGGGGTCGATACTCAGCTCCTGGCCCCGCCTCTTCACTGATCGCTACTAGGTCTCTCTCTCTCTCTCTCTCTCTCTCTCTCTCTCTCTCTCTCTCTCTCTCTCTCTCTCTCTCTCTCTCTCTGCTTCCTGAGCTTTGTCATGCCTCGTCTTAAAGCTATGTATGGTTCCTGCCTCCACTACATCACTTGCTAGGCTATTCCACTTCCTGACGACTCTGTGACTGAAGAAATACTTCCTAACATCCCTGTGACTCGTCTGAGTCTTTAGCTTCAAATTGTGACTCCTTGTTTCTGTGTCCCTTCTCTGGAACAACCTGTCTCTGTCCACCTTATTTATTCCACGCAGTATTTTGCATGTCGTTATCATGTCTCCCCTGACCCTCCTGTCCTCCAGTGTCGTCAGTCTGTGTTTGTGCTCACCTGTTTGTTTGCGGGGGGGGGGGGGGGAGGTCGAGTCTAGGCTCCAGGCTCCGCATCCAGAAGCTTCATCAAGCAACAATACTGGGTTCTAACACTCTGTTTTCCACTCTTGAAGTCACGTGTGATGTTTGTCTCCACACTCACTTCATCCTACAAACATGAAAGTAAAGAAAGGGTACTTTCTGACCTTCCTGTCACTCATCTCTGGCTGCTGCTCGCATATTCAAAAGGATAATGAGCCTTATCAAATCCTCTGAGTATTTTATACGTCGTATTCATGTATCTCCTTGTCCTTCTGTCTTCATGGGGGTCAGGTTAAATTTCTTAAGTCTTTCTTCACAGTGTACTCTGGTCTGGGATTAGTCGCATCCTCAGAGTGAGTTAGGTACTCTGACAGCAATACCTGGTCCTCAGTGAGGTACTGTGACAGCAGTACCTGGTCCTCAGTGAGGTACTGTGACAGCAATACCTGGTCCTCAGTGAGGTACTGTGACAGCAGTACCTGGTCCTCAGTGAGGTACTGTGACAGCAATACCTGGTCCTCAGTGAGGTACTCTGACAGCAATACTTGGTCCTCAGTGAGGTACTCTGACAGCAATACCTGGTCCTCAGAGTGTTGGTCCTCGACCTTCTTGATAAGAATGCCACAAAATATGTGAGTAATTTACTCTCCACAAAGAAATATTAAAACACTATCTGAAATTATGCTTTTCATAGCGTGTTGGAGCTTCATATTACTTAATAACAGCAAGAGTTCCAGTCACGCTCAGAGCCAGACTCTGCCACCAGTCTGCTGGCCTCTTAGTACGTGGCTGCTGGCCTCTTAGTACGTGACTGCTGGCCTCTTGGTACGTGACTGCTGGCCTCTTAGTACGTGACTGCTGGCCTCTTAGTACGTGGCTGCTGGCCTCTTAGTACGTACTGCTGGCCTCTTAGTACGTGGCTGCTGGCCTCTTAGTACGTGACTGCTGTCCTCTTAGTACGTGACTGCTGGCCTCTTAGTACGTGACTGCTGTCCTCTTAGTACGTGACTACTGTCCTCTTAGTACGTGACTGCTGGTCTCTTAGTACGTGGCTGTTGTCCTCTTAGTACGTGGCTGCTGGCCTCTTAGTACGTGACTACTGTCCTCTTAGTACGTGACTGCTGGTCTCTTAGTACGTGGCTGCTGGCCTCTTAGTACGTGACTGCTGTCCTCTTAGTACGTGACTGCTGGCCTCTTAGTACGTGGCTGTTGTCCTCTTAGTACGTGGCTGCTGGCCTCTTAGTACGTGACTACTGTCCTCTTAGTACGTGCCTGCTGGTTTCTTAGTACGTGGCTGCTGGTCTCTTAGTAAGTGGCTGCTGGTCTCTTAGTACGTGGCTGCTGGCCTCTTAGTACGTGGCTGCTGTCCTATTAGTACGTGGCTGCTTGTCTCTTAGTACGTGGCTGCTGGACTCTTAGTACGTGACTGCTGGTCTCTTAGTACGTGACTGCTGGTCTCTTAGTACGTGGCTGCTGGTCTCTTAGTACGTGGCTGCTGGCCTCATAATACGTGACTGCTGGCCTCTTAGTACGTGACTGCTGGCCTCTTAGTACGTGACTGCTGTCCTCTTAGTACGTGACTGCTGTCTTCTTAGTGCGTGACTGCTGTCCTCTTAGTACGTGACTGCTGGCCTCTTCGTACGTGACTACTGTCCTCTTAGTACGTGACTGCTGTCCTCTTAGTGTGTGACTGCTGTCCTCTTAGTACGTGACTGCTGGTCTCTTAGTACGTGACTGCTGTCCTCTTAGTACATGGCTGTTGTCCTCTTAGTACATGGCTGTTGTCCTCTTAGTATGCGTCTGCCTGTACTCTTAGTACGTGGCTGTTGTCCTCTTAGTGCGTGACTGTTGTCCTCTTAGTGCGTGGCTGTTGTCCTCTTAGTACGTGGCTGTTGTCCTCTTAGTACGTGGCTGCTCTCCTCTTAGTACGTGGCTGTTGTCCTCTTAGTACGTGGCTGTTGTCCTCTTAGTACGTGGCTGTTGTCCTCTTAGTACGTGGCTGTTGTCCTCTTAGTACGTGGCTGTTGTTCTCTTAGTACGTGGCTGTTGTCCTCTTAGTACGTGGCTGTTGTCCTCTTAGTACGTGGCTATTGTCCTCTTAGTACGTGACTGTTGTCCTCTTAGTACGTGGCTGTTGTCCTCTTAGTACGTGGCTGTTGTCCTCTTAGTACGTGGCTGCTGTCCTCTTAGTACGTGGCTGTTGTCCTCTTATTACGTTGCTGTTGTCCTCTTAGTACGTGGCTGTTGTCCTCTTAGTACGTGGCTGTTGTCCTCTTAGTACGTGGCTGTTGTCCTCTTAGTACGTGGCTGTTGTCCTATTAGTACGTGGCTGTTGTCCTCTTAGTACGTGGCTGCTGTCCTCTTAGTACGTGGCTGTTGTCCTCTTAGTACGTGGCTGTTGTCCTCTTAGTACGTGGCTGTTGTCCTCTTAGTACGTGGCTGCTGTCCTCTTAGTACGTGGCTGTTGTCCTCTTAGTACGTGGCTGTTGTCCTCTTAGTACGTGGCTGTTGTCCTCTTAGTACGTGGCTGTTGTCCTATTAGTACGTGGCTGTTGTCCTCTTAGTACGTGGCTGTTGTCCTCTTAGTACGTGGCCGTTGTCCTCTTAGTACGTGGCTGTTGTCCTTTTAGTACGTGGCTGTTGTCCTCTTAGTACGTGGCCGTTGTCCTCTTAGTACGTGGCCGTTGTCCTCTTAGTACGTGGCTGTTGTCCTCTTAGTACGTGGCTGTTGTCCTCTTAGTATGTGGCTGTTGTCCTTTTAGTACGTGGCTGTTGCCCTCTTAGTACGTGGCTGTTGTCCTCTTAGTACGTGGCTGTTGTCCTCTTAGTACGTGGCTGTTGTCCTCTTAGTACGTGGCCGTTGTCCTCTTAGTACGTGGCTGTTGTCCTCTTAGTACGTGGCTGTTGTCCTCTTAGTACGTGGCTGTTGTCCCTTAGTACGTGGCTGTTGTCCTCTTAGTACGTGGCTGTTGTCCTCTTAGTACGTGGCTGTTGTCCTCTTAGTACGTGGCTGTTGCCCTCTTAGTACGTGGCTGTTGTCCTCTTAGTACGTGGCTGTTGTCCTCTTAGTACGTGGCTGCTGTTTAGTAAGTGGCTCATATCTTTTTTTTTATTTTTGAAGCGGAAGAGATTGGGGAGGAAGAGGAGAAGGAGAAATAGTAGGAAGTCCGTGAGAGAGAGAGAAAGAATAAAAGAGAAAAGGTCAGTGGAGTGAGAAACGGGTATGTGGTTGACCGTGGTTGATTTCTTGGGACGGATACGTTGTACTTTTGTTGTGTGTATTGTTAGACAAGAACTAGCAAATGGGTTTGAAGACAGTAGGAGAGCAGAGATAGGAACTAGGCAAGTTAGGCAAAGTTTGTCAGGAAACAAGACGAGTGTTTCCTGACGCGGGTCTTAGACATATGATGACCCGTAGCTGGAGCTTTTGGTCATTTGACCGAGGCCTTTCGTTGGCTTACCGACCCACGACTTTAAAAAACAGTTATTGTTCTGATAGAAACTAGCAGATCAGTTATGTATAATAATGAAATGTATCAAGTTAAACATTATTTATGGAGAAAATAAGAATATAAGAAAGAAGGAACACTGCAACAGGCCTCCTGATCCATGCGAAGCAGGTCCACGCCATTCCCCCGGCCTAGAACAATGACCACTTAGTCAGGTTACTTCCCCTTAACTGGTAGCCCAAGCTAGTCAGGTCCAGCTCACACCCACTCATGTATTTATCCAACCTATTTTTAAAACTACACAAGGTTTTAGCTTTTGTGACGGTACTCGGGAGTTTGTTCGACTCATCCACAACTCTGTTACCAAACCAGTGCTTTCCTGTCCTTCCTGAATCTGAACTTTTCCAACTTGAAACCATTGCTGCGAGTCCTGTCTTGGTTGGATATTTTCAGCACGCTATTTACATCCCCTTTATTTATTCCTGTTTTCCATTTATACACCTCAGTCATATCCCCCCTAATTCTACGCCTTTCTAGAGAGTGCAGATTCAGGGTCCTTAGTCTATCCTCATTGGGAAAATTTCTGATACATGGGATCATCTATGTCATCCTCCTCTGTACTGTTGTTGCTGCTAGACTAAGTATCTCTGCCAGTACTGTTGTTACTGCTAGACTAAGTATCTCTGCCAGCACTGTTGTTACTGCTAGACTAAGTATCTCTGGCAGTACTGTTTTTACTGCTAGACTAAGTATCTCTGGCAGTACTGTTGTTGCTGCTTGACTAAGTATCTCTGGCAGTACTGTTGTTGCTGCTAGACTAAGTATCTCTGGCAGTACTTTTGTTGCTGCTAGACTAAGTATCTCTGGCAGTACTTTTGTTGCTGCTAGACTAAGTATCTCTGGCAGTACTGTTGTTACTGCTAGACTAAGTATCTCTGGCAGTACTGTTGTTGCTGCTAGACTAAGAGTAGGTCATAAATATCTCTGACAATACATCTAAAATTCTGAGACTATCCATGTAGTTGTGTCTTTCATAGAGTGGAATATAGTTGTGTTATACATTGAGTGGAATGTGCTGTCATCATTCCTGGGTTCACTACTTAACCTCCCCACCCCTTGATAGAGGACAATCTAACCTAAATCTAAGCTATATATCGTAAATCTAAGCTCTATAAGGTAAATCTAAGTAAATTAAAGTAAATCTAAGCTATATATCGTATACTCAAGCTATATATCTAACCTGTATATCGTAAATCTAAGCTATAGAATTTGTTGCACACCGTATGTAAGAAATTCTCTTATAATTTACGAATATAGGTTGAGGCACAACAGCTGGGACCCTGGAGTGCCATGATAGCCGGGAACAATATTCAAGGGGAAGGAGCACCAGCATCTTCAAGAAGAGCGGACAACCTTTCAAAACACGCGCGTTTACACTGGGTATCTTGGGCCTTATACATGAAGCAAGTGCCAGTAGTCTATCTGTAATCTGTTGTAGTGATGCACCGGGGGTCGCCCCTTCCCTCCCCACGTAGTCCCCGCATCGATAACTTGAGATTTTCCACGGGGGATATTATGAGAGAGATGTTATACTGCATGTGAGAGATGTTATACTGTATGATGGCATTCCTGGCCACAGTGATAGTGAGTGGTGATGGTAACAGTGAGTTGTGTGGGTAACAGTGAGTTATGAGGGGTAACAGTGAGTTGTGATGGTAACAGCGAGTTGTGATGGTGAAGTGAGTTATGGTGGGGCACACGTCTGCTTACCTAAGATTCTACACTACGAGTCTGCTGCACTGCAGTCTGTAAACTAGTCTGTAACTGCACGTCTGCTGCACTACATATCTCTGCACTGCACGTCTGCTACATGCACGTCTTGCTACATTCTTTCACACACATCTACACTACACGTCTGCTACACTACACGTCTGCCACACTACACGTCTACTACATTACACGTCTGCTACACTACACGTCTGCTACACTACACGTCTGCTACACTACACGTCTGCTACACTACACGTCTGCTACACTACACGTCTGCTACACTGCACGTTTGCTGCACTGCACTTCTGCAACGCTACACGTCTGCTATACTACACGTCTGCTACAATGCACGTCTGCAACACTACACGTCTGCAACACTACACGTCTGCTACACTACATGTCTGCCGTGTTGTCACTGGAAGAGAGACACATGTAGTGGTGTGAAGCCAAACATAACCTCATCGTCTTGTGTGTTCCTAATATGTGAAGTTGAGCTCATGAGTTGTCCTTGTTATGTAGCCCGTGTAGGCTTCCAGTGTTACTCTTCAAGGACACATGATTGTTCATAAGTTGTCCTTGTTATGTAGCCCGTGTAGGCTTCCAGTGTTACTCTTCAAGGACACATGGACACATGATTGTTCACAAGTTGTCCTTGTTATGTAGCCCGTGTAGGCTTCCAGTGTTACTCTTCAAGGACACATGGACACATGATTGTTCACAAGTTGTCCTTGTTATGTAGCCCGTGTAGGCTTCCAGTATTACTCTTCAAGGACACATGATTGTTCACAAGTTGTCCTTGTTATGTAGCCCGTGTAGGCTTCCAGTGTTACTCTTCAAGGACACATGATTGTTCACAAGTTGTCCTTGTTATGTAGCCCGTGTAGGCTTCCAGTATTATCTTCAAGGACACATGATTGTTCACAAGTTGTCCTTGTTATGTAGCCCGTGTAGGCTTCCAGTGTTACTCTTCAAGGACACATGATTGTTCACAAGTTGTCCTTGTTATGTAGCCCGTGTAGGCTTCCAGTGTTACTCTTCAAGGACACATGATTGTTCACAAGTTGTCCTTGTTATGTAGCCCGTGTAGGCTTCCAGTATTACTCTTCAAGGACACATAACTGTTCATGTACGGTCTCACCCCTATAACCCATCGTTCTCCTGGTAGCCCATCCTTGCAGCCCCGTTCTTCAGCCCATGTTCCTACCCTGAGTGATGAACATTTGGACCTGAGCGTTGACATTGGTTCTGCTGTGACCTCGTTGCTACACACATGACGGCCTTTTTGTATTTGGCTAAAATATACGTATATACAGTTTTTTAAACCATGCCTCACCAATCCAACAAAAGAGAAATACATTCGGTTATCCATAACACTGGGTTGTATACACGCATACGTTTCTGTTGTATTTTTTGTTGTTGTAGTATTTTCCTTACATGAGCAGGTAGGTCAGGTATAAGTTTATCTAATGATTAGTAATTTTTAAGTGGGTGGAGGGGAGCCAGTGGAGGCCTCGTCAGATGACCAAAAGTGTCAGTGACGGTCTTCATATGACCGGACGCGTCAGGAAAACTTGGTCCTGTTTCTCACGACCTTACCTAACCTAACCTAGTACTAACTAACCTAACTAACCTAACGTGCCTAACGTAATCTAACCTAACGGTAACTAACCTAACGTAACCGGTCTAAACCGCTACGAGTCGGGAAGAAGTCACCGAACCTTTATTTAATAAACTACGTGAGCGTTTTTATTTTTCCGTTGGATCTAAAGAGTAATGGATAAGGTCATTGATTGCTTACTTAGAGCAGTTTTATTCCTAATAAGAGGGGACGGGGAAGTGGAAGGTGTGGAGATGTTGCAAACCATACCAGGGCGGATTTGAACCCGCGGTCAGAATGTGTTCATAATCCCGCCCTGGTATGGTTTGCAATCGTTTCATTACGAATTCGTGAAGTCTGGTTAAGACGGCTAGTGAGGGGGACTTGAGCTAGAGTCTCGTCCTTGGCCATCGATAGCTGGAGATTGTCCTGCAAAAACTGCATTTGTGGTCACAGTGGTGCTGTGCTAACTTCATGGTGTGAAATATTACCTAGTTGGACGAATCTTTTGAGGCTAGTGGTCCAGTGGCTAAACGCGACGGTCTGGAGTTTGAGACCTCTGTCCGAGGTTCAAATCCCGCCCGTGGTATGGTTTGTTTGCAATCGTGTCATTACGGATTCGTGAGTCAAGTGTTGCAAGCTGGTTACTGCTAGAGTCAACGATGACTCTGCTGCAATGCTGCTGAAAGTGATCTATTTCTTTTATAGGACTCGCTAACTAGGTGTTTATTATACTAGTGTGTTTATTTACGTATGTTCCAGCTATAAGGCGAGCCTTATATGCAGGAAAATCCCCTGAGGCTCATATGCACGATAACTACGGTAAATGAGACTGCACCAGAAATCTTTCTACATATTTATCCTTGTTTATCTTAGTTGGATATCTTTATTAGTCACTCTGTACCTATGGTGTTGTTATGCTAGGCTATAGTATCTTTGCAGTACAGTTGTTACTGCTAGGACTCTGCTATCCATGGTGCTGTGGTCAAGTAGTTTTTTATTTGATATATATATATATATATATATTAATATTATATATATATATATATATATATATATATATATATTTATATGCAAAGCAACCATCTGAAAGAATGAGAAATTCCAAGGCTTTCGTGACTACTACTTATCAAGTTTTCTTGTGATAATGTTGAGTAGTCCGAAGCGCTTGAATTTCTTTTCTTTCAGCAAGTGTTCTGGTTTTGCTATTCTGGAATCACTGTTTACTGTGATCGTTATTGTATATATATATATATATATTATATATATATATATATATATATATATATATATATAACATGAAAATGAAACAGTCTCTCGATAGTTATTATTTAAAGTTTTTAAGTTTTTTGAGGGGGGAGGGGAGAATTTTTGGAGTCCCATAAGAGGAAAACTGCGCATTTATTGCCTAACTGGAAAAATGAAAAATTGAAATTTATTGTTGAGAAGTTTGACAAGATCCTTTTTTTCTGTCTGTATTTATTTTTTTTTCTTCTGTCTGTCTGTCTTCTTCTCTCTCTTTCTTTCTCTCTCTCTTATTCTCTCTCTATCTTATCTTTTCTCTCTACTCTACTTCTCTCTATCTCTATCTTCTCTTATATGTTCTCTCATTGAATAATTTATTTCATTTCTTAACAGTGTAAATAAACGTTCGAATAGTCTTATTAAGTCTTATACAGTTTAAAGTGGAATTTTTGTGTTTACCACTACAAAAAAACTCATTATTAAGAAAACAAAATTGATATTACTATGAACGTACAAATTTTCTTGTTCTTATACATTGCTTCTCTCAATTAAACATCTTCTACTCTCAATTGAGTTAAGACTCCCCTCTTCTCCAATTTCTCTCCTCATCCTCCTTTCTCTCTCTCTCTCCTTGAAGAGAATGATTCTCTCTCTCTCTCTCTCTCTCTCTCTCATCTGATAATTCTCTTCTCTCTCTCTCTTGAGAGGAGGATGAATTCGGATACTTACTGGGCCGCCTCCAGATTTTTTATACATCTTATTTCCTTCCACACCACTCCAGTCAATTTCCTTCTTCAGGCAATAATACCAGTGCACTTGTTTGTATATTTCTAGTTTTATTTTGGTGATAACACTAGTACCAGGTGTTTGTTTTTTAGCTGCTGTTTTTATGTGTGGTTTGGAAAAAACGATCCGAGGCAGTGTCTGTTGGTGGTCGTGATTGGGGATGCTGACTGCGTGTCATGAGAAACGTTTGATCAAAAATTCAACACGTCGGGTTGGTCTGTCTTTGTTACATCATATTGACTTTCTCTATCAGACTCGTTGCTGCTTCCAAGCCAGTTGCACACTCTGGTGCTGCTTCCAAGCCAGTTGCACACTCTGGTGCTGCTTCCAAGCCAGTTGCACACTCTGGTGCTGCTTCCAAGCCAGTTGCACACTCTGGTGCTGCTTCCAAGCCAGTTGCACACTTGGTGCTACTACCAAGCCAGTTGCACACTCTGGTGCTACTACCAAGCCAGTTGCACACTCTGGTGCTGCTACCAAGCCAGTTGCACACTCTGGTGCTGCTACCAAGCCAGTTGCACACTCTAGTGCTGCTTCCAAGCCTGCTGCACACATTGGTGCTGCTACCAAGCCTGCTGCACACATTGGTGCTGCTACCAAGCCAGCTGCACACTCTGGTGCTGCTGCAACCAAGCCAGCTGCACACTGTTGCTGCTTCCAAGCCAGTTGCACACTCTGTTGATGCTACCAAGCCAGCTGCACACTTTGGTGGTGCTGCTACCAAGCCAGCTGCAAACTCTGTTGCTGCTACCAAGCCAGCTGCACACTCTGTTCCTGCTACCAAGCCAATTGCGCACTCTGGTGCTGCTACCAAGCCAGCTGTACACTCTGGTGCTGCTACCAAGCCAGCTGTACACTTTGGTGCTGCTACCAAGCCAGCTGCACACGCAGGTGCTGCTACCAAGCCAGTTGCGCACTCTGGTGCTGGTACGATGCCAGCTGCACACTGGCGCTTCTACCAAGCCAGTTGCATACTCTGGTGCTACTTCCAAGCCTGCTGCACACACTGGTGCTGCTACCAAGCCAGCTGCACACTCTGGTGCTGCTACCAAGCCAGTTGCACACTACGGTGCTGCTATCATGCCAGCTGCACTCTCTGGTGCTGCTACCAAGCCAGTTGTCCACTCTGGTGCTTCTACCAAGCCAGTTGCGCACTCTGGTGCTGCTACCAAGCCAGTTGCACACTCTGGTGCTGCTACCAAGCCAGTTGCACACTCTTGTGCTGCTACCGAGGCAGCTGCACACACTGGTGTTGCTACCAAGCCAGTTGCCCACTCGGGTGCTGCTACCAAGCCAGTTGCACACTCTGGTGCTGCTACCAAGCCAGTTGCACACTCTGGTGCTGCTACCAAGCCAGTAGCACACTCTGGTACTGCTAGGAAGCCAGTAGCGCACCCTGGTGGTGCTCCCAAGCCAGCAGTGCACTCTGGTGCTGCTATCAATCCAGTTATGCACTCTGGTGCTGCTACCAAGCCAGCTTCACAGTCTGGTGCTGTTTTCAAGCCAGTTGCACACTCTGCTTTCTTGAATGCTACCAAGCCAGTTGCGCACTCTGGTGCTTCTACCAAGCCAGTTGCACACTCTGGTGTTGCTACCAAGCCATTTGCACACTCTGGTGCTGCTACAAAGCCAGCTGCGCACTCTGTTGGTGCTTCCAATCCAGCTGCGCACTGATGCTGCTGCCAAGCCAGCTGCATACTCTCAGTTTTTGAGCTAATGATTTCTCTCCGGAATTTTAGTTTGTTCTGAATATTGTCAAAGTTTATTTTTATATGTCTCGTCCGCTGTGTTAACACTGAAGACGTTGTTCATATATCAGGGATTTAGAAAGGCACTGAGTACCATGTACATGGTATTCATTACCGACAAGATTAAAATTAGACACGTGTGCAACGTCTGGGTCTCTACATTGTTGACGTTTCACCATCCTGTGGCTTTACCAATGTGAGGTAATCAGTCCCTCTGCCTTGGTGTTAGCGTGAAGATCACCGTAGTCGTGAAGATTCTAGAGCACATTCAAGAAAGCAGATGCCAGTATATAAGCGCCAGCCTTCTTGCCTGTGTTCTAGACTCTTCACGACTACGGTGATCTTCACACCAACTCCGAGGCTGAGGGACTGATTACCTTATCTCTTGTATATAGTTCTACTGTCTTCAAGTTATGTTCTTGAATCTGTATTGATAAAGCCACTGGATGGGGAGACGTCTACAATAAAGATACCCAGATGTTGCACATGTGTCCAATTTTCACTAAGTTCCGTGCTGCAGCCGGTGGTGAAACTCTCATAGTGAAACTGATGTTTCTTCCTATTCTGTTTTCCATCAGGCAGCTTCCTATAGAACTGGACCATTATTGAGAGGAGAATCATATACTGACGATGAACAGGAAGTGAGTGAAATCCTAAAAGAACAATATGAGTCGGTAGAGAATGCAGAAACATTTTTCACTCCACTGCTGCGCAGACCAACTAACTGACATTAGTTCAAATCCCATACATTTTGAGAAAGAAATGGCCAACATGCTCACTCACTCAGCACCTGGACCAGATTCATGGAATGCTCTGTTTATAAAGAAGTGCAAAGTACCACTAGCACGGGCCCTCAGTATTCTTTGGAGAAAGAGCTTAGATCTAGGTGAAATACCAGAGACCTTAAAGAGTGCAGACATAGCTCCTTTGCATAAGGTAGTAGAGCACTAGTTAAAACTTACAGACCAGTACTTCTCGCAGCATAAAAATCTTCGAAAGAGTGGTGAGATGTCAGATTACAAATTTCATGGACCAGCACAACCGCCATAACCCGAACCAGCATGGTTTTAAAGCAGGACGATCATGCCTGTCACAGCTGCTGTACCACTATGACAGATTTACGGAAGCGTTGGAAGACGACCAACACGCAGATGTGATTTACACAGATTTTGCAAATGCGTTTGACAAATGCGACTATGGCATGATAGCGCAGAAAATGAGGGCCATAGGCATAACGGGTAAGGTAGGCAGATGGATTTTCGAGTTCCTAATACACAGAACGCAAATAGTAGTAGTAAAGAATGCGAAATCCAGCATCAGAGAGATAAAAGACTCAGTTCCGAGAGCAACGTCCTAGCACCTCTGCTGCTTCTCATCTTTATGGCAGACATAGATAAAAACACCCGTCACAGTTTTGTATCGTCATTTGCAGATGACACTAAAATAAGCATGAAAATCACTACGGTAGAAGATACGGAAAAATTGCAGGAAGACGTAAGCAGGGTTTTCCAGTGGACAGTGGAGAACATGTTCAGTGGTGATAAGGTCCAGTAGCTTAGGTATGGAAAGAATGAAGAACTCAAGAGGGTCACCAAATTGATCGAAAGGAACACGTAAAAGACTTAGGAGCAATTATGTCAGCTGCCCTTTCTTTCAAAGAACATAAGACAAAGATTACGACAACCAGGAAGATGACGAGGTGGATATTGAGAACCTTCAAAATAAGGGTAAAAATGCCAATGGTGACACTTTTCAAATCGCTAGTGCTCCCTCATTTGGAATATTGCTCAATGCTGACGGCCGCGTTCAAAGCAGGAGAAATATCAGAGCTGGAACAAATACAGAGATCGTTTACAGCACACATAGAGCCAGTAAAGCACCCAAATTACTGGGAACGCCTTCAAGTTTTGAACATGTACTCATTGGAGCGGAGGAGAGAGAGATACATGATAATATATACCTGGCAAGTATTCGAGGGCCTGATCTCAAATTTGCACACCGCCATAACAACATACTGGATGAACAATAAAATGGTATAAAATACCGACAGGTTGTTAGGTAAGACACATATGCAACAGTTAGGTATCTTTATTTCGAAACGTTTCGCCTACACAGTAGGCTTCTTCAGTCGAGTACAGAAAAGCTAATAGAAGCAGAAGAGACTTGAAGACGATGTAATCAGTCCATCACCCTTGAAGTTTTAAGGTGGTCAGTCCCTCAGTCTGGAGAAGAGAACTGGTTCCATGTCTGAAACATATGGAGTTGGACGTGAAGGATGGAGCATATATTGCGCCATAAGGTGAGAGTAGGTCACTAGTAGAGGTAAGACGTACGCATGAAGGTCAGGTCCCTCTCTACCAGCGATTTCACTAGTAGAGGTTGTCGAAGTTGATTTCAAAGTTCATGGACAGATCCTTGTGTGCAGTGTCTGACAGAGCTGAACAATAAATGGATCTATATTACATCTTCAACGTCTTTCATGCTTCTATAAAAGTTACTCGTTACTCGACTGAAACCTACTGTGTAGGCGAAACGTTTCGAATTAAATGATACTAACTGTCATGCTGTGTCTTAGCACGTAACAACCTGTCGGTATTTTATACATTTTATTGTTCACTCTGTCAGACCTGCAAACAGGTATCTTGGTACAGACTTGAATCACCTTCGACAACCTCTATAGTGAGAATCGCTGGATTTGAGAGGGACCTGACCTCTCAAGTCTACGTTTTACCTCTATACGTGACCTGACGTCACAACCTATGGCGCTATATAAGGCTCCATCTAATCACTCAACTCCTATTGTTTCAGACTATGGAAACAAATTCTTTCTTTTTCCAGACTGAGGTTTATCACTCAAAAACTTCAAAGGGGGATGGCTGATTTCTGTCTTCAAGCTTTTGCTTCTATCAATTTTCGTACCGACTGAAGAAGTATGTGTGGCGAAAAGTTTTGAAATAAAGGTACCTAAATGTTGCATATGTGTTTACCCAACAAACATTGGATGGAGAGATAGGGAGGAAGTGCAAATAATCCGTGAGGAGCAGGGGGGCGTGGGGCAATAGGGAAAAAACTGTATCAAAAATCGGGGTCCGACTATTTAATCTTACCAAAAGTTTCAGAAAAATGGGTGGTTTTCAAGGTGGAAACCTTTTAAAAGGAAATGGTAAGTATTTGCACCAGGGCCAAATTAACCCGGGTGTGTGTATATGTGGGGCAGCGGGCCCCAGCAACCAGCCGGTTGACCCGGGGCACCAGACGGCCCGGGGCCAGGCGGGCTCGAGAGCAGGAAATCTCGAAACTCATAAGCATAAGAAAAAGGAACCTGCGCGATTATGGCCCCTGAGGGGCAGGTCCAAGTTCATGGGTTAAACCGGTAGTTAGGTCAGGTCACATTCACTTAAGGTTTGATGGGGATCAGGGTAGTGCACAAATAGTCAGGTCCAATACTCCACCCCTACCCCCCTATTATTTATCAAAACCCATTTTTTTAAAAACACAACGTTTAGCTTCTATGACAGTATCGGGGTTTTTTCACTCACCCCAACTCTATTACCAAAAAAGTCTTCCTATATCCCTTCCCGAATTGAATTTTTCCCAAATTAAACCCTTGTGCGAGTCCTGTCTGGCTGATATTTTTAGCCGTATTTAATACCTTTTTTTATTCCGTTTTCATTTTACATTTTTAGTCTATCCTCGATAATTTACGCCTTTTAGAGATGCAGATTAGGGCCTCGTTTCCTCGTAGGGAAGATTTCTGATACTGGGGGTCAACTTTGCATTTCCTTTGTACGTTTCCAGGATTTTATACCATTCTGTAAAACGGTGACCCAAAAATGGCAGCATGTCTAAATGAGGCCAACAAGGATATTGGCTGAAAAACACCCGAGGATCCCGTTTTTTTGTTCTTGTTGAAAACAAAAGGGTTTTATTCGCTTTTTTGCGAACACTTATGCACTGTTGTCTTGGTTTTAGATTACTGCTAACCAGAACTCCTAAATCCTTTTTACAGTCAGTAATAGTAAGATCTACATTATTTAGTTTATATGTGGCATGGTTATTTTCCTGTCCAATGTTTAGAACTTTGCATTTGTCTATATTAAACTGCATCTGCCACATCTCCGACCACTGCATCAGTCTATTCAAATCTTTCTGGAGTGCTCTAATGTACCTCGTCAGAATGAATTAGACGGCTTATTGTGGTGTCATCGGCAAACTTGCTTATATCGCTATTTATTCCCTCATCTATGTCGTTTATGTAGTGTGAACAGGGGGTCCAACACTGACCCCTGTGGAACACCGCTCATAACGCTTCCCAACTCTGATTTCTCCCCATTTATACAAACTCTGACTCACGAAATCGTAATGACACGGTCGCAAACAAACCATACCATGGACGGGGATAGAACCCGCGATCAGAGAGTCTCAAAACTCCAGACCGTTGCGTTAGCCACTGGACCAGCTAGCCACAATAAGATTAGTTGGACGAATCTTATTGTGGCTAGCTGGCCCAGTGGCTAACGCGACGGTCTGTAGTTTTGAGACTCTCTGATCGCGGGTTCTTCCCCTTCCGTGGTATGTTTTTTTTTTTTTATACAAACTCTGTTGCCTGTCTGCCAACCATGCCTCTCTTAGGGAAAAAAATTCTCCTCCTATTCCGTGTGCCTTAATTTTCCTCAGTAGTCTCTGATGTGGAACTATCAAAAGCCTTGCTGAAGTCCATATACACAATATCATATTCATTATCATGATCTAACTTCTCAGATACCTTAATGAAAAAAGTTAATAAATTCGTAAGGCAGGAACGCCCTTTTGCAAAACCGTTCTGAGATTCGTTGATCAATTTATGCTTTTCAAGGTGGCTGCGAATTGCCTCGGCAATTATTGATTCCATAAATTTTCCCATTTTGGAGGTTAGGGTTATTGGTGTTAGTTCGAAGCTAAGGACCTGTCACCTGGGCCAGTAGGCCTGCTTAGTGCTCCTTCTTTCTTATGTTCTTACCAATGAGTAAGATAAGATAATATTTCGTTCTGATTTTTAACCTCTGAGGGTTAGCCACCCAGGACAACCCAGGAAAGGCAGTGCGTCATCGAGGGACTGTCAGTCTTGTTTCCACTGGGTCCTTAATCTTGTCTCCCCAGGATACAACCCACACAAGTCACTAACACTCAGGTTTCTACTTGCTTGCTAGGTGAACTGGACAACAGATGTAAGGAAACACGCCCATTGTTTCCATCCTTGCCGGGAATCGAGTAGCAATAGAGATTATTATTAGTATATGACACTGTGAGAGCTGATCATCCTGAATCATTCTAAGCTTGGGTGATGAAATGCTTTAAATATTACTTTTGGCAGGAATTCATGAGACCAGCCAGTTTCTTTCACGGAGACGTATAGCTGTTTCGTGAGATATTTTCAACAGTAGTGGCAGTAAGATTCCACTTATTTCCATCAAGTGAGGGGAAAGTGTGTTATCTAAAGCAATACATTTCGCAGACTTTTCCTTTGTTACTGACAGACGCGAATTAATATTGAATAAGTGTTATTCCAACGGCGGGTCGGTACATCCTGAATGAGAGTGTGCTTTGCTGTTTCATTTTGTTCTTCAAGAACCTCGAGTTTACTGCAGGCTAGAGGAGAGTGACTGAAGTGTTCTGAAGCGACTCACTGTTTGCCTACTGCTCCAGAATACAATCATGGATGACCAATTGAACTATAGGTAGAAAGCAAGGCAAACTGTGGTACCATCTCCCTTCAGTTCTTTTGGTAACAATGGGGACATTATCTCCATGCTATTACTGCATAATGAATTTCCAAAGTTAGTGTATTGAACCCAGGGCGTAGTCATGGAGGTGTGGAGAAGAGGTGCTGGCAGGACTGTTGCCTCCCAGGGTCAGTGTATTCCAGGTAAACCCGGCGACCCACATTGTAGAACATACGAGTTTTGGAACACTGCAGTAAGCCTACTGACACGTTGAAAATCGTATAAAATACCGACAAGTTGATGATTAAGACACATGTGCAGTCTCGCTTACACAGTAGGCTTCTTCAGTTAAATACAAAGGCAGCAGGTGCAGTAGTGAAATGAAGGTGATGTAATCAGTCCATCAACCTTGGAGAAAAAGTATTTGAGGTGGTCAGTCCATCAGCCTGGAGAAGAGTTCAGCTCCATGGAGCTGAACTCTTCATAAACCGTGTGTCAGCCATCATAAACCTTGTGTCAGCCTTCATTAACCTTGTGTCAGCCATCATAAACTTTGTGTCAGCCATCATAAACCTTGTGTCAGCCATCATAAACCTTGTATCAGCCATCGTAAACCTTGTGTCAGCCATCGTAAACCTTGTGTCAGCCATCATAAACCTTGTGTCAGCCATCGTAAACCTTGTGTCAGCCTTCATAAACTGTGGTGTTTGTCAACCTTTACAAGCCTTGTGAGTGTTAACCTTCACTAACCTTGTGAGTGTCAGCCTTCATGAACCATGTGAGTGTCAGCCTTCATAAACCTTGGGAATGTCAGCCTTCATAAACCTTGGGAATGTCAGCCTTCATAAACCTTGCGTGTCATCCCTCATAAACCTTGTGTGTGTCAGCCATCATAAACCGTGTGTCAGCCATCATAAACCGTGTGTCGGCCATCATAAACCGTGTGTCAGCCATCATAAACCGTGTGTCAGCCATCATAAACCGTGTGTCAGCCATCATAAACTGTGTGTCAGCCATCATAAACCGTGTGTCGGCCATCATAAACCGTGTGTCAGCCATCATAAACCGTGTGTCAGCCATAAACCGTGTGTCAGCCATCATAAACCGTGTGTCAGCCATCATAAACCGTGTGTCAGCCATCATAAACCGTGTGTCAGCCATCATAAACCGTGTGTCAGCCATAAACCGTGTGTCAGCCATAAACCGTGTGTCAGCCATAAACCGTGTGTCAGGCATCATAAACCGTGTTTTCAGCCATCATAAACCGTGTGTCAGCCATCATAAACCGTGTGTCAGCCATCATAAACCGTGTGTCAGCCATCATAAACCGTGTGTCAGCCATCATAAACCGTGTGTGTCAGCGACACAAAATGGACTCAAAGTCGTGTTCAATTTTTTTTTATTATTTTCCGTCTTATTTGAATTTCATGAAACTGCAACAGAAAATGTTTTCCAGTTGATGTGTTTGACACCGCTGTCGTTGTGAGCTTCCGTAAGCTCTTTACTGGACTGAGCTTCCATTGTGAGTGGTGTTTGCCTCAGCCATGTTGTTATGGCTGAGTGAGGCTCTGTCTTGAGGTGAAACCTTCACCAGGGTTGAGCACTCGCTGAAAGATGTGATGATCTTCAAGGCCTGGTCATGGACTGGGCCGCGGGGGCGTTGACCCTCCAGGAACACCCTTCAGGTAGACTACGGGGAGATAGGTTCTATGTGTGTGCAGCCAGGTCCCAGACTAGGCTTCTTGTTTGATGCCTCATCAGTCAGGTTGTTGGTGTTAGCAGCATATTTTCCAGCGTACACACCACAGCCTGGCTGATCAGGAACTTGACACTTGCAGTGTATTTGTTGCACCGATGCTGTTCAATGGAAATATTTTTCACCGTCTGCCTAGCCCCTCGCTCGTATGGCGATTTATAACCAGTCCCTCCAGCATTTCCTGCCTATAAATTATACTGTACCTTTCTCACCTGCATTCCAAGGATTTTAAGAGTTTCAGATCCACCGGGAGACCTGGTCATGGACCGGGCCGCGGGGGCGTTGATCCTCGAAATAACCTCCAGGTAGGTAGGTAATTTAGACAGCTGAACTGATGCGGGCAGTGAAAGTTCTCTGTACGTTCTTCAGATCTGCAGTTTCTCCTGCCTTGAAATGGGCTGCCATTATGAAGCAATATATCAGTCGTTCAGCGTATCATAACTGGCTTACCATCTCTTGTGTTGGAAGTTCTTGTTATTCAGCCTATCGTTTTGTTTACGATAGTAAACTATTGTGATAGTAACACAGTTGTAATCTTTGAAGATGAGATCTTGCGATTACCATTACTCTCCTTCTCTTCCAGTAACTTTTGCAAGTAACCGAAATATGTCTTAGTTGAAAATCACATTGCTGTCCGTTGCCTCCTGGCAGACTAGGATCTCCAGTGCTTGCATATTAGTTCTGTCCTTAGCGGATGACTATACAAGTTCCAGTGTAGTTTGCAAGGCATGATACAGTGCTGTGATATATATCTTGGTCTGTGCTAGATATGGAAGAAAAACTTGGAACGAGTACTGTGCTTACATGAACAAAGTTTTAGGTGTGAGTGCACGTGCAGGTGTGAGTGCACGTGCAGCTGGAGCATGAATGGGTGAGTGGTGGTAGTGGTCTTGCCTCATGTGGGGTTGAGATTGTTGAATGGGTTGAGGACAGATGGTGGTACTCCCAGTGGCTGGTTGAATGGGAAGACTTGGGCTGCTAATCTACCACTGTGTCCTGCAATTGCAGTGGAAATTGACGCGAGGGTGGGTGGTGGGGGGGAGGTAGTTTACATTTAATGGAGGCTGGGAGTGGGGAGGAGGGAAGGCAGGGAGGGATGTATACTTTTTTATATCATAGGGGGGGGGAAGGGGGAGACGGTTGGGAAGTTTATTTTCGTGTTGAGGGGGGGAGGGGAGGATGTAGGGGAGGTGGAGGAGAGAGAGAGATAGAGAATGAGTGGTTTGTTGACGTTTGGGAGTTGGGGCGATTTGTTTTACCTTTTGGAGGAAAGGAGTGGCAGGGAGGAAGGAGGGGCTGGTAGTGGGGTGGGGGGACTGGCAATGGGGAGGGAGGGGGCTGGCAGTGGGGAGGGAGGGGGTGGCAGTGGGGAGGGAGGGGGTTGGCAGTGGCGAGGGATGGGTTGGCAGTGGGTAGGGAGGGGTTGACAGGGGGAGGTAGGGAGTTAATAGGGGAAGGAAGGGGTTGGCATTGGGAGGGAGGGGCTGGCAGGGGGACGTTGACCCCCCCAATATCCTCCAGGTAGACCCTCACTACCAGACTTAATCTGACACATCTCTCACACCACGCCGGAGAAACGTGCTTAAGATAACGTTCACTACCTTTCCTGGAGTATACCTGGAGAGTGTTCCAGGGGTCAACCCCCCCCGGCCTGCTACGTGACCAGGCCTATTGGTGAATCAGGGCCTGATCAACCAGCCTGTTACTGCCGGCCGCACACAATCCGACGTACGAACTACAGCCTGGATGGTCAGGTATTGGCTTTAGGTATCTGTCCAGCTCTCTCTTTAAGACAGCCAAAGGTTTATTACTAATCTCCTTTATGTATAAATGGAGACTATTGAACAGTCTGGGGTCCCGGACACTTATTATGTTTTCTCTTAGTGTACTGATGGCACTCTTACTTTTCAGTGGGGTATGTTACACCGTCTGCCGAGTCTTTTACTTTCGTAGGGAGTGATTTTTGTTCGTGAATCTGGGATCAATAGCTCTTAAGAGTTTCCAGGTGTATATTATTATGTATTTCGCCAGCATTTCAAGGAGTGCAGGTTTAGGGTCTTCAAACGTTCCTAGTAATTATGGGGCTAAATTGAATTTTTTCATGCAGTAAAGGTTCTCTGTACATTGTCCAGGTCTGCAGTTTCGCCTGCCTTGAATGAAGCTGTTAGTGTACAGCATTATGGCATTCCTTGTCTTGAAGGTTCTCATTATCCTTCCTATTATTTTCCTTGCAGATGTGATAGCGACACTATTGTAATCTTTGAGGGTGAGATCCTTTGACAGTTACACTCCTAAGCTCTTAACATTAATTTTTCTCTCTATTTTGTGGTTAGAATTTGTGTTATACTCCGTTCTAGCTTTTATTTCTTCAGGTTTACAATAATAGAATAACTGAAATTTGTCCTCACTCAACATCACATTGTTTTCTGCGGCCCACTGGAAGATTTGCTTTATATTCGCTTCGATATATACCAATTCTGGTGAACATTAAAATGGTATAAAATACCGACAGATTGTTAGGTAAGAGACATATGCAACAGTTAGGTATCTTTATTTCGAAATAAAGATACATATGCATATGTGTCTTACCTAACACCAATTCTGGTATCGTCTGCAAAGGAAGATACGGTGGTATGGTTTACATTTCCGCCTATGTCAGATATGAGGGTTAGGAAAAGGATGGGGACGAGTACTATACCTTATGGAACAGAACTTTTCACTGTTTCTACCACTAACCTAACTCTGTTTTGTGTTCTGTTGGTTAGAAAATTAAAGATCCATCTGCCCACTTTTCCGTTTTTTCATTTATCACGCATTTTGTGTGCTATTACACCTTGATCACATTTGCCAAAGGCTTTCGCAAAGTCTGTGTACACTACATCTGCATTATGCTTGTCCTGGATTCTGCAGTTGTTTTTTTTAGAGACTTGTTTATTGGTAGTCAAAAATACATAAGAATATTGAAGTGTGTTCTTTCTGTGATAAAGGACGAGACCTGTTGCTTCTTATTCTGGAATAATCCAGACATTTTAATGTCTTTCTAGGATTTGAACTCATTTTGATTAACTTGTTTCTAGACTTCTGTGTTCTGATAGTATAGTATAGTGTGAGTAGGGCTGATTGTGGTACGTAGTAACGTATCTTAGAGAGGATCCCAACAATTTTGGATACTTTTTTTTGTTATGTGTTGGATATGGGTGCTGAATTTTAGGTTGTTGTCGAGGTGTAGGCCCAGGAATTTGCCCTCGTTATGTTTAGCAATAAGAGTGTTGTCGATCTTAATGTTTTATTGTGCATCACCTGCTCTGTTACCAAATATAATATAGAAGATTTTGTCAGTGTTAAGTGTATTGGCTGTCATCCATGTATATATTTTTAGTAGTTCTTCGTTAACAATGGTGTTGAGCGTGGCAAGATTTGGGTGGGAGATGACGTAAGTCATGTCGTCAGCAAAGAGAATTGATTTCAGGTGTTGTGATGCGTTGGGAAGATCATTGATGTATAAGAGGAACAGCAGGGGACCAAAGACACTTCCCTGTGGCACTCCAGTATCAAGTGGTCGTGTTGAGGAGGTTGTGTCTTTAATGGTGACATACTGATACCTATTAGTAAGGTAGGATTTGAAATATGCAAGTGCATGGCCTCTTATACCATAATGGTCAAGTTTGTGGAGTAGGATGCCGTGGTTTACTGTGTCTAAAGCTTTCCTTAGGTCAAAAAGTCCTAATGGATATTCCTTATTTTCCAGTGCTGTGTAAAGCAGGTCTATTATTTTTACAATTGCATCGTTAGTGCTTTTATTTTTTTCTGAAACCAACTTGGCAGGGGTTGAGAATGCTTTATGTTGCTATAAACGAGCATAATCTCTTGTGCACGAGTTTCTCGAAGATTTTGGATAGCAATGGTAAGTTTGATATTGGTCTGTAGGTGTTTACGTCTTTGGGGTCACAACCTTTTTGTATTGGTGTAACCCTTGCTGTCTTGAGTAGTGTCGGGAAAGTGCTAGTTTCTAGTGATTTGTTAAAAAGTAATGAAATAGCATGCGAAAGGACATGGGCCGCTCGCTTGTACGATAATGGTGGGACTTGAGACAGATTCCTTAGTGATTTGGTTATCATGGCGATTTCAGTGGTCTCAGTAGGTGAAGATAGAAGGAGGTTGGGAAATTCCCATCTTAATAATCATTTGCTCGGGGCATTGGTACCTGGGATTTTACTGGCGAGATTTGAGCCTATGGTTGAGAAGCAGTTAATTATCTTGTTTGCTGTATCAATAGGCTGTAGTGGTGTTTCGTTCGGTTTAGTTAGGACAATATCCCTAGTTTTTTCAGTTTGTGGGTTCCCGGAATCTGAGAGAGTGTTTTCCAGGTTTTTTTTTTATATCTCTTCTTTTATTTCAGTGAATCTGCTGGAGTAGTAGAATTTTTTTTATGAGTTTGGTGAGAACTGATGCATAGTGTTTAATAATATCTTTGTGTATTAAGCCCCGTCTATATTGCTTTTCATATTGATGTTTCTTGTTAATGGATCTTAGTAAGCTGCTGGTTAGCCAGGGGCAACCAAGCTGTTTATTCGTGATCTGTTTCGTTTTTATAGTCTAAGTTTGTTATATAGTCTAAGTGATTTATTAAGAAATATATTGCAACAGTATTGCAGCAGTGAAGATAGTGCATGGTAAACTATCAGCAACCATCATATTGTTGCAACAGTGTTGCAGCAGTGTTGCAGCAGTGTTGCAGCAGTGCTGCAACACTGCCATTTTAACATTGGTACTATAAATATGGTTATATTCTCCAACGGTTAAATGATGTTTGAGTTTGTTTACAATGTTACTTTTTTTCTTTGTACACTTGTTAGTGTACATAGTACTGTAGTAACAGTTGTTAGTGTACATAGTACTGTAGTAACAGTTGTTAGTGTACATAGTACTGTAGTAACAGTTGTTAGTGTACATAGTACTGTAGTAAACAGTTGTTAGTGTACATAGTACTGTAGTAACAGTTGTTAGTGTACATAATACTGTAGTAACAGTTGTTAGTGTACATAGCACTGTAGGAACAGTTGTTAGTGTACATAGTACTGTAGTAACAGTTGTTAGTGTACATAGTACTGTAGTAACAGTTGTTAGTGTACATAACACTGTAGTAACAGTTATTAGTGTACATAGTACTGTAGTAACAGTTGTTAGTGTACATACCACTGTAGTAACAGTTGTTACTGTACATAGTACTGTAGTAACAGTTGTTAGTGTACATAGTACTGTAGTAACAGTTGTTAGTGTACATAGTACTGTAGTAACAGTTGTTAGTGTACATAGTACTGTAGTAGCAGTTGTTAGTGTACATAGTACTGTAGTAACAGTTGTTAGTGTACATAGCACTGTAGTAACAGTTGTTAGTGTACATGGTACTGTAGTAACAGTTGTTAGTGTATATAGTACTGTAGTAACAGTTGTTAGTGTACATAGTACTGTAGTAACAGTTGTTAGTGTACATAGTACTGTAGTAACAGTTGTTCGTGTACATAGTACTGTAGTAACAGTTGTTAGTGTACATAGTACTGTAGTAACAGTTGTTAGTGTACATAGTACTGTAGTAACAGTTGTTAGTGTACTTGGTACTGTAGTAACAGTTGTTAGTGTACATAGTACTGTAGTAACAGTTGTTAGTGTACATAGTACTGTAGTAACAGTTGTTAGTGTACATAGTACTGTAGTAACAGTTGTTAGTGTGCTTGGTACTGTAGTAACAGTTGTTAGTGTACATAGTACTGTAGTAACAGTTGTTAGTGTACATAGTACTGTAGTAACAGTTGTTAGTGTACATAGCACTGTAGTAACAGTTATTAGTGTACATGGTACTGTAGTAACAGTTGTTAGTGTACATAGTACTGTAGTAACAGTTGTTAGTGTACTTGGTACTGTAGTAACAGTTGTTAGTGTACTTGGTACTGTAGTAACAGTTGTTAGTGTACATAGTACTGTAGTAACAGTTGTTAGTGTACTTGGTACTGTAGTAACAGTTGTTAGTGTACATGGTACTGTAGTAACAGTTGTTAGTGTACATAGTACTGTAGTAACAGTTGTTAGTGTACTTGGTACTGTAGTAACAGTTGTTAGTGTACATAGTACTGTAGTAACAGTTGTTAGTGTACATGGTACTGTAGTAACAGTTGTTAGTGTACTTGGTACTGTAGTAACAGTTGTTAGTGTACTTGGTACTGTAGTAAGAGTTGTTAGTGTACTTGGTACTGTAGTAAGAGTTGTTAGTGTACTTGGTACTGTAGTAACAGTTGTTAGTGTACATAGTAACTGTAGTAAGATTGTTAGTGTACTTGGTACTGTAGTAAGAGTGTTAGTGTACTTGGTACTGTAGTAAGAGTTGTTAGTGTACTTGTTACTGTAGTAACAGTTGTTAGTGTACATGGTAGTGTAGTAACAGTTGTTAGTGTACTTGGTACTGTAGTAAGAGTTGTTAGTGTACTTGGTACTGTAGTAAGAGTTGATAGTGTACTTGGTACTGTAGTAAGAGTTGATAGTGTACTTGGTACTGTAGTAAGAGTTGTTAGTGTACTTGGTACTGTAGTAAGAGTTGATAGTGTACTTGGTACTGTAGTAAGAGTTGTTAGTGTACTTGTTACTGTAGTAAGAGTTGTTAGTGTACTTGGTACTGTAGTAAGAGTTGTTAGTGTACTTGGTACTGTAGTAAGAGTTGTTAGTGTACTTGGTACTGTAGTAACAGTTGTTAGTCAAGGCAGAACTGTAAGAGGAACTGTAAGAGGAACTGTAAGAGGAACTGTAAGAGGAACTGTAAGAGGAACTGTAAGAGGAACTGTAAGTGGAACTGTAAGAGGAACTGTAAGTGGAACTGTAAGAGGAACTGTAAGAGGAACTGTAAGTGGAACTGTAAGAGGAACTGTAAGAGGAACTGTAAGAGGAACTGTAAGAGGAACTGTAAGAGGAACTGTAAGAGGAACTGTAAGAGGAACTGTAAGTGGAACTGTAAGAGGAACTGTAAGAGGAACTGTAAGAGGAACTGTAAGAGGAACGTAAGGGGAAAACTGTAAGTGGAACGAAAGGGGAAAACGGGTAAGAGGAACTGTAAGGGGAAACGGGAAAGGGGGAAACTGTAAAGGAACTGTAAGGGGGAAAAATGAAAGAGGAACTGAAAGAGGAACTGTAAGTGGAACGGGTAAGGGAAACTGTAAGGGAACTGTAAGGGGAACTGAAAAGGGAACTGTAAGAAACGTAAGAAAACTGTAAGTGGAACGGGTAAGAGGAACTGAAAGGGGAACTGTAAGGGGAAAACTGAAAGTGGAACTGTAAGAGGAACGGTAAGAGGAACTGTAAGGGGAAAACTGTAGGGAACTGAAAGGGGAAAACTGTAGAGGGAAATGAAAGGGGAAAACTGTAAGAGGAACTGTAAGGGGAAAACTGTAATTGGAACTGTAAGGGGAAAACTGTAAGTGGAACTGTAAGGGGAAACTGTAAGGGGAAAAACCTTTTAAGTGGAACTGTAAGAGGAACTGTAAGAGGAAACTTTTAAGGGGAAAATGTAAGTGGAAACTGAAAAGGGGAAACTGTAAGGGGAAACCTGTAAGAGGAACTGTAAGGGGGAAACTGTAAGTGGAACTGTAAGAGGAATGTAAGGGGAAAACCTGTAATTTAACTGTAAGGGGAAAACTGTAAGGGGAAAAACGGTAAGGGGAAAACTTTTAAGAGGAACTGTAAGGGGAACTGTAAGAGGAACTTTTAAGGGGAACTGTAAGAGGAACCGGTATTTGGGTTTATTTCCAAACTTTTTTTTAGTTGCTCCTCTTGTTGGTACATTTTTTGTTTGAAATTTTTTTCCCTTCGGGAAATTGTTTTGTCTTTAGTTTGGGTTTAAACCCAAATTGTTTGTTTTTTGTGAAATACTCCCCCAAAAATTGTGGTTTGCAGGGGGTCAAAGACTCAGCTCGGGCCCCCCTAACTTCACTGTGCTACTGGTTCCCTCTCTCTCTGCTCCCTGAGCTTTGTCATCCCTTCCCCTTAAAAGCTATGTATGGTTCCTGCCTCCTCTACATATTGTAGGCTAAAACCACTTCCTGACAAACTCTGTAACTGAAGAAATATTTCCTAAAACCCCCTTTTACTCGCCTGAGTCTTTAAACCCTTCCAATTGTGCCCCTTGTTTCTGTGCCCATGTTGGAACATCCTGTCTCTTCCCCCTGGGGGGGTTTAAATTTGGAGGTTATCCGGGGATCAACCCCCCCGGGGCCCCCGGTCCATGACCGGCCCCCCATGGATCAGGGCCTGATAAACTACTGTTATGCCCAAAACCTTATGTTTTTCCACGCGGTTTTGTATGTCGTTATCTTTGTCTCCCCTGACCCTCCTGTCCCCCCATTTGTCTTCGGGCCGATTTCCCTCACCTTTTTTCTAGGACATTCCCCTGACTCCGGCACAAACCTTTTTTGAAAACCCTTTGCATTTTCTCAAAATTTCTGACGTTCTTGCCCAGGTGTGGGGTTCCCAAAACGGGTGCTGCTTTCCCAGTATGGGCCTGATTTTAACACAGTGTACAGTGCTTGAATAAATTCCTTAATGGGGTTAAAAAAAAGGGCTGTTTCAGGTTTGTCGGGGTCCCGTATGCTCCCAGCTGTTATCTGGTTATGTTTTCCCCGGGAGACATGTTTTTTGTTATGGTCCCCCAATTTTCTTTTTTCCCTTGAGTAGGTTTGAAATTTCTTTGTCCACCTAGCCAATACCCTGTCTGCAATCTTCTTTTTTCCCTTCCCCCAATCTTCATGATTTTCCCAATTTTGGGGGGGTTTTAAATTTCCCAAAGGAAGAATTTGGGCGGACAACGTGGTCCACCCTGCCCAGGTCTCTTTGAAGTCCTGCCTGATTTCCAATCCCGATTTAATTTTCCTCATTAACTTTTTCATCATCTGCGAAAAGGGACACTTCTGAGGGCAAATTTACTTTTACCAAAAAAAACATGGTCCCTTTGGGCTGACCCCTTTTGGGCCCCGCTCGTCACAGGCACCCTTTTGTGGGTACCTCAAACAAGGGCCCCTGACTCGTTTGTTGCCCCTGTCAAGTATTTTTCTGATCCCTTCAATGCCCTTTCCTGTTTTACGCGCCTGGTCCTCCAGCTTCTGCAAATAATCTCTTGTGGGAACTGTGTCGAAGGCCCTTTCCCGCAGGGCCAGGAAAAAGCAAACAGTCCACCCTTTTTCCTTTTGTTTTACTTACTTCTGTTACTTTGCCCTAAAACCCAGAAGGTTTGTGGGGCAAAAGGGTTTGCCTTCCATGAATCCGTTTGTTTTTAGTTTTTAAATCTTGTTCCGTTTTCCGGTATGTGTGTGTGTGTTTTGTGTGGGGTGTGTGGTGGTGTTGTGAGCGCCAGACTTTTCTACGAAAATGTGATTGTTTGGGGTTCCTTTCAAATATCAGATATTGACAAGGTCCTGCTTGACCTGTGTGGTCAGGGTCGCACGTGACCCCTGATGAAGGGTCACGACAGGTTGGGGAAGCCTTTGTCATGCACTGACCCTCCCCTCCCTCCTCCCTTCACTGTCACGCAGTGTTAACCCCCTTCCATCCCACCAACCCCCTCCCTCTCCCTACTCCACTCTTCTCCTTGACCTAATGCCTTCTCTATAACCCCCATGTTTTTCTCTCCCCTCCATTACTTTCCCTCCCTACATCTATATTTCACACGGAGATGTTTTTCATTTGTGTCATGCTCATTATTCTCTGTTTCCAAAGAATCGTAATATTAAAGCGAGTTTTCAGGATGTTACTTTTGCGTAACGAAGTCTGCGATCATACCCATTCACATCTAACTCTCGCCTCTCACCTAAATATTGTGGTCACTGTCATATACACTAATGTGCCTATTAATTTGGACAGTGGTGAAATAACATTTATCTGGAAAATTGATGATTTAAAAAAATACATGGCAGTGATATGATAGATAATTAATTTAATAAGAGATATATATGACTACTCTTTGCTTTTATAAACATTGCTACACACTTTGACATAGAATCGACCAATGTTGAACACATTTTGGCAAGTTCTTCTTCGTGGTACCAGATCCTAATAACTGCAATACTTAAGTAGCTTCTCCACAGTTGAACTGTCGTGTTTCGTGATCCTGTGTTCGGTTATTACCTATAGATTCTCAATTGGGTTGAGGTTAGGAGAGTTTCCAGGCCAGTTTAGAACGCTTAGCCCACTCTCTTCAAAGAATGTCAGCATTTTTCTGGAAGTGTGGCACGGAGTAAGATCCTGCTGGAAAATGCCTTCTCCATCAGGAAAGTCTCTATCCATAATGGGAAGCAAGTGAATTGGCAGGATTGCCATGTATTTGTCACTGTTCATCGTTCCCTCAACAATAAGCCGTCCAGAGCCTTTAGCAGTAAAACTACTCCAAAACATCTTCTTAGATGGGTGTTTTGACGCTTGTTGAATGTATCCATTCCGAAGACGTTCGCCTTTGCTCCGTCTCACTACCACAACTCCATTCATCTCTTGTCCATCCCTTCATAGCAACAGTCAATAATTGTTTCTTTACTGACTTTCAGGCAGTTCTGCCAGCTTCAAGGAGCCTTCTCGAACAGTTGAAGAATCAACATTTACGCCAACTGAAGCCAAATCTCGCTGTAGATCTTTGCTGGTTTTCTTGTGATCCGTCACACTATTTCTTATGATAACCTTGTCATCGTGAGCATTTTCTTCCACATATTTCTCGACGCAGCGCTCCATAATCACCAGTGTCGCCATCTTTCTTCAGAATCTAACCTACAGTTGACTCTGCTATGCTCAAATTTTCGGCAGTCTGCCTGATACTCAAATCAACATGTTTTCCAAGAGCTGCAATATTTGCAAGCTTCCTAGGTGTAACATCCATCATGAATTTCAGCAGTAATTATGAACTGACAATTTGGGGAAACCACATAGCCTTACAGAACAACAGCTGGTGTAGCACTGACGAGAGTTGCAGGGTAACCCCATAGCTAAATGTTTGCCAGAAGTCGGTAGCAAACTCTTTTGAAAAGAAAATAACCCAAACTACATTAATTAAGTAGGAGATATTGCAAAAAAAAAAAATATTTCCATTCCTATGAAAAATCCAGGCTAAGAACTACCTGTAGAATTGGACTATTATTGAAAGGAGATTCGTATACTCACAGTGAACAGGAAATGAGTGAAATCCTAAATGAACAGTATGAGTCGGTGTTCAGCAACTCGCTAAATGACAGCAAGGTAGAAAATGCAGACACATTTTTCACTCCAGCAGAAAGTCGCGCAGACCAAAAAACTGACATCAGTACAAATCCCATAGATTTCGAAAAAGAAATGGATAATATTCCCATTCACTCAGCACCTGGACCAGATACATGGAATGCCCTATTTATAAAGAGGTGCAAAGTACCACTAGCACGAGCCCTCAGTAATCTTTGGAGAAAGAGCCTGGATCTAGGTGAAATACCGGAGACCTTAAAGAGTGCAGACATAGCTCCTTTGCATAAGGGAGGTAGAAGAGCACTAGTAAAAACCTGCAGACCAGTACTTCTCACAGCATAAAAAATCTTCGAAAGAGTGATGAAACGGCAGATTATAATTTTCATGGAGCAGCACAACCAGCATAACCCGAACCAGCATGGTTTTAGAGCAGGACGATCATGCCTGTCACAGCTGCTGAACCATTATGGCAGAATTACGGAAGCGTTGGAAGACGACCAAAATGCAAATGTGATTTACACAGATTTTGCAAAGGCGTTTGACAAATGTGATCATGAAGTGATAGCGCACAAAATGAGGGCCATAGGTATCACGGGGAAGGTAGGCAGATGGATTTTTCGGGTTCCTGACACACACAACACAAAAAGTAGTAGTAAGCAGAGCAAGATCCACCATCAGCGAGGTAAAAAGCTCAGTTCCTCAAGGCACTGTCCTGGCACCTCTGCTGTTTCTGTTCCTCATAATATACATAGATAAAAACACCCGTCACACTTTTGTATCATCATTTGCAGATGACACTAAAATATTCATAAAGTCACTACGGTAGAGGACACTGAAAAATCACTGGAAGACATAAGCAGGGTTTTCCAGTGGGCAGTGGCGAACAACATGACGTTCAATGGTGATAAGTTCGAGTTGCTTAGGTATGGAAAGAATGAATTCTAAAGGAACACTATATACAAAACTCAAGAGGGTCACCAAATAGAACGAAAGGAACACGTAAAAGACCTGGGAATAATTATGTCAGCTGACCTTTCTTTTAAAGGTGGGTATTGAGAACTTTCAAAACAAGCGGAAATAATACCAATGGTGACACTCTTCATTGCTCCCTCATTTAGAATATTGCTCAGTGCTGACGGCCCCGTTCAAAGCAGGAGAAATATCGGTGCTGGAACAAATACAGAGATCGTTTACGGCTCTCACTGAGCCAGTAAAGAACCTAAATTACTGGAAACGCCTTCAAGTCTTGAACATGTATTCACTGGAGCGGAGGAGAGAGAGATACATGATAATATATACCTGGAAAGTACTTGAAGGCCTGGTCCCAAATCTGCACACTGCCATAACAACATAATGGTTTGAGATATATGGGAGGAAGTGCAAAATAAGCCCAGTGAGGAGCAGGGGTGCGGTGGACACAACATTCGGGGTCCCAGAGTATTCAACATCTTACCAGAAGATTTCAAAAACACGGCTGGAACACGTGTAGAAGCCTTCAAGAGGAAACTGGACAAGTATCTTCACCAGGTGCCAGATCAATCAGGCTGTGATGGATATGTGAGGCAGCAGGTCTCCAGCAGCAACAGCCTGGTTGATCAGGCAAGCACCAGACGAGCCTGGCCAATGGCCGGGCTCACAGAATAGTGAAACTCGAAACTCTTCAAATGTATATCAAAGGTATATTATGAGATTATCATAAAATTTACTCCTCTCCCAATTAATTTGTACATTACTGTGGTCTGACTACCTTTCACAATAATGTTGTGGTTACTATCATGTAGTCACTTAAAACAACGGATATAGCCCCACTCCATAAAGGTGGCAGCAAAGCATTAGCTAAGAACTATAGACCAATAGCTCTGACGTCCCACATCATAAAAATCTTTGAAAGAGTGGTAAGAAGCAGGATTGCAAATCACCTGGATTCCCAAAATCTGCACAATCCAGGGCAACATGGGTTCAGGGCAGGTCGCTCCTGCCTCTCACAACTACTGGATCACTATGATATGGCCTTGGATACACTGGAAGAAAATCAGAATGCAGAAGCGTTTGACAAATGCGATCATGGCGTAATAGCGCACAAAATACGTGCTAAAGGAATAACTGGGAAAGTGGGGAGATGGATCTTCAACATTCTAACAAATCGAACACAATGAGTAGTGGTCAGTAGAGTTAAATCGGAGGCTGCCATAGTGAAGAGCTCTGTTCCACAGTACTCGCCCCCATCTTATTCCTCATCCTCATATCAGACATAGACAGAGATATACATCACAGCACCGTATCATCCTTTGCGGATGATACTAGGATCTGCGTGAGGCTGTCATCTGCTGAGGACGCGGTTAACCTCCAAGAAGATATAAACAAAGTTTTCCAGTGGGCAACGGTAAACAATATGATGTTCAATGAGGACAAATTCCAACTACTCCGTTATGGAAAACTAGAGGAGATAATAACTAGAACAGAGTATACTACAGACTCTGGCCATACAATAGAGCGGAAAAAAATAATGTAAGGGACCGGGGAGTAGTAATGTCTGAGGATCTCATTTCAAGGATCACAACAGTGCCACGATCGCACGTTCAAAAAAAATGAAGGATGGATAATGAGAACATTCAAAACGAGAGATCCCAAGCCAATGATGATCCTTTTCAGATCACTTGTTCTCTCTAGGCTGGAATACTGCTGTACATTAACATCTCCATTCAAAGCAGGTGAAATCGCAGACTAGAGAGTGTACAGAGATCCTTTACGGGCACGTATAAGTTCTGTCAAGCACCTTAACTACTGAGAACGTTTGGGAAAGCACTTGACTTGTACCGTTGGAACGCAGGAGAGAGAGATATATCATAATCTACATTGGAAAATCCGGGAAAGGGAAATTTGGTCCCGAATCTGCACACAGAAATTACTCCTTACGAAGTAAAAGACGGGGGCAGGCGAGGGCAAAATACCCCAAATTTAAAAAATTTAGGGGGCCCATTGGCACACTAAGAGAAAACACATGAGTGTCCGGGGCCCAAGACTGTTCTACAACCTCCCATCAAGCATTAGGGGAATTACCAATAAACCCCTGGCTGCCTTCAAGAGAGAGCTGGACAGATACCTAAAGTCAGTGCCGGATCAGCCGGGCTGTGGCTCGTACGTTGGACTGCGTGCGGCCAGCAGTAACAGCCTGGTTGATCAAGCTCTTATCCACCGGGAGGCCTGGTCATGGACCAGAGCATTTATATCCATTCTGTAATACAGTGACCAGAACTGAGCAGCATAGTCTAAATGAGGCCTAACCAAGGATATATAGAGTTGAAGAACAACCTGAGGACTCCTATTATTTATGCTTCTTGATATGAAGCTAAGAATTCCGTTAGCTTTATTGCGAACACTAATGCACTGTTGTCTTGGTTTTAGATTACTGCTAACCAGAACTCCTAAATCCTTTTCGCAATCAGTAATATTAAGATCTACATTATTTAGTTTATATGTGGCATGGTTATTTTCCTGCCCAACATTTAGACCTTTGTATTTGTCAATATTAAACTGCATCTGACACTTCTCTGACCATTGCAATATCTGGGTATCTTTACTGAGGAAACGCTTCGCCACACAGTGGCTTCATCAGTCCATACAAAGGAGAATGGTGAAGAACAAGAGGAGTTTGAGGTAATCAGTCCCTCAGCCTTGAGTCGATGTAATCAGTCCATCAGTCTTGAAAAGAATACAGCATATGTGCAAAGAAGTGGCTTATATACTATAGACAGGTGAGATGAAGCAGTCGTAGGTGGTATCACACTTGACAAATCCAAACGTGAAAGTAGGTCATGCCTAAAGGTTAGGCAAGTGAAGAATTCCCTGTATTAAGATCCTAAGATGTTGCTGTGTCTGGCAGGAATGTAGATAAATGGTCCAGAGAACCGACAAGTTGATAAATTAGATACATGTACAACACTTGGGTATCTTTATTGAGGATACGTAAATGTTGCACATTTTGGTATCCTCAATACCCAGTAACTCAATGTCCTCAATATCACGTTAATGTTGTGGACACTCTCATGTAGTCTTACCTTAGGTAAAGTATTAGATAGTCATTAAGAGCGTGGTTCCACACTGTCTAGTATTACTGAGTCTTGGGGTAAGTGACTGCACCTCCATCCTATCCATGAACTCATTACTAAGTAGCCGAACTGTGGTGCTTACTCCGGAGTGCGTGCCGCTAGCCTCAGCAGTCTGCTTATGACCAGCAGGCAGGAAACCGGTTATCTCCGGGGGTGTTAAGAGGTAGCTAGTTATACTTTGATCTGCTTGGTTTATAGGATTTAAAGCTTACGGTATATATTACAGAAGATCATTAAGACTGTGTATAACTTGTAAACCCAGTCAAGGATAATTCTATCTCAGATATAGGGATTAAAGTGAGCTTGGGATATGTATACTGAGTATACACACGATTCAGTGTACATATACTGGGATATACAAACTTTGTTAATTATTGAGAGTCGTATAGGACCTTCCCGTGTTCTGCTTGATGTTATTACCTTGATGTTATTACCTGTTCACCTCCATGGTCTGGATGAACAAATAGGGGAGTAAACACATACACACACATACACACTTAAGAATAGCATTCCGGCATCTTAATAAGGAATTGTTCAGGACCCTGTACACCGTGTACGTCAGGCCTCTATTGGAGTATGTAGCACCAGTTTGGAACCCACTCCTAGCGAAGCACGTAAGGAAATTAGAGAAAGTGCAAAGGTTTGCAAGAAGACTTGTCCCGGAGCTAAGGGGTTTGTCCTACGAGGAGAGGTTAAGGGAAATCAACCTGACGACGCTGGAGGACAGGAGGGATAGGGGGGACATGATAACGACGTATAAAATACTGAGAGGAATTGACAAGGTGGACAGGGCTCGAATGTTTCAGAGATGGGATACAGGAACAAGGGGACACAATTGGAAGCTGAAACCAGATGAGTCATAGGGATGTTAGGAAGTATTTTTTTTAGCCTTAGAGTTGTCAGGAAGTGGAATAATCTGGAGAGGGAAGTAGTGGAAGCAAGTTCCATACATAGCTTTAAGAAGAGGTATGATAAAGCTCATGGAGCAGGGAGAGAGTGAATTAGTATCGACCAGTGAAGAGGCGGGGCCAGGAGCTATGAATCGACCCCTGCAACCACATATAGGTGAGTACACAGGCCAAGTGTCTTTGAGAACTAGTAACTATACACACACACACAACTGCGCTGTATACTCTCTGATAGGCCTATAAAAGATTCTAAGAAAGATGTTAAGGTCACTGAAAGCAGTGATAACATTACCCTCACAGTGTACACTCGTGGCACTCTTTCTCCCTCTCTCTCCCTCTTTGAATTGTTGTGTGTTGTGGTGTAGCAGCACGTGCTTGACCACCCCTGTAACTTGTTCAAGTCTTCCTCTTAATTCAAGACCAGACCTTATTAACACACGTGACAAGACCTTCAAGTCAAGACCTTGACTGTTAACGCGTGTGTAGACCTTCAGGACCAGACCAGATCTTGTTAACACGTGTGAAGACCTTCAGGACCAGACCAGATCTTGCTAACACGTATGAAGACCTTCAAGACTAGACCAGATCTTGTTAATTTTCAAGAACTGTGAAAAGAGAAGCTCGGTCTTGTTTTCTTGTCACCCACAAATACAGTGTTATTAAATACTATAAACTCTGTTATTTTTGTATTATCAGTAAAATTAGTAATTGCCGCAGTGTTGCTACTCTGACAGTGACACGGCTGGAACACTCACATTGTGTTGCTACTCTGACAGTGACACGGCTGGAACACTCACATTGTGTTGCTACCCCGTATTATATGGCGACATCAGCAGTGTGCAACTACCCTGTTGTACCTTTGATAAATCTTGGATGAGTTTCAAGAGTCTCGCTACTCTCTAAGCCCGGCCATGGGCCAGGGTCGTCTGGTGCTTGTCTATTCAACCAGGCTGTTGCTACTGGAGGCCCGCTGCCCCACACATCCATCACAGCCTGGCTGATCTGGCACTTGGGAAGATACTTGTCCGATTTCCTCTTCATGGCTTCTACACTTGTTCCAGCCGTGTTTGTGATACCTTCTGGTAAGATGTTAAATAGTCTGGGACCCCGAATGTTGATACAGTGTTCCCTTATTGTCCCCACCGCACTCCTGCTCCTCACTGGGTTTATTTTGCACTTCCTCACATATCTCTCAATCCAGTATATTATGGCAGTGTGCAGATTTGGGACCAGGCCCTCGAGTACTTTCCCGGCATATATTATTATATATATATCTCTCCTCCGCTCCAGTGAGTACATGTTCAAGACTTTAAGGCGTTCCCAGTAATGTGTTTTACTGGCTCAGTGAGAGCCGTAAGTGATCTCTGTATTTGTTCCAGCCCTGATATTTCTCCTGCTTTGAACGGGGCCGTCAACACTTAGCAATATTCTAAATGAGGGAGCACTAGCGATTTGAAGAGTGTCACCATTAGCATTATTTCCTTTGTTTTGAAAGTTCTCAATACCCACCAGGTCATCCTCCTGGCTGTCGTAATCTTTGTCTTATAATGTTCTTTAAAAGAAAGGTCAGCTGACATAATTATTCCCAGGTCTTTTACGTTGGAAATAAATGGTATAAAATACCGACACAATGGCAATATAAACACAAATGCAGTATAATGTGATCCTTTATTGACTACGTTTCGCCCACACAGTGGGCTTTTTCAAGTCACAAACAGAACTGTTTTTGGGCTTGAAAAAGCCCACTGTGTGGGCGAAACGTAGTCAATAAAGGATCACATTATACTGCATTTGTGTTTATATTGCCAGGTCTTTTACGTGTTCCTTTTGTTATTTTTGGTGACCCTCTTGAGTTTTGTATATAGTGTTACTTTTGAGTTCTTCATTCTTTCCATACCTAAGCAGCTGGAGCTTACCACCATTGAACGTCATGTTGTTCTCCACTGCCCACTGGAAAACCTTGCTGATGTCTTCCTGTAATTGTTCCGTGTCTTCTACCGTAGTGACTTTCATGCTTATTTTAGTGTCATTTGCAAATCACGTGACGGGTGTTTTTTATCTATGCCATAAATATGAGAAGCAGCAGAGGCGCGAGGACAATGCCTTGGGGAACTGAGCTTTTTACCTCGCTGATGCTGGATTTTGGTCTGTTGACTACTATTTTTTTTTGTGTGTTGTGTGTGTTATTAACCCGAAACTCTATCTGCCTAGGAAATGGTATGGTGATACCGACAAGATGTGGAAAAAGACACTTATGTACAGTTCAGGACATTTATTAAAGGACCTTTAATAAATGTCCTGAACTGTACATAAGTGTCTTTTTCCACATCTATCTGCCTACCTTCCCCGTAATGCCCATGTACCTCATTTTGTGCGCTGTCACTCCATGATCGCATTTCTCAAATGCCTTTGCAAAATCTGTGTAAATTACATCTGCGTTGTGGTCATCTTCGAATGGTTCGGCGGCTGTGACAGGCATGATCGTCCTGCTTTAGAACCATGCTGGTTCGGGTTATGCTGGTTGTGTTGGTTCATGAAATTTGTAATCTGCCATCTCATCACTCTTTCGAAGATTTTTATAATGTGAGAAGTTAGGGCTACTGGTCTGTAATTTTTAGCTAGTGCTCTTGTACCTCTCTTATGCAAAGGAGCTATGTCTGCACTCTTTAAGGTCTCTGGTATTTCACTTAGATCTAAGCTCTTTCTCCAAAGAATATTGAGGGCTCGTGCTAGTGGTACTTTGCACTTCTTTTACATACAGTATTCCATGAATCTGGACCAATTGCCGGGTGAGTGGTCATGTTATCCATTTCTTTTTCGAAATCTATGGAATTTGTATTAATGTCAGTTGGTTTGCGTGGCCTTCTGCTGGAGTGAAAAATGTTTCTGCATTCTCTACCTTGCTGTCATGTACTAACGTTCACTCATGAGTAACGTCATGGAAGCTAAAACATTGTGTAGTTTTAAAAATACGTTAGAAAAATACATGATTGGGTGTGAAGAGGGTATGAGTTGGACCTGACTGGCTTTGACCAGTAGGTGACTAGGACATGCCTAGCGTGGGTCAGTAGGCCTGCTGCAATGCTCCTCCATTCTTTCTTATATTCAGGACAGGGCGTATACATAAGATGGCTCGTGGCCTGGTAGGTAAAGCTCTGGCTTTACACGCTGAGGGTTCCCGTTTGATTCCCGACAAGGGTAAAAACATTGGGCGTGTTTTCTTACACCTGTTGTCCATTCACCCATCAGTAAAATAGGTGCCTGTGTGTTAGTCAACTGGTGTCGGTTGCATCCTGGGACAAAATTGACCTAATTTACCCGAAATGCTTTGCATTACAAGGGTCTTTCTGTATAGTATTATGTCAGTGATGTCAGCTAGGACTGTATACCTGTATGCTTGTAGAAATAAAGATATTATTATATTATTAAGGTAATAAAATCTGTCAGCTTAAGCTAGGAGACTTAAAGGCTATTTATTTATGGATAGCTGGAGAGGGAGCGAATCCACATCTGAGGCCACTTCCGTCAACATTGTATTATAGGAACTCTAATAAGACTGTGGTAGCAGCGCTCACAGGGGGGCAAAACGTCTTTGACAAAGGTGCCTTACGTGAATGCATTCGTGCCCCCTTCTGTGCATTGCTGAGTACCAGAGTGCAGCGCCCAGCAGTGATGACATCATGTGTAAACAAAGGCAGGCGGGCCTTACCACCTCCGGCAGCAACCTTAGCCGGGAGTGTTGACACTGTGACGTCACAGCTTATTACGCACTTTCCTCTTTGTCTCAATACCAAGCTTGCATAAACGGTGGCCCAGGATGCTGGAGGCGTTACCACCTCCCAGGATGCTGGAGGCATCCTCCCTACCAGGATGCTGGAGGCATCCTCCCTACCAGGATGTAGCGAGCATTCCACTTCTGGATCGCCGGTCTGAGGTTCTGGCAGGGTCTGGGGTCTGTAGTTGCACCATTTTCCCCAGGAGCCACGTGTCCCTGGTCCTTTTAGGATGATGTGGTACTAATAATATAAGTCCCTGTACTTGTTGAGGTTAATCTGCATCTTTATGATCAAGAGTACTAACACGCTGCGGTGCTACTGTGTGTTCACCTCTGGCTGTATGTGCCAGGCAGGGGTAGGTACACACGTTCTTATCCCAGGAACGTAAGTACTGTGAAGGTGCTTAGCAGGATTACCTGTAGTGGCAGGGAGGAGGGAGCTAGGTTCTCTCTCAACCTAACCGGCACTAGTTTGTAGCCAGGCTCCTCACAGCGATCTTGTTCACTAAGATCTTGTTCAAAGTAATCTTGTTCACTAAGATCTTGTTCAAAGTAATCTTGTTCACTAAGGTGTCATCATCACCTTGCAGACATAGTGACCAGCTATTACTCTGACACAAATACACTTGTGTTTAGTGTGAAGAGAAATAGCAACATGAGTGCCACTGCTACGTGAAGTCTCTCTCCCTCCAGATTTATGCTAGTGCACATTATTATTATTATTATTATTATTATTATTATTATTATTATTATTATTGTTATTATTATGAGGTGGTTCGGACATTTAGAGAGAATAGAAGAAAACAAAATGGCTTGGAAAGCAAATAAATCTGTAGTGGGAGGAAGGCGGTGTAGAGGTCGTCCTAGGAAAGGTTGGAGGAAAGAGATGAAGGAGGTTTTGTGTGCGAGAGGCTTGGACTTCCAGCAAACATGCATGAGCGTGTTAGATAGGAGTGGAGACAAATGGTTTTTAGGACTTGACGTGCTGTTGGAGTGTGAGCACGGCAACAAACATTTATGAAGGGATTCAGGGAAACCGGCAGGCCGGACTTGAGTCCTGGAGAATGGAAGTACAGCACCTACACTCTGAAGGAGGGGTGTTAATGTTGCAGTTTTATAACTGTAGTGTAAGCACACCTCTAGCAAGACAGTGATGGAGTGAATGATGATGAGAGTTTTTCTTTTTCGGACCACCCTGCCTTTGTGGGAAACGGCCGACATGCTAAAAAAAATTATTATCATTAATATTATTATTATGGGGAAGCACTGAACCCATAGGGGCCATAAAGACCCTGGGAAATGAGAAATACTCGAATTTTGTATAAGAAAAGGGTCTATCAAGGCATCATGAGGTGTGCCAGTGCAGAGATGTAGGCTGATAAAAGATAGCCTCAAGATTGGCTCTCATGGACGAGCAGTGACATTCTAGGTCCTGGCACTGTTTTATGAGAGGGTTATTCCAGCTGGATTATTTGTGTACCAATGGTGCCACTAGTGATACCAGACTCTCGCCTACCTCTGCTGAACCACCTGTGTGTACTGCTCTACTTTGCTACACTGCTAATTTGATTGCTGTGAAGGCTGGTGAGGTAACGGAACCAGCCAGCTAGTCTGGAATTGTAATAATAATAATAATAATAATAATAATAATAATAATAATAATAATAATAATAATAATAATAATAATAATAACAACATGGGGCACGTTTCACTCATGCTGGGGAGCGATCATAGACCGTAAAGGAAAAAAGAAAGATTTATAACTTTTTCTAATCCTGGCTTTACAAGGCTGTCGTGTTGAATTTGCAACTGCTGAGGAACGAGCAACACTGCTGTCAGTAGGTTTGCTTGGGAAGGGAAACACGGTGAGAGCGAGTGTTTCACCTTTTTCCACCCCCTCTGCTGTGCAGTTACCAACCGTTCATACATGTTACTGTTGTCTCTCTCTCTGCTTCCGTTTCAGGGCGTGATTCCCGCCAGGTTATAATTATGTCCCGTTTCTAGAAATTACTTCGTCGTCAACCTCTGATCTAGATTCAGTTGACCCGCGTTTTCTTCCCTGCTTCTGGAGAACATAAACACAGATACAGTATAATGCAATCCTTTATTGGCAACGTTTCGCCCACACAGATCTACAAACCTGGGTGAATAGTACATGAGTATTTATTGGGTGGAGAATCTCCTCCTTCCTTGTTGCTGTTGTTGTACACTGCCATGACCTCTTATCTAGGGTTGGCAAGACGTGCACATGTGAGGGTAGAGGTTGACCAGGGGTTCCCAGCCAGGGGTGGGAGATGCCATTTCAGGGGGAGCAACAAAGAATCCTGATGAAAAGCAAAATTCAATTTATTTTATCCACAGGACTGTATTTCAGTTTGTGGTTCAAAAATTAGAAATTTGACTTTATCTTCAAATGTGATATTACTTTTGCAGGGGATTTCAACATCAATCAAATATTTCCTAGGGGTGCGGGGCATAGAAAAGGTCTTGATCAGGCCCTGATTCATCACGAGGCCTGGTCACTGACCGGGCCGCGGGGGCGTTGACCCCCGTAACTCCCTCTAGGTATATTCAAGGTACCTAGGCACTCCGGGTGTCAGCTAAACAAACCCAAAATTTAGAAGTTGGATGATGAAAAGGATCTTTGATTTTTTGGGGGGGGATGGCCACAAAATAAAATGGGAAAGAGAAAGACTGAGGTTAGAGAGAGAGAGAGAGAGAGAGAGAGAGAGAGAGAAGAGAGAGGAGAGAGAGAGAGGGGGGGGAGAGAGGAGAAATAAAAGTTAAGATGGTTAAGTGTCCTTCCTGTCCACTTAGGGTGGATTTTTATAAGAGTAGTTTTTATCATTGAATGTTAGTGATAACACACCTGCCAGCTGGGACTGACCCCCACTCACCTGCCAGCTGGGACTGACCCCCACTCACCTGCCAGCTGGGACTGACCCCCCACTCACCTGCCAGCTGGGACTGACCCCCCACTCACCTGCCAGCTGGGACTGACCCCCCACTCACCTGCCAGCTGGGACTGACCCCCACTCACCTGCCAGCTGGGACTGGACCCCCCTCACCTGCCAGCTGGGACTGACCCCCCACTCACCTGCCAGCTGGGACTGACTCCCCACTCACCTGCCAGCTGGGACTGACCCCCCACTCACCTGCCAGCTGGGACTGACCCCCCACTTACCTGCCAGCTGGGACTGACCCCCCAACTCACCTGCCAGCTGGGACTGACCCCCCACTCACCTGCCAGCTGGGACTGACCCCCCACTCACCTGCCAGCTGGGACTGACCCCCCACTCACCTGCCAGCTGGGACTGACCCCCCACTCACCTGCCAGCTGGGACTGACCCCCCACTCACCTGCCAGCTGGGACTGACCCCCACTCACCTGCCAGCTGGGACTGACCCCCCACTCACCTGCCAGCTGGGATGACCCCCACTCATCTGCCAGCTGGGACTGACCCCCCAACTCACCTGCCAGCTGGGACTGACCCCCACTCACCTGCCAGCTGGGACTGGACCCCCCACTCACCTGCCAGCTGGGACTGACCCCCACTCACCTGCCAGCTGGGACTGACTCCCCACTCACCTGCCAGCTGGGACTGACCCCACTCACCTGCCAGCTGGGACTGACCCCCCACTCACCTGCCAGCTGGGACTGACCCCCTCACCTGCCAGCTGGGACTGACCCCCACTCACCTGCCAGCTGGGACTAACCCCCTCATCTGCCAGCTGGGACTGACCCCCTCACCTGCCAGCTGGGACGGACCCCCCACTCACCTGCCAGCTGGGGACTGACCCCCCTCACCTGCCAGCTGGGACGGACCCCCCACTCACCCGCCAGCTGGGACTGACCCCCCTCACCTGCCAGCTGGGACTGACCCCCCTCACCTGCCAGCTAGGACTGGACCCCCCTCACCTGCCAGCTGGGACTGGACGCACCTCACCTGCCAGCTGGGACTGACGCCCCTCACCTGCCAGCTGGGACTGACCCCCCTCACCTGCCAGCTGGTACTGACTCCCCTCACCTGCCAGCTGGGACTGACCCCCTCACCTGCCAGCTGAGACTGACCCCCCTCACCTGCCAGCTGGTACTGACTCCGCTCACCTGCCAGCTGGGACTGACCCCCCTCACCTGCCAGCTGGGACTGACCCCCTCACCTGCCAGCTGGGACTGGCTCCCCCTCACCTGCCAGCTGGGACTGACCCCCCTCACCTGCCAGCTGGGACTAACCCCCCTCACCTGCCAGCTGGGACTGACTCCCCTCACCTGCCAGCTGGGACTGACCCCTTTCACCTGCCAGCTGGGACTGACCCCTTTCACCTGCCAGCTGGGACTGACCCCCTCACCTGCCAGCTGGGACTGACCCCCCTCGCCTGCCAGCTGGGACTGACCCCCCCTCACCTGCCAGCTGGGACTGACCCCCCACTCACCTGCCAGCTGGGACTTACCCCCCACTCACCTGCCAGCTGGGACTGACCCCCTCACCTGCCAGCTGGGACCCCCCACTCACCTGCCAGCTGGAACTGACCCCCACTCACCTGCCAGCTGGGACTGACCCCCTCACCTACCAACTGGGACTGACACCCCACTCACCTGCCAGCTGGGACTGACCCCCTCACCTGCCAGTTGGGACTGATACCCCACTCACCTGCCAGCTGGGACTAACCCCCCACTCACCTGCCAGCTGAGACTGACTCCCCACTCACCTGCCAGCTGGGACTGACCCCCACTCACCTGCCAGCCTTGACTGACCCCCACTCACCTGCCAGCTGGGACTGACCCCCTTCACCTGCCAGCTGGGACTGACCCCCACTCACCTGCCAGCTGGGACTGACCTCCCACTCACCTGCCAGCTGGGACTGACCCCCCTCACCTGCCAGCTGGGACTGACACCCCACTCACCTGCCAGCTGGAACTGACCCCCTCACCTGCCAGCTGGGACTGACACCCCACTCACCTGCCAGCTGGGACTGACCCTCATTCACCTGCTGGGACTGACACCCCCACTCACCTGCCAGCTGGGACTAACACCCCCACTCACCTGTCATCTGGGACTGATACTCCCACTCACCTGCTGGGACTGACACCCCCACTCACCTGCCAGCTGGGACTGACACCCCCACTCACCTGTCAGCTGGGACTGATACTCCCACTCACCTGCTGGGACTGATACCCCTACTCACCTGCCAGCTGGGACTGAGACCCCCACTCACCTGGCAGCTGGGACTAACCCCCTACTAACCTGCTAGCTTGGTCTGATCCTCCACTCACTTAGCACCTGAGATTGACCCCCACTCACCTAGCAGCAGGGACTGACCCCTCCCTCATTCACCTGGCAGCTGGGACTGATAAATCATCCACTCAGACTGTAAATATTTCTCTTTGTAATTTAAGCTTATATGACCTACGTCTGATGAGGGTGTCAGACCGAAAACGCAATATACAAATCAACATTTATTCTGCCTTTGTTTACATGCGGGTTTTCTCATTCAACTGAGAAGTGTTCACGACGCTTTGTTGATTTTTTATTTTGTCTTTGTCTTTATTCTTGGCCCCTCTTCCTCGTCTCATTCACCTGGGCATTTTTGGGGGGTTATAGGCTAGCAAGGATTTGAAGGGAAAGGATTGGGTTAGGATGGAGTAGCGTAAAGGTTTTTGGGTAAATAGGAAGAGATAGCTAAGAAAGAGTGAGTGGCCTGACCACTTTAGGTTATGTTGTTAAGCTGTTTGTATCACCTAGGGAAGAATGTTTGGCGCTTACCTAATGTCCTCTCCTCGTCTTATTCTCTGGTTTTACCTAACTTCCTCTCCTCTTATCTCCTCACAGCACGCAAACAACGTGCGACGACTGGCTGAGGAGAAGCGTCACCAGCAGCACGACCAGCAGCAGCAGGTCGGTGGGGGTCGTAGGTTTTCCAGTAAGTGGGAGATCCCTCAGTACGACGTAGTCTACAGGCAGGACGTCACTCCTGGCTCCTTCTTCGCCCGAGACAACGTGCACAACTTCATCTCGTGGTGCCGAGACCTGGGCATCTACGAGGTGCTGCTTTTTGAGACGGATGACCTGGTGCTCAGGAAGAACGAAAAACATGTCATTCTGTCCCTGCTGGAAGTGGCTCGCCGTGGTGCACGGTTAGTCAATATTATTGTTTTCGAACACTCCTCTTGTGAACAGACTGACTGGTGTTGAAGAAGCCAGGCTTAGGCTTGGTTACATATACTAACTGATATTGTAATAACCAGGCTTAAGCTTGGTTACAAGTACATCTGGCAGTTTGGGAGACATAGATGATGATCAGACCAAATGCAAAGTACGTGGCCAGCCCTGTAGTGACTATCTTGAACACTATGTATGTGCCTAATTGTCCACTGATTCAGGAATATAGAGATAGACAGTATAATAACCTGTGATATGTCAAGATATCTGCTTAATGAAAATAAGATACTAGACATATGAAGCAAATTTCCTAAATTTCCTTGTAACAGATGTAGTCCTGTTAACCTTTTTGGGGCCTAGTTCCTAGGCCTTTTTTGTACCCATATGCTCTTGCGCTACCCTCCACAGGATGGATATACCGTGCATAATAAACTAGCAACTTCGGTGGCAAAATGTAAAACCCTCTTCTCTCCGCTTCCCTTTTCCTCCTTTTCCATCAGGTGCCCTATAAATTTTAGAGTTTCCTTTTTATTTATGTTTTCTTCTGCTTTCTCGTCTCATATTTTTATTCTTTCTGCTTTCCTTTCAATACGCTTCGACTATCAATATAATAAGTACTTACGCTATCATGACTGGATGCAGCCATAGGGTGCGGGTACACTATTCTCTGTGGTAGCTGCATGATGGCTACACACACACTGTGAGGCTGTCCTGTTCTCTGTGGTAGTTACACTGGAGAAAGACTGGAGGTGTGCTGCTACATGATAGTTATATAGAGGGAAGCTAGCTAGATTTATGTTATTCCATCACACAGGATGGAATTTTCCCTCTCGTGTTTCATCACACAGGATGGGTTTATCCCTCTCACAGTCCATCACACAGGATGGGTGTTTCCCTCTCACAGTCCATCACACAGGATGGGTGTTTCCCTCTCACAGTCCATCACACAGGATGGGTGTTTCCCTCTCACAGTCCATCACACAGGATGGGTGTTTCCCTCTCACAGTCCATCACACAGGATGGGTGTTTCCCTCTCATAGTCCATCACACAGGATGGGTTTCCCCTCGTATTCCATCATGCAGGGTAGGTCTCATGCGTCAGGCTATGACATCTGTCAGCCTGAGCTGGGAGACTTCAGAAAAGCGGTGAGGATGTGGTCATTCCACCTAGAAGTATAGAATAGGTTAGGATGGGAAGTCGGTGGACAGAATTAAGGTTAAGTACTGGGAGAACCTATGACTTTTCCACGACATCAATAAGAATAATAATAATATAATGATAATGATAATATAATAATTATAGTTATAATAATAATAATTGTGATCACAATAGTTCTTTATCAAACATCATAGTTAATTTTTTTTGCACATTATTTCTTAGCATGAAACTGACTGATTATTATGATAAAGTCAGAGTATTTTTACTAATATCATCTTATCATCAATAGTCATTCGTGGGTTTTGTCAAGATAGCAGTTATTTTCTTGTTGATAATCTAGATGATGTAGTTGTTGCGGTTACATGGTATCAGATACTATAAACAATGACGTGATTTGTTACAAAGAACAATACCATGACTGGAACAGTGCAGAAATAGCCCGCACATAAGACAGACAGAGAGAGAGAGAGAGAGAGAGAGAGAGAGAGAGAGAGAGAGAGAGAGAGAGAGAGAGAGAGAGAGAGATCTTACGATGACGTTTCAGTCCCACTTGTTAAACAACCACATGTGTTGTCACTCGTGCAGTTTAAGTGAGCGTTTGGCTTCAAGCGCGTCATTAGCATGACTAATTATAATGGTCCGGTGATCATTGGCTGGAGAGTAAGACTGAGCAAGCCATCCCACCTACCTCTCAGTTACACTTATGTGAGTATCTCTTACTTATGGTGTGCAGCTAATTTCTCGATTATCTTTAGGTTCGCTTAGGTAAGGTTAGGTTAAGTTAGGTTAGGTTAGGCTAAGTTAATTTACGCTAGATTAGGTTAGGGTAAGTTAGGGTAGGTTAGGTTAACTTAGGTTAAGCTAGGTTTGGTCAGGTTAAGTTAACTTAGATTAGGATAATTTAGGATGGGTTAGATTAAGTTAGGCAAGGTTAAGTTAGATTAGGTTTAGTTAGGGAAGGTTAACTTCTGTTAGGTCATGTCAGGTTAGGTTAGGATAGGTCATGTCAGGTTACGTCATATCAGGTTAGGTTAGGTTTTGTCAGGTTATGTTAGGTCATGTCAGGTTAGGTTAGGTCATGTCACGTTAGGTCTTGTCAGGTTAAGTTAGGTCATGTAAGGTTAGGTTAGGTTCGGTCATGTCAGGTTAGGTTAAGTCATGTCATGTTAGGTTAGGTTAGAACATAAGAACGAAGGAACACTGCAGAAGGCCTACTGGCCCATGCGAGGCAGGTCCAAGTCTCCTACCGGCTTAAGCCAATGCACCCAACCTAGTCAGGTCAGGTCACATTGACTTAAGGGAGGAACACGGCAACCGACCTGGTAGCACAAGCTATCAGGTCCAACTCACACCCACCCACATCCACTCATGTATTTATCCAACCTATTTTTAAAGCTACACAACGTTCTGGCCTCTATAACTGTACTCGGGAGTTTGTTCCACTCATCCACAACTCTATTACCAAACCAGTACTTTCCTATATCCTTCCTGAATCTGAATTTTTCCAACTTAAAACCATTGCTGCGAGTCCTGTCTAGGCTAGGTCATGTCAGGTTAGGTTAGGTCATGTCAGGTTAGGTTAGGTCACATTAGGTTAGGTCTTGTCAGGTTAGGTTAGGTCATGTCAGGTTAGGTTAGGTTAGGTCATGTCAAGTTAGGTTAGGCCATGTCATGTTAGGTTAGGTCATGTCAGGTTAGGTTAGGTCATGTCAGGTTAGGTTAGGTCATGCCAGGTTAGGTTAGGTTAGGTCAGGTTAGGTTAGGTCATATCAGGTTAGGTTAGGTCATGTCAGGTTAGGTCATGTCAGGTTAGGTTAGGTCATGTCAGGTTAGGTTAGCTAATGTCAGGTTAGGTTAGGCTAGGTCATGCTAGGTTAGGATAGGTCAGGTTAGGTCAGGTCAGGTTAGGTCATGTCATGTTAGGTTAGGTCATGTCAGGTTAGGTTAAGTTAAAACATATCAGGTTAGGTTAGGTTAGGTCATGTCAGGTTAGGTCATGTCAGGTTAGGTTAAGTCATGTCAGGTTAGGTTAGGTCAAGTCAGGTAAGCTTAGGTTAGGTCATGTCAGGTGAGGTTAGGTCATGTCAGGTTAGATTAGGTAATGTCAGGTTAGGTTAGGTCATGTCAGGTTAGGTTAGGTCATGTCAGGTTAGGTTAGGTCATGTCAGGTTAGGTCATGTTAGGTTAGGTTAGGTCATGTCAGGTTAGGTTAGGTCATGTCAAGTTAGGTTAGGTCATGTCAGGTTAGGTTAGGCCATGTCAGGTTAGGTTAGGTCATGTCAGGTTAGGTTAGGCCATGTCAGGTTAGGTTAGGTCATGTCAGGTTAGGTTAGGTCATGTCAGGTTAGGTTAGGTCATATCAGGTTAGGTAGGTCATGTCAGGTTAGGTTAGGTCATGCCAGGTTAGGTTAGGTCATGTCAGGTTAGGTTAGGTCATGTCAGGTTAGGTTAGGTCATGTCAGGTTAGGTTAGGCCATGTCAGGTTAGGTTAGGTCATGTCAGGTTAGGTTAGGCCATGTCAGGTTAGGTTAGGTCATGTCAGGTTAGGTTAGGCCATGTCAGGTTAGGTTAGGTCATGTCAGGTTAGGTTAGGTCATGTCAGGTTAGGTTAGGTCATGTCAGGTTAGGTCATGTCAGGTTAGGTTAGGTCATGTCAGGTTAGGTTAGGTCATGTCAGGTTAGGTTAGGTCATGTCAGGTTAGGTTAGGTCATGTCAGGTTAGGTTAGGTCATATCAGGTTAGATTAGGTCATGTCAGGTTAGGTTAGGTCATGTCAGGTTAGGTTAGGCCATGTCAGGTTAGGTTAGGTCATGTCAGGTTAGGTTAGGCCATGTCAGGTTAGGTTAGGTCATGTCAGGTTAGGTTAGGTCATGTCAGGTTAGATTAGGTCATGTCAGGTTAGGTTAGGTCATGTCAGGTTAGGTTAGGCCATGTCAGGTTAGGTTAGGTCATGTCAGGTTAGGTTAGGCCATGTCAGGTTAGGTTAGGTCATGTCAGGTTAGGTTAGGTCATGTCAGGTTAGGTTAGGTCATGTCAGGTTAGGTTAGGTCATGTCAGGTTAGGTTAGGCCATGTCAGGTTAGGTTAAGTTGTCTTGTACCTGACAAGATAGTCAGTTACAACCTACATAACTATGAGATATAAAGTATAAATCCGAGAGTGCTGAAGCACTGAGCGAAGCTTCACTGAACTCTCATATTTTCACTGTTGAAGATACCTTCATCAGTCACATATCTGACTGTACAGCAGTGAAATGATGCCTGTGTAGACAACCTTGGTCACTTCTAGTGTGTCTCTCACTAACCCAGGACAGCACTTAATTATACCTAGGTTAACTAAGTGACATTATCAGTCCTCGGTTTTTAACAGTTATCTTACAATGTTAACTTTGATCCTATATTAAAACTTTGGCATACGGAAAAAACTGAATATTTTTTTTAACTATTTTGCTCCTTATCCTACCCCCCCCCAAAAAAAAACACTTTTTCCTCCCTCCTTTCTTTGGAGGGAGGTGGAGGGAGGGTGCTGGAGGGAGGGAGGTGGAGGGATGGTGGTAGAGGGACAGTGGTAGAGGGAGGGAGGTGGAAGGATGGTGGTGGAGGGAGGGTGGTAGAGGGAGGGAGGTGGAGGGATGGTGGTGGAGGGATTGTGGTGGAGGGAGGGTGGTGAAGGGAGGGAGGTGGAGGGAGGGAGGTGGAGGGAGGGTGGTGGAGGGAGGGTGGTGGAGGGAGGGAGGTGGATGGAGGGTGGTGGAGGGAGGTGGATGGAGGGTGGTGGAGGGAGGGAGGTGGAGGGAGGGTGGTGGAGGGAGGGTGGTGGAGGGTGGGTAGTGGAGGGAGGGTGGTGGAGGGAGGGTGGTGGAGGGAGGGAGGTGGAAGGAGGGTGGTGGAAGGAGGGTGATGGAGGGAGGGTGGTGGAGGGAGGGTGGTGGAGGGAGGATAGTGGAGGGAGTGTAGTGGAGGGAAGGTGGTGGAGAGAGGGTAGTGGGGAAGGGTGGTGGAGGGAGGGAGGTGGAGGGAGGGTGGTGGAGGGAGGGAGGTGGAGGGAGGGTGGTGGAGGGGGGGTGGTGGAGGGAGGGAGGTGGAGGGAGGGTGGTGGAGGGAGGGAGGTGAGGGAGGGAATTGGAAGGAGGGTGATGGAGGGAGGGTGATGGAGGGAGGGTGGTGGAGGGAGGGTGATGGAGGGAGGGTGATGGAGGGAGGGTTGTGGAAGAAGGGTGATGGAGGGAGGGTGGTGGAGGGAGGGTGGTGAAAGGAGGGTGATGGAGGGAGGGTGATGGAGGGAGGGTGGGTGGAGGGAGGGTGGTGGAGAGAGGGTGGTGGAGAGAGGGTGGTGGAGAGAGGGTGGTGGAGGGAGGGTGGGTGGAGGGAGGGTGGTGGAGGGAGGGTGGTGGAGGGAGGGTGATGGAGGAAGGGTGATGGAGGGAGGGTGGTGGAGGGAGGGTGATGGAGGGAGGGTGATGGAGGAGGGAGTGGTGGAGAGAGGGTGGTGGAGAGAGGGTGGTGGAGAGGAGGGTGGTGGAGGGAGGGTGGTGGAGGGAGGGTGGTGGAGGAGGGTGATGGAGGGAGGGTGGTGGAGGGAGGGTGGTGGAGGAGGGTGATGGAGGAAGGGTGGTGGAGGGAGGGTGGTGGAGGGAGGGTGGTGGAGGGAGGGTGGTGGAGGGAGGGTGGTGGAGGGAGGGTGATGGAGGAAGGGTGGTGGAGGGAGGGTGGTGGAGGGAGGTGGTGGAGGGAGGGTGGTGGAGGGAGGGTGATGGAGGAGGGTGGTGGAGGGAGGGTGGTGGAGGGGAGGGTGGTGGAGGGAGGGTGGTGGAGGGAGGGTGATGGAGGAAGGGTGGTGGAGGGAGGGTGGTGGAGGAGAGGGTGGTGGAGGGAGGGTGATGGAGGAAGGGTGGTGGAGGGAGGGTGGTGGAGGGAGGGTGGTGGAGGGAGGGTGGTGGAGGGAGGGTGATGGAGGAAGGGTGGTGGAGGGACGGAGGTTGATTATTCAGGTATCCAGGAAATTCTGTTAAATAATTGTCCACAAAAAGTCTAAGAAGAGAAATATTGTGTTAAGCACATTGTGAGGCTTCGTATTTTACTAAGATAAAAGAATGTGTGAAGGAAGATGTGAGAGTTGTTATTACCCGGAGAACCTGTCACTACTAACACCTCTAGCAACGACCACCTGCAACACTGACCAACTGCAACACCGACCAACTGCAACAACAAGGAACAACAACAAAGAACAACAGCAACAAGCAACAGCAGCAACAAGCGTCTGTGGCAACAAGGAACAAAGAACAGCAGCAACAAGGAACAGCAGCAACAAGTAACAAAAGCAACAAGTAACAACGGCAATAAGGAACTGCATAGTAAATTGTAAAGTACATGGGTGTGTGGTGGTTCGTGTACTAGCACTGCCTCTGAGAGTAAGATGCTTCCTACGTAGTGTACTAGCACTGCCTCTGAGAGTAAGATGCTTCCTACGTAGTGTACTAGCACTGCCTCTGAGAGTAAGATGCTTCCTACGTAGTGTACTAGCACTGCCTCTGAGAGTAAGATGCTTCCTACGTAGTGTACTAGCACTGCCTCTGAGAGTAAGATGCTTCCTACGTAGTGTACTAGCACTGCCTCTGAGAGTAAGATGCTTCCTACGTAGTGTACTAGCACTGCCTCTGAGAGTAAGATGCTTCCTACGTAGTGTACTAGCACTGCCTCTGAGAGTAAGATGCTTCCTACGTAGTGTACTAGCACTGCCTCTGAGAGTAAGATGCTTCCTACGTAGTGTACTAGCACTGCCTCTGAGAGTAAGATGCTTCCTACGTAGTGTACTAGCACTGCCTCTGAGAGTAAGATGCTTCCTACGTAGTGTACTAGCACTGCCTCTGAGAGTAAGATGCTTCCTACGTAGTGTACTAGCACTGCCTCTGAGAGTAAGATGCTTCCTACGTAGTGTACTAGCACTGCCTCTGAGAGTAAGATGCTTCCTACGTAGTGTACTAGCACTGCCTCTGAGAGTAAGATGCTTCCTACGTAGTGTACTAGCACTGCCTCTGAGAGTAAGATGCTTCCTACGTAGTGTACTAGCACTGCCTCTGAGAGTAAGATGCTTCCTACGTAGTGTACTAGCACTGCCTCTGAGAGTAAGATGCTTCCTACGTAGTGTACTAGCACTGCCTCTGAGAGTAAGATGCTTCCTACGTAGTGTACTAGCACTGCCTCTGAGAGTAAGATGCTTCCTACGTAGTGTACTAGCACTGCCTCTGAGAGTAAGATGCTTCCTACGTAGTGTACTAGCACTGCCTCTGAGAGTAAGATGCTTCCTACGTAGTGTACTAGCACTGCCTCTGAGAGTAAGATGCTTCCTACGTAGTGTACTAGCACTGCCTCTGAGAGTAAGATGCTTCCTACGTAGTGTACTAGCACTGCCTCTGAGAGTAAGATGCTTCCTACGTAGTGTACTAGCACTGCCTCTGAGAGTAAGATGCTTCCTACGTAGTGTACTAGCACTGCCTCTGAGAGTAAGATGCTTCCTACGTAGTGTACTAGCACTGCCTCTGAGAGTAAGATGCTTCCTACGTTGTGTACTAGCACTGCCTCTGAGAGTAAGATGCTTCCTACGTAGTGTACTAGCACTGCCTCTGAGAGTAAGATGCTTCCTACGTAGTGTACTAGCACTGCCTCTGAGAGTAAGATGCTTCCTACGTAGTGTACTAGCACTGCCTCTGAGAGTAAGATGTTCCTACGTAGTGTACTAGCACTGCCTCTGAGAGTAAGATGCTTCCTACGTAGTGTACTAGCACTGCCTCTGAGAGTAAGATGCTTCCTACGTAGTGTACTAGCACTGCCTCTGAGAGTAAGATGCTTCCTACGTAGTGTACTAGCACTGCCTCTGAGAGTAAGATGCTTCCTACGTAGTGTACTAGCACTGCCTCTGAGAGTAAGATGCTTCCTACGTAGTGTACTAGCACTGCCTCTGAGAGTAAGATGCTTCCTACGTAGTGTACTAGCACTGCCTCTGAGAGTAAGATGCTTCCTACGTAGTGTACTAGCACTGCCTCTGAGAGTAAGATGCTTCCTACGTAGTGTACTAGCACTGCCTCTGAGAGTAAGATGCTTCCTACGTAGTGTACTAGCACTGCCTCTGAGAGTAAGATGCTTCTACGTAGTGTACTAGCACTGCCTCTGAGAGTAAGATGCTTCCTACGTAGTGTACTAGCACTGCCTCTGAGAGTAAGATGCTTCCTACGTAGTGTACTAGCACTGCCTCTGAGAGTAAGATGCTTCCTACGTAGTGTACTAGCACTGCCTCTGAGAGTAAGATGCTTCCTACGTAGTGTACTAGCACTGCCTCTGAGAGTAAGATGCTTCCTACGTAGTGTACTAGCACTGCCTCTGAGAGTAAGATGCTTCCTACGTAGTGTACTAGCACTGCCTCTGAGAGTAAGATGCTTCCTACGTAGTGTACTAGCACTGCCTCTGAGAGTAAGATGCTTCCTACGTAGTGTACTAGCACTGCCTCTGAGAGTAAGATGCTTCCTACGTAGTGTACTAGCACTGCCTCTGAGAGTAAGATGCTTCCTACGTAGTGTACTAGCACTGCCTCTGAGAGTAAGATGCTTCCTACGTAGTGTACTAGCACTGCCTCAGAGTAAGATGCTTCCTACGTAGTGTACTAGCACTGCCTCTGAGAGTAAAATGCTTCCAACATACTAGCTCCAGGCACATTCATTATTACCTATTCTCGGAGAGGAGGGAAGGTCACGAGGACAGGAGCTAGAGAGAATAAGCATTTGAGAAATGTTAAGGAAAATGTCGTTAGAAATTGGAGAAGAAAGTGTAGTGTGTTGGGAGGAAGGATTACAAAGGCTAGGAAGTACCTAGTTATTAACCCTGAAGTTCACTTTAAAATCCTAATGTATTTAAGGATTAAAATAAGCTCTCTGGGTATAAACACTGGAGAGGTACACAGTGGAGCGAGGTGTCGTTACTGACCAGAACTCTGTTGTTGATCGTGTTACATAAACTTCCAGTGATTGTAACATAGATCAGCTTCCAGTTTTGTAACATGCGCTAACTTCTAGTATTGTAACATAGGATAGCAGGCTAGCTTCCGGTGGTTTTTACATAGACTAGCTTCCACCGATTGTAATGTACACTAGCTTCTAGTATTGTTACATAGACTAGCTTCCAGTGGCTGTTACATAGACTAGCTTCCAGTGGTTGTAATATATACTAGCTTCAAGTGCTGTTAGAGTAGCTTCCAGTCGTTGTTACACAGATTAACTTCCAGTGGCTGTTACATAGACTAGTTTCCAGTTGTTTTAGTGTGTTACTGATCAACTTAGGCTTCGAACTGCATTTCTATAACATTGTTTCAATATTTACTTCTCTCCTAATGTTATTCATAATGCTAGACATAGATACACTAGAGTTATATTTTACATTTTCCTTCAGAGGGTGCATAATAAAGATATTAAACTATCTACTAACTTCAGGGTACTTTCTTCGGCTAACTTATCAACCTTATCATGAAGGTGTAATCCAGCGTGTGATGGAATCTATAACAACTGTATATTAATTCCCTTTTTCCAGGATTTGTGATTATCTATAACTGGTTTCTCCATTGAGTATGTTGTTAGAGTCATTATGCAAGTCAAGAGCCTTCGGTGATGACATAGAATCAGTAATAGTCATATAGTCAAGCCTAGCCCAGAAGAGCCATTATCTGTTTTTTTTACATGGAAACCAATTTATTTGTTAAATTGACAGCTTAAAAGTTACAGCAGCCCAAAGTGAAAAAATATAAAGCTTTCTCTTAATAAATCCCATCAACACTGAAAGTTTGAAATTTATCGGCAAAGGCATTCCCCAGTATTTGATTCCAAGATTTTTTAATATTTTCATTATAATTTCAAATTTGTGCCTCCGAAGTCTGAACTTACAGTGTCACCCTTCTGGACCACATCACTAGTGGCCCGTAATATTCTGACGCCGGTAAGACGAGGCTGTCTTTAATTACTGAATGGAAATCAGAATCGTTATTTTAATAAAATTATTAAATTGGGAAATATGTGGCGCAATAAAGTGAATGTTGCTCTGTGGATAACACAGAAGAGTCAGTCTCCAGTTATTCACAAGGATTCCATCAATTTCAAGTTTTATAAACTAATTTATTATATGAACAAATTTGCCCACACACAAACTAAAGCTAATGGGAACTATCCTGGTCAAAATATATATCACCCATTAAATATTGAAACTCTTCAGAGGTAGACTCGTATATATTTAACAGGAATAAAAAAAATAACTATTTTAAAAATAAACTTTAGAGATGTGCTCCAACACACTTGAATTTCACTGTCTTTATCGAATTAAGGGACACATTTTTTTTTTTGAACTTTTGGAGTTATTCCAGGAAACCGGAAATGGGTTCTGTAACGTTGGTCATAAGGTACCTTCACAAGGCAGTTGCTCCAAGAATTTTGCTCTAGTTACAGTACACCAGTGTTGAAATTTTGAAGTCGAGTGGATGAGACCTTCTAGTGTTAATAGCGAAATAAAAGCGAGAAAATGGAGGAAAGACATAAAAGAAAAAATCAGTCATCCATAAAATAATAATGATAATAATAATTGAAGTATTGAACCGTGCAGAAGTTTAATTTAGCATTTTGTGATACAGGTTCGGAATGGCAGCTCCTCTGTTGGTACAGATGGAGGCTGACATTGACCGGGAGCTAGAGCAGGAACGTCTGGCTGAAGAGCGTGCTGAGAACGGTGGTCAGTTGAACGGTGAAGACGAGTCTTGGAATCACGACAGCCACGACCTGTCGCCGCCTGAGCCTCCCAAGATGTTCTATGGTCCACAGCCTCAGATCATCACCAACGACCTCAAGAGTCTCGACGAAATGGTGAGTACCTGTGTAGTGTTGTGGTGCTTCTTGTGGCCTCGGCTGGCTGGTGCTTCTTGTGGCCACTGCTGGCTATATCGCTGTGGCCACTGCTGGGTGTGTCACTGTGGCCACTGCTGGCTGTGTCACTGTGGCCACTGCTGGCTGTGTCACTGTGGCCACTGCTGGTGTGTCACTGTGGCCACTGCTGGCTGTGTCACTGGCCATAGCTGGTGCTTGCCATTCACTACGTTTGATGTATGTCTTTCTACTCTTACCCCGCTAAATGGCAGAAATGTTTTTATTTTGGCTTCAGTCACGCGAGTTGTGCAGTATTCCCTCTTACCCGACTGCCATGTTACCGCAGGGTGCTATATCTTACCCTGGGACTTGAAATTACTGCGGTTCGAGAATATCATCCTCACCTCTGTATATGTTTTGAGAAGACAGAATGCTGAAGTGACAGTTATCTAGATTCCAGTTCGTCTCTAGCACTTGGCGATCTACACGTGGTGGTTTATCTTTCAGTTAGTAAAATTCGGGGAATATAATGCTAAAAGTAGAATGCTTGACGTTCAACAAAACATCAGCCACTGGCGTTTTAAAATATGTTGCGAGAAGAGCCGTGGTGAGTGCTAGTTGCTGGCAGTGAAGAGCCAGTCTCAGTCACAGTGAGTGCGGATAAGTAGTGTCCGCCGCAGCCTACCTGCACAGGCAATTTTCCTACACATTTAACAGGAAAAGTACAGAATAATTCGTTGTAAATCGCCTTGTGTAATTACCCTGACGTCATCGATCGAACACCAGTCACACTGCAGCTTTCTCGTATCATTGTGTATAATACAGCCATCAGTTGTATTGGCTGTATTATGCAACCATAAGTTGTATTATCACCTTGCATCTCCTCCTACACATTTTCATCACCTCATATTTATGACTCCATACTTACTATAACAATGAAAAATGTTCATGAACCAAAGTATTTGATTCTAACATCTTGACAGTGAGTCAAAAAGATTGACAATACAATCACAGACAGGCGATCTTAAGAATGCAAAACAAACTACGGGGAATGGAAATCTTCAGCTCGAGTACTTTCACAGGTCTCCGTGCGTCACCAGGAGCTATGCAGTGTTGCAAGAGTAGCAACGGAGGAAATGAGGGAAAGTTTTCTCAAAGTTACCTCCTGATGACACACTGATGCCGAATAGGTAAAACTTCGTGGTTACAATATTATATATACTGCTCGTGGAGGCGAGTATAGCCAAACGGGGAGTAGAATGAAATTAGCTCTGAGGCACCCAAACCATCGTATGTCCTGGGATCACGGTAAAACACCTAGCACTGCTGGGTGCTTGATTCTTGTAGGATTTGGTGGTCTTGTGGCTTAGAGCGTCATGTGATTTTCGCTCACTATGATGCGGGTCAACACGACATGGGTTCAAGTTAGTCGCAATGTTGTTTTTGGTAAACTAAACAGTCGGTTGGTTAATGATGTTTGAAGCCTATCGACTTCACGAGGGTCATTTAGGCTGTGTCGTACATTCATCACCAGACAAGAATACTTTAATTTCTAAAATAGGGATTAAGGTGAACTTTCACTGTATATAAACTGAGAGACATACACACGTCTCGGTGTATATATCCTGTGTATGTATAACAGCGAGAACCTAACACAACATTTGACTCAATGGTCACTTGGAGAGACTCACCTTGTCGGTGAGACGTTGTAAGACTTATTACTTTTGTTTCAGTATTACCCATCCTCGCTCCACCTCACCCGGCGCTCTAATGTGGGGGTGCCACTCACAGTGCCACTCTCCACTGCCACTCTTCATACAGTGCCACTTCACACAGAGTAACACTTTCCACACAGTGCCACTCCACACGGGGTAGCCTGTATTGCTTGTGAAGTGCCACAATACCCTGGTTGTAACAGTTTACAACTAACCCACAATACCCTGGCTGTAACAGTTTACAACTAACCCTCAATACCCTGGCTGTAACAGTTTACAACTAACTCACAATACCCTGGCTGTAACAGTTTACAACTAACCCTCAATACCCTGGCTGTAACAGTTTACAACTAACCCTCAATACCCTGGCTGTAACAGTTTACAACTAACCCTCAATACCCTGGCTGTAACAATTTACAACTAACCCGCAATACCTTGGTTGTAACAGTTTACAACTAACGCACAGTGCCCTGGCTGTAACAGTTTACAACTAATCCACAATACCTTGGTTGTAACAGTTTACAACTAATCCACAATGCCCTGGCTGTAACAATTTACAACTAACCCATAATACCCTGGCTGTAAGAATTTACAGCTAACCCACAATACCCTGGCTGTAACAATTTACAACTAACCCACATACCCTGGCTGTAACAATTTACAACTAACCCACAATACCCTGGCTGTAACAATTTACAACTAACCCACAATACCCTGGCTGTAACAATTTACAACTAACCCACAATACCCTGGCTGTAACAATTTACAACCCACAATACATTGGCTGTAACAATTTACAACTAACCCACAATACCCTGGCTGTAACAATTTACAGCTAACCCACAATACCCTGGCTGTAACAATTTACAACTAACCCACAATACCCTGGCTGTAACAATTTACAACTAACCCACAATACCCTGGCTATAACAATTTACAACTAAACCACAATACCCTGGCTGTAACAATTTACAACTAACCCACAATACCCTGGCTGTAACAATTTACAACCCACAATACCTTGGCTGTAACAATTTACAACTAACCCACAATACCCTGGCTGTAACAATTTACAACTAACCCACAATACCCTGGCTGTAACAATTTACAACCCACAATACCTTGGCTGTAACAATTTACAACTAACCCATAATACCCTGGCTGTAACAATTTACAACCCACAATACCTTGGCTGTAACAATTTACAACTAACCCACAATACCTTGGCTGTAACAATTTACAACTAACCCACAATACCTTGGCTGTAACAATTTACAACTAACCCACAATACCCTGGCTGTAACAATTTACAACTAACCCACAATACCTTGGCTGTAACAATTTACAACTAACCCACAATAACCTGACAGTCACAGTAACGGGGTCGAGAAATGTGGGTGTTTTTTTTTTCAGGTTTTTTTTTTTTTGGTATCCTGCTCTGCCCTAAGCCTGTAGCAGTTCAGGCCAGTGTGGTCTTGACGACCTGCTATGGGGGATAATCTCGGTGATACAGGGTCTGACCTGCCAGTCTGGTCTTGACGACCAGGTCAGTGTTGAACCCCGGTCTGACTCTCTAAGTGTGGTCTTGAAGACCTGGTCTGAGTCACGTCAGTGTGGTCAAGGTCTTATCACTGACGGAGGGGGTCCTAGATGGGACAGGTGAGATAAGAGATTTAGTCTCCTTCAAGACACCTGGCCGGATGTTGACAAGAGACAGTGAATGACGTCAGGTGCCAGAAGGTATGAAACACAGGAAGAAGACATCTTGTCAACACCAAGAAGCACAGTAAGAAGACATTTTGTCAACACCAAGAAGCACAGTAAGAAGACATTTTGTCAACACCAAGAAGCACAGTAAGAAGACATTTTGTCAACACCAAGAAGCACAGTAAGAAGACATTTTGTCAACACCAAGAAGAGCAGGAGAAAATCATCTTGTCAACACCAAGAAGCACAGTAAGAAGACATTTTGTCAACACCAAGAAGAGCAGGAGAAAATCATCTTGTCAACACCAAGAAGCACAGTAAGAAGACATCTTGTCAACACCAAGAAGCACAGTAAGAAGATATTTTGTCAACACCAAGAAGAGCAGGAGAAAATCATCTTGTCAACACCAAGAAGCACAGTAAGAAGACATTTTGTCAACACCAAGAAGAGCAGGAGAAAATCATCTTGTCAACACCAAGAAGCACAGTAAGAAGACATTTTGTCAACACCAAGAAGAGCAGGAGAAAATCATCCTTGTCAACACCAAGAAGCACAGTAAGAAGACATCTTGTCAACACAAGAAGAGCAGGAGGAAAATCATCTTGTCAACACCAAGAAGCACAGTAAGAAGACATTTTGTCAACACAAGAAAAGAGCAGGAGGAAATTTATCTTGTCAACACCAAGAAGCACAGTAAGAAGACATTTTGTTTACACCAAGATGAGCAGGAGAAAATCATCTTGTCAACACCAAGAAGCACAGTAAGAAGACATTTTGTCAACACCAAGAAGCAGCAGGAGAAATCATCTTGTCACACAAGAAGCCAGTAAGAAGACATTTTGTCAACACAGAAGAGCAGGAGAAAATCATCTTGTCAACACAAGAAGCACAGTAAGAAGACATTTTGTCAACACCAAGAAGAGCAGGAGAAAATCATCTTGTCAACACCAAGAAACACCACAGTAAGAAGATATTTTGTCAACACCAAGAAGAGCAGGAGAAAATCATCTTGTCAACACCAAGAAGCACAGTAAGAAGACATTTTGTCAACACCAAGAAAGAGCAGGAGAAAATCATCTTGTCAACACCAAGAAGCACAGTAAGAAGACATTTTGTCAACACCAGAAGAGCAGGAGAAAATCATCTTGTCAACACCAAGAAGCACAGTAAGAAGACATTTTGTCAACACCAAGAAGAGCAGGAGAAAATCATCTTGTCAACACCAAGAAGCACAGTAAGAAGACATCTTGTCAACACCAAGAAGCACAGTAAGAAGACATCTTGTCAACACCAAGAAGCACAGTAAGAAGATATTTTGTCAACACCAAGAAGAGCAGGAGAAAATCATCTTGTCAACACCAAGAAGCACAGTAAGAAGACATTTTGTCAACACCAAGAAGAGCAGGAGAAAATCATCTTGTCAACACCAAGAAGCACAGTAAGAAGACATTTTGTCAACACCAAGAAGAGCAGGAGAAAATCATCTTGTCAACACCAAGAAACACACAGTAAGAAGACATTTTGTCAACACCAAGAAGAGCAGGAGAAAATCATCTTGTCAACACCAAGAAACACACAGTAAGAAGATATCTTATTAACACCAATAATAATAATGATAAGAACAAGAAGAAGAAGTAGAAGAGGAAGAATTATAATAATAATAATAGCAGCAATAATAATAATAATAATAATAATAATAATAATAATAATAATAATAGCAATACCGTACGTTCAATAATGCCAGATGTTATTCCTAGCTTTGATAGCATGTCATACACATTCGATTTAACAAATCTTATTTACATTAATTATATTTGTATACACATTCAGAAGTTAGAATGTGTCACTACTGCATGTGTCAGCAACATATGTGTACTCATTAGTTACGTGTGAAACATACAGTACCTGGATTATACCTGGAAGGAATTCCGGGGGTCGGCGCCCCCGCGGTCCCCGAACCTGGGGACTATCTTACATAGTCCTCATGTAAGATAGTCACCAGGTAAGATAGTTCCCATGTAAGATGGTCACCAGGAAATTAGTCTCACGCAATATAGTCACCAGGTAAGATAGTCACCAGGTAGATAGTCGCCAGGTAAGATAGTCACCAGGTAAGATAGTCACCAGGTAAGATAGTCGCCAGGTGAGATTGTCACCAGGTAAGATAGTCACCAGGTAAGATAGTCGCCAGGTGAGATTGTCACCAGGTAAGATAGTCACCAGGTAAGATAGCCACCAGGTAAGATAGTCGCCAGGTAAGATAGTCACCAGGTAAGATAGTCACCAGGTACGATAGCCACCAGGTAAGATAGTCACCAGGTAAGATAGTCGACAGGTGAGATTGTCACCAGGTAAGATAGTCACCAGGTAAGAAGTTATTAGGGCATCCTGTACGTCTCTTGGCACGAGATTTGTATTGGTCTAGGACGTTGTGTACGTGGTCACAACTTGGTTTATAAAACACTTTGAGTGTAACAACACACTGGTGGTGTACGTGGTGACACAACACACTGGTGGTGTACGTGGTGACACAACACACTGGTGGTGTACGTGGTGACACAACACACTGGTGGTGTACGTGGTGACACAACACACTGGTGGTGTACGTGGTGACACAACACACTGGTGGTGTACGTGGTGACACAACACACTGGTGGTGTAGTGGTGACACAACAACTGGTGGTGTACGTGGTGACACAACAACTGGTGGTGTACGTGGTGACACAACAACTGGTGGTGTACGTGGTGACACAACAACTGGTGGTGTATGTGGTGACACAACAACTGGTGGTGTACGTGGTGACACAACAACTGGTGGGACGTGGTGGTGACACAATAACTAGTGTTGTGGTGTGGTGACACAACAACTGGTGGTGTGCGTGGTGACACAACACACTGGTGGGGTGCGTGGTGACACAAACACTATGGGGTGTACGTGGTGACACAACACACTGGTGGTGTACGTGGTGACACAACCCCTGGTGGTATATGGTGACACAACACACTGGTGGTGTACGTGGTGACACAACACACTGGTGGTGTACGTGGTGACACAACACACTGGTGGTGATAAGTGGTGACACAACGCACTGGTGGTGTACGTGGTGACACAACACACTGGTGGTGTACGTGGTGACACAAACACTGGTGGTATGTACTGGTGACACAACACACTGGTGGTGTACGTGGTGACACAACACACTGGTGGTGTACGTGGTGACACAACGCACTGGTGGTGTACGTGGTGACACAACACACTGGTGGTGTGCGTGGTGACACAACACACTGGTGGTATATATGGTGACACAACACACTGGTGGTGTACGGTGGTGACACAACACATGGTGGTGTCGTGGTGACACAACACACTGGTGGTGTACGTGGTGGTGACACAAACACACTGGTGGTGTAGTGGTGACACAACACACTGGTGGTGTTACCCTGGGGTGGGACACAACACACTGGTGGATGTAAACCCGGTGGTGTACTGACACAACACACTGGTGGTGTACGTGGTGACACAACACACTGGTGGTGTACGTGGTGACACAACACACTGGTGGTGTACGTGGTGACACAACACACTGGTGGTGTACGTGTGACACAAAAAACACTGGTGGTGTACGTGGTGACACAACACACTGGTGGTGTACGTGGTGACACAACAACACTGGTGGTGTACGTGGTGACACAACACACTGGTGGTGTACGTGGTGACACAACACACTGGTGGTGTACGTGGTGACACAACACACTAGTGGTGTACGTGGTGACACAACACACTGGTGGTGTACGTGGTGACACAACACACTGGTGGTGTACGTGGTGACACAACACACTGGTGGTGTACGTGGTGACACAACACACTGGTGGTGTACGTGGTGACACAACAACTGGTGGTGTACGTGGTGACACAACACACTGGTGGGGTGCGTGGTGACACAATACACTAGTGTTGTGCGTGGTGACACAACACACTGGTGGTGTACGTGGTGACACAACACACTGGTGGTGTACGTGGTGACACAACACACTGGTGGTGTACGTGGTGACACAACACACTGGTGGTGTACGTGGTGACACAACACATGGTGGTGTGTACGTGGTGACACAACACACTGGTGGTGTACGTGGTGACACAACACACTGGTGGTGTACGTGGTGACACAACACACTGGTGGTGTACGTGGTGACACAAACACACTGGTGGTGTACGTGGTGACACAACACACTGGTGGTGTACGTGGTGACACAACACACTGGTGGTGTACGTGGTGACACAACACACTGGTGGTGTACGTGGTGACACAACACACTGGTGGTGTACGTGGTGACACAAACACTGGTGGTGTTACGTGGTGACACAACACACTGGTGGTGTACGTGGTGACACAACACACTGGTGGGGTGCGTGGTGACACAACACACTGGTGGTGTACGTGGTGACACAACACACTTGGTGAAGATGAGCCTACTTTCTAGTATATTGAACATGAAGATGAGCGACAGTGATGTTAGGAAATACTTAGTGTGTCCCGTGTCAGTATATTCATCAAGTTGAACAATGAATATGAAGACAGCAGAGAAAAATAGCGTAGTCAGTTTTTAAACTAGGAATGATCGGGCTGTCGAGGCAAGCAGCACCGTTTGTAGACGGCGGCCAGGAGCTATGAATGTGCCACAGCCAACATAACCAGGTGAGTAGTGTGTCACACTCTGGCGCCATTGCTAGAGTGCTAGCGCACTCGGCTCACACACTGAGGTTCTTGATTCAATTCCCGGTACGGGTGGAGATATTGGGAGATGTTTCCATAAGAAACCTGCTCTCCCTGTTCTCCCTGTTCACCCATCAGTAAAATAGGTACCTGGGTGTTAGTTGACTGGTGTGGGTCGCATCCTAGGGACAAAATTAACGGCGGCTTTCTATATAGTACTATGTCACTCACGTCATCTATTTTCTGTATGCCTTGTACATGTACTTGTATAGAGATTATTATTATTAGCACAGTATTGATGGCAGTGTGCTCTTGATGGTCGGAGGAAACTGGGGCCCCTTGGCCTGGCGGCTAAAGCTCTCGCTTCACACGGTGGATGTCCGGGTTCGATTTCTGGCGAGGGTAGAAACATTGGGTGTTTTTCCTTACACCGGTTGTCTGTGTTCACCCATCAGTAAAATAGGTACCTGGGCATTAGTCGACTGGTGTGGGTCGCATCCTGGGACAAAATTAACCTAATTTGCCCGAAATGCTCTGCATAACAAGCGTCTTTCTATATAGTAGTATGTCATTGATGTCAGCTAGGACTGTATACCTTGTACATGTACTTGTAGAAATAAAGATATTATTATTATTATTATTATTATTATTATTATTATTATTATTATTATATTATGGATGAGATTAGAAGGCGAGGCTCGTGAGGGCCAGGGGGAGGGGGAGGACGTAAGGGGGAGAGAATCATGGAGGGGGAGTGTGTGTGGAAAGGACAACAGAATCGCCATTACGTCACTTCCGGGGGCTTGTGCGTATTGTAAATTACGTTTAAACGTCTTGGGGTGCGTGGTGGGGGAGGGGAGGGGGATGGGAAGGGAAGTTGACTGTCTTGTCTTCATCTCTGGGTGGATATGTGGGCCAAGCGGGCCGCCAGCAGCAACAGCCTGGCTTCGCCAGTAGGCAAACCCTCGAAACTAATCAAAGGTATAACCAGAGGTGAAGTGTGTGTGTGTGTGTGTGTGTGTGTGTTACTAAGGAATGCTGGTGGTTTTAGTCTTCTGGCAACACTGAAGCTGCTCATTCTTTCTTCTCTCTCTCTCTCTCTCTCTCTCTCTCTCTCTCTCTCTCTCTCTCTCTCTCTCTCTCTCTCTCTCTCTCTCTCTCTCTCTCTCATATACTTTATTTTTCTTTCCCTAACATTTCATTTGGCTCAAAACACCTACTGGTAAGGCCTAAAATCCTTTGAACTGTACTCTCTGGATCATAGGCGAGAAAGATATTACATAATTTACACTTGGTCCTAAATCTGCACTCTGAAATGGCTCCCTACGAGAACCAGAGGCTCGGTAGACGGTGCAACACACCTGCATAGAAAAGCAGATGTGCAATGATTGCACTGAGAGATAACGCAGTAAGACACGTGTGCAACACTTGGGTATCTACACGTGTGCAACACTTTGGTATCTACACGTGTGCAACACTTGGGTATCTACACGTGTGCAACACTTGGGTATCTACACGTGTGCAACACTTGGGTATCTACACGTGTGCAACACTTGGGTATCTACACGTGTGCAACACTTGGGTATCTACACGTGTGCAACACTTAAGTATCTACACGTGTGCAACACTTGGGTATCTACACGTGTGCAACACTTGGGTATCTACACGTGTGCAACACTTGGGTATCTACACGTGTGCAACACTTGGGTATCTACACGTGTGCAACACTTGGGTATTTTCACGTGTCAACACTTGGGTATTTACCACGTGTAGCAAACTGGGTATTACGTGTGCAAACTGGTGTATCTACACGTGTGCAAACTTGGTATCCTAAGTGTGCCAAATTGGGTCTCATCAACACTTACGTTATCTACACGTGTGCATGTCATTGAGTATCTAGTGTGCATACCTTGTTACACTGTACTTGGGAATTAACGTTACATTGGTATTATCACTTCATCTATTTGGGTATATCTACGTGTGATACATTTTATTACTACGTGATGAAATTGGGACGACACGTGGGCAAGATGGGGTGATCTAAGGGGAGATAGAGTATTACAGTGGACAGGGGTATGTGTGTGGAAAGGGACACAGTGTCGCAACACTTGGGGTTGTCGTATTGTAAATTACGTTTAACGTGCACACTTGGGGTGCCGTGGTGGCAAACTAGGAGTCTAACGGGGCAACTGGGATAAGGGAACTTGGGTTCTACTGTGCAACTTGGGTATCTACGTGGGAAGCGGGACCACGCGCAACAGCCTTGGCTTCTACAGTGGCAAACCTTGGGTACTATCAAGTTAACACTTAGAGGTTGAAGTGTGACACTTGGGTATTCGTGTGTGAATTGGGTGTTACGTGTTGTGCCTTGGTTTACTGTGAAACTTGGTGGTATCTAGTTTGGCAACACTTGATACGCTGGCAACATTTTCTTCCTTCTCTCTTGTATCTCACGTTCAACACTTAAGTTCTCACTCTCCTTGGGTTCTCGTTCATCCTTGGTTCTCCTTCACTCTTATCTCACTGTCACTCTCTAATATCTACACGTGTCATCACTGGTATCTCACTTGCACACTTGGGTATCTCACGTGTCACACTTGTCTCTAACTGTTAATTGGGTTACTTTCCCTAACATTTCATTTGTCAAACACTTGGTACTGTGTGCACATAAATCCTTTGAACTGGTATCTACCGGATCAACATGGGAGTACTAAGTGTGCAAAACACTTGGTTCTAATCTGTACTGTGAAATGGGCTCCTACGAGGAACAGGGATCTACACGTGTGCAAAACACTGGGTATCAATGTTGCACACTTGGAGCACGTTTAACACTGGGTATACACGTGTGCAACACTTGGGTATCTACACGTGTGCAACACTTGGGTATCTACACGTGTGCAACACTTGGGTATCTACACGTGTGCAACACTTGGGTATCTACACGTGTGCAACACTTGGGTATCTACACGTGTGCAACACTTGGGGTTTCTACACGTGTGCAACACTTGGGTATCTACACGTGTGCAACACTTGGGTATCTACACGTGTGCAACACTTGGGTATCTACACGTGTGCAACACTTGGGTATCTACACGTGTGCAACACTTGGGTATCTACACGTGTGCAACACTTGGGTATCTACACGTGTGCAACACTTGGGTATCTACACGTGTGCAACACTTGGGTATCTACACGTGTGCAACACTTGGGTATCTACACGTGTGCAACACTTGGGTATCTACACGTGTGCAACACTTGGGTATCTACACGTGTGCAACACTTGGGTATCTTTATTGTTGAAACGCTTCACCAACGCGATAGGCTTCATCAGTCAAAAACACAGGAGAGTCTATAGTGGCGAGGTAAAGATGATGTAATCAGTCCATCAACCTTGGAGAAATAGAGGTGGTCAGTCCCTCAGCCTGGAGAAGACTTCAGCTTTACCTCGTCAATCCTCCTGCTGTCTTCAGTACATTTTCCTCTGTATTTGACTGAAGAATCTTACTGCGTAGGCGAAACGTTTCAACATGAAGATACCCAACTGTTGCACATATGTCTTGCTCATCAACTTGCCGATATTTTATACCATTTTCAACTTAACGTCGTAAGTGTAAAGAGACCAAGACTCTTCAGTGGCCTCCCGTCACCTTTAGTGATGATCACCAACAGATTCCTTGCTGTCTTGAAGAACTTTGTAAGTTTTGTCTAGTTCATGATAAGCCAGGCTTTGGTGCCTACGATGGATTGCACGCAGGTATTACCAACAGCCTGTTACAACATATTTTAACAAAGAGCGTAGCACAGGATTACGCGTGCATCAGACCATCAACCAAGAGACCTTGGACCAGACTCTAGGAGTAGTGACATCTGGAATAGTCTTCAGGTATAATTTTCAGGTCTCCCGGGTGGTTCTTATAAAAGATGGTACATTGCCTCTGGTCACATAATTGTACTCGTCTAGTCATGGTTACGAGGGTCGAGTCCTGGCTCGTGTCCTCACGTCTTAAGTAGCTGTGCCTATTCTCGTGGGCCCTGCCATACACCTTCTTCAAGCTGTATGTTGAGTCATTCTACCGTTATTTCGCTATATTACTCCCGCAATACTGCGGAAATATTACCTGACATCCGTGTGGCTCATTGATGTCATCTGCTGCCATCTGTGCCGCCTTGTTCTCATTTCCTGCTTCTCAAACAGTATTTACCAGTTCACTCATCTTCATTACCAGTAAATATATCTACCCCTGTCACCAGCTTCGCATATTACCTGGTCTACCTGGGGGACCCTTGATACAAGTGAAGGAATCTTGATTAAAGCACTGGGACTTACTCTTCCGTACCTCGGAGCAAACATGTTGACCTTCAACTCTTAAGACGCCTTAAATTCCTAAGGGATTAGTCCCTTAAAAAGACTAGTCCCTTCACCTTAGCTCCGGGACTAATCTCTTTAAGAGAATCTGTACGACGTTCACGACTTGGATATGTTTGACCACATTTTGCTTATACTCTGTGATGAGTCGGGTATATATCGATGAGTTTCCGTCGGGTCTGATATATATGGTATATAGGATCATCACTGACTACATTGAGTCTGATACATGTGACATACAGGGTGCAGTAAGCCTTGAAGCTCACAGTGTTTCACATTGTTCTGTTAGTCATGCAGCTGTTGTAGTTGAGTTACCACGTGCCTAGTGGTGCTTCTGTTGCTGGTTCTGCTGGTGTTGCTGCTGCTGTTGATGGTTGTTCTGCTGGTGTTGCTGCTGCTGTTGATGGTTCTTCTGCTGGTGTTGCTGCTGCTTTTAATGGTTCTTCTGCTGGTGTTTCTGCTGCTGTTGATGGTTCTTTGTGGTGTTGCTGCTGCTGTTAAGGGTTCTTCTGCTGGTGTTGCTGCTGCTGTTGATGGTTCTTCTGCTGGTGTTGCTGCTGCTGTTAATGGTTCTTCTGCTGGTGTTGCTGCTGCTGTTAAGGGTTCTTCTGCTGGTGTTGCTGCTGCTGTTAAGGGTTCTTCTGCTGGTGTTGCTGCTGCTGTTGATGGTTCTTCTGCTGGTGTTGCTGCTGCTGTTAAGGGTTCTTCTGCTGGTGTTGCTGCTGCTGTTATGGTTTTCTGCTGGTGTTGCTGCTGCTGTTAAGGTTTCTTCTGCTTGGGGTTGCTGCTGCTGTTGATGGTTCTTTTGGTTTGCTGCTGCTGTTATGGTTCTTCTGTGGTGTTTCTGCTGCTGTTGCTGGTTCTGCTGGTGTTGCTGCTGCTGTTAAAGGTTTTCTGCTGGTGTTTCTGCCGTTGCTGTCTTCTGCTGGTTGCTGCTTGTGTTGGTTTGTGGTGTTGCTGCTGCTGTTGTGGTTCTTCTGTTGGTGTTCTGCTGCTGTTGCTGGTTTCTGCTGGTGTTGCTGCTGCTGTTGATGGTTTTTCTGCTGGTGTTCTGCTCCTGTTGCTGGTTCTTCTGTGGTGTTGCTGCTGCTTTTATGGTTCTTTGCTGGTGTTTCTGCTGCTGTTGCTGGTTCTTCTGTTGGTGTTGCTGCTGGTTGCTGGTTCTTCTGCTGGTGTTGTGCTGCTGTTAATGGTTCTTCTGCTGGTGTTGCTGCTGCTGTATGGGTTCTTCTGCTGGTGTTGCTGCTGCTGTTGCTGGTTCTTCTGCTGGTGTTGCTGCTGCTGTTGATGGTTCTTCTGCTGGTGTTGCTGCTGCTGTTAATGGTTCTTCTGCTGGTGTTGCTGCTGCTGTTGCTGGTTCTTCTGTTGGTGTTTCTGCTGCTGTTGCTGGTTCTTCTGCTGGTGTTGCTGCTGCTGTTGATGGTTCTTCTGCTGGTGTTGCTGCTGCTGTTGCTGGTTCTTCTGCTGGTGTTGCTGCTGCTGTTAATGGTTTCTTCTGTCTGGTGTTCTGCTGCTGCTGTTCTTCTGTGGTTTTCTGCTGCTGTTGCTGGTTCTTCTGCTGGTGTTGCTGCTGCTGTTGTGGTTCTTCTGCTGGTGTTGCTGCTGCTGTTGATGGTTCTTCTGCTGGTGTTTCTGCTGCTGTTGCTGGTTCTTCTGCTGGTGTTGCTGCTGCTGTTAATGGTTCTTCTGCTGGTGTTGCTGCTGCTGTTTGCTGGTTCTTCTGTCTGGTGTTTTGCTGCTGTTGCTGGTTCTTCTGCTGGTGTTGCTGCTGCTGTTATGGTCTTGCTGGTTTCTGCTGCTGTTGTGTTCTTCTGCTGCTGTTGCTGGTTCTTCTGTTGGTGTTTGCTGCTGCTGTTGCTGGTTCTTCTGCTGGTGTTTCTGCTGCTGTTGATGGTTCTGCTGTGTTTGCTGCTGTTGCTGGTTTTTGTGGTGTTCTGCTGCTGTTATGGTTCTTCTGCTGGTGTTGCTGCTGCTGTTTATGGTTCTTCTGCGTGTTCTGTGTCTTGCTGGTTCTTCTGTTGGTGTTTCTGCTGCTGTTGCTGGTTCTTCTGCTGGTGTTACTGCTGCTGTTGATGGTTCTTCTGCTGGTGTTTCTGCTGCTGTTGCTGGTTCTTCTGCTGGTGTTACTGCTGCTGTTGCTGGTTCTTCTGCTGGTGTTGCTGCTGCTGTTGCTGGTTCTTCTGTGTGTTCTGCTGTGTTGTTCTTGCTGCTGCTGTTGCTGGTTCTTCTGCTGGTGTTTTGCTGCTTTGCTGGTTCTTTGCTGGTGTTCTGCTGCTGTTGATGGTTCTTCTGCTGGTGTTTCTGCTGCTGTTGCTGGTTCTTCTGCTGGTGTTCTGCTGCTGTTGTGGTTCTTCTGCTGGTGTTGCTGCTGCGTTGTGCTGGTTCTTCTGTTGGTGTTTCTGCTGCTGTTGCTGGTTCTTCTGCTGGTGTTGCTGCTGCTGTTGATGGTTCTTCTGCTGGTGTTTCTGCTGCTGTTGCTGGTTCTTTTGCTAGCGTTGCTGCTGCTGTTGCTGGTTCTTCTGCTGGTGTTGCTGCTGCTGTTAATGGTTCTTCTGTTGGTATTGCTGCTGCTGTTTCTAGTTCTTCTGGTGTTGCTGCTTCTGTTGCTGGTTCTTCTGGTGCTGCAGCTTCTGTTGTTGGTTCTTCTGGTGCTGCAGCTTCTGTTGCTGGTTCTTCTGCTGGTGTTTCTGCTGCTGTTGCTGGTTCTTCTGCTGGTGTTACTGCTTTTGTTGCTGGTTCTTCTGCTGGTGTTGCTACTGCTTTTGCTGGTTCTTCTGCTGGTGTTGCTGCTGCTGTTGCTGGTTCTTCTGCTGGTGTTGCTACTGCTTTTGCTGGTTCTTCTGCTGGTGGTAATGCTGCTTGTTGTGCTGATACTGGTGGTGGTGCTGATGCTGGTGGTTCTTCTGCTGGTGGTGCTGATGCTGCTGCCTCGGTCCCACACAGCTCCGCCGAGCCTATGCTCATCTCTTCCACTCAGCACTCCGTTGCCAATCTTCTTTGTCTTTACTGGTATGTGTTGTAGTGGTGTGTGTGCCTTGGGGGGGGGGGTCAGTGTGCGTGCCGTGAGAAGTGGGTCGTGGGCTGCCGTCATTATCCACATAAGTACCTGCTCGTACTGGCTCCACCTGGCCCCCCCTCCCCCACAGTCACCCACAATCACCCACACTCACCCACAGTCACCCACAATCACCCACACTCACCCACACTCACCCATACTCTCCCACATTCATCCACATTCATCCACACTCCCCCTAACTCATCCACACTCATGCAAACCCACATTCACCTACCTTCACCCACACTTCATATACTACTCCCAGTATCCTCCTCACATCGCTACACCAGGTACACTGTGTGGTATTGTAGGAGGTACAGTGTGTGGTACCGTAGGAGGTACACTGTGTGGTACTGTAGGAGGTGCACTGTGTGGTACTACAGGAGGTACACTGTGTAATGCTGCTTGAGGTACACTGTGATACTGCAGGAGGTACACTGTGTGGTAGTGTAGGAGGTAAACTGATACTGCAGGAGGTACACTGTGTGGTGCTGCAGGAGGTACACTGTGTGATGCTGCAGGAAATACACTGTGTGGCACTGTATGAAGTACACTGTGTGTTACTATAGGAGGTACACTGTGTGGTACTATAGGAGGTGCACAGTGTGATACTGTAGAAAAACTGTGTGATACTGCAGGAGGTACACTGTGTGGTACTGTAGGAGGTACACTGTGTGGTACTGCAGGAGGTACACTGTGTGATACTGCAGGAGATACACTGTGTGGTACTGCAGGAGGTACACTATGTGGTACTGCAGGAGGTACACTGTGTGATACTGCAGGAGATACACTGTGTGGTACTGTAGGAGGTACACTGTGTGGTACTGCAGGAGGTACACTGTGTGGTACTGTAGGAGGTGCACAGTGTGATACTGTAGAAGATAAACTGTGTGATACTGCAGGAGGTACACTGTGTGGTACTGTAGGAGGTACACTGTGGTACTGCAGGAGGTACACTGTGTGATACTGCAGGAGATACACTGTGTGGTACTGTAGGAGGTGCACAGTGTGATACTGTAGAAGATAAACTGTGTGATACTGCAGGAGGTACACTGTGTGGTACTGTAGGAGATACACTGTGTGACACTGCAGGAGGGACACTGTGTGGTACTGTATGAGGTACACTGTGTGGTACTGTAGGAGGTAAACTGTGTGACACTGCAGGAGGTACACTGTGTGATACTGCAGGAGATACACTGTGTGGTACTGTATGAGGTACACTGTGTGGTACTGTAGGAGGTAAACTGTGTGACACTGCAGGAGGTACACTGTGTGATACTGCAGGAGATACACTGTGTGGTACTGTAGGAGGTGCACAGTGTGATACTGTAGAAGATAAACTGTGTGATACTGCAGGAGGTACACTGTGTGGTACTGTAGGAGATACACTGTGTGGTACTGCAGGAGGTACACTGTGTGGTACTGTAGGAGGTAAACTGATACTGCAGGAGGTACACTGTGTGGTACTGTAGAAGGTAAACTGTGTGATACTGCAGGAGATACACTGTGTGGTACTGTAGGAGGTGCACAGTGTGATACTGTAGAAGATAAACTGTGTGATACTGCAGGAGGTACACTGTGTGGTACTGTAGGAGATACACTGTGTGACACTGCAGGAGGGACACTGTGTGGTACTGTATGATGGTACACTGTTGATACTGATAGGAGGTAAACTGTGTGAACTGCAGGAGGTATACTGTGTGATACTGAGGAGGTACACGGTGAGTACTGTATGAGGTACACTGTGTGGTACTGCAGGAGGTAAACTGTGGACACTGCAGGAGGTACACTGTGTGATACTGCAGGAGATACACTGTGTGGTACTGTAGGAGGTACACAGTGTGATACTGTAGAGGTAAACTGTGTGATACTGCAGGAGGTACACTGTGTGGTACTGTAGGAGATACACTGTGTGGTACTGCAGGAGGTACACTGTGTGGTACTGTAGGAGGTAAACTGATACTGCAGGAGGTACACTGTGTGGTACTGTATAAGGTAAACTGTGTGATACTGCAGGAGATACACTGTGTGGTACTGTAGGAGGTGCACAGTGTGATACTGTAGAAGATAAACCGTGTGATACTGCAGGAGGTACACTGTGTGGTACTGTAGGAGATACACTGTGTAGTACTGTAGGAGGTACACTGTGTGATACTGCAGGATGTACACTGTATAATACTACAGGCGGTACACTGTGTGATACTGCAGGAGGTATACTGTGTGGTACTGTAGGAGGTAAACTGATACTGCAGGAGGTACACTGTGTGGTACTGCAGGAGGTACACTGTGGTACTGCAGGAGGTACATTGTGTGATGCTGCAGGAGATACATTGTGTGGCACTGTAGGAGGTACACTGTGTGGTACTGTATGAGGTACACTGTAATACTGTAGGAGGTACACTGTATGATACTGCAGGAGGTACACTGTGGGGTTCTGCAGGAGGTACACTGTGTGATACTGCAGGAGGTACACTGGGGTTCTGCAGGAGGTACATTGTGGGGTACTGCAGGAGGCACACTGTGTGGTACTGTAGGAGGTACAATGTGGGGTACTGCAGGAGGTACACTGTGGGGTACTGTAGGAGGTACATTGTGGGATACTGTAAGAGGTACACTGTGGGGTACTGTAGGAGGCACACTGTGTGATACTGCAGGAGGTACACTTGTGTGGTACTGCAGGAGGTACACTGGGGTACTGTAGGAGGTACACTGGTGGGTACTGTAGGAGGCACACTGTGGGGTACTGCAGGAGGTACACTGGGGTACTGTAGGAGGTACACTGGTGGGTACTGTAGGAGGTACATTGGTGGGTACTGTAGGAGGTACACTGTGGGGTACTGTAGGAGGCACACTGTGGGGTACTATAGGAGGTACACTGGTGGGCACTGTAGGAGGTACACTGTGGGGTACTGCAGGAGGTACACTGTGGGGTACTGCAGGAGGCACACTGTGGGGTACTGCAGGAGGTACACTGTGGGGTACTGCAGGAGGTACACTGTGGGGTACTGCAGGAGGCACACTGTGGGGTACTGCAGGAGGTACACTGTGGGGTACTGCAGGAGGCACACTGTGGGGTACTGCAGGAGGTACACTGTGGGGTACTGCAGGAGGCACACTGTGGGGTATTACACAGGTCCCTTTGTGTCTTCCTGCATATAAATTGGGTAATCTCACATAAACATTCACATACATACACTTGAGAGACATAATCAGGGCATACAAGATACTCGGAGAACCTCGCTGGCGAGAAAGAGATATATATATGTATAGAGAGAGAAGGGTGGGGGGGGAGAGTTGGGAAGACAGGAAGCTAGAAGACAGAAGAAACACAAGAAGCAACTCAGCCATCCGGGTGTTAGGAAATGTTTCTTCAGCCTTGAGGTGGTCAGTGACCTGGATGAGGAAAGAGCGGAGGAGGTGCTATATACCGTGGTTCACTGGCTGCACACCTCCATACAACGTAAGGGACGATGGTTTGATTTCCGGGTAGTGGACAGGTTATGGGCAGGCTTGCTTGCAGGCCCTCCCCCTTACTTCTGTCCCTGGTCACCCCCTCCAACCCCCCTAGTCACGCCCTCTCCTTCCCCCTGGTCACCCCCCTCCTGTCCCCTGGTTACCTAGTTAGTATCTAAAATAACTGTTAGCTGACTGTCATGGGTCGCACCCTGGGGGAGGAATTTTGTAATATAAATATCTCTCACCACACACACACAACACACACACACACACACACACACACACACACACACACACACACACACACACACACACACACACACACATACACACACATACACACACAGACACATACACACAACACACACACACACATACACACACACACACATACACACATACACACCCACACACACATACACACACAACATACACAACACACAACACACACATAACACACACACACACACATACACACACACACACACACACACACACATACACACACACACACATACACACACACACACACACACACACATACACACACACACCATACCACACCACACACACACACACATACACACACTACACACACACACACATACACCACACACACACACACACACACACACACACACACACACACTCACACATACACACACACATACACACACACACACACTACACACACACACACACATACCAACACACACACAACACCATACACACACACCATACACACACACACAACATACACACACACACACAACACACACACACACATACACACACACACACACACACACACACACACACATACACACACACACACACACACACACACATACACACACACACACACACACACACCCACACACACACACACACACACACACACACACACATACACACACACACACACACACACACACACACACACCACACACATACACACACCACACACACACACAACACATACATACACACAACACACACATACACCACCACACATACACACACATACACACACCACACACACATCAAACACATCACACACACACACACACACATACACACACACACACACACACATCACACACACACACTACACACACACACACATACACATACAATCACACAACACATCACACACACACACAACACACAGACCCATACACAACAACAGTAACCCACATCACACAAAAACGACTAACACGTCCATCATCACGACAACACTGCAAGTAATGTTGTCAGCAAACTGAGTGTTCTAGGTTGATTTTACACTACAGAGTAAGGATTTCTCTCTCTCGCTCATAACACACCATACAGCTGTTGTACAGCCAGCATCAGGAGGAAAACAACATCAAGGACAGGTATCGACTGAGAAGGGTGATGGGGAATTACAGAACGACCGAGAGTATGTCAGGAGCTCAACACAAGAATTTAAAGGGTATTTACAGTGGAAACCAGTAGGACTCCAAGAATCAGAACAGGGGGCACCAGCAAGTGCTGGGTGAGGTACATTAACCAGAGGGGTAAGAAGTGCTATCGAACTTGACACCTCAAGGCGGTGGGAACAGACAACATCTCTCCTGGGTCTTAAAGAGGAGCAGAGATATTGTGAGCCATTACAAAGATCTTCAACAATCATTTGAACTGACAATCCCTGGGTATGGAAAATGGAAATATAGTCCCAATTTTTAAAAGGGAGACAGACATAGCACTAATACAGACCTGGGATCACTAACGTGTATAGTATGCAAGTCATGGAGAGATCATCAGGAGGAGAGTGTGGGCACCTGGAAAGAAACAAGTGTATAATTGACAACCAGCACGGTTTCAGGGAAGGAAAATCCTGTGTCACAAACCTACTAGAGTTTTATGACAAGGTGACAGAAGTAAGACAAGAGAGAGAGGGGTGGATCGACTGCGTATTTTTTGGACTGCAAGAAGGCTTTCGACACAGTTCCTCACAAGAGGTTACTGCAAAAGCTAGAGGACCAGGCACACATAACAGGAAAGGCACTGCAATGGATCAGAGAATATCTGACAGGGAGGCAACAACGAGTCATGGTACGCGACGAGGTGTCAGAGTGGGCGCCTGTGACAAGCGGGGTTCCACAGGGGTCAGTCCTAGGACCTGTGCTGTTCTTGGTATACGTGAACGACATAACGGAAGGGATAGACTCAGAAGTGTCCTTGTTTGCAGATGATGTGAAGTTAATGAGAAGAATCGAATCGGACGAGGATCAGGCAGGACTACAAAGAGACCTGGACAGGCTACAAGCCTGGTCCAGCAACTGGCTCCTTGAATTTAACCCTGCCAAATGCAAAGTCATGAAGATTGGGGAAGGGCAAAGAAGACCGCAGACACAATATAGTTTAGATGGCCAAAGACTGCAAACCTCACTCAAGGAAAAAGATCTGGGGGTGAGTATAACACCGAGCATATCTCCTGAGGCGCACATCAATCAGATAACTGCTGCAGCATACGGGCGCCTGGCAAACCTACGGATAGCGTTCCGATACCTCAGTAAGGATTCGTTTAAGACTCTGTAACACATCTACGTCAGGCCCATACTGGAGTATGCAGCACCAGTTTGGAATCCACACCTAGTCAAGCACGTCAAGAAATTAGAGAAAGTGCAAAGGTTTGCAACAAGACTAGTCCCAGAGCTACGGGGATTGTCCTATGAAGAAAGGTTGAGGGAAATCGGCCTGACGACACTGGAGGCCAGGAGGGTCAGGGGAGACATGATAACGACAATATAAAATACTGCGCGGAATAGACGAGGTGGACAAAGACGGGATGTTCCAGAGATGGGACACAGACACAAGAGGTCACAATTGGAAGTTGAAGACTCAGATGAATCAAAGAGATGTTAGGAAGTATTTCTTCAGTCATAGAGTAGTCAAGCCGTGGAATAGCGTAGGAAGTGAAGTAGTGGAGGCGGGAACCATACATAGTTTTAAGGCGAGGTATGATAAAGCTCATGGGGCAGGGAGAGAGAGGACCTAGTAGCAATCAGTGAAGAGGCGGGGCCAGGAGCTGTGACTCGACCCCTGCAACCACAAATAGGTGAGTACAAATAGGTGAGTACACACACACACACACACACACACACACACACACACACACACACACACACACACACACACACACACACACACACATACACACACACACACACACACACATGGTAGCTTGCTAATAAGTTATGTGTTCAGCCGGGTTAATGAAGGAGGATTGAGGTTGAATGTTAACGCTCAGTCAGCTGATGCATGTCTTGAGGGCGAGATATGTGCGGCATGTGTATGTGGCGGGTGGTGCGGGGGCGGGGTGGGCGGCAGCAGGAGGGCGTGGGGGTGTGAGTATGTTAATGGCCGCCCGGGTGGTCATCATACAACAGGAAGCAGGTACTCGTTGCTCCTGGAGGGAGGGAGGGGACTGGTGTCTTGCAGGAAGTAGGTACTCGCTGGACTCGCAGGTGGAGGACGGGGGGGGGTGGCTTTGGGGTATTAGAGTGGGGGGATGTCTTAAATGGAAATAGTAAGGTACCGTTACCTTTGATGAGTTTCGAACCCGGCCCTGGGCCAGACTTGTCTGTTGCTAGCCTAGTCAGCCAGGCTGTTGCTGCTAGTGGCCTGCTGCCCCACATATCCCTCTCAGCCTGGTTGATCTGGCACCCGGTGAAGATACTTGTCCAGTGTCCTCTTGAAGACTTCTACACCTGTCCCAGCAGTATTTCTGATATCTTCTGGTAAGATGTTGAATAATCTGGGGCCACGGACGTTGATACAGTGTTCTCTTATTGTGCTCAGGGTGCCCTTGATTTTAATTGGGTTTATTTTGCACTTCCTTATCTCTCACGCCAGTATGTTGTTATGAGAGTGTACAGATTTAGGACCAAACCCTCAAGCACCTTCCAGGTATATACTGTCATGTACATATTTAGGACTTTTAGGGGTTCCCAGTAATTTAAATTCTTTATTTTGCTCTGTACGATTTCGTTCATGTCTTGATCGGGGCTGTCACCTGCCACGGTTACCCTTAGAGACTACCCTTTGAGAGTCTCTGACCGCTGGTTCAAATCCCGCCCTTGGTATGTTTTTTTTAAGGGTAACCGTGGCCGGTGACACCTACGCTTCTCTGAGACCTCTCTCCCTGCTTTGGTTGCTCCCTTGCAACATTGCACAGCTCCTGATGACGAACTGAGAAGTGTGGAAGTACTTGAGCTAAAGATTTACAATCCCCCAGTGGCTTGTCCTGCATATATATAATTATATATATATATATATATATATATATAATATTATATATATATATATATATATATATATATATATAATATAAAATATATTAGAGTGGGGGGATGTCTTAAATGGAAATAGTAAGGTACCGTTTACCTTTTATAATATATATATATATATAAAATAAAATAATATATATATATATTATATATATAATGTTATCACAAAAGTAAATGAGAAAAGGTTATCCTCTGAAACAAACAACTGTACCAGCTTCAAGTGGAAAGTAAAAGAGAAGTGGAGTTCTCACAGGTCAAGTTGCAAGTGTTAAAAATGCTCATCCTTCAAAAAGATGGAAACTGTCTGGTGAATCATCTTCAGCATCCCAACTTCTTACAATCATGCATCGGTGACAGTGGTACTGAATCTGAAGATATATACACGTCTCAGTGTGTGTGTGTGTGTGTGTATAAAATATATAAATATATATATATAAATATATATAATATAATATATATACATTATTAAATATATATATATATATATATAATATATATATTTTATATATATATAATATATATATATATATATATATATATATATAATATATATATATATATATGTCGTGCCAAATATGTAAAACTGGTCAATTACCAAGAACTCATTTAAAATTAAGTCCTTTCTAAATTTTTTCTTAAACGTTTAAAGATATATTTTTTTTCATTAAAAGATAATGTAAAAATTTTTATTTTTATACAAAAGAATCTTAGAAAACTTACCTAACCTTATTATAATAAGAAAAATTTATTTTAGCCTAACCCAACTAAATATATTTTAGATTTGTTTACAATATTTAATGCTAAACAAACACAGTAAATTTATTTTTTTCGTTTGGTCAGAATGATTTTGGCGAAAATTTTTTAACACAAATTTTCACAAATGAACGTTTTTTTTAACCCCAAAAATCGCAATTCTGCCTATTGGGCACGACTTATATAATATATATATATTAAATATAAATATTATATATATATATTATATATATAATAAATAATATAAAATATTATATATATGCAAAAAAACCCACTCTGAAAGAATAAAAAATTTCCCAAAGCGCTTTCGTGACTACCCTTTACAAGGAACTAGAAATGTGAGTAGTCCGAAAGCGCTTGGAATTTCTCTATTTTTTCAGAGTGGTTTTTTGCATAATATATTATATTTATATTTTATATATATATATATATATTAATATATATATATATATATATATATTTTATATATTATATAAAAAGCAAAACAACCACTCTGAAAGAATAGAAAAAATTCCAAGCGCTTTCGTGACATCCACATTATAAAGGAACTAGAAAAGGGAGTAGCCCCACGAAAGCGCTTGAATTTCTCTATTCTTTCAGAGTGGTTGTTTTGCATATTTTAAAAATCACCTTTTTATGTGATTTTAATTCATATATATATATATATTTAATATTATTAATTATTTTATAATATATTTATATAATATAAATATTAATTATATTATTAAAAAGTCGGCCGTCTCCCCCCGGGGCAGGGTGCCCCCAAAAAAGAAAAAAAAACCCCAAAAAAAAGAAAACACTTTCTCTCTTTCAACACTTTCACCTCACTTAACAAATATTTTTTTTGAAAGGGTACTCAGAAAACAACTTTTTAGAAGCATATATTTAAAAAAGATACCAACATATCCCTCCAAACTGCTAATACCCCAAACCCCCCCTTTTAAAAAGGCAGGCATTGTATTTTCCCTTTTCCCGGACTCAAGCCCGGGCTATAAAAAAATAACCGGTTTCCACAATCCCTTCACAAATATTACCCTCTCACACTCCAATGCTCGCGGGTCCAAATACCATTCATCTCCATTCACTCCTATCAAACACGAGACGCACGTTTGCTGAAACTCCAACCCCTTTCCCCTGAAAATTCCTTTTTTCCCCCCTTCCTAACCTTTTCCCGAGGAGGGGACCCCTACCCCCCTTCCTTCCCCTACAGATTTATACGCTCTCCATGTATTTACTTATCCATTCCCTAAATGCCAAACCACCTCAACAACCCCTCTTCAGCCCTCTGACTAATTTTTTTATTAACTCCAAAACCCCCCAAATTTTTTCCACACTCCAAATTTTCTGCATAATATTTACACCACTTGCCTTAGACAGGACACTCCACTGCCCCCAACCCTCCCCCCCCCCGCTGCGCATTTACAACCCAGGTTCAAACCCATATAAAGGGGTTAGTACTACTATACTTTTTCATTCCCCTTTTTGCCCCCATAGATAAAATTTTTTGTTCCCATATACCTAATGCACCACTTCCCCCTTTTTCCTTCACAATTCTTTTAAATTTAACCCCATCCTTATAAATCCCCTCCGCCACCCGTCAGCTCCCAAAGTACTGAAAACATTTACTTCTTCCATACTCCTCCTCCCCCAAATTTTTATCCAATTTTTCTTTATCTAAATCATTTGACACCCCCATCACCTTTCTCTTTTCTATGTTCACTTTCAACTTTTCCTTTACACACACCTTTTCCCAAATTCGTCCCTAACCTTTGCAATTTTTCTTGGAATCCCCCATAAGACAGTATCCACAAAAAAATAAAAGTGCAAATTTCCCCTTTTGTATTTGATTCCCATAATTTAAATCCCACCCCCCCTCCCCCAAAACACTCATTTTCCTTTTATGACCCCATCTATAAATATTAAACAAAAAAAGGTGACATTACACATCCCGCTAAGGCCTACTTTTTACCGGAAGATCTCCCCCTCTTCTAACCCCTAACCTGACCCCACATCCTCATAAAAAAAATCTTCACGCATTTAGTAACTTACATAAAACATAAGAATGGAAAACCCTGCAGAAGGCCTATGGCCCATGCGAGGGGGTCCTTACAAAACGACCTCTACCTTAAACACCCAAGAAAAAACTCCCTACCCCAAAGAAACCCTCAAAACCCCGCACTCCCCCTCACAATCTGTCCGCTCTTTTTTAAAACTACCCAAGGTCCCAGCCTCTACACCCCACTGGGGACTGTTTCCAACTCTACCTTGTTAGAAAAAACCCGTACTTTTCCTATGTCCCCTTTTTAAATCTAAATTACCAACTTAAATCCATTTTTTCTGGTTCTTACCTGGTTCGACACCCTCGTACTTTATTAATATCCCCTTGTAAAGTAAAAAAGGGCACAAGTGCAAATAATGTGACTTTATTGTGGCAAAAGTTTCGCTCTCCAGGAGCTTTATCAAACCATTACAAACAATACATGGACACAGAGGGTATAAAAAGGGCTCAGAGTGAGGTGAATACTAGTGGGGGACCATTTCGATGTTCACTAGTGGTAGTAGTAGTAGTAGTAGTAGTAGGGTAGTGACAAAAGTAATACAATATGGTAGAGCAATTAATTCGTACATGAGTAAAAGGATATAAAAGCTATTATTGGGTAACCCTAAAATAAATTGGACAAATTTAAAAATTGGAATGAGGCAGCTTGTTTCAGTGTTCACTCTCTGTGCTTTGTGTAGTATAACAGGAGAGACTATGTGATGGGAGGGTTTACTGTTTTCAGGAGGATTCTTTCTAAGACTTTGGAGATGGTGAAGCTGCCGTTGTTTTGTTTAATTGTATTCGAAACAGCGATCAGTGCTGATTCAAGGCACTTGCGTGTTTTCGGAAATTATTTTCTTTTATCACTAATTGGGCGTCTCTGAAATTTTATAAGATGATTGGTGGAATTTCGGTGTTGTACAACACCGAAATTCGGAGTGTGGAAATTAGGAGGTGTGGAGTTAATAAAAATATTAGTCAGAGGGCTGAAGAGGGGTTGTTGAGGTGGTTTGGTCATTTAGAGAGAATGGATCAAAGTAGAATGACATGGAGAGCGTATAAATCTGTAGGGGAAGGAAGGCGGGGTAGGGGTCGTCCTCGAAAAGGTTGGAGGAAGGGGGTAAAGGAGATTTTCCAGGCGAAGGGCTTGGAGTTTCAGCAAGCGTGCGTCATCGTGTTAGATAGGAGTGAATGGAGATGAATGGTATTTGGGACCTGACGAGCAGTTGGAGTGTGAGCAGGGTAATATTTAGTGAAGGGATTCGTGGAAACCGGTTATTTTTATATAGCCGGACTTGAGTCCTGGAAATGGGAAGTACAATGCCTGCACTTTAAAGGAGGGGTTTGGGATATTAGCAGTTTGGAGGGATATGTTGTGTATCTTTATACGTATATGCTTCTAAACTGTTGTATTCTGAGTACCTCTGCAAAAACAGTGATTATGTGTAAGTGAGGTGAAAGTGTTGAATGATGATGAAAGTGTTTTCTTTTTTGGGGATTTTCTTTCTTTTGGGTCAAACCCCGCCTCGGTGGGAGACGGCCCCACTTGTTTTAAAATATATAATATATATATAAAATATATATATATATAATATAATATATATATTTATATATATATAAAAATTTTATATATATATATATATATGCAATAAGATCACAGTAAACAGGTGATTTCAAAATATGCAAAACAACCACTCTGAAAGAATAGAGAAATTCCAAGCGCTTTCCCTGACTACTCACATTATCATAGTTCCTTGATAATGTGAGTAGTCACGAAAGCGCTTGGAATTTTTTCTATTCTTTCAGAGTGGTTGTTTACATATATATATATATATATATTATATATAATATATAATATATATTATATATATTTTATAATTTTTTTTTTTCTGCCTAATAGGCAGAACTTGCGATTTTGGCTTAAATAGCAACGTTCATCTTGTGAAAATTTGTGTATGAAATAATTTCGCCAAAATCATTCTGAACCTAACGAAAAAAATATATTTCACTGTGTTTGTTTAGCATTAAATTATTGTAAACAAATCTAAAATATATTTAGTTGGGTTAGGCTAAAATAAATTTTTCTTATTATAATAAGGTTAGGTAAGTTTTCTAAGATTCTTTTGGTATAAAAATAAAAATTTTTACATTATCATTAATGAAAAAAATATATCTTTAAACGTTTAAGAGAAAATTTTAGAAAGGACTTAATTTTAAATGAGTTCTTGGTAATTGACCAGTTTTACATATTTGGCACGACATATATATATATATATATATATATATATATATTATATATATATATATATATATATATATATATATATATATATATATATATATGTATATATATATATATATATATTTATATATATGTATATATATATATATATATATATATTTATATATATATATATATATATATGTATACACACACACACACACACACTGAGACGTGTATATATCTTCAGATTCAGTACCACTGTCACTCGATGCATGATTGTAAGAAGTTGATGCTGAAGATGATTCACCAGACAGTTTCCATCTTTTTGAAGGATGAGCAGTTTTAACACTTGCAACTTGACCTGTAGAGAACTCCACTTCTCCTTTACTTTCCACTTGCAGCTGGTACAGTTGTTTGTCTTCAGAGGATAACCATTGCTCATTTACTTTTGTGATAACAAAATGTTCAGTCAGGGCATCATATTTTCTCCTCTCTGAAATACAGTGAGTAAATGATAATAACAATAGTGGACGCCAATATATAGAGTTGCCAGTTAGTAATTTTCTGAGTTGCTACTTATGATTAGTAACGTAAATATATGGTGATTCATAGTTTTTATTTAGGGGTGGGTGACCTTTTTTTTTTTTTTTAAAACTGAGAGGAATTAGTGACTTTCATTGTTTTTTTTTGTTTTTTTTTTTAAATAAAACTTTCTGTATAGTCCTTGTGGCTTAGCGCTTCTTTTTGATTATAATAATAATAATTTAAACAAAACTTCATCAATTTATGACACAGGAGATATATTATTTGGAAAAAAATTAAAAAAATATATACACCGAGTGGCTCATATATCTCTGTGTATATACACTTAGATGTATATCTCTGTAAATACACCGAGTGGTGCATATATCTTGTGTATATACACTTAGATGTATATCTCTGTAAATACACCGAGTGGTGCATATATCTTGTGTATATACACTTAGATGTATATCTCTGTAAATACACCGAGTGGTGCATATATCTTGTGTATATACACTTAGATGTATATCTCTGTAAATACACCGAGTGGTGCATATATCTTGTGTATATACACTTAGATGTATATCTCTGTAAATACACCGAGTGGTGCATATATCTCTGTGTATATACACTTAGATGTATATCTCTGTAAATACACCGAGTGGTGCATATATCTCTGTGTATATACACTTAGATGTATATCTCTGTAAATACACCGAGTGGTGCATATATCTTGTGTATATACACTTAGATGTATATCTCTGTAAATACACCGAGTGGTGCATATATCTCTGTGTATATACACTTAGATGTATATCTCTGTAAATACACCGAGTGGTGCATATATCTCTGTGTATATACACTTAGATGTATATCTCTGTAAATACACCGAGTGGTGCATATATCTCTGTGTATATACACTTAGATGTATATCTCTGTAAATACACCGAGTGGTGCATATATCTCTGTGTATATACACTTAGATGTATATCTCTGTAAATACACCGAGTGGTGCATATATCTTGTGTATATACACTTAGATGTATATCTCTGTAAATACACCGAGTGGTGCATATATCTCTGTGTATATACACTTAGATGTATATCTCTGTAAATACACCGAGTGGTGCATATATCTCTGTGTATATACACTTAGATGTATATCTCTGTAAATACACCGAGTGGTGCATATATCTTGTGTATATACACTTAGATGTATATCTCTGTAAATACACCGAGTGGTGCATATATCTCTGTGTATATACACTTAGATGTATATCTCTGTAAATACACCGAGTGGTGCATATATCTTGTGTATATACACTTAGATGTATATCTCTGTAAATACACCGAGTGGTGCATATATCTTGTGTATATACACTTAGATGTATATCTCTGTAAATACACCGAGTGGTGCATATATCTTGTGTATATACACTTAGATGTATATCTCTGTAAATACACCGAGTGGTGCATATATCTTGTGTATATACACTTAGATGTATATCTCTGTAAATACACCGAGTGGTGCATATATCTTGTGTATATACACTTAGATGTATATCTCTGTAAATACACCGAGTGGTGCATATATCTTGTGTATATACACTTAGATGTATATCTCTGTAAATACACCGAGTGGTGCATATATCTCTGTGTATATACACTTAGATGTATATCTCTGTAAATACACCGAGTGGTGCATATATCTTGTGTATATACACTTAGATGTATATCTCTGTAAATACACCGAGTGGTGCATATATCTTGTGTATATACACTTAGATGTATATCTCTGTAAATACACCGAGTGGTGCATATATCTTGTGTATATACACTTAGATGTATATCTCTGTAAATACACCGAGTGGTGCATATATCTCTGTGTATATTTAATGTATTATCAGTATTGGTGACGCGCAGTGTACGGGTGATGTGCAGTCTTAATGACCCCGGTGCCGCCGCTGGACCTTTAATTGACCCCTAACTAACTAACTTACTAACTTATTAAACCTACCCTCGTGTACGGCGCCTCTTTCGGTAATCACAATTTAAAACAAGTTGGAAATAAAACTTTTATAGAGACGTGTGTTTATGAGTGTTTTTATTAATATTATTATTTATTGAAGACTGGACGCCTATAATATTGTCTAATAATTCAAAGCATAACCAACTCTCGCGTTGTTTCCTGTACTTGTATTGATTTATTTGGAGGGGGGGGGGGCGGGGGAATAATGAAGAAACGAGTGAACGAGATGTTTTCCGAATGCGTTTTTTTTGCTTTGTTAATTCTGATTATTTTTTCACATTTGAGAGGTAATGGTGCTTATCAGGAGGCAACACCTGCAAGTGAGTTGATGGCCAAGACACATGTGCAGCACCTGGGTATTTTCATAGACGCTTAACCCGTGCGTCTATGGAGTGTGCAGCACCAGTGTGGAACCCACACCTGGTCAAGCACGTGGTAAAACTTGAGAAAGTGTAGAAGTTTGCAACAAGACTAGTCCCGGAGGTAAGGGGTGTGTCCTCTAAGGAGAGGTTAAGGGTACTCAGCCTGATGACACTGGACGACAGGAGGACTAGGGGGCGATATGATAATAACGGACAAAATACCGAGAGGAATTAATAGGATAAACAGGAACACAGTGTTCGATAGACAGGAACACGAGGGTACACATGGAAGTTGAAACACAGATGAGTCACGGGGATGTTAGGAAGTATTTCTTCAGCCTTTCAGTAGTTAGGAAGTAGAACGACCTTGTGTGAGAGGGACGGTAGAAGCAGTATCCACACACAGCTTCAAGAAGAGGTTCTTACAGCTGGGCACATCAGTGAACCCCAGCATGTTCTTACAGCTGGAAACCCCAGTGAACCCCAGCATGTTCTTACAGCTGGAAACCCCAGTGAACCCCAGCATGTTCTTACAGCTGGGAACACCAGTGAACCCCAGCATGTTCTTACAGCTGGGAACACCAGTGAACCCCAGCATGTTCTTACAGCTGGGAACACTAGTGAATCCCAGCATGTTCTTACAGCTGGGAACACCAGTGAACCCCAGCATGTTCTTACAGCTGGAAACCCCAGTGAACCCCAGCATGTTCTTACAGCTGGGAACACCAGTGAACCCCAGCATGTTCTTACAGCTGGGAACACCAGTGAACCCCAGCATGTTCTTACAGCTGGGAACACTAGTGAACCCCAGCATGTTCTTACAGCTGGAAAACCCCAGTGAACCCCAGCATGTTCTTACAGCTGGGAACACTTAGTGAACCCCAGCATGTTCTACAGCTGGAAACCCCAGTGAACCCCAGCATGTTCTTACAGCTGGGAACACTAGTGAACCCCAGCATGTTCTTACAGCTGGAAACCCCAGTGAACCCCAGCATGTTCTTACAGCTGGGAACACTAGTGAACCCCAGCATGTTCTTACAGCTGGAAACCCCAGTGAACCCCAGCATGTTCTTACAGCTGGGAACACTAGTGAACCCCAGCATGTTCTTACAGCTGGGAACACCAGTGAACCCCAGCATGTTCTTACAGCTGGGAACACTAGTGAACCCCAGCATGTTCTTACAGCTGGAAACCCCAGTGAACCCCAGCATGTTCTTACAGCTGGGAACACTAGTGAACCCCAGCATGTTCTTACAGCTGGGAACACCAGTGAACCCCAGCATGTTCTTACAGCTGGGAACACCAGTGAACCCCAGCATGTTCTTACAGCTGGGAACACCAGTGAACCCCAGCATGTTCTTACAGCTGGGAACCCCAGTGCACCCCAGCATGACTCACAGGACTCACAGCTGGGCACACCAGTGAACATCAAGCTGTTATGTACTCACTATGTACTTAACTCTTAGTGATATTAACCCTCTCTCATCCCCTCCTGACCCCTCACACAACTCTTGTTTTTCCCCTCTTCCTCAACCCCCGGTCCCCGCTTCCCTTCCTATAGAGCACTTCTCCCCTCACAGTGCCATACTGTGGCCTCAGTTCCCACATCAGCACGTCTTCCCCTCTCGGTATTCCCTCGTGACTGTGTACACAGCTGGCCATAGGGTGTACACAGCTGGTCATAGGGTGTACTCAGCTGCTCAGAGTGTACACAGTAGCTCAGAGTGTACATAGCCGGTCACAGTGTGTACATAGCTGGTCACAATGTGTACATAGCTGGTCACACTGTTTAACTAGTTGATCACATAGTGTACACAACTGATCACAGGGTGTGGCATATCTGGTCGCAGTGTGCACACAGCTGATTACAGAGTGTATATAGCTGATTACAGGGTGTACACAGCTGATCAGAGTGTGTACATACTTCCCGGTATCTCCCACCCCTTGTATTTCTCCAGCATTTCTTCATATTCCATTGCTCCATCTCTCAGTCTCAACGTTTCAGTACGGTGTGAAGTTGCAGCTGCTATCATCATACCAGCAGCAGCATCCCTTATCGTACCGTGTATAACCACACACAACACCATGTTTCGCTAGTGCTTCCACTCACGTGGGAATATTCTCACGGAAATACTTCTAATTGGGTGTATATAGCTGTGTCAATATTCGTGGTAAATACGTTATATCTGTAACCTCTGGCCAGCCTTCAACACCTAATAGTAAGTAGGTACCAGGGAGTTAGATAGTTGTCTGGGTAGCATCCTGGGGGAGGTGACTATGGAAGACCAATGGAAGTAAGCCAGACAGCTCTCTTGCCTTTGGTTGTTCTGGGTTATTATCCCCCTCCCCCCCGCGGCGTTGCTAACCCAGGTGAAGTCTTCTTATACCTCTCACCCGTTCATCTCTGGAAGTTGAGACAGCAGGGAAGTGCAGTAATGACAGTCACCAGGGAAGTGCAGTAATGACAGTCACCAGGGAAGTGCAGTAATGACAGTCACCAGGGAAGTGCAGTAATGACAGTCACCAGGGAAGTACAGTAGTGACAGTCACCAGGGAAGTACAGTAGTGACAGACACCAGGGAAGTACAGTAGTGACAGTCACCAGGGAAGTACAGTAGTGACAGTCACCAGGGAAGTACAGTAGTGACAGACACCAGGGAAGTACAGTAGTGACAGTCACCAGGGAAGTACAGTAGTGACAGTCACCAGGGAAGTACAGTAGTGCAGCAAGGAATAAGAGTACGACACCAGGGAATACATAGTGACAGCACCAGGGAAGTACAGTAGTGACAGACCCAGGGAAGTACAATAAGTCACCAGGAAGTACAGATACAGACACCAGGGGTCAGTAGTGACGTCCCAGGGAAGTACAGTGGACGACACCAGGGGGAATACAGTAGTGACATCAGCGGAAGTACAGTAGTGAAGTCACCAGGGGGGGAAGTACGAGGACAGTCCCATGAAAATACATATGCAGCACCAAAGAAACATACGACAGTCACCAGGGTCAATGCAGTCACCGGGAAGTACAGTATGAAGCCCCCGAAGTCAGAGGACAACCCCGGGAAGTACATTTGGCAGACCCAGGGAAAAAAAGTTACAGTCACCGGAAATACGTATACAGCACCCGGGGGTACGTATGACAGTCACCGGGAAGACAATAATGCCGACACCAGGGAAGTACGTAGTGACACACCAGGGAAGTAGTGAGTCCCAGGAAAATTTTAGTTTACAGTCCCAGGGAAGTACGAATGACAGTCACCAGGGAAGTAGACAGCACAGGGAAGTTGTAGGACAATCACAGGGAATACAGTAGGGCAGTCACCAGGGAATCATAGTGACAGTCCCCCGGAATACGTGTGACATCCCAGGAAATAAGTAGTGACATCCCCCCAGGGAAGACAAATGACAGACACCAGGGAATACAGTAGGACGACACCAGGGGAATACAGATGACAGACACCAGGGGGGGTACAGAAAACAGACACCGGGAAGTAAGATGACATCCCAGGAAGTACGAATGCCCGCACCAGGGGAAACATAATACATCACCAGGGAAAAACGTAGGAAATCACCAGGGGACAGTAATGACTCCCAGGGAAATAAGAGTGACAGTCACCAGGGAAGATGGGGGTCACCAAAGGGGAAATACAGTAAGGGCAGACACCGGGAAGTACATAGTGAAGACACCAGGGTTTCGTATGACATCACCCGGGAAGTAAAATAAGGGGGAGTCACCAGGAAGTAAACACCAGGGGGAAATACAGTAGTGACAGTCACCAGGGGAAATACAGTAGTACCCCAAAACCAGGGAATACAGTAAGAAGACACCAAAAAATACAGTAATGACAGACACCAGGGAAGTACAGTAGGGCAGTCAACGGGAAAATCAGTAATACAGAAAACCCGGGAAGTTTAAATGACAGACACCAGGGGAAATACATTAGTGACAGACCCAGGGGAAAACGTATGACAACACCAGGGAAAACAGTAGTGACAGACACCAGGGAATAAAGAAATGACGACACCAGGGGAAAGTAATAAGTACAGTCACCAGGAAGACGTGGTGACGACATCAGGGAAAATACAGTAAAAAGACACCAGGAAGTACAGTATGACCGCACCCGGGAAATACATAGTGACAGTAACCCCCGGGGGAAGCCCAGTAATCACAGACACCAGGGAAGTACAGTATGACAGACATCAGGGGAAATCATAAGACACACACCAGGGGAATCAGTAGTGGGCGACACCAGGAAGTACAGTATGCGCACCAGGGAAGACCGTATGACAGACACCAGGGAAGTACAGTAGTGACAGACACCAGGGGAAGACATAGTTCAGCACCAGGGAAGCACAGTAAGACGACACCCGGGAAATACAGAGTGACACACCAGGAAGTCCGAAGTGACAGTCACCAGGGAGTACAGTGTGACGACCCAGGGAAATACAGAGTGACAGTCCCCAGGGAAGTCATAGTGACATCACCAGGAAAAAACATATGACAGACCCAGGAAGTACAGAGGACAGTCCCAGGGGAAATACAGAGTGACAGCACCAGGGGAAGCACATAAGACAACACCAGGGAATACAGTAGGACAGACACCAGGAAAGAACAATGTGCAGACACCGGAATACAGTAGTACAGACTCCAGGGGAAGTACATATGACAACACCAGGAAGAAAAGTAATGACAACACCAGGAAGTACATAATGACAGACACCTGGGAAATAAAAGTAATACAAAACCAGGAATACTAGGACAGTCACCAGGAAGCACGAAGACAGACACCAGGGGAAGTAAATAGGACGACACCAGGGAATACGTGTGACAGACCCCGGGAAGACAAATTTTACAAAAACCGGGGAAATACAGTATGACAGCTCCAGGAAGACAGTATGACGACCCGGGGAAATACAGTAATGACGACACCGGGAATACAGTAATACAGACACCCGGGAAATACAGTAAGAAAAGACACCAGGGAAGAAATTTGTACAGTCACCAGGGAAACACAGTAAGACAGACACCAGGGGAAATACAGTATGACAGACACCGGGAAGTACTAGTGACAGATACCAGGGAAGTAAATTTGTGCAGTCACCAGGGGAAATACAGTGTGACGAACCAGGGAAATACTAGGACAGACACCAGGGGAAATAAAATGGACGACCCGGAAGTACGTAGTGACAAAACCCCTGAAGTACGTAATGAAGCCCCCAGGGGGAAACACAGTAATGACAGACACCCGGGAAATACGTAGACAGACACCAGGGAAAACAGTATGACAGACACCAGGGGAAATACAGTATGACGTCACCAGGGAAACACGAAAAAAACACACCCGGGAATACAGTATGCAGCACCAGGGGAAATACAGTAGTAAGACACAAGGGAAAAACAAAAGTGACGACCCCGGAAACATATGACAGACCCGGGAAAATACAGTAAGGGGCAGACACCAGGGAAGTCAGTAATGCAGACACCAGGGGGGTACAGTAATACAGACACCGGGGAAAACAGTAATGACAGAACCCCGGAAACGAAACAGACACCAGGGAATAAGTAATAAGACACCAGGAAGTACAGTTTGGGGCAGCCCAGGGAAGCACAGTAATGACAACACCAGGAATACAGTATGACAGCACCAGGGAAACAGTAGTGACAGATACCCGGAAGTACAGTAGTGACAGTCACCCGGAAGTACAGTAGTGACAGACACCGGGAAGTACAGTAGTGAAAGACCCAGGGAAGTAAATTGTGACGCACCAGGGAAGTACGTAAGACGAACCAAATAAGTAGTGACAGAAAACCCGGGAAGACGTAGGACAGAAAGCCCGGGGAAAACATATGACAGCACCAGGAAGTACAATAGTGACAGACACCAGGGAAGTACAGTATGACAGAACCCAGGGAAAACAGTAGTCAACACCAGGGAAAGAAAAAATGGCAGACACCAGGGAAATAAGTAGTGCAGACCCAGGGGAAAACTTGACAGACACCCGGGAAGTAAGTAGTGACAACCCAGGGGAAAACAGTAGTGCAGACACCAGGAAAATACAGAGGACACACCCAGGGGAAATACGGAAATGACAGACCACCAGGGGAAAAACCGTAGTGACAACACCGGAAGTACAGTAGTGACAGACACCAGGGGAAATGCAGTAGTGACAGACACCCGGGAAGTACGGGGACAACACCAGGGGAATACATAGGACAACACCAGGGGAAGTCAGATGACGACACCCGAAATCAGTAGTTACGTCCCAGGGAATACAGAGGACAGACACCAGGAAGACAGATGCAGACACCCGGGAAATACAGTATTTTGACCCAAAACCAGGAAGTACATATGACAGACACAAGGGGAAGTGCAGTATGACAGACACCGGGAAGTGCATAGTGACAGCACCAGGGAAGACGATGCAGACACCAGGGGAAATACAGAGTGACGACACCAGGGGAAATACTAAGACGTCACCAGGGAAAAACAGTAGTGACAAACGCCAGGGGAAATACAGATGAAGACACCAGGGGGGTACAGTATGGCAGGCCCAGGAATACGTAGTGACGTCCCAGGGGAAATACATAGTGACAGCACCAGGAAGACAGTAGGGCAACCCAGGGGGGTCATAGGACAGACACCAGGAAATACAGTAATGACAGTCACCAGGAAATACAGTTACAGTCACCAGGGAAGACATGTGACGCACCAGGGGAAATAAATAATGACAGCCCGGGGAAGACGTAGTGACAGAACCAGGGGAAGTACAAGTGCTCACCAGGGAAAAAACAGTAATGCAGTCCCCGGGGAATACAGATGACAGTCCCAGGGAAATACAGTAAACAGTCACCAGGGGAAGACATAAACAGTCACCAGGGAAATACTGTAGTGACAGTCACCAGGGAAATACATAGTGACAGACACCAGGGAAGTACGTAGGACAGACACCAGGAAGTAAAGTAGTGACAAACACCAGGGAATACAGAGGGCAGCCCAGGGGGGTACAGTAAAAGACAGTCACCAGGGAAGTCAGTATGACAGACACCAGGGAAGTACGAGTGACGACCCCGGGAAGTACATAGTAAAAACACCAGGAAGTACAGATGACAGCCCAGGGAAGTCAAAGTGACAGACACCAGGGGAATACAGTAGTAAAACCCAGGGGAAATACGAGTGCAGACACCAGGGGAAATACAGTAGGACCCACCAGGGAAATACAGAGTACAGACACCGGGGAAATACAAATGACGACACCAGGGAATACAGTAGGACCCCCACCAGGAATACAGTAAGGGCACCCAGGAAGTACAGAGTGACAGACACCGGGAAGACAGTAGGACAGTCCCAGGGAAGTACAGTAGTGACAGACATAGGGAAGTACATAGTTCGTCACCAGGGGAAATACGTAGGACAGACACCAAGGGAAATACAGTATACAGACACCAGGGAAGTACATAGTGACGCCACCAGGGGAATACAATACAGTCCCCGGGAAGACATGTGACGCACCAGGGAAGACGAAAAGGGCAGTCACCAGGGAAGTACAGTGGACAGACACCCGGGGAATACAGTGGACGACACCGGGGAAAACGGTAGTGACAGACCCAGGGAAAACAAATGACAGTCAACTGGAAGACAGTAGGAAGACACCGGGAAGTACAGTATGCAGACACCAGGGAAATACAGTATGCAGACACCGGGAATACAGTAGTGAGAGCACCAGGGGAAGTACAAGTGACAGACACCAGGAAGTACGTAGTGCGTCAACATGGATACATATACAGACACCAGGAAGTACAGAGTGACGACACCAGGGGAAACAGTGTGACAGACCCAGGGAAGTACATTTGCAGACCCAGGGAAGTCAGTGTGACAGACACCAGGAAGTACAGTAGTCGCACCCGGAATCAGTATGACAAAACCCCGGGAATTCGTATGACCACAAAGTCCCGTAGTGACGTCCCAGGGAAGACAGATGACAGCCCGGAAGTACAGTATGCAACCCGGGGGTACAGTAGTACAGAAAACCCGGAATACAGAGTGACGACACCAGGAAGTACAGTAGTGACGACACCAGGGAATACAGTATGACAACACCAGGGGAATACAGTAGTGAAAAGTCACCAGGAAGTACTAGTGCAGACACCAGGGAAAACAGTGGACAGACCCCAGGGGAAAACAGTGTGACAGTCACCAGGGAATACAGGTTTACAGACACCAGGGGAAGACGTAGTGCAGACCCAGGGAAGAAACCCTAGTGCCCGACACCCCGGGGAATACATATTGACAACCCAGGGAAAATACAGTAGGCAGTCCCAGGGAAGTACAGTAGGACCGACACCCGGAAGTACAGTAAGACAGACACCAGGGAATCCGTAGGACAGTCACCAGGGGAAATACAGTAGGACAGCACCCCGGAAGACGAGTGACAGCCCCGGGAAACGTGGAAAGACCCAGGAATACAGTATGAAGGTCACCAGGGAATACAGTATGACAGACACCAGGGGAAGTACAGTATGACCGATCCAGGGAAGTACAGAATGACAGGCCCAGGGGAATACAGAGTACAGACCCAGGAAAATACATATGACAGCCCCAGGGATGTACAGTAATGACAACAACCAGGAAGTACAGTAGTGACAACCCCAGGGGAATTGTACAGACACCAGGGAAGTACAGTATGGGGGGGGGTTGGAAAAAAGGGGGGGGGAAAAAACGACACCAGGGAATACAGTAGTGACGACCCGGGAAGTACGTATGACGACCCAGGGAAGTACAGTATGACAGAAACCCCAAAAACAGGGAAGCCCAAAATAAGTTTTACGACACCAGGAATACAGTAGTGACAGACACCCGGGGTACAGTATGCAGTCACCAGGGAAAATACATAGTGACAACACCAGGGAAGTACAGAGGACAGACCCGGGGAAGACAGTAGTGACAGCACCGGGGGGTACGTATGACAGACACCAGGGAATACAGTATGACAGCACCAGGGAAGACTAGGAGACACCAGGGGGAATACAGTAGTGACAGACACCAGGGAATACGTAGGGCAGTCACCAGGGAAGTACGAGTGACGCACCAAGGGGAAATACTATGACAGCACCAGGGGAAATACAGAGTGACATCCCCCCAGGGGAAATACAGTAGTGACAGCACCAGGAATACAGTATGACCGCACCAGGGGGTAATTAGTGACAGCACCCGGGAATACTAGTTACAGACCCAGGAAGACAAAGTACCGCCCAGGGGAAAACGTATTGACGCACCAGGAAGTACAGAGTGACAGACACCAGGAAGTACAGTAGGGCCGAACCAGGAAGTACAGAATGCAGCACCAGGGAAATACGAGTGACAGACCCAGGGAAGTACAGTAGTGACGAACCAGGGAAGACAGTAAATGCAGCACCAGGAAGTAAAGTAGTGACAGCACCAGGAAACAGTAGTGCGACACCAGGGAAGTACAGTAGGACCGCACCAGGGGAAGTACATTGACAACCCGGGGGACAGATGACAGACACCAGGAAGTACAGATGACGACACCGGGGAAATACGGGACAACCCCAGGAAGTCAGTATGACAGACCCAGGGAAGTACATAGGACAGCACCAGGAAAATACAAGGACAGACCCAGGGAAGTCAGTAGTGCAGCACCAGGGAAGTACAGTAGTGCAGACCAGGATACGTAATGACACACCCGGGGAATACATTTGTGACAGCACCAGGAAGTACAGTATGACAACACCAGGGAAGTCAGTAGGACAGTACCAAAACAATTACAAAACCAAGAGTTGAAACACCAATAATACTTTTCCTTTTATTTAAACTTTTTAACAAAACCCAAAGGCCCCTTTAAACAACCTTTTTTCTTTCCCTGTATTTTTTTACTCCCCAAATGGTGTCCCTCAAACAAGGGAAAAATTGGCAATATACGACCAAAAATATTATTCTGTTTCAAAATTTTTTACTTTACAAAAATTTTCCCGTAAAATAAAAATTAAAAAATTTGGGCTTTTTAAAGCCAAACCCCTTACCACAAAAAATTTTCTTTTTAAACCAATATTTGAACTAAGGTTACCTTAGAACCACAAAAATTCCCCCCAAGCAACCCTCCCGGTTCCCCCCGCCAACCTCCCAAAGGTCCCCTTAAAAAAAAATTTTAACCTTTCCATAAAACCCATTTCCACACAGTGTTCCCCCTTTAAGCAACACACCCCCACACACCCGTGTTCCACCTTCAACAACAAACATACACACAGTGTTCCACCCTTTAAGCAACACACCTACACCCAATTTTCCACCCTTCAAGCAACACCCCACACACAGTGTCCACTTTTAAACAACACCCACCACAGTGTTCCACCTTCAAGCAACACACAAAACACATGTTCACCTTTAAGCAACACCCTACACACAGTGTTCCACCTTCACAACCACCACACACTGGTTTCCCCCTTCAAACAACACCTACCACAGGGTTTCCCCCTTCAAGCAAAACACCCCACAAGTGTTCCAACCCTTCAACAACAAAACCCACACACAGTTTCCCCCTTTTAAGCAACACAATACACACAGTGTCCACCCTTTAAAACACACCTACACACGTGGGTTTCCCCCTTCAAGCAACACACCTCACACAGTGTTCCACCTTCAAGCAAAACCCCCACAAGTTTCCACCCTTTAAGCAACACCCCTACACCATGTTTTTCCCCCTCAAGCAACCACATACACACGTTTTCCACCTCAAGCAAAACACTACACACATGTTCACCTTCAAGCAACCATAAAACAAGTTTCCCCTCAAGCAACACACCCACCAGTTTCACCTTCAAGCAACCACCTAACACAGTGTTTTTCCCCCTTTAACAAAACACCTACACACGTGTCCACCTTTAGCCACACTACACACAGGTTTCCCTTTAAGCACACACCAACCACAGTTTTTCCCCCTTCAAGCAAACACCTACCGCAGTGTTCCCCCTTCAAGCAACACCCTACACACAGTGTTTCCCCCTTTAAGCAACCCCTACACACATGTTCCCCCCTTTAAAACAACAACCTACACACGTGTTCCACTTCAAGAAAAAACCCCTACACACAGTTTCCACCTTCAACAACACACCTACACGATGTCCCCCCTTCAAGCAACACACCTACACCAGTGTCCACCTTCAACAACACACTTAAAAAGTGGTCCACCTCAAAACAACACACCTACACCAGTTTTCCACCTTTAAAACAAAACTCACCAGTGTTCCCACCTTTAACAACACACCAAAACAGTGTCCCACCTTTTAGCAACACACCCACACGCAGTGTTTTACCTTTAACAACAACACAAAAGTGTTTCCCCCTTCAAGCAACACACCTAAAACCAGTGTTCCACCTCAAGCAACCACCTAAACCCCCGTGTTCCACCTCAAACAACACACTTTCAACAGTTCCACCTCAAGCAAAACCCCTACCCAGTTTATACCTTTAAGCAACACACCTACACACGGTTCCACCTTTGAAAAACCCCACCCAGTGTTCCAAATTCAAGCAACACACCTACACCAGTGTTCCACCTTTAAACAAAAACACCACAACCAGTGTTCACCTTTCAAGCAACACACCTAAACAGTGTTCCCCCTTCAACCCCACACCTACACACGTGTTTTCCCCCTTCAAGCAACCCTACAACAGTTTCCACCTTTAAAAACCCAAAAAAACCTACACAAGTGTTTACCTTTAAGCAACCACCAAAAAAGGTTCCACCCTTCAAACAACCACCACACAAAAATGTTCCCCTTCAAAAACAATGTGATATAAACCCAGAAAAACACATAACCAGGTCCCCTTAAAAAAACCTTTCGAGGGAACAGTCATTTTTTTTTTTAAAGCGTGTCGAGGTTTTTTGGGTGCAGCAGGGTGTGTGGTGTTGTTTGTGTGTGTTTTTTTTGTGTGTGTTGTGTGTTTGTGTGGTTTTTGTGTGTGTGGTTTTTTTTTAGTGTGTGGGTGTGGTTGTGGTGTGGTGTGTGTGGTGGTGTGGTCCCCCCCATTTGTGATTGCAAGGGGGTGGACCCAAAATTTTTGGGGCCCGCCCCTTCGCTGGTTCTACTAGGGCCCTCTCTCCCTGCTCCACACCTTTTCGACCTCTTCTTAAAAAAAGTAGGACTGCTTCCCCTACATCACCCCAATTTTTTCCACACCGACAACTATATAATAAGAAGTACTTCCTAACGTCCCTTGGCTCATCTAAGTTTTTAACTTCCAGTTGGTCCCCTTTTTCCTGTGTCCCCCTATGAAACTTTTTTCCCGTCCCATTGTCAATCCCTCAGTATTTTTTACGTTGTTATCATACCTCCCACCCTTTTGTCCTCCAGGTCGCAGGGTTGAGTTCCCTTAACCTCTCCTCGTAGGACTAGTCTTGTTGCAAACCTTTGCACTTTTTCTAATTTCTTGATGTTTGACCAGGTGTAGGTACCAACTAGTGCTGCATACGTAAATATGGGTCTGACGTACACAGTATCTTTAATAACTCCTTACTCGGGTGTCGAAATACAATTTTTAGTTTTGTCAGGCATCTATATGCTTCAACAGTTATTTGGTTGATGTGTGCCTCAGGAGATGTGCTCGGTATGATGCTCATCCCAGAATCCTTTTCTTTGAGTGAGTTTTGCAACCTTTAACCTTCCCCAAGCTTCATGACTTTGCACTTGATGGGGTTAAACTCCAGGAGCCTTTTGTCGGATCGGGCTTGCAGCCTGTCCTGATTCCATTGTAGACTTACCCGTTCCGCCTTCGCTTGCATTCTCCTTATTAGCTTCACATCGTCTGCAATCAGGGACTTCTCTGACTCTATCTCTTCCATTATGTCATTCACATATACTAGAAACAGCACCGGTCCTAGGGCTGACCTTAGGTTAACCCCGCTCGGCACAGGCGCCCACTCTGACACGTATCACTTACCAACACTCGTTCTTTCCTTCCTGTCAGGTATATCCTGATCCTTTGCATTGCCTTTCCTGCTATTCCTGCCTACTGTACTCACCTGTTTGTACTCACCTATTTGTGGTTGCAGGGGTCGAGACTCAGCTCCTGGCCCCGCCTCTTCACTGATCGCTGCTGGGTCACTTTTCCTGCTCCATGAGCTTTATCATACCTCTTTTTAAAACTATGTATGGATCCTGCCTCCACTATATCACTTCCCAGACTATTCCACTTCCTGACGACTCTGTGACTTAAGAAATACTTCCTAACATCCCTGTGATTCATCTGAGTCTTCAACTTCCAACTGTGACCCGTTGTTGCTGTGTCCCATCTCTGGAAAATACTGTCTCTGCCCACCTTGTCGATTTCTCTCAGTATTTTATATGTCGTTATCACATCCCCATTATCTCTCCTGTCCTCCAGTGTCGTCAGAGTGATTTCCCCTAACCGCTCCTCGTAGGGCATGCCCCTTGGCTCCGGGACTAGTCTTATTGCAAACCTTTGCCCTTTTTCTAGTTTCCTTACGTGTTTGGCTAGGTGCGGGCTCCAAACTGGTGCTGCATACTCAATATAGGCCTAACGTAAACGGTTTACAGGGTCCTGAATGATTCCTTATTGAGATGTCGGAATGCTGTTCTTAGGTTTGCTAGGCGCCCATATGCTGCAGCAGTTATTTGGTTGATGTGCGCTTCAGGAGATGTGCCTGGTGTTATACTCACCCCAAGATCTTTTTCCTTGAGTGAGGTTTGTAGTCTCTGGCCTCCTAGACTATACTCCGTATGCTGTCTTCTTTGCCCTTCCCCAATTTTCATGACTTTGCACTTGGTAGGGTTGAACTCCAGGAGCCAGTTGCTGCACCAGGCCTGCAGCCTGTCCAGATCCCTTTGTAGTTATGCCTGGTCTTCATTCGATTGAATTCTTAGTCTATTCCTTCCGTCATGTCGTTCACAGGCGCCCACTCTGACACCTCGCCACTACCATGACTCGCTGTTGTCTTCCTGACAGGTATTCCCTGATCTATTGCAGTGCCTTCCCTGTTATCCGTGCCTGGTCCTCCAGCTTTTGCACTAACCTCCTGTGTGGAACTGTGTCACACGTCTTCCTAAAGTCCAAGAAAATGCAATGTACCCACTCCTCTCTCTCTCTCTCTTGTCTTATTTACTGTGTGTGTACTCACCTGTTTGTGATTTCAGGGGTCGAGTTACAGCTCCTGGTCGCGAGTGTGTGTGTGTGTGTGTGTGTGTGTGTGTGTGTGTGTGTGTGTGTGTGTGTGTGTGTGTGCGCGCGCGCGCGTGTCACCCTCGGAGATAAGCCAGCATCTCCCTGGCTGGACACTCATGAACACTCTGGATAACTAGAAGCCACTCACTGGCACCACTGTGTCCAGCACTGGTTAACCGGGGAACACTGTTGCCAAGACCCCCAGAGGACCATCACTTCCACATACCTCTGCCCCCTCCCCCCCCACCATGGCCTTACCTCATCTTGCAGCGCCTCTACCTGAGGCCGTCTCGCTGTCCTAGTCATTATAAGGTAATGATGTGGCAGTGATGTGTGCTAGGTGATGTGTCAATGATGTGTGCTAGGTGATGTGTGCTAGGTGATGTGGCAGTGATGTGTGCTAGGTAATGTGTCAGTGATGTGTGCTAGGTGATGTGTCAATGATGTGTGCTTGGTGATGTGGCATTGATGTGTGCTAGGTGATGTGGCAATGATGTGTGCTAGGTGATGTGGCAGTGATGTGTGGTAGGTGATAAAAACCCGTGCTAGGACATAGCAAAGACCTGTGCTAGGACAAAAAGACCTGTACTGGGACAAAGAGACCTGTGTTAGGACATATAAAATTCCTGTGCTAAGACATAGAAATGACTTGTTCTAGATTTTAGTTAGTTTAATATGTTAATTATGCAGCCCATACCCATCCTGTGGACGGTAGTCAAAGATTACAGAGGAACATATTGGGTCCAGGGACTGGACCCCAAAGTTATGATAGGTGAGCAAGTTACGAAGGTAATGAATCATCTACAGGTATATACATGGTTACAATCACGAACAAATTACAAAGTCTACACCCGGACATAGTTGTAATGAGTTATTAGTACAAATAGTAATTGGGTCACACGCAAAGACACGAGCGCGCGCACACACACACACACACACACACACACACACACACACACACACACACACACACACACACACACGTACGTGGTAATGCTTTATTTATAGGGAGCAAAGTCACAGTATTTTTCCAGAATGGTCTGTAATATACCACTCTGGATATCTTGAACATTTCTGAGTGAGTTGTCTCTGCATTCATTAATGTTATCGCACTCCAGTACATAATGACGCAGGGTGTGACAATAGTCCATCTGGCAAAGTTTACATTTCGTTTGGTCTACATCTGATGGTGGTGATTTAACCTGCCAAAGATACTTGTAACCCAGCCGGAGCCGGGCAGTAGTGACATCCAAGAGTCTGTTTATCTTGTTGGATGTACCATAGACATGTGGCTCCTCCTGCATGATAGAATGATGATAGAAGGACTGACTGGTGTCAGTCTCCCTGAGTATTAAGTTGTTTGAGGACATTCAAAAAGACCTGTGCTGCGACATACAAAAGACCTGTTGTTACGCTTTTGACTGCGTAACGTAAATAAAAATCCTGGCTCCTAGGGGGTAAATAACCTGCCTAGTCTAAGGGCATTTAAATTGCTACACATAAACCATCCTAGGGCCAGGTTGTACCTTCACATAAATTGTGAAGCAAATTTAAATAGTCATTGTATTATGGGGAACGACACAAAAACTCACCTATACAAATAAACACACACACACACACACACACACACACACACACACACACACACACACACACACACACACACACACACACACACACACACACACACACATATATATATATATATATATATATATATATATATATATATATATATATATATAATATATATATATATATATATATATATGCAATAAGATCACAGTAAACAGGTGATTTCAGAATATGCAAAACAACCACTCTGAAAGAATAGAGAAATTCCAAGCGCTTTCGTGACTACTCACATTATCAAGTTCCTTGATAATGTGAGTAGTCACGAAAGCGCTTGGAATTTCTCTATTCTTTCAGAGTGGTTGTTTTGCATATATATATAATATATAATATATATATATATATATATATATATATATATATATATATATATATATATATATATATATATATATATATATTATATATATATATATATATATAATATATATATAATATATAAATAATATTAATATTAATAAATTAAGATATACAGCATACAATCTACTACCTACCAACATCACCACGCTCCAGTTCACCTTTACCCAGTACTCACTAGCACACTGCTACTAGTAAGGAAAACATAATATATAAACAGGTAGGCTTTATGACACCCCTTCCCTGGCGGCTACTTACCCTGCAGTCAAAACGTTATGTATACTCTCCAAAAAAACAGGCCATTGCACACACTAGGGCCTTAAAGGAAGTTTGTGAGAGCATAACATCAATACCAATGGCCTGGACTTGGCAAAAAATATCTCCCACATACCTACACCATACCATGACGACTTGTTCCAGCCGCCGCTGTTCTGTGGGCCGGCGATTTCATTCTCTGTCCATCCATTACCTCTTCTTCTTCCGTCCTCCCCGTCTCCTCCTGTTCTCTTTTTCGCCACCACCACCACCACCACCTCCTCTTCCCTCTTCATCCTCTCTTCCTCCTCTTCACCTTCGTGTACACTGTGCAGGTCGCATTCTATCATCCTGACAAGTGAGGTGCTCAGTGCTCACTTTTCTGAGATCTTCAACTACTACCCGCAGTGTATGACAGAAAGAGAGAGATAGACAGACAGAGAGAGATAGACAGACAGACAGAAGGAAAGAAAATACACGGTGTACACACATAGGCTGTCTGAATAGAACTAACTACTTGTTAAAAGGCTAGTGTATCACCGAGGTGTGTGAGGTAAGTATATTTGAGTATACCTGGGATACCCGAGTATACCTGGTGGAGACAGTATACCTGGGATACCCGAGTATACCTGGTGGAGACAGTATACCTGGTGGAGACAGTATACCTGGTGGAGACAGTATACCTGGTGGAGACAGTATACCTGGTGGAGACAGTATACTAACATGGTGGAGACAGTATACCTGGTGAGACAGTATACCTGGTAGAGACAGTATACCTGGGGGTGGAGACAGTATACCTGGTGGAGACAGTATACCTGGTGGAGACAGTATACCTGGTGGAGACAGTATACCTGGTGGAGACAGTATACCTGGTAGAGACAGTATACCTGGTGGAGACAGTATACCTGGTGGAGACAGTATACCTGGTAGAGACAGTATACCTGGTGGAGACAGTATACCTGGTGGAGACAGTATACCTGGTGGAGACAGTATACCTGGTGGAGACAGTATACCTGGGATACCCGAGTATACCTGGTGGAGACAGTATACCTGGTGGAGACAGTATACCTGGTGGAGACAGTATACCTGGTGGAGACAGTATACCTGGTGGAGGCAGTATACCTGGTGGAGACAGTATACCTGGTGGAGACAGTATACCTGGTGGAGACAGTATACCTGGTGGAGACAGTATACCTGGTGGAGACAGTATACCTGGTGGAGACAGTATACCTGGTGGAGACAGTATACCTGGTGGAGACAGTATACCTGGTGGAGACAGTATACCTGGTGGAGACAGTATACCTGGACAGTATACCTGGTGGAGACAGTATACCTGGTGGAGACAGTATACCTGGTGGAGGCAGTATACCTGGTGGAGACAGTATACCTGGTGGAGACAGTATACCTGGTGGAGACAGTATACCTGGTGGAGACAGTATACCTGGTGGAGGCAGTATACCTGGTGGAGACAGTATACCTGGTGGAGACAGTATACCTGGTGGAGACAGTATACCTGGTAGAGACAGTATACCTGGTGGAGACAGTATACCTGGTGGAGACAGTATACCGAGGATGGGACAGATATATATATATATAGAAATCTAAATCTAATATAACTAAAAAAATATGTATGGCAATGATCTTTTTAAATTAATTTTAAATGACTCTATATTAAAAATTTAAAATACCTTAAATAAAGACTTATCAAAGACTTATAAAAGGCTTATGAAAGGCTTATAAAAGACTTATAAAAGACTTATAAAAAACTTATAAAAGACTTATAAAAGGCTTATAAAAGGCTTATAAAAGACTTATAAAAGACTTATAAAAGGCTTATAAAAGACTTATAAAAGCTTATAAAAGACTTATAAAAAGGCTTATGAAAGGCTTATTATAAAAGACTTATAATTAAAAGACTTTATAAAAGACTTATAAAAGACTTATAAAAGGCTTATAAAAGGCTTATAAAAGGCTTATAAAAGACTTATAAAAGACTTATAAAAGACTTATAAAAGAAAACTTATAAAAGACTTCTTATAAAAGACTTATAAAAGATCTTATAAAAAGCTTATAAAAGACTTATAAAAGAACTTATAAAAGACTTTAAATAAAAGACTTATAAAAGACTATAAAAGACTTATAAAAGACTTATAAAAGACTTATAAAAGACTTATAAAAGACTTATAAAATACTTATAAAAAGGACTTAAGCTTATAAAAAGACTTATAAAAGACTTATAAAAGACCTGTATAAAAGACTTATAAAAGGCTTAAAAGACTTAGCATAAAAGACTTATAAAATACTATATATAAAGACTTAATATAAAAGACTTATAAAAGACTTATAAAAGCTTATAAAATACTTATAAAAGACTTATAAAAGTTATAAAAGAAATTATAAAAAGATTATAAAAGACTCTTATAAAAGACTTATAAAAGGCTTATAAAACTTATAAAGACTTATAAAAGACTTTAAAAAGACTTATAAAAGCTTATAAAAGACTTATAAAAGACTTATAAAAGACTTATAAAAGACTTATAAAAGACTTATAAAAGACTTATAAAAGACTTATAAAAGACTTATAAAAGACTTATAAAAGCTTATAAAAGCTTATAAAAGACTTATAAAAGACTTATAAAAGACTTATAAAAGGCTTATAAAAGACTTATAAAAGACTTATAAAAGACTTATAAAAGGACTTATAAAAGACTTATAAAAGACTTATAAAAGACTTATAAAAGACTTATAAAAGACTTATAAAAGACTTATAAAAGGCTTATAAAGGACTTATAAAAGGCTTATAAAAGACTTATAAAAGACTTATAAAAGGCTTATAAAAGACTTAAGCTTAAAAGACTTATAAAAGACTTATAAAAGGCTTATAAAAGACTTATAAAAGACTTTAAAAGGCTTATAAAAGACTTATAAAAGGCTTATAAAAGGCTTATAAAAGACTTATAAAAGACTTATAAAAGGGCGCTGGCGGAGGAAAGAGGTTGAGGAGAGTCAAGTTATTGACACAAACTCTTCCAGGAATGGTGGTGGTGGTGGTGGTGATTATGGTGGTGGTAGTATGGTGGGTGTGGTGGTAGTGGTGGTGGTAATGGTGGTGTGGTGGTGGTGGTGGTGGTAGGGGTGGGGGTTTGGTTTATTTGGGGTTTGGGGGTGGTGGGTGGTAATGGTGGGGGTTTAGTATTTGGTTTGAGGGGGGTGGTGGTGGGGTTTGGGGGAAAATGGTGGTAGTGGTGGTTTGTGGTGGGGGTTTTGGGGTGGGGGTTTAGGGGTTGGTGGTGGTGGGTAGTGGTGGTGGTGGGGGTAATGGTGGTGGTTTTGTGGGGGAGGGGGGGTGGTTATTTAGTGGTGGTGGTTTTTGGTGGTTTGTAGGGGTTTGGTGGTGGAAATTTGGTGGGGGTTTAGTGGGGGGTGGTGGGGGGTAATGGGGGGGGGTTGGGTAGGGGTGAGGGTGGTGGTGGTAGGGGTTTGGGGGTTTAATGGTGGTAGTGGTGGGGGGTGGAAAGTGGGTGGTTGGGGGTTTATTTGTGGGGGTTTGGTTTGGGGTTAATGGTGGTGGTAGAAAGTGGTGAGGGTGGGGGTTTGGTAATGGTGGGGGTAGTAGTGGTCGGGGTTTGGTGGTGGTTTTTGGTGGTGGAAATGGTGGTGGTAATGGTTTTTTGGTAGAAAGTGGTCAGGGGGGGTGGGGGTATTTGGGGGGGGGTAATGGTGGTAGGGGTTTGGGGGTTGGTGGTAATGTTGGTTGTTGTTAATGTGGGGAAAGGAGGGGGAGGAAAGGAATGGGGGAAAATGAAGGAAGGAAGTAGGGAATGAAATAGAAAAGGGAAAAGGGGGGGGAAGGGGAGGGGGGAAAGGGAAGGGGGAATTTGAAGAGGGAAGGAAAAAGGGAAAATAAAGTAGGGGGGGAAAAGGAAAGTGGGGAAATAAAAGTAGGGAAGGAAGGAAGGAATGAACTGGGGAAAGGGGAAGGAGGGAAAATGAAGTAGGGAAGGAAGGGGGGAAAGAATTTGGGGAATAAAGAAAGGGAATGAAGTAGGGAAGGGGGGGAGGGAAGGGACGTGGGGAAATTGAAGTAGGGGAGGAAAAAAAGGGGAAGGAAGTATGGAATGAAAAGGGGGAAAGGAAGGAAGGAATAAAGTAGGGGAAGGGAAAGGAATAAAAGGGGGAAAGGGAAGGAAGGAAGGGAAGTGGGAAGGAAAAAAGGGAAAAGAAGTGGGGAAAAGGGGAAAGGAGGGAATGAAGTAGGGAAATGAAGTGGGGAAAAGGGAGGGGGGGAAATGAAGTAGGGAAGGAAGGAGGGAATAAATTTTATGGAAGGGAAATTGGGGAAAGGGAAAAGGAGGGAAGGAAGGGGGAAAGGGGAAGTAGGGAATGAAGTGGGGAAAGGGGGGGGAAAAGGAATAAAAGTAGGGGAAGGAAGGGGGGGAATAAAGTGGGAATGAAGTGGGGGAATGAAGTGGAAGGAAGGAGGGAATGAATTGGGGAATAAAGTAGGGAAGGGGGAGGGAATGAAGTGGGGAAATGAAGTAGGAAGGGAGGGGGGAAAATGAAGTGGGGAAGGAAGTGGGGAAAGGGGAAAGGACGAATGAAGTAGGGAATGAAAGGTGGGGAAATTTTGGGAAATTTTGGGAAAAGGAGGAGGGAAGAAGTAGGGAATAAAGTAGGGAAGGAAGGAGGGAAGGAAGGAGGGAATGAAGCAGGGATTGAAGTGGGAATAAAAGGTGGGGGAAGGAAGGGGGGAAGGAAGGAGGGGTGAAGTGGGGAAGAAGTGGGGAAAGGGAAAGGGGGAAATTAAGTAGGGAATTGAAGTGGGAAGGAAGGGGGGGAAGGGAAGTGGGGGAATGAAGTGGGGAAAGGGAAAGGGAAAGGAAGGAATGAAGTGGGAAAAGGAAGGAGGGAATAAAAGTAAAAAAGGAAGGGGGGGGAATGAAGTAGGGAATAAAAGTGGGAAAAGGGAAAGGAGGGAAGGAAGGGGGGAAAATAAAAGTGGGGAAAGGGAAGGAGGGAAGGAAGGAGGGAAGGAATAGGGATGGGGTGGGGAATGAAGCAGGGAAAGGGAAAGGGGGGAAATTGAAATGGGAAAGGGAAGGGGGGAATGAAGTAGGGAATGAAGGAGGGAATGAAGTGGGAAATAAAGTGGGGAAATAAATTTTGGGGGGGGAAAAGGGGGGAAAGGGAAAAGGAGGGAATGAAGTGGGAATGAAGTAGGGAATAAAGTAGGGAAGGGGGGGGTAATGAAGTGGGGAAATAATTTTAGGGAATGAATTTAGGGGAAGGGAGGGGGAATAAAGTAGGGAAGGAAATAGGGAAGGAAGGAGGGAAGGAAGGAGGGAATAAAAGTAGGGAATGAATTTGGGAAAAAGGAAGGAGGGGGGAAGGAAGGAGGGAATGAAGTAGGGAGGGAAGGGGGGGAAGGAAGGGGGGAAGGAAGTAGGGAATAAGTGGGGGAATGAACCCGGGAAGGAAGGAGGGAAATGAATGGGAAGGAAGGGGGGAATGAAGTGGGGAAAAGGGAAGGAGGGAATAAAAGTAGGGAATGAAGTGGGGAAATTTGAAGTGGGGAAGGAAGGAGGGGAAGGAAGGGGGAATGAAGTGGGGAAATAAAGGGGGGGAATGAAGTAGGGGAAGGAAAAGAGGGAATGAAGTAGGGTTTAAATTGGGGAAAAGGGAAGGAAAAAAAATGAATTTAGGGAAGGAAGGGGGAAGGGAAATTTGGGATGGAAGGGGGAATAAATTTGGGGAAAGGGAAGGAGGGAAATGAATAGGGAAGGAAGGAGGAGATGAAGTAGGAAGGAAAGAGGGAAAATGAAGTAGGGAAGGAAGGGGGGAATTTGAAGTGGGGAAAGGAAGGAGGGAAAGAAGTGGGGAAAGGAAAGGGGGGAATGAAAGTGGGGAAATTGAAGTAGGGAATTAAGTGGGGAAGGAAGGAGGGAATGAAGTGGGGGAAGGGAAAGGGGGGAAATGAAGTGGGGAAATGAAGTGGGGAAAAAATGGGGAAAGGGAAGGTTGGGAAGGGGAAAGGGAGAGAATGAAGTAGAGAAGAAGTGGGGAGGGAAGGGAAAGGGGGAAAAAAGTTGGATAAATTTGGGGAAAGGAAGGAGGGAATAAAATTTGGGGAATGAAGTCGGGAAATGAAGGAGGGAATGAATTTGGGGAAAGGGAAAGTAGGGAATGAAGTAGGGAAGGAAGGAGGGAATGAAGTAGGGAATGAAGTGGGAAAAGGAAGTGGGGGGAAGGAAGGGGGGAAAAGGGAATTTGGGGAAGGGAAAAGGGGGGAAAAAGTAGGGAAGGAAGGGGGAAAGGGAAAGAAGGGAATAAAGGAAGGAGGGAAAAAAAGGGGGAAGTAGGGGAAGGAAGGGGGGAAAAAAAAAAAGGGGGGGGAAGGAAAGTAAGGGGAAGGGAAAAGGAGGGAAGGGAAAGTGGGGAAAGAAGGGGGGAAGGGAAAGTGGGGAAAGGGGTAGGGAATAAAAGGAAGGGGGGAAAGGGAAAGTGGGGAAAAGGAAAGTGGGGAAAGGGAAAGGAAGGGGAATGAAGTGGGAATGAAGTGGGGAAAATGAAGTGGGGAAAGGAAAGGGAAAGGGTTGGGAAAAAAAAAAGTAGGGAAGGGGGGAGGGGAAATGAAGTGGGAAATTTAAAGGGGGGGAATGAAGTAGAGAAGGAAAGAGGAATGAAGTAGGGAAAAAATTTAGGGAAGGAAGGTAAAAATAAAAGTAGGGAAAAGGAAAAGGAGGGAAAATTGAAGTAGGGAGGGAAAGGGGAGGGAAGAAGGGGGGAAAGGAAGGGGGAAGGAAGGAGGGAATGAAGTGGGGAAATAAAGGGGGGAAATGAAGTAGGGAATAAAGGGTAGGGAAGGAAGGAGGGAATGAAGTAGGGAAGGGGGGAGGGAATGAAGTGGGGAATTTAGTAGGGAAGGAAGTAGGGAAGGGAGGAGGGAATGAAGTAGAGAATGAAGGGGGGAAAGGGAAAGGGGGGGGAAATGAATGGGATGGGGGGAAAGGGAATGAAGTGGGGAAGGGAAAAAAATAAGGGGAAATAAAAGGGTTAAGGGAAAATTTAAAGGGAAAATTAATAAAAAAATTTTTTTTAAAAATTTTATTTTAAATAAGGGAATGAAGTGGGGAAAGGAAGGGGGAAAGAGAAGTAGGGAAGGAAGAAGGGGAATAAAGTAGGGAAGGAAGGGGGAGATGAAGTGGGGAAGGAAGTGGGGAAAGGGGGAAGGGGGGGAATAAAGTAGGGAAGGAAGGGGGGAATGAAGTGGGGAAATTTGAAGTGGGGAAAAGGAAGGGGGGAAAGGGAAGTAGGGAAGGAAGGGGGGAAATTTAAAAGGGGGGGTTTGAAGTGGGGAAGGAAAAGGGAGGGAATGAAGTAGGGAAGGAAGGGGGGAAATGAAGGGGAATGAAGGGGGAAAGGGAAAGGGGGAAGGGGGAGGAGGGAATGAAGTAGAAAATGAAGGGGGGAAAGGAAGGGGGAATGAATTTAAGGGAATGAATTTGGGAAAGGAAAGGGGAAGGGAAAAGAAGTAGGGAATAAATTTGGGGAAATGAAGGAGGGAATGAAGTAGGGAAGGAAGTAGGGAATGAAGTAGGGAAGGAAGGAGGGTGAATTTGGGGGAATTGAAGTGGGGAAAGGGAAAGGGTGGGGAAAAGGAAGGGGGGGAAGGAAGTGGGGAAGGGAGGAGGGAAGAATTAGGGAAGGAAGGTGGGAAGGAAGTGGGGAAATAAAGGGAAAGGGGAGGGAAGGAAGTGGGAATGAAGGGGGAAAGGGAAAAGGAGGGAAGGAAGTAGGGAAGGAAGGGGGGGAATTTAAAAGTGGGGAAGGAAGGAGGGAAGGAAGGGGGGAAGGGGAAGTAGGGAATGAAGTGGGGAAGGAAGGAAGGAGGGAATGAAGAGGGGGGGGGGGAAAAGTGGGGAAAAGGGGGAGGGAAAAAAGTGGGAAAGGGAAAGTAGGGAAGGAAGGAGGGAAGGGAATTGGGGAAAAAGTGGGAAAAGGGAAAGGAGGGGGGGAAAGGGGGAATAAAAGTGGGGAAAAGGAAAAGGGGGGGAAAGGGAAAAGGAGGGAAAGGGAAAGGTGGGAATAAAAGGGGAATGAAGCAGGGAAGGAAGGAGGGAATAAAATTAGGAAGGAAGGAGGGAATGAAGTATTTAAGAAGGAGGGAGGGAAAGTAGGGAAAAAAGGGTAGGGAATGAAGTGGGGAAAAGGAAGGAGGGGGGAAAAGGAAAGGGAAAAAAGGGGGAATGAAGTGAGAAGGAAAAGGAGGGAAGTAGGGAATGAATTGGGGAAGGGGAAGGAAAGAAATGAAGTGGGAAGGAAGGGGGAATAAATAGGGATGGGGGATAATGAAGTAGGGAAAAAAGGGGGAAATTTAAAGGGGGGGAAAGGAAAGGAGGGGGAAAAGTGGGGAAAGGAGTGGGGGAAAGGAAAGGGGGGGGAAATAAAGTGGGGAATGAAGTGGGGAAGGAAGGAGGGAATGAAGGTAGGGAAGGAAAAAAAAAGGGAAATGAAGTGGGTTGAAGTGGGAAAGGGAAGGGGAGGGAACAAAGTAGGGAAGGAAAGGGGGGAAAAATGAAAAGGGAATAAGGGGGGAAATTGAAGTGGGGGAAAGGAAGTGGGGGAAGGGGAGGGGGAATAAAAGTGAAAATTGAAGGGGGGAAAGGGAAGGGGGAATGAAGAAAGGAAATTAAAAAGTAGGGAAGGAAGGGGGGGGAATGAAGTATGGAAGAAGAGGGAAAAAGGAGGGAATGAATTTGGGGAAAGGAAGTGGGGAATGAAATTGGGGAAAGGAAGTAGGGAATGAAGTGGGGAAGGAAGGGGGGGAATGAAGTGGGGGAAATGAATAGGGAAGGAAGAGGGAAGGGGGAAAGGGGGGGAAATTTTAGGGAAGGGAGGGGGAAAGGGGAATAGGGAAAAAGGAAGGGGGGGAAGGAAGTGGGGTTTGAAGTAGGGAAGGAAGTGGGGAAAAGGAAGGGGGGAAATGAAGGGGGAAGGGAAGGAGGGAAGGAAGTGGGGAAAGTGGGGAAATTGAAGGAAGGGGGAAGGAATAGGGAATGAAGTGGGGAAAGGAAAAAGGGGAGGGGAATGAAGTAGGGAAGGAAGGGGGGGGGAATGAAGTAGGGAAGGAAGGGGGGAAATGAAGAAAGGGAAGGGAAAGGGAAAGGGTTTAAAAAGTGGGAAGGAAGGGGGGGAAGGAATTTGGGGAAATTGAAGGAAGGGGGGGGAAAAGGGGGGGAAATGAAGTGGGGAAAGGGAAAAGGAAGGAGGGAAAAAAGTAGGGAAGGGAAAGGAGGGAATGAAGTGGGGAAAGGGAAAGGGAAAGGGGAATGAAGTGGGGAAAAGGAAGGGGGGAAAATGAAGTAGGGAATAAAGTGGGGGGGGGAAAAGGGAGTGGGGAAAGGGAAGGGGGGGAAGGGAGTGGGGAAAGGGAAAGGGAAGGGAATGAAAGTAGGGAAAAAGGGTGGGGAAAGGGGAAGTGGGGAAAGGGAAAGGGAGGGAATAAAAGTAGGGAAGGAAGATTTGGGAATGAAGTAGGGAAGGAAGGAAGGAAGTAGGGAAGGAAGGAAGGAAGTGGGGAAAGGGAAAGGAAAAGGAAAAGGAAAGGAAGGGAAAGGGAAAGGGAAAAGGAATACCTAAAATTTTCCTATAAAATTTACATATTTTTCATTTAAAAACCCCGCCCCGAGTTCATCCAAAAATTTTATTTTTTTTTTACTAAATTGTAGGGGAATTTTAAAACAAAATTTTTAATAAATTTAAAAAAAAACCCAAATTTAAAAAAAAAACGCAGTTTCATGTTTCTTTTTTTTTTTTAAATTTTTAAATGAGGAGAAAATTTTCCCTTTTTTTTTTAATTCCCCGCAACATTTTCGGTTTCATGAAAACGTAATAAGATAATTACAAAAAAATAAAAAAAAAAAAAACCGGGTCGGGTCGGGGGTTTGAAAATTACTCTTTTATGGTTCAAACGCCACCTTTCCCCGGTTTGGTTTTTGTTTTTGGTTTTCTCTTCACAAGTTTTCGTTTATTACTTATTCCATGTCTTCAAATTTTCAAAAGCTTGTATATAATGTATTTTGGGTAAAATTCTTGGTTTTTGGGTTTTTGACGGAAAACTATACCCGGAGAGGGTTTGGGGGGTCCCGCCCCCCCCCGTGGCCCGGTTGTGACCAGGGGGTCTGTTAAAACAGGTCATACCCGGTTTGTGGGTGACCTCTGTTCAAGGTAAATTCCCCGGTGTGTGGGGGCCTCTGTTACACAGGTCATTCCCAGGGGGTTGTTTACCTGTGGTAGACAAAAGGGGCAGGCTCCCCCTGATTCCCTTTTTACAATTTCCCTCTGGGTATTAAATTTGGGGCATGTGAAGATAACAATGTTTTTTTTCCCCCTTCGAATCTTGAAATGGTTTGGGGTTATTTTTAAAAATTTTGTGCGTTATTTTGCTTTTATGCTGGTTTAAGGGGTCTTGATCCCGGATTAGGGTACCACTGATCTACTATCACTGATCTACTATCACTGTCTACTATCACTGGTCTTTCCATCACTGATCTACTTTCACTTTTACTATCAATGGTTCTAAACACTGATTACTATCATGGTCTTTCTATCCCGATTATATCACTGTTTTACTATCATGGTCTACTATCACTGGTTACTATCATGGTTTTTTCTATCAAATTTACTTACAAATTCTTGGCACCCCGGTAAGGTTGTCACTTCTGCAGTGAATTTGGGTTTTTCCCTTTTTATGTAGTGTTTTTCAAACCCTTGGGAACTCTGCCAAAACCCCCCCCACCCGGGAACGTTTCCCCCTGCAACCCCCGCCCTCCCCGCAAAACCCCTGTCAACCCCTTTCAAACCCCCCTTTCCCCCCCTGAAACCCCCTTGGGCCCCCCTGCAAAATCCTGCCCCCTTGCCAAAACCCCCGCCACCCCGAACCCCCTTGCCACCCTGCAACCCCTGCCACCTCTCCAGGTATTAAATCTATCTACTCATATTCTTCTCTCTTACTTCCTCCCTTCGCTTCATTTTCTTGCTATGCTGGTCCCTACACTCACATATCCTGGCTTCCTTCTTGTGGACTCTAAACATCTGCTTGTGTGTCTCAGGTGCACGAGTCTTTATCACTGATAATTACCTGCTGGCTAGTAATCATCAGTAATTAAAGTCTCCCCCCCTCCCCCCTTCCCAGGTTGTATCTTCATGGTACATCACTGACCTGATGAATCTTCTTCTTCTTCTTCTTCTTCTTCTTCTTCTTCTTCTTCTTCTTCTTCTTCTTCTTCTTCTTCTTCTTCTTCTTCTTCTTCTTCTTCTTGTCATTGTCTTTTTTTTACACAAATCACTTTTGACAGGCTAAGAGTTGTGTACTATTTCAGTTCATTACAAGGCCAGTACAGTCTAAGGTATACTACCCCCCCCCCCCCAAATGCCACCCACGCTAGTCCACCAACACCCAGGGACAGTAGATGTAAGGCGACTAACACCCAGGGACAGTAGATGTAAGTCGACTAACACCCAGGGACAGTAGATGTAAGCGCGGACTTAACACCCCAGGGACAGTAGATGTAAGTCGACTAACACCCAGGGACAGTAGATGTAAGTCGACTAACACCCAGGGACAGTAGATGTAAGTCGACTAACACCCAGGACAGTAGATGTAAGTCGACCAACACCCAGGGACAGTAGATGTAAGGCGACAACACCCAGGGACAGTAGATGTAAGGCGACTAACACCCAGGTGCCTACTTATTGCTAGGTGAACAGCGACAGCAGCAGTAAGGGAACATGACCACTGTTTCCACCCATGCCGGGGATTGAACCACGGGCACTGAGTGTGTAAACCGAGTGCGCTACCACCCGAGCCACAGGACGCCTAATATTGTTGTTGTCGTTGCTGCTGTTGTTTTTATCATTGTTGTTTTAATGTTGTTGCTGTTGTTGTTATTGCTGTCGTTGTTGCTGTTGTTGTCGTTGTTGCTGTTGTTGTCGTTGTTGCTGTTATTGTTGTTGTTATTATTGTTGTTTCGTCGTTGTTGTTACTATTGTTGTCGTTGTTGTATGTTACAACTTGTGAAATATAAGACTGAGCTTAACAATATCTACTAAATATGACTCGAGATATAATGTTCGCTTGAAATTTGTCACTTTTGTAAAGAACACAAAGTGTGTGGCCAGTCCTCTGGTCACTATCTTGAACACTATGTGCTAAGTACTGGTTTGGTAATAGAGTTGTGGATGAGTGGAACAAACTCCCAAGTACAGTTATAGAGGCCAGAACGTTGTGTAGCTTTAAAAATAGGTTGGATAAATACATGAGTGGATGTGGGTGGGTGTGAGTTAGACCTGATAGCTTGAGCTACCAGGTCGGTTGCCGTGTTCCTCCCTTAAGTCAATGTGACCCGACCTGACTAGGTTGGGTGCATTGGCTTAAGCCGGTAGGAGACTTGGACCTGCCTCGCATGGGCCAGTAGGCCTTCTGCAGGGTTCCTTCGTTCTTATGTTCTTATGTTAATTGTCCACTTATTGAGGAATATAGAGATAAACAGTATAATAACCTATGTGACATGTCAAGATATCTTATTAATGACAATAAGATACCAGATATATTAAGCAAATTTCCTAAATTTGCTGATAACAGGTAAGTGAACTGTAGATGTATATCCAGACGTACTCCTGTAATCCCTTTTAGGGGCCTAGCTCCTAGGCCTTTTGTGTATCCCCGTGCTCTTGCGCTGCCCACCACAGGATGGATGTACCGTGCACAGTACCCTCCACAGGATGGATGTACCGTGCACAGTACCCTCCACAGGATGGATGTACCGTGCACAGTACCCTCCACAGGATGGATGTACCGTGCACAGTACCCTCCACAGGATGGATGTACCGTGCACAGTACCCTCCACAGGATGGATGTACCGTGCACAGTACCCTCCACAGGATGGATGTACCGTGCACAGTACCCTCCACAGGATGGATGTACCGTGCACAGTACCCTCCACAGGATGGATGTACCGTGCACAGTACCCTCCACAGGATGGATGTACCGTGCACAGTACCCTCCACAGGATGGATGTACCGTGCACAGTACCCTCCACAGGATGGATGTACCGTGCACAGTACCCTCCACAGGATGGATGTACCGTGCACAGTACCCTCCACAGGATGGATGTACCGTGCACAGTACCCTCCACAGGATGGATGTACCGTGCACAGTACCCTCCACAGGATGGATGTACCGTGCACAGTACCCTCCACAGGATGGATGTACCGTGCACAGTACCCTCCACAGGATGGATGTACCGTGCACAGTACCCTCCACAGGATGGATGTACCGTGCACAGTACCCTCCACAGGATGGATGTACGTGCACAGTACCCTCCACAGGATGGATGTACCGTGCACAGTACCCTCCACAGGATGGATGTACCGTGCACAGTACCCTCCACAGGATGGATGTACCGTGCACAGTACCCTCCACAGGATGGATGTACCGTGCACAGTACCCTCCACAGGATGGATGTACCGTGCACAGTACCCTCCACAGGATGGATGTACCGTGCACAGTACCCTCCACAGGATGGATGTACCGTGCACAGTACGCTCCACAGGATGGATGTACCGTGCACAGTACCCTCCACAGATGGATGTACCGTGCACAGTACGCTGCACAGGATGGATGTACCGTGCACAGTACCTCCACAGGATGGATGTACCGTGCACAGTACCCTCCACAGGATGGATGTACCATGCACAGTACCCTCCACAGGATGGATGTACCGTGCACAGTACCCTCCACAGGATGGATGTACCGTGCACAGTACCCTCCACAGGATGGATGTACCGTGCACAGTACCCTCCACAGGATGGATGTACCGTGCACAGTACCCTCCACAGGATGGATGTACCGTGCACAGTACCCTCCACAGGATGGATGTACCGTGCACAGTACCCTCCACAGGATGGATGTACCGTGCACAGTACCCTCCACAGGATGGATGTACCGTGCACAGTACGCTCCACAGGATGGATGTACCGTGCACAGTACCCTCCACAGGATGGATGTACCGTGCACAGTACGCTCCACAGGATGAATGTACCGTGCACAGTACCCTCCACAGGATGGATGTACCGTGCACAGTAAACCCCCCACAGGATGGATGTACCGTGCACAGTACCTCCACAGGATGGATGTACCGTGCACAGTACCCTCCACAGGATGGATGTACCGTGCACAGTACCCTCCACAGGATGGATGTACCGTGCACAGTACCCTCCACAGGATGGATGTACCGTGCACAGTACCCTCCACAGGATGGATGTACCGTGCACAGTGCCCTCCACAGGATGGATGTACCGTGCACAGTACCCTCCACAGGATGGATGTACCGTGCACAGTGCCCTCCACAGGATGGATGTACCGTGCACAGTACCCTCCACAGGATGGATGTACCGTGCACAGTACCCTCCACAGGATGGATGTACCGTGCACAGTACCCTCCACAGGATGGATGTACCGTGCACAGTACCCTCCACAGGATGGATGTACCGTGCACAGTGCCCTCCACAGGATGGATGTACCGTGCACAGTACACTCCACAGGATGGATGTACCGTGCACAGTGCCCTCCACAGGATGGATGTACCGTGCACAGTAAACCTCCACAGGATGGATGTACCGTGCACAGTGCCCTCCACAGGATGGATGTACCGTGCACAGTACCCTCCACAGGATGGATGTACCGTGCACAGTGCCCTCCACAGGATGGATGTACCGTGCACAGTACCCTCCACAGGATGGATGTACCGTGCACAGTACCCTCCACAGGATGGATGTACCGTGCACAGTACCCTCCACAGGATGGATGTACCGTGCACAGTACCCTCCACAGGATGGATGTACCGTGCACAGTACCCTCCACAGGATGGATGTACCGTGCACAGTACCCTCCACAGGATGGATGTACCGTGCACAGTACCCTCCACAGGATGGATGTACCGTGCACAGTACCCTCCACAGGATGGATGTACCGTGCACAGTACCCTCCACAGGATGGATGTACCGTGCACAGTACCCTCCACAGGATGGATGTACCGTGCACAGTACACTCGCTGCTTCGGCTGCAAAATCTATAAAAATATGTTTTGTTTATATTATTTATTATTGTAAATGTGACCAAACTAAAGCAAGTGTAGGGTGAAGTGTAGGTGTAGGGTGAAGTGTAGGTGTAGGTGGAAGTGTAGGTGTAGGGTGAAGTGTAGGTGTAGGGTGAAGTGTAGGTGTAGGGTGAAGTGTTAGGTGTAGGGTGAAGTGTAGGTGTAGGGTGAAGTGTAGGTGTAGGTGAAGTGTGAGTGTAGGGTGAAGTGTAGTGTAGGGTGAAGTGTAGGTGTAGGGTGAAGTGTAGGTGTAGGGTGAAGTGTAGGTGTAGGGTGAAGTGTAGGTGTAGGGTGAAGTGTAGGTGTAGGGTGAGGTGTAGGTGTAGGGTAAGTGTAGGTGTAGGGTGAAGTGTAGGTGTAGGGTGAAGTGTAGGTGTAGGTGAGGTGTAGGTGTAGGGTGAAGTGTAGGTGTAGGGTGAAGTGTAGGTGTAGGGTGAAGTGTAGGTGTTTGGTGAAGTGTGAGTGTAGGGTGAAGTGTAGGTGTAGGGTGAAGTGTAGGTGTAGGGTGAAGTGTAGGTGTAGGGTGAAGTGTAGGTGTAGGGTGAAGTGTAGGTGTAGGGTGAAGTGTAGGTGTAGGGTGAGGTGTAGGTGTAGGGTGAAGTGTAGGTGTAGGGTGAAGTGTAGGTGTAGGGTGAAGTGTAGGTGTAGGGTGAAGTGTAGGTGTAGGGTGAAGTGTAGGTGTAGGGTGAAGTGTGAGTGTAGGGTGAAGTGTAGGTGTAGGGTGAAGTGTAGGTGTAGGGTGAAGTGTGAGTGTAGGGTGAAGTGTAGGTGTAGGGTGAAGTGTGAGTGTAGGGTGAAGTGTAAGTGTAGGGTGAAGTGTGAGTGTAGGGTGAAGTGTAGGTGTAGGGTGAAGTGTGAGTATAGGGTGAAGTGTAAGTGTAGGGTGAAGTGTGAGAGTAGGGTGAAGTGTAAGTGTAGGGTGAAGTGTGAGTGTAGGGTTAAGTACAGATCTAGAGAATTTACAGAGAACTTTCACTGCACATATTAGTTCCGTCAAACACCTTAATTACTGGGAACGCTTGGAAGCACTTGACCTGTAATCCCTGGAGCGCAGGCGAGAAAGATATATCATAATCTACACCTGGAAAATCCCAGATCTGCACACAGAAATCTCTCCCTACGAAAGCAAAAGACTTGGCAGACGGTGCAACATACACCAAATGAAAAGTAGGGGTGCCATTGGTACACTAAGACGAAACACACAGAGTATCCGGGATCCAAGACTGCACAACAGCCTTCCACCAGGTATAAAGGGGATTACCAATAGACCCCTCGCTGCACAGAACAGAAAATCAGTAACCGAAAATCAGTACCCAGTCAAACCGGCTGATCGGGTACTGACTTTAGGTATCTGTCCCGTTCCCTCTTGAAGGCAACCAGGAATCTATTGTAATTCCCCTTATGGCTGTTGGGAGGCTGTTGAAGTTTTGAGTCCCTGACACTCATTGTGTTTTGATCAGGGCCTGATCCACGGGAAGCCTGGTCAAGGACTGAGCCGCGAAGTCATTGACCCCCCAGAACACCCTCCAGGTAGGGTGAGTGTAGGTGAGTACACACACACACACACACACACACACACACACACACAACACTACACACACACCACACACACAACACACACACACAAAACACACAATACACACCACACTCACACACACACAATCACACACACACACACACACAACACCACAATACACACACACACACACACCAACACAACACACACAACACATACACACACACACACTACAGACACACACACACACACACACATCACACAACACACACACCACACATACATACACCACACACAACAGACACACACAAACACAACACACACAACACATACACACACACACACACACAAACACACTACACACACAACAGCACACATACAACTACACACACACACACCACCACACACACTACACTCACAACATCACACACTACATACACACACTCACACACACACACATACACACACATACACACACTCACACACACAACACACACACATACCACACAACACACACACAACACACAACACACAACACACACCACAACACACACAACCACACACACACACACACACACACACACACACAACACACACACAGGTTCCCACGCAGACAATCACTGCTTGCCAAGAATAAACACACGATCTGTTTTTTTTTTATCATCTGCCTTTCTCTCTCTTTCTCAGTTTTTATTCATTGTTAACATCCGTCGTTATCACTCCCTTTTTTTCTTTCTCTTTTCTTCTCTTGTCTTATCTCTTGTTGGTTCTCGGTTCACAAGACATTTTTAAGGAGTGTTAGGGAAAGTGAAAGACATCTGTTTTTTCACTGGTTCGTGCGAATGGTTTATAAGGTTTACAAGGATGAGGGTGTCACGTGGTGGTGGTTTATGAGGGTGTCACGTGGTGGTGGTGGATGAGGGTGTCACGTGGTGGTGGTGGATGAGGGTGTCACGTGGTGGTGGTGGATGAGGGTGTCACGTGGTGGTGGTGGATGAGGGTGTCACGTGGTGGTGGTGGTGGTTTGTGAGGGTGTCACGTGGTGGTGGTTTATGAGGGTGTCACGTGGTTTGGTGGTGGTGGTTTATGAGGGTGTCACGTGGTGGTGGTTTATGAGGGTGTCACGTGGTCGTGGTGGTTTATGAGGGTGTCACGTGGTGGTGGTGGATGAGGATGTCACGTGGTGGTGGTGGATGAGGGTGTCACGTGGTGATGGTGGTTTATGAGGGTGTCACGTGGTGGTGGTGGATGAGGGTGTCACGTGGTGGTGGTGGATGAGGGTGTCACGTGGTGGTGGTGGTTTATGAGGGTGTCACGTGGTGGTGGTGGATGAGGATGTCACGTAGTGGTGGTGGATTGAGGGTGTTGTGTCACGTGGTGATGGTGGTTTATGAGGGTGTCACGTGGTGGTGGTGGATGAGGGTGTCACGTGGTGGTGGTGGATGAGGGTGTCACGTGGTGGTGGTGGTTTATGAGGGTGTCACGTGGTGGTGGGTGGTGATGTCACGTGTGGTGGTGGATGGGTGTCACGTGGTGGTGGTGGATGAGGGTGTCACGTGGTGGTGGTGGTTTATGAGGGTGTCACGTGGTGGTGGTGGATGAGGGTGTCACGTGGTGGTGGTGTATGAGGGGTGTCACGTGGTGGTGGTGGATGAGGTGTCACGTGGTGTGGTGGATGAGGGGTGTCACGTGGTGGTGGTGGTGGATGAGGGTGTCACGTGGTGGTGGTGGTTAGAGGGTGTCACTGGTGGTGGTGGATGAGGGTGTCACGTGGTGGTGGTGGATGAGGTGTCACGTGGTGGTGGTGGATGAGGGTGTCACGTGGTGTGGTGGATGGATGAGGGTGTCACGTAGTGGTGGTGGTTTATGAGGGTGTCCGTGGTGGTGGTGGATGATGGGTATCACGTGGTGGTGGTGGATGAGAGTGTCACGTTGGTGGTGGTGGATGAGGGTGTCACGTGGTGGTGGTGAGTATGAGGGTGTCACGTGGTGGTGGTGATGAGGGTGTCAGTGTGGGGGTGGTGTATGAGGGTGTCACGTGGTGGTGGTGTGATGAGGAGGTCACGTGGTGGTGGATGAGGGTGTCACGTGGTGGTGGTGATGAGGTGTCAGTCGGTGGTGGTGGATGAGTGTGTCACGTGGTGGTGGTGTGTATGAGGGTGTCACGTGGTGGTGGTGTATGAGGGTGTCACGTGGTGGTGTATGAGGGTGTCACGTGTGTGGTGTATGAGGGTGTCACAGGTGGGGTGTATGAGGTGTCACGTGGGGTGGTGTATAGGGTGTCACGTGGTGGTGGTGATCACAGAGATGTCACCGGGTGGTAGATGAGTGTGTCCCACGTCGTCGAAGTGGTAGTATGAGGGTACCACATGGTGAAGAGAACAGGTGTCACAGGATCACTGTGTATACTGTGTTCACGTGTGATGTGCGATGAATCATATGTGACACCATCATAGTATGACCAGTTCACGTGTAGTATGACACCATCACTAAGTACCGACCATCGCATTGTAGGGGTACCACGTGATTGTACGTGCACGCTAGTCCTATGAGCCACTGGTATAGGCACCAGTGCTTATATCACCAGTGATGTATGTTTCACTGCATGGTCTTATTGATCATATGCGCTATTATACTCACATCGTCTATCCTAGTCACCATTCTCTATATATCTCCTTAGTTCCTCTGTATACCCACCAACTCTGTAACCACACCATCATCTATATACTCATCCTTGCATGATGCGTCCTCCACCACCCCGCACATCCGTCTCTAATTGCATTCTGTACCATGCGGCCCCATCTGCTGCCAGTCGGCCTGTTATACACCTTATCTCACCATATCTATATATATCTTAATTCCATCGCTCCATCCATCTTACCAATGTATCTCATCGTAAACTACCTGCACACTAACTATCCCTCTCTTTTCAACTGCGCCCCCCCCACCGCCTCTCCAAGCATTCGTACCTAAGGTCCATGCGCCAAGGCAGTATAGCACTCATAATACTTTTAACTGAGACTTATAGACGTATGATGCCTGCCCAGAAGGAGTATGACTATTATTATGTTAACTGAGAGTAAGGCGATGAGAGAGAGAAAGAGAGAGTGAGAGAGTAGAGACGAGAGAGAGAGAGAGAGAGAGGAAAGAGAGAGTAGAGACAGAGAGACGAGAGAGAAGAGAGAAGAGAGAGCGAGCGAGAGAGATAAGCCTGTTCTGGAACGTCACGTGCAGAGGTTCTCTCTGTTAAACCCAACACGTACCAGCCTCACATCAGCTTCTCCTCGCAATACAACCCTCGATATTTAACGCATTTACTGTGCGTCACTTTGTAAGCGATCTAAGCCAAACTATATCTGGCAGCGGGGTACACAGTGAAACCAGTTAAATGGTTGGAAACTACACGCTCGTTGTGCACCGAATACAGCGACTCCTTACTGGCTTTATTCTACACTCTCATATGGCTCACTCCAGCAAGTTATACTAGCAGTGTGCAAATTGGGGACCAGGTTCTTAAATATCTTCCAGGTGTATATTATGAGGCATCTTTCTCTTCTACGTTCCAGGGAGAGCAATCCATGTGCTGCCAGGTGTCTCCAATATTGTACATATTTTATCGGTGCGACGCGGACGGTAAAGAACCTGTGTACTTGTGTACATGTTGTAGTTGTACTGTCTCTGTGAGCACAACAATGTACAGATGGTGTTAGCATCATTTATTTGAGAAGTACTATCACTGGTGTTATTTTTCGTATTTTGAAGTTATCAAAATTCATCATGTTATATTACGACGATTGTCTTCGTGTTCTCTAAATGACAAATCATCTGACATAATTATTCTGAAGTCTTTTAGTTCTTCGCTGTTGTCTGAGACGGTCTGTGTTCGTTACTCTTCCATGTGCATGTTCTTCTTCTTGGTTGAAATTAGTCACTACTGAGCTAACTTTGCTGAGACTTTACTTGTGTTGTTTACTACGACTCTCTCACCTGGACCTGACTAGCTTGTGCTAATAGGTCTGATGCCGTGCTCCCTCCCTAAGTGGATGTGACCTGACCTGACTAGGTTGGGTTATTGGCCTAAGCAGGTAGGAGACTTGGACCTGCCTCGCATGGGCCAGTAGGCCTGCTGCAGTGTTCCTTCTTTCTTATGATCTTAAGTTATCACTCTGTGGTGGCACTTGTCAAATACCTTTACAAAGTCCGTGTAGACCACAGCAGCGTTTTGGTTTTCTTCCGAATTTTCGGTGATTTTTTTTGATAGTGATGTAACAATTGCGAGAGACATGCTCTTAAAACTATATATCCCGTCCGTGGTATGGTTTCTATATATCCGTGTTGCAGTGTGTATGTCATTTTTTTTCAATAAAACAATAAATTGGTGTCAGAGTAGCGCTTCAAAGACCACCATGACGTGGGTGATGCTAGTGCCACTGGTCTGTAATTTTCTGCCATAGCTCTGTTGCCTCCTTTGTGAAGAGGCGCTGTCTCTACACTTTCTTTTAAGTACTCTGGAACTTCACCTTCAGAGCTTACAGAGTGCTGGTACTAGTGGTACCTGCAGGATGTTTCTGAGAATCAACACACCCACGACCAAGTCACAGACCAGCTATCTTACTGCGTCAAGGCCTCAACAATCACACCTTTCATTATAATTGTAGAATTCCATGAAACAATCATAGGTGTTGCCTGTATGGCCATGGTGCCATATGTTGCCTGTATGGCCATGTTGCCCAATATGTTGCCTGTATGGCCATGTTGCCATATGTTGCCTGTATGGCCATGTTGCCCAATATGTTCCCTGTATGGCCATGTTGCCATATGTTGCCTGTATGGCCATGTTGCCCAATATGTTGCCTGTATGGCCATGTTGCCATATGTTGCCTGTATGGCCATGTTGCCATATGTTACCTGTATTGTCCAAATTATTAGTTCATAATGTTCCCTCGGGAAATTACTGGTTTACGATGTTCTCATGAAGTTACTGGTTCATATTGTTCTCTCAGGAAGTTTAGCTTTGTGTCTAGCTTAGAATTAGAACTCTCGGCACCAGTTACAGATGTGTCACAGGTATGTCATGGGTGTCACAGGTGTGTACATAGATGTCAGAGGTGTGTCACAGGTATCACAGATTTATCATAGGTATGTCACAGGTGTTACAGGTGTGTCATAGGTGTATCACAGGCGCGCCACAAGTGTGTCACGGGTGTCACAGGTGTGTCACAGGTGTGTACACACACTACAACGACCGGAAGAGTGATTCGATTACTCCTTTTTCAATACTCTTTTTCGGATCGTTATATTAGTCATTATTGTTGTGTCGCCTCCACTACGCACCTCAGCAAAGGTACACACACTGACGGTATGTATACCCCGGTGTATATAAACCGAGAAGGGTATATCTCAGCTTACATACACAGAAATGTATATATGTTTCAACTGTAATCTTGGTTTTATTTATCAAACTAGACTGGTGGTGACCTGCAGCCTTAATGACCCTCGTGTAGTTGATAAACTTTAAACTGACAACCCAATCAGCTAACGCCACTGTAAACAGTCGTACGTAGTGCCAGGTGTAACACAGTAACAGTGCCAGATGTAACACAGTAATACTGCCAGGTGTAACACAGTAACAGTGCCAGGTGTATCACAGTAACACTGCCAGGTGTAACACAGTAACAGTGCCAGGTGTAACACAGTAACAGTGCTAGGTGTAACACAGCACTGCCAGGTGTAACACAGTAACACTGTCAGATGTAACACAGTAGCACTGCCTGATATAAAACAGTAACACTGCCAGATGTAACACAGTAACAATGCCAGATATAAAACAGTAACACTGCCAGATGTAACACAGTAACACTGCCAGATATAAAACAGTAACACTGCCAGATGTAACACCGTAACACTGCCAGATATAAAACCGTAACACTGCCAGATGTAACACAGTAACACTGCCAGATATAAAACAGTAACACTGCCAGATGTAACACAGTAACACTGCCAGATATAAAGCAGCAACACTGCCAGATGTAACACAGTAACATTGCCAGATATAAAACAGTAACACTGCCAGATGTAACACAGTAACACTGCCAGATATAAAACAGTAACACTGCCAGATGTAACAAAGTAACACTGCCAGATATAAAACAGTAACACTGCCAGATGTAACACAGTAACACTGCCAGATATAAAACAGTAACATGCCAGATGTAACACAGTAACACTGCAGATATATAAAACAGTAACATGCCAGATGTAAACACAGTAACACTGCCAGATATAAAACAGTAACACTGCCAGATGTAACACAGTAACACTGCCAGATATAAAACAGTAACACTGCCAGATGTAACACAGTAACACTGCCAGATATAAAACAGTAACACTGCCAGATGTAACACAGTAACACTGCCAGATATAAAACAGTAACACTGCCAGATGTAACAAAGTAACACTGCCAGATATAAAACAGTAACACTTCCAGATGTAACACAGTAACACTGCCAGATATAAAACAGTAACACTGCCAGATGTAACACAGTAACACTGCCAGATATAAAACAGTAACACTGCCAGATGTAACACAGTAACACTGCCAGATATAAAACAGTAACACCCGCCAGATGTAACAGAAGTAACACTGCCAGATATAAAACAGTAACACTTCCAGATGTAACACAGTAACACTGCCAGATATAAAACAGTAACACTGCCAGATGTAACACAATAACACTGTCAGATATAAAACAGTAACACTGCCAGATGTAACACAGTAACGCTGCCAGATGTAACACAGTAACACTGCCAGATATAAAACAGTAACACTGCCAGATGTAACACAGTAACACTGCCAGATATAAAACAGTAACACTGCCAGATGTAACACAGTAACACTGCCAGATATAAAACAGTAACACTGCCAGATGTAACTCAAGTAAACACTGCCAGATATAAAACAGTAACACTGCCAGATGTAACACATGTAACGACTGCCAGATAGTAAAACAGTAACACTGCCAGATGTAACAAGTAACACATGCCAGATATAAAACAGTAACACTGCCAGATGTAACACAGTAACACTTGCCAGATATAAAACAGTACACTGCAGATGTAACAAGTAACACTGCCAGATATAAAACAGTAACACTGCCAGATGTAACACAGTAACACTGCCAGATATAAAACAGTAACACTGCCAGATGTAACAAAGTAACACTGCCAGATATAAAACAGTAACACTGCCAGATGTAACACAGTAACACTGCAGATATAAAACAGTAACAACTGCCAGATGTAACAAGTAACACTGCCAGATATAAAACAGTAACACTGCCAGATGTAACACAGTAACACTGCCAGATATAAAACAGTAACACTGCCAGATGTAACAAAGTAACACTGCCAGATATAAAACAGTAACACTGCCAGATGTAACACAGTAACACTGCCAGATATAAAACAGTAACACTGCCAGATGTAACACAGTAACACTGCCAGATGTAACAAAGTAATACTACCATATATAAAACAGTAAAAAACAGTGGATCAGCAGACCACAGCCACTCATCATACTGAGTGCAATTGATAATCATGTCACTGTCGTCACAGTCACGCAACAGTTGAAAAAGAGACCTTGCAACTCTGTCAGAGACCTTGTAAATCTGCCATGGACCTTGTAACTCTGCCAGGGGCCTTGCAATAATACCCCTGGGATCTTGCATCTGTCAGGGATCTTGCAGTTCTGCCAGTAGTCAGTAGTCAAGTCAACGGTAGCTAGAGTACTGTATACATGTCAGTGAGTATTCAGAACACTGTCAGGTGTACTACAAACATTTCAGTGTAAACTAACAACTGTCAGTGTGTACTCAATACATGCATGTGTAATACAAACATGTCAGATGTGTACACAACATGTCATGTGTACTACTAACATGTCAGTGTGTACTACTAACACTGTCAGTGTGCACATAAACATGTCAGTGTGCCATAAACATGTCCAGATGTTACTACATCATGTCAGTATGCACTTCAACATGTCCAGTATGTACTACAACATGTCAGTGTAACATTCAACATGCCAGTATGTAACTACAACACTGTCAGTGTGCACTTCAACATGTCAGTGTGTACTACAACATGTCAGTATGTAACTACAACATGTCAGTATGTACTACAACATGTCCAGATATAACTACAACATGTCAGTATGTACACTACAACATGTCATATGAACTACAACATGTCAGTATGTAACTACAACACTGTCAGTATGTACTACAACATGTCAGTATTACATACAACATGCAGTATGTATCACAGAACATGTCAGTATGTAAAACGAACAGTCAGTATGTACTACAACATGTCAGTATGTACTACAACATGTTAGATGTTAACACAGTACATGTCATATGTAAAATACAACAATGTCAGTATGTACTACAACATGTAGTATGTACTACAACATGTTAGTATGTACTACAACCATATGGTCATATGTACTAACAATGTCATGTGTGCATACAACACAGTGGGCACTACAACATGTCAGTATGTACCTACAACTTGTCAGGTCATTACTACACAATTTAGTATGTATACAACATGTTAGTATAGTACTACAACATGGCAGTAGTACTACAACATGTCAGTTGTACTACAACATGTCAGTGTGCACTACAAACATGTCAGTTGTACTACAACATGTCAGTTGCACTACAACATGTCAGTGTGCACTACAACATGTCAGTATGTACTACAACATGTTAGTATGTACTACAACATGTTAGTATGTACTACAACATGTTAGTATGTACTACAACATGTCAGTATGTACTACAACATGTCAGTGTGCACTACAACATGTCAGTGTGCACTACAACATGTCAGTATGTACTACAACATGTCAGTGTGTACTACAACATGTCAGTATGTACTACAACATGTCAGTATGTACTACAACATGTCAGTATGTACTACAACATGTCAGTATGTACTACAACTTGTACTGGTTCAACAGTTCTAGTCAGCTTGAAGCTCATACTGTAATCAAGCTTATTACAGTTTAGTCCAGGTTAAGCCTTGGAAGCTTTGTTGATAACCAGGTTAGTAATGAGGGTCTTACTAGGCGTGTTGCATCATATTGTATATCCACTTGTATGTTGGACACTGTAGTTGTATCACTTGTTGTACTCACTTCGTATGGCACTCATTGTAGTCATTATGTGACACCTTGTAGTGGATCACTACACATGTGTATGTAGCACTCACTTGTATGTGGAACTCACTTGTATGTGGCACTCATGTTGTATGTGACTACTCTGTATTTGACAATCACTTGTATGTGGCACTCACTTGTATGTGGCACTTCAACTATGTAGTATGGCACTCACTTGATATGGCACTACTGTATTATGACTACTGTCGTATGTCATTTGTGCACTAGCAACTGTTATTATGTACACTCACTGTATGTGCACTCACTGTAGTGTGACTACAACATTGTATGGACTCACTGTATGTACTAACATGTCATTGTATATGTCATTTACTTGTATTGGACTACTCTGTATGTGGCACTTCACTTGTGTGATATGTAGGGCACTCTACATTGTATGTACACTCAACATTGTATGTGCACTCACTGTGTATGTGGCACTCACTTGTATATGGCACTAACATTTAGTATTGGCACTCAACTTGTATTTGGCACTCACTTGTTTGTGGCACTCACGTTAGTATGGGGACACTACGTTTTGGCACTCACTTGTAGTTGGATTCACTTGTATGGCACTCACTTTTGTGCACTCACTTGTTTGTGGCCACTCACTTGTTTATGTGGCACTCTACTTGTATGTGGACTCACTTGTATATGGCACTCACTTGTATGTGGCACTCACTTGTATGTGGCACTCACTTGTATGTGGCACTCACTTGTATGTGGCACTCACTTGTATGTGGCCCTCACTTGGTATGTGGCCCTCACCTGTTGTATGTGGCACTCACTTGTATGTGGCACTCACTTGTTATATGTGGCACACATTTGTATGTGGCACTCATTTGTTGTATGTGACACTCACTTGTATGTGGCACAAACCTGTTGTATGTGGCACTCACTTGCTGTATGTGTCACATACTTGTTGTATGTTGCACTCACTTGTTGTATGTGGCACTCACTTGTATGTGTCACATACTTGTTGTATGTTGCACTCACTTGTTGTATGTGGCACTCATTTGTTGTAAGTGGCACTCACTTGTATGTGGCAAACACTTGTTGCATGTGACGCTCACCTGTTATATGTGGCACTCACTTGTTGTATGTGGCACTTAGTGTATGTGGCACCCTTGATACAGTAGTTATACTACTGTTGTACCATGATGCTATAATTACAGTGTTATTAAAACAGTGAATGAGGGGAGGGAGGGGTTGAAGGGTGGTAGGGGGAGGGAGGGGGTTGAAGGGTGGTAGGGGGAGGGAGGGGGTTGAAGGTTGTAGGGGGAGGGAGGGGTTGAAGGTGGTAGGGGAGGAGGAGGGGGTTGATGGTGGTGGTGGGGAGGGGTTGAAGTGTAGGGAGGGACAGGTGAAGTGTTGAGGGAGGAGGCTTAAGTTTTAGAGAGGGGAGGTGAGCTTGTAGGGAAGGAGGAGCGTGTTGATGGCTTGTGGTGGTGGGAAATGAACACTCACAGGTGAGAGACGATCACCTCTAGTTCTTCAAGGTGAAGGACTGATGAACGTGTTGGCTCTGGCACGACGTTCGGTGCTCAATTTCGGTTGCAAGCAAAGAGAGCAGTTAGTCCTGTGGTTGAAGCAGGCCAGGGAGCACTCCGGACCAATTCCGGGGTGCCACACCCTCTCCCGTCTCACCCTGGCACTGCCACCACGCTACCAGTGCCACAATGCTACCAGTGCCACGACGCTATCAGTGACACCATGCTACCACTACCACTATGCTACCAGACCTACCACACTACCTGTGACACCACGCTACCAGTGCCAATACGCTATCAGTGCCACCATGCTACCAGTGTCACCATTCTACCAATGCCACCCCGCTACCAGTGCCACAACGGTGCCAGTGCCACCATGCTACCAGTGCCACAACGCTACCAGTACCACCACACTACCAGTGCCACCACGCTACCAGTATCACCATGCTACTAGTGCCACCATGCTACCAATGCCATCACATCAGTGCCACCACGTTACCAGTGCCACCACTCTACCAGTGCCACCACGCTACCAGTGCCACCACTACCAGTGCCACCACGCTACCAGTGCCACCACGTTACCAATGCCATCACGCTACCAGTACCACCACGTTACCAATGCCACCACGCTACCAGTGCCACCACGCAACCAGTGCCACCACGTTACCAATGCCATCATGCTACCAGTCCCAACACGTTACCAATGCCATCACGCTACCAGTGCCACCACGTTACCAGTACCACCACGCTACCAGTACCACCACGCTACCAGTGTCACCACGTTACCAATGCCATCACGCTACCAGTCCCAACACGTTACCAATGCCTCCACGCTACCGGTGCCACTACGTTACCGGTGCCACCAAGCTACCGGTGCCACCATGCTACCGGTGCCACCACGCTACCAGTGCCACCACGTCACCAATGCCATCACGCTACCAGTCCCAACACGTTACCAATGCCACCACGGTGCCGGTGCCACCACGATACCGGTGCCACCACGCTACCGGTGCCACAACGCTACCAATGCCACCACGCTACCGGTGCCACCACGCTACCGGTGCCACCACGCTACCAGTGCCACCACGCTACCGGTGCCACTACATTACCGGTACCACCACGCTACCGGTGCCACCACGCTACCGGTGCCACCACGCTACCGGTGCCATCACACTACCGGTGCCACCACGCTACCGGTGCCTCCACGCTACTGGTACCACCACGCTACCAATGCCACCATGCTACCAGTGCCACCACTCTACCGGTGCCACCACGCTACCAATGCCACCACGCTACCGGTGCCACCACACTACTGGTGCCACCACGCTACCGGTGCCTCCACGCTGCCGGTGCCTCCACGCTACTGGTGCCACCTACGCTACCAGTGCCACCACACTACTGGTGCCTCCACGCTACCGGTGCCACCGCGTTACCAGTGCCACCACGCTACCACCGCGCTACCAGTGCCACCACGCTACCGGTGCCACCACGCTACCGGTGCCACCGTGCCACCAGTGCCACCACGCTACCAGTGCCACCACGCTACCGGTACCACCACGCTACTGGTGCCTCCACGCTACCAGTACTACCACGCTACCAGTGCCACCACGCTACCAGTGCCACCACGCTACCAGTGCCACCACGCTACCAGTGCCACCACGCTACCGGTGCCTCCACGCTACCGGTGCCACCACACTACCAGTGCCACCACGCTACCGGTGCCACCACGCTACCGGTGCCACCGTGCCACCAGTGCCACCACGCTACCAGTGCCACCACGCTACCGGTACCACCACGCTACTGGTGCCTCCACGCTACCAATGCCACCACGCTACCAGTGCCACCATGCTACCAGTGCCACCACACTGCCAGTGCCACCACGCTACCGGTGCCCCCACGCTACCGGTGCCACCACGCTACCAGTGCCACCACGCTACCGGTGCCACCACGCTACCGGTGCCCCCACGCTACCGGTGCCACCACGCTATCAGTGCCACCATGCTACCGGTGCCCCCACGCTACCAGTGCCAACACGCTACCAGTGCCACCACGCTACCAGTGCCACCACACTTACCATGCCACCACGTCCGGTGCCACCACGTACCGGTGCCCACCACGCTACCGTGTGCCACAACGCTACCAGTGCCACCACGCTACCGGTGCCACCACGCTACCAGTGCCACCACGCTACCGGTGCCACCACGCTACCGGTGCCACCACGCTACCGGTGCCACCACGCTACCAGTGCCACCACGCTACCGGTGCCACCACGCTACCAGTGCCATCACACTACCGTGCCACCACGCTACCGGTGCCTCCACGCTACTGGTCCACCACGCTACCAATGCCACCAGCTACCAGTGCCACCATGCTAACCGTGCCACCACGCTCCAATGCCACCACGCTACCGGTGCCACCACACTACTGGTGCCCAGCTCCACGCTACCGGTGCCTCCACGCTACCGGTGCCTCCACGCTACGGTGCCACCACGCTACCAGTGCCACCATACTACGGTGCCTCCACGCTACCAGTGCCAACCGCGTTACCAGTGCCACCACGCTACCACCACGCTACCAGTGCCACCACGCTACCGGTGCCACCACGCTAACCGGTGCCACCGCGCCACCGTGCCACCACGCTACCAGTGCCACCACGCTACCGGTACCACCACGCTAAACTGTGCCATCCACGCTACCAGTACTACCACGCTACCAGTGCCACCACGCTACCAGTGCCACACGCTACCAGTGCCACCACGCTACCAGGTGCCACCACGCTACCGTGTACTCCACGCATACCGGTGCCACCACGCTACCAGTGCCACCACGCTACCGGTGCCACCACGCTACCAGTGCCAACCGGCCACAGTGCACGTACCAGTGCTACCAACGTTAACCGTACCACAACACTGCATAACTGTAGCCGTCAACGCCATACAAGCCATAACGCACCAGTAACGCAGAAATAACCAGCTAACAGCAGCAACCACAGTAACAGCAGTGCCTACCACGCTAACGGTGCACAGCGCAGCTATATGCACCAGCTAACAGTAGCGTACGCAGCAGTAACGAGCCACCTACAGGCATAACAGATGCCTCCACGCTACACGGTCGCCTACAGCGCTATCAGCCACCAGCAAACGCGATCCACACACGCATACCAGTCAACACGCAACAGTGCACACACAGCATACAGCACCACACTACACAGTGCCCGCACACAAGCTAACCGGTACACCACGCTACATGGCCATCACACGCACCGTACACACGCTACCAGGCCACCACGCTACCGTGCACACCAACCTACAACAGTCCACACACCACCAGCCACACACGCACCACGTACCACCCACCTACCGTGCCAGCACAGCTAACCAGTGCACCACGCTAACCGGTGCCACCACGCTACCAGTGCTACCACATACGCATACCGGTACCACCAACGCTACGGTGCCACCACGCTACCAGTACCACCACGCTAACCAGTAGCCAACACACAGTAACATGCAGTACACAGCTACGTTACCGTCACGGCAGCTTAACGCAGCAACTAATACGTACGTTACATGCACATTACCATGAATACATTACGACATATGTCCACACTCTTCGGGCACTCACCTTTCAACACCATACACACACACACAACACATACACCCCACAGCCACAGCTAACACGACACAACACACAAACACGGCAACACCACACAATCTAACACAGAACTCAACATAACAGACAAAGCAGCAGTAACAGCAGCAATAACGGCAGCAGTAACAGCAGTAATAACATCAGGAATAACAGTAGCAATAACAGCAGCAGTAATAATAGCAATAACAGCAGCAGTAATAATAGCAGGAATAACCGCAGCAGTAACAGAAGCAGTAACAGCATCAGTAACAGAAGCAGTAACAGAAGCAGTAACAGCAGCAATAACAGCAGTAGTAACAGCAGCGGTAACAGCAGTAATATCAGCAGTAAAAACAGCAGAAATAACAGCAATAACAGCAAGTAACAGCAGCAATAACAGTAGTAACAGCAGCAATAACAGCAATAGTAACAACTGTAGTAACAGCAGTGGTAACAGCAGTAGTAACAACTGTAATAACAGCAGTAATAACATGAACAATAACAGCAGCAGTAACATCAGTAGTAACAGCAGTAATAACAGCAGAGGTGACAGCATATTAACAGCAGTAATAACAGCAGCAGCAATAACAGCACCAGTAACAGCGGCAATAACAGCAGTAGCAGCAGAAGCAATAACAGCAACAGTAACAGCGGCAATAACAGTAGCGGTAACAGCAGCAGTAACAGTAGTAATAACAGCAGCAATAACAGCAATAGTAACAACTGCAATAACAGTAGCGGTAACAGCAGCAGTAACAGCAGCAATAACAGCACCAGTAACAGCAGAAATAACAGAAGTAACAGCAGCAATAACAGAAGTAACAGCAGCAATAACAGTAGCGGTAACAGCAGCAGTAACTGCAGCAATAATAGTAGCGGTAACAGCAGCAGTAACAGCAGAAGCATTAACAGGAAAACAATGCCTCATCTCTCACGTCGTCCTACAAGCCTCACACACCACACACACACACACACAACACACACACACACACACCACACCACACACACACACACACACACACACACACACACACAACACCACACACACCCACACCCACACACACCCACACACACCCACACACACCCACACACACCCACACACCCACACACACCACCACACACACACACCACACACACACACACACACACACACACACACACACACACACACACACACACCCCACACACACACATACATCACTCACATACACACACACACACACACACACACACACACACACACACACACACACACACACACACACACACACACACACACACACACACACACAACACACACACACAACACACACACACATAACACACACACACATACGCAACACACACACACACTCACACACACATACACTCCCCCCCTCCCCACCGACATCTCACTCCTTCACCTAATCCCTCCCCTCCCTCTTTCACCCTCCCCCCCTCCCCACCTCTCCCTCCTTCCCCTCTCCCTCTCCCACTCACCCACTTGCTTCACTCTCCTTCCCACTCCCCCTCCCCACTGCTCTCCCACATAGCCACAGTTCCTCCTCTACCTCCCCCCCCCACACTCTGACATACACAATACTAACCTAACATACAGAATTATATAGGTTTCCCACTCTGAGGCAATCAGGATAAAACAAAAATGGGTTGCCAGAGAGCAACAAGAAAAACCAAGGGACAGGAGGAGGAAACTGCAAAGGAAGATTGGGCAGCAGAGCTCACAAAAAGGGAACATGAATGGGAAAAGAAACTAGAAGAACTTAGCATGAAAATGGAAGAGAGGATAGACATGGAAAGCAGGAAGTGGGAGGTGCAAGTCAAAGCAGCAGAGGCCAGGATACAGAGTTTAGAAGAGGAACTGAAAAATCTGAAACAGCCTAAAGAACTAAAGAACATTTTGGGATTGACAACAGAGACTGTTACCTCAGTCACAAATAAGGGGACTGTAGGGAAAGAAGGAGCAGAACTGCATGTAGAAGCTCAATCAGTGGAGACTGATGTAAATGAAAGACTAAGCTATATGTGGAGGCCCTAACAGACCACAGCAGAGCCCAGGGAAAGCCGAGAAGGGAAAATGACAGGCCACTGAGCCCAAGTACATTAGCTAGTGAAACTGAAGAAAGGAAAGCTGCAATGGAGGAAATCAAATTGAATGAGGGGATACACAGGGATATGCAGTGGGAGCATGAAAGGGTAAGGTCAGTCTTTGTGTATGGGCTCCAGGAAGTTGAATGGGAAACATATGAAGCAAGAAAACAAGGGAAAAAAAAAACAATTGAAAGCATCATGAAAGCAATAGGAGAAGACGACATGACCCAGCTGGAAAATTTTCGGAGAATAGGGGGGTTTGTAAAAAAAAGAACCCGGCCAGTGAAAGTGACCTTCAAGGCAGAATCGACTTGGAACAGGATCCTGCAGGAGAAAGCACGATTAAGGGACATGCCAGCATACAGGAAGGTGTATCTCGACCATGACAGAACACAAGCAGAAAGGAAGAAACAGAGAGAGATGGTACAAAGGCGAAAGGAGGAAAGAGGGATGAAAGACAGAAAGAGATCACACACACAGGAAGATCAAATACAACCTCCCTCACAACTTCCTATAGAAGCCTCTCAACCAGGTCAACCCCAGTGCAACCAAACACTCTAAACCAAAACACCCATGCCACATCCAGTGCCCCCACCCACTGCATTACAAACTCCACCCCCACAGCAACCACCCATAGTTCCTTATCAGATCTCCCACTTCCCCAACCCCAATACACCTCCCAGACCACAATCTTAGAAAAGAAGTTGAAGGTGTGGTATACAAATGCAGATGGAATAACAAATAAGTATGAGGAGTGGCACGAAAGAATCAAGGAGACATCCCAGACATAATAGCACTCACAGAAACAAAACTCACCAGAATAATAACAGATTCAATCTTTCCATCCGGATATCAAATCCTCAGGAAAGACAGAGGGAGGAGAGGGGGAGGAGGAGTTGCATTGCTCATTAAAAAACAGTGGGGGTTTGAGAAAATGGAAGGAATGGATGGCACGGGCGAAAGGGACTACTTAGTAGGAACAATCCAGTCTGAGGGACATAAGGTGATAATTGCAGTAATGTACAACCCACCACAGAACTGCAGGAGGCCAAGAGAAGAGTACGATGAGAGCAACAGAGCAATGGTCGACACACTAGCCGAGGTGGCCAGGAAAGCACACATGGGGGGAGCAAAGTTACTAATTATGGGTGATTTCAATCACAAGGAGATTGACTGGGAAAACCTGGAGCCCCATGGGGGTCCCGAAACATGGAGAGCCAAGATGATGGATGTGGTACTGGAAAACCTCATGCATCAACATGTTAGAGACACTACCAGAGAGAGAGGAGAGGATGAACCAGCAAGACTGGACCTTGTATTCACCTTGAGTAGTTCTGACATCGAGGATATCATGTATGAAAGGCCCCTGGGAGCTAGTGATCATGTGGTTCTGTGCTTCGACTACATAGTTGAGCTCCAAGTGGAGAGAGCAGCAGGAATAGGGTGGGAAAACCAAACTACAAAAGGGGGAACTACTCAGGCTTGAGGAACTTCTTTCAAGACATTCAGTGGGAGAGGGAACTGACAGGAAAACCAGTACAAGAAATGATGGACTATATGGCAACAAAATGCAAGGAGGCAGAGGAGAGGTTTGTTCCCAAGGGAAACAGAAATAATGGGAAGAACAGAATGAGTCCTTGGTTCACCCAAAGGTGTAGGGAGGCAAAAACTAGGTGTACTAGAGAATGGAAAAGGTACAGAAGACAGAGAACTCAGGAAAAGAAAGAGATTAGCCGAAGAGCCAGAAACGAATATGCACAGATAAGAAGGGAGGCTCAGCGGCAATACGAAAATGACATAGCATCGAAAGTCAAGACTGACCCGAAGCTGTTGTACAGCCACATCAGGAGGAAAACAACAGTCAATGACCAGGTAATCAGACTGAGGACGGGTGATGGGGAATTCACAAGAAACGACCGGGAGGTATGTCAGGAGCTCAACACAAGATTTAAAGTATTTACAGTGGAAACCAGTAGGACTCCAGGAAATCAGAGCAGGGGGGTGCACCAGCAAGTGCTGGATGAGGTACATACAACCAAGGAGGAGGTGAAGAAGCTGCTATGCGAACTTGACACCTCAAAGGCGGTGGGACCAGACATCTCTCCGTGGGTCCTTAAAGAGGGAGCAGAGACATTGTGTGTACCATTAACGAAGATCTTCAAGACATCATTTGAAACTGGGCAACTCCCTAAGGTATGGAAGATGGCAAATGTAGTCCCATTTTTAAAAAGGGAGATAGACATGAGGCACTAAACTACAGACCTGTATCATTAACGTGTATAGTATGCAAGGTCATGGAGAAGATCATCAGGAGGAGAGTGGTGGAGCACCTGGAAAGAAACAAGTGTATAATTGACAACCAGCATGGTTTCAGGGAGGGAAAATCCTGTGTCACAAACCTATTAGAGTTTTATGACAAGGTGACAGAAGTAAGACAAGAGAGAGAGGGGTGGATCGACTGCATTTTTTTGGACTGCAAGAAGGCCTTCAACACAGTTCCTCACAAGAGGTTACTGCAAAAGCTAGAGGATCAGGCACACATAACAGGAAAGGCACTGCAATGGATAAGAGAATACCTTACAGGGAGGCAACAACGAGTCATGGTACGTGATGAGGTGTCAAAGTGGGCGCCTGTGACAAGCGGGGTTCCACAGGGGTCAGTCCTAGGACCTGTGCTGTTCTTGGTATATGTGAATGACATAACGGAAGGGATAGACTCAGAAGTGTCCTTGTTTGCGGACGATGTGAAGTTAATGAGAAGAATCAAATCGGATGAGGATCAGGCAGGACTACAAAGAGACCTGGACAGGCTACAAGCCTTTTCCCAGCAACTGGCTCCTTGAGTTTAACCCCGCCAAATGCAAAGTCATGAAGATTGGGGAAGGGCAAAGAAGACCGCAGACACAATATAGTTCAGATGGCCAGAGTCTGCAAACCTCACTCAAGGAAAAAGATCTGGGGGTGAGTATAACACCGAGCATATCTCCTGAGGCACACATCAATCAGATAACTGCTGCAGCATACGGGCGCCTGGCAAACCTATGGATAGCGTACCGATACCTCAGTAAGGAGTCGTTCAAGACTCTATATACCATTTACGTCAGGCCCATACTGGAGTATGCAGCACTAGTTTGGAATCCACACCTAGTCAAGCACGTCAAGAAATTAGAGAAAGTGCAAAGGTTTGCAACAAGACTAGTCCCAGAGCTACGGGGATTGTCCTAGGAAGAAAGGTTGAGGGAAATCGGCCTGACGACACTGGAGGCCAGGAGGGTCAGGGGAGACATGATAACGACATATAAAATACTGCGCGGAATAGACGAGGTGGACAAAGACGGGATGTTCCAGAGATGGGACACAGGCACAAGAGGTCACAATTGGAAGTTGAAGACTCAGATGAATCAAAGGGATGTTAGGAAGTATTTCTTCAGTCATAGAGTAGTCAGACCGTGGAATAGCCTAGAAAGTGACGTAGTGGAGGCAGGAACCATACATAGTTTTAAGGCGAGGTATGATAAAGCTCATGGAGCAGGGAGAGAGAGGACCTAGTAGCAATCAGTGAAGAGGCGAGGCCAGGAGCTATGAATCGACCCCTGCAACCACAAATAGGTGAGTACAAATAGGTGAGTACACACACACACACACACACAACACACCCCTAGCCTAGCCTTCCTCTCACTTTCCCCTCTTCCCTCTCATCCCTAGCCTCTTCCCTTCCCCTCCCCCCCACACACACTCTGAAAATACATGAGCTTGTTTCTGTGGTAAAATACATAAGCTGCTTTCTGTGGTAAAAAAAAAATGGGTTACCCAAGAGGGCGGAGACCCAGGGGTCTGGTGGACGAACCCAGGAGGGAAGATTGGGAGGTAGAGCTCAAAAAAATGGAGGAAGAGTGGTGAAGGAAGCTAGCAGAGCTTGGCAAGAAAATGGAGGAGAGGATAGCTGAAGAGAGCAGGAAGTGGGGACTACAAGTCTTAGCAGCAGAAGATAAGATACAGTGCTTAGAAGAGGAATTAAAAAACCTGAAACAGATTAGAGAGACAAATGACAGTACAAACATGACATCAGGGACTTCTATACCAGTCACAGACAAGGGGACTGTAGGGATCCAGGAAAAGATGAGCACTCTGTGATCAAATGAGAGGTCTGACGACAATGAAGGAGCTATGACATATGCACAGACTCCAACAGACAACTGCATTGGAAAGGAACAGCTGAGCATAGGGGCTGTAGCAAGGGCAGGGATTGAAGGCAGGAATGTTTCAGTGGAAGGAACTAAAACACCTCAGAGGATACAAAGGGGGACACAGTGGGAGGAGGAGAGGGAGAGGTCACTGTTTGTCTGTGGGCTCCAAGAAGCCGAAGGGGAAACCTACAATGAAAGAACCCAGGGGGAGAAGAAAGCAATCGAAAGTATCATGAAAGCAATAGGTGAGGGAGACATGACCCAGGTGACAACTTTTCGGAGAATTGAGTGGTTTGCGAGTGGAAGGAAACGGCCTGTCAAAGTAATTTTCAAGGCAGAATCAGCTTGAACCAGGATCCTGCAGGAGAAATCATGACTGAGGGACAAACCAGAGTACCGGAGAGTGTACCTCGATTGTGACAGAACACAAGAAGAAAGGACGATACTGAGAGAGAGGGTGCAAAGACGAAAGGAGGAACGAGATGCATTGAAGATGAGCAGAACCCAGACTCAGGTGGAAGGGAAAACACACCCTACAGAAACACCCCGGGAAGGACTCCAACCACGACAACCCCAAAGCAACTGAGCAATCTAAACCAAAACCCACACACTGTTCCCTCTGCCCCCACCCCCCACATCACAAACCCCACCCCTATGGCAGCCCCCTATGGGCACTCTGCCCCCACCCCCATCACAAACCCCACCCACACTGCAAACCCCCATAGGCCCCCTCCAGGGCTCCCACTCCCCTAACCCCAATATTCTCCCAGGACCACCGTGATAGATAAGCTGAAAGTGTGGTACACGAAGGCAGATGGAATAACAAATAAATACGAGTGGCATGAAAGAATCAGTGAGAAGTCCCCAGACATCATAGCAGTCACAGTAACGAAGCTCACTGAGACAATAACAGATGCAGTCTTCCCACAGGGATATCAGATCCTGAGGAAAGATAGAAAGAGCAGGGGGGGAGAAGGGGTTGCACTGCACATAAAAAACAATGGGGTTTTGAGGAAATGGAAGGCATGGACGAAATTGGAGAAAGGGACTACATAGTAGGTACAATTCAGTCTGGGAGCATAAGGTAGTCATTGCAGTGATGTATAACCCACCACAGAACTGCAGGAGGCAAAGAGAGGAATATGAAGGGAATAACAAAGCGATGGTGGACACACCGGCTGAGGTGGCACGAAGAGCTCAATCGTGCAGAGCAAAGTTACTGGTTATGGGTGATTTTAACCACAGGGAGATCGACTGGGAAAACCTGGAGCCTCATGGGGGTCCCGCAACATGGAGTGCCAAGATGATGGATATGGAACTGGAAAGCCTCATGCATCAACACGTCAGGGACACTACCAGAGAGAGAGGGGAGGATGAACCAGCAAGATTGGACCTTGTGTTCACCCTGAGCAGCTCAGACATTGAGGACATCACATATGAAAGGCCCCTTGGAGCTAGTGATCACGTGGTCCGGAGTTTTGATTACATAGTAAAGTTACAGGTGGAGATGGTAACAGGAGTCGAATGGAAAAAGCCAAACTATAAAAGGGATGACTACACAGGCATGAGGAACTTCCTGTGGGAGGTTCAGTGGGATAGAGAAATGGTAGGAAAGTCAGTAAACGAAATGATAGAGTATGTAACAACAAAATGCAAGGAGGCAGAGGAAAGGTTTGTTCCCAAGGGCAACAGAAATAATGGGAAGACCATAGCGAGTCCTTGGTTTACCCGGAGGTGTAGGGAGGCAAAAGCTAAGTGCATTAGAGAATGGAAGAGGTACGAGGGCAAAGGACCCAGGAAAATAAGAGATCAGTTGAAGAGCCAGAAATGAGTATGCACAGATAAGGAGGGAGGCCCAGCGACAGTATGAAAATGACATAGCAGCGACAGTCAAGTCTGGCCAGAAACTGCTGTATAGCCACATTAGGAGAAAGACAACAGTCAAAGACCAGGTGATTGGGCTGCGGAAAGAAGGTGGGGAACTTCACAAGAAATGATCAAGAGGTATGCGAGGAGCTCAGCACGAGATTTAAGGAAGTATTCACAGTGGAGACAGGAAGGACTCTTGGAAGACAGGACAAATGGGGACACCAACAGGGAATACACCAACAAGTGCTGGATGACATACACACAACTGAGGAGGAGGTGAAGAAGCTGCTAAGTGACCTTGATACTTCAAAGGCAATGGGACCGGACAACATCTCCCCGTGGGTCCTTAGAGAGGGTCAGAAATGTTGTATGTGCCATTAACCACAATCTTCAACACATCCCTTGAAACTGGGCAACTACCTGAGGTATGGAAGACGGCAAATGTAGTTCCCATTTTTGAAAAAGGAGACAGAAAAGAGGCACTAAACTACAGACCAGTGTCACTGACGTGTATAGTATGCAAAGTCATGGAGAAGATTATCAGGAGAGTGGTGGAGCACCTGGAACGGAACAAGAGTATAAATGACAACCAGCACGGTTTCAGGGAAGGCAAATCCTGTGTCAGAAACCTTATGGAGTTTTAAGATAAAGTAACAGAAGTAAGACACGAGAGAGAGGGGTGGGTTGATTGCATCTTCTTGGACTGCAAGAAGGCCTTTGACACAGTTCCTAACAAGAGATTAGTGCAGAAACTAGAGGATGAGGCGCATATATTGGGAAGGGCACTTCAATGGATCAGAGAATACCTGACAGGAAGGCAACAAAGAGTCATGGTACGTGATGAGGTATCACAGTGGGCACCTGCGACGAGTGGGGTCCCACAGGGGTCGGTCCTAGGACCATTGCTATTTTTGGTTTATGTGAATGATATAATGGAAGGGATAGACTCAGAGGTGTCCCTGTTCGCAGATGATGTGAAGTTAATGAGGATCAGGCAGGCCTTCAAAGAGACCTGGACAGGCTGGACACGTGGTCCAGCATTTGGCTTCTCGAATTCAACCCCGCCAAATGCAAAGTCATGAAGATCGGGAAGGGCAAAGAAGACCGCAGACAGAGTATAGGCTTGGTGGCCAACGACTGCAAACCTCGCTCAAGGAGAAAGATCTTGGCGTGAGTATAACACCGAGCACATCTCCGGAAGCACACATCAACCAGATAACTGCTGCAACATATAGGTGCCTAGCAAACCTGAGATTAGCGTTCCGATACTTAAGTAAGGAATCTTTCAAGACACTGTACACCGTGTACATCAGGCCCTTACTGGAGTATGCAGCACCAGTTTGGAACCCGCACTGGGTCAAGCGCGTTAAGAAATTAGAAAAAGTGCAAAGCTTTGCGACAAGGCTAGTTCCAGAGCTAAGGGAAATGTCCTACGAAGAAAGGGTAAGGGAAATCGGCCTGACGACACTGGAGGACAGGAGGGTTAGGGGAGACATGATAACGACATACAAAATACTGCGTGGAATAAACAAGGTGGACAGAGACAAGATGTTTCAGAGAGGGGACACAGAAACAAGGGGTCACTCTTGGAAGTTGAAGACTCAGATGAGTCACAGGGATGTTAGGAAGTATTTCTTCAGTCATAGCGTGGTCAGGAAGTGGAACAGTCTGGCGAGTGAGGTAGTGGAGGCAGGAACCGCACATAGCATCAAGACGAGGTATGATAAAGCAGCTCATGGAGCAGGGAGAGGGAGGACCTAATAGCGTTCAGTGAAGAGGCGGGGCCAGGAGCTGAGTCTCGACCCCTGCAACTACAATTAGGTGAGTAGGTGAGTACACACACAGTAACTCAAGACAAGTTCCAAGATACATGACCACCACACAGTCCCATCAAGGTGGGTGCTTCCATGTTGGTGAAGGGCTCTTGATTCAAGGAATGAGAGCAACCCTTCCTTGGATCATACCTGATTACCTTCCATTCTTCTAGAGCTGTATGACCCTTACAGGTTCATCGCTTCCTTATAATAATAATAATAATAATAATAGTAATAGTGGTTCTTGTGGTATCACATATCTACCTTGTGTGTGGTCTGAAGATTAGCATCCCCGTGGCAAGGTCCTAGACCAGGGCTCCTGGTTGACGGCCTGATCAACCAGCCTTTTGGTTCTAGCCGCACGAAGGCCACCAGGAGCTCCACAGCCCGGTTGGTAATCCATCTTATGTATGAAGGGAGGCATTGAAAAATCTTGGTCCCTTCACATCTATTGAGGTTTTCCTTACTGAACTCAGTGCTCCTCTGCTTGTCACCGGGGTAGTGTGCACCGTCTGCCAAGCCTCTTGCTTTCATGAGGAACAGTTTGTGTGAGCAGATTTGAGATCATTTCCTCTAGAATTTTTCAAATGTTGATTATAATGTATCTTTCTTACCTTCATTCCCATAAGTACAGATCAAGAGACTACAAACGTTCCCAGTAATCTAGGTGCTTAATTGAATTTATGCGAGCAGTGAAGGTTCTCTGAACATTCTCCAAGTCTTCAATTTTGTTGTCTTGAACACAGTTGCTAGAGTACAGTACTGCAGTCTAGAGAGGACAAAATGTGTCTTGAAGAATATTATCATTGACCTAGTATCTCTTGTGTTTTGAAGTTCTAGTTATCCAGCCTATAATTTTCCATGTGGTTGTGATAGTGACACTGTTGTGATCCTTGAAGGTGAGATCTGACATGATCACTCCCAGGTGTCTCACATTAGTCTTACGTTTTGTTGAGTGATTTTACTTTGTTTTGTACGCCGTTCAAGTCTTTATTTTCTCAGTGTTTCTATATACTGTGTAACCCTTAGGGCTGAATGTTTAAATGAATTATAATAATTCATGACGTGGTAACTGAAGCTTGTCCTCATTGAATATCATATTGTTGTCAGTGACCCAGTGGAAGGCTGGAGGTTTTCTGTACCCTCAATGGATGTCACATTTTAGTAATCGACAGCAAAGGATGATACAGTGCTATGATTTATGTCTCTGTCTATGTCGGATATAAGAATGAGAAAGAGAGCATGGGTCAGTACTGTGTCTTGGGATCAGAGTTTTTCACTGTGGCAGCCTCTGTTCATTCTGTTCACTGTTACACTTTGCGTTCTATTCGTTAGAAAATTAATATCTATCTGCCTACTTTTCCACTTATTCCGATTGCCCACGTTTTGTGCTCTTCTATATTTTGCCAGTCTTCCACTGCATCTAAGACCGTGTCATAGTGGTCCAGTAGTTGTAAGAGGTAGAAGCAACCTGCACCTTTCCCCAAGTTGAGTGAGCACATTGATGTGTCAGACAGCAGCATCTTGGGGTCTTGATGCAGGGAATTCTTCACTTACCTATCCTATAGTCATGACCTGCTTCCACTTTTGGAATTGTCCACTGTGATATCGCCTACGACTGCTTCACCTCACCTGTGTACAGTATATAAGCCACTTCTTTGCACATATGCTGTATTCTTTTCAAGACTGATGGAGTGATTACATCGACTCCAGGCTGAGATACTGAGTACCGCAAACTCCTTCTGATCTTCACCATTCTTCTTTGTATAGGACTGATGAAACTACTGCGAGGCGAAACGTTTTCTTAATCAAGATACGCAAGTGTTGCACATTGTCTGATTTATCAGTGAACACATTACCCCAGCATCCAGAGATCATCTTCTCTCGTACCAGGTTGAGTGAACAACACATTACTCCAGCATCCAGAGATCATCTCCTCCCCCCCAGGTTGAGTGAAGAACACATTACTCCAGCATCCAGAGATCATCTCCTCCCCCCCAGGTTGAGTGAAGAACACATTACTCCAGCTCCAAGATCTCCCCCCCCCCCCTTTTTAGTAAGAACACATTACCCCGCATCCCGGATCTCTCCTCCCCCCCCAGGTTTAGGAAGAAAACTTACCCCCCCAGATCAGAGATCATCTCCTCCCCCCAGGTTGATGAAGAAAAACTACTCCCACATCCCAAATCATCTCCTCTCGTACCAGGTTGAGTGAACAACACATTACCCCAGCATCCAGAGATTATCTTCCCCTCTCCCCCCCCTGTCCTTAACAAAACACCAGGTTTTATTATAAGGAGAGTAATGAGAAGGAGACACGTTGTGGAATGTAGCTGAGAGAGAAAGCGAGAGAGAGAGAGAAAGAGAGAGAGAGAGAAAGAGAGAGACAGACAGAGAGGGAATATGTGTATGTGTTTAAATGAGAAAACAACAACATACTAATGTGTGTCTGTATAAAGTTACTAATGAAAGTTCGCTTTAATTAATTCTAAATACATTACAATACTTGAAGCTTAACACTAAACCATCACATTTCGGTGAGTAAACAGTGAAGCTTAATGTCATCACTCGTGCTGGAGAACAACGTGTTGAAGTATAACACCTCACATGTTGGAGTATAACACCTCACATGTTGGAGTATAACACCTCACATGTTGGAGTATAACACCTCAGGTGTTGGAGTGAGCAAATATGTGTCTCTCGCGAAGCTAAACACACGCCGTCTGCACTACCTCAATTATTATCAAGAAAAATATTCATTCTTTCATTTTGTTTTTATTTTTTGCTTGTAAGATGAGAAAGCGTCGACCGGTTATTGATTACTGCAACTGGCAGAGTGGTAACCTGGGTAGCAGATGGTGGAAGGTGAGGAGTGTGGAGTGGCAGACACTCCTTCCCCTCCTTACCACACCTGCTCTTCCTCCAGCTCTCCCCTGGGTTGATGCATATGCTGCAGAATGTGCTGCACTGAGGGGCTGATTACCTCAAACTCCTTCAGATCTTTAACCATTCTACTCTGTATTGGACTGGGTAAGCCACTGGTTGGCGAAACGATACCCCAAGTGTTGAACAAGTGTCTAATTCATCAACCTGTCGGTTTTCTGAACCAATTATCTGCATCTCCCCTGGGTGTGTGAGGGAGCTATTGAGAACACCTGCATAATTTAGCCAGACACCAGCCCCTGGTCCCTTCCCTCTGTTCTGTTTATTAATAACACCTTCCTTGTCAAGGTCATCCCTTATCTCCCTTCCAGGCTCCCTTTCCCCCCCCCCCCTCCACTTCAGGCCTACGTTCCTCTCCCTTGCCTTTCTGTAGGTACCAGGGAAGATAGTATCGCAGGTAGGTCTTTCTTGGCGGCGGATGTGGCACCCTACGTTCATGGCCGCAGTGGTGACCTTGACTACCATCTCGAGCATGACAGTTCAGGTTTCTAGGTTGAATGTATTTCCTGATGAGTGAAGGAGCGAGGGTGGGGTCTCATTGTGTTCATGTACCATGCTGTTCACCATGGTAGTACACACTGTCTTCCCTACCAGCAGATGGTTCCCCTTCTCCCTCACTCGCAGCCTGGTCGCAGACCTGACTTGGTTGATACCTTCGTTATTCACACCGTTATCATGACTACCGGTTGTAGTGCCCAGAGTCCTGTATAGGCTTGGTATATTACCCTCCTATGTTGGACAAATAGGTAGGTGGGAACGGTTTGTTTTGAGAAAGACCTGCCTTGTATGGGCAAGTGGGCTTGTTGTAGTGTTCATTCTTAAGTGCAATCAGTGTTGCAGTAGTGACCTCGTGTACACTCGTCCCCGACACAACGTGGAGTCAAGTGCTCCAACTCACAGAGTGCACTCATCAAAAAAAGTTCTTCTTTGAGTCTCTTTTGACGAGTTAATAAAGTTCTCACTGCGCGAAACGTCGTGCTTTAATGAAAGTTTACTGACTGTGCAAGAAAGGTATAAAATACCTACAATATGAAAGTTAAGACACATGTGCAACATCTGGATAGCTTTATTGTAGACGTTTCGCCATCCATTGGCTTTATCAATAGTGCCAATACTTCCGTCCGCTCTAGTGCCAATACTTCCGTCCGCTCTAGTGCCAATACTTCCATCCGCATAAGTGCCATACTTCCGTCCGCTCTAGTGCCAATACTTCCATCCGCAATAGTGCCAATACTTCCGTCCGCTCTAGTGCCAATACTTCCATCCGCCCTAGTGCCAATACTTCCGTCCGCTCTAGTGCCAATACTTCCATCCGCAATAGTGCCAATACTTCCGTCCGCTCTAGTGCCAATACTTCCATCCGCAATAGTGCCAATACTTCCGTCCGCTCTAGTGCCAATACTTCCATCCGCAATAGTGCCAATACTTCCGTCCGCCCTAGTGCCAATACTTCCGTCCGCCCTAGTGCCAGTACTTCCGTCCGCTCTAGTGCCAATACTTCCATCCGCAGTAGTGCCAATACTTCCGTCCGCCCTAGTGCCAATACTTCCGTCCGCCCTAGTGCCAGTACTTCCGTCCGCTCTAGTGCCAATACTTCCATCCGCAATAGTGCCAATACTTCCGTCCGCCCTAGTGCCAGTACTTCCGTCCGCCCTAGTGCCATTACTTCCGTCCGCCCTAGTGCCAGTACTTCCGTCCGCCCTAGTGCCAGTACTTCCGTCCGCCCTAGTGCCAGTACTTCCGTCCGCCCTAGTGCTAATACTTCCGTCCGCCCTAGTGCCAGTACTTCCGTCCGCCCTAGTGCCAATACTTCCGTCCGCCCTAGTGCTAATACTTCCGTCCGCCCTAGTGCCAGTACTTCCGTCCGCCCTAGTGCCAGTACTTCCGTCCGCCCTAGTGCCAGTACTTCCGTCCGCCCTAGTGCCAGTACTTCCGTCCGCCCTAGTGCCAGTACTTCCGTCCGCCCTAGTACTTGGAATATCAGGAAAAAAAATGGGACATGCAATTTGAGCATCCCGAAAACTCTAGCGACTTTATGTCTAAAGGAATGTGTCGTTCTTCTTCCTGTATTTTCTTTCACCCAAAAATGTGTCACTCCTCGGTCCTCCAGAAGCAGTGTTACAACATAGACTGCCCTGCATACCTTCTAAAAGGGACCAGGAGGCACAGACCCCACAAGACAAACAATAGTAGCTAGAGGTGCAGCAGACGTAGGTGTTGTCACATTTGTTCAGTGTGGAAGTAGGTCGTGCCCAAGGGTTAGGCAAGCGAAGAATTCCCAAGTATTAAGATCCCAAGAAGTTGCAGTGTCTGACAGGATTGTTGATGAATGGTTCAGAGAACCAATACGTTGATAAATTAGACACATGTGCAACTCTTGGGTATCTTTATTGAGGAAACGTTTCGCCACACAGTGGCTTCATCAGTCCATACAAAGGAGAATCGTGAAGAACAGGAGGAGAATGAGGTAATCAGTCCCTCAACCTTGAGTCGATGTGGTCAGTCCATCAATCTTAACCTACTTCCACATTGAACAAATGTGACACCACCTATGACTGCTGCACCTCTCCTACCAACGTTTTATAAGCTCCTTCTCCGCACATGTGCTGTATTCTATTCAAGATTGATGGACTGACCACATCGACTCAAGGTTGAGGGACTAATTACCTCATTCTCCTCCTGTTCTTCACGATTCTCCTTTGTATGGACTGATGAAGCCACTGTGTGGCGAAACGTTTCCTCAATAAAGATACCCAAGAGTTGCACATGTATCTAATTTATCAACAAGGCACAGTACTCGCCCTCATCCTGTTCCTCATCCTCATATCAGACATAGACAGAGATGTAATCCACAGCACCGTATCATCCTTTGCAGACGATACTAGGATCTGCATGAGGTTGTCATCTGCTGAGGACGCTGTTAACCTCCAAGAAGATATAAACGAAGTTTTCCAGTGGGCAACGGTAAACAATATGATGTTCAATGAGGACAAATTCCAACTACTCCGTTATGGAAAACTGGAGGAGATAATAACTAGAACAGAGTATACTACAAACTCTGGCCATACAATAGGGCGGAAAAATAATGTAAGGGACCTGGGAGTAGTAATGTCTGAGGATCTCACTTTCAAGGATCACAACAGTGCCACGATCACAAGTGCAAAGAAAATGATAGGATGGATAATGAGAACGTTCAAGACGAGAGATGCCAAGCCACTGATGATCCTTTTCAAATCACTTGTTCTCTCTAGGCTGGAATACTGCTATACATTAACATCTCCGTTCAAAGCAGGTGAAATTGCAGATCTAGAGAGTGTACAGAGATCCTTTACTGCACGTATAAGTTCTGTCAAACACCTCAACTACTAGGAACGCTTGGAAGCACTTGACTTGTACTCGTTGGAACGCAGGAGAGAGAGATATATCATAATCTACATTTGGAAAATCCTGGAAGGAATGGTCCCGAATCTGCACACAGAAATCACTCCCTACGAAAGTAAAAGACTGGACAGGCGATGCAAAATACCCCACTTAAAAGTAGGGGCGCCATTGGTACACTAAGAGAAAACATCATAAGTGTCCGGGGCCCAAGACTGTTCAACAGCATCCCACCAAGCATAAGGGGAATTACCAGTAGACCCCTGGCTTCCTTCAAGAGAGAGAGAGCTGGACAGATACCTAAAGTCAATGCAGGATAAGCCGGGCTGTGGTTCGTACGTTGGCCTACATGCGGCCAGCAGTAACAGCCTGGTTGATCAGGCCCTGATACACTGGGAGGCTTGGTCGTGGACCGGGCCGCGGGGGCGTTGATCCCCGGAATAACTTCCTGGTAGACTCCAGGTACAATTCTTCCGTCCGCCCTAGTGCAATACTTCCGTCCGCCCTAGTGCATTCTCCTTCCCTCACACGTTACTCTCACAAGTGTTGGAAAGTAAGAGACATAGGCAACAGTTAGGCATGTTTATTCTGGAACGTTTCATCTACACAGTAGGCTTCTTCAGTCGAGTGCAGAAAATTAGCAGGAGCAGTAGAGATGTGAAGACGATGTAATCAGTCCATCACCCTTGAAGTCGTAGATTTGAGGTTGTCAATCCCTCAGCCTGGAGAAGAGTTCTGTTCCATAGTCTGAAATAATGTGAATATCAAGCGACAGTGTGATGGACTGATTACATCGTCCATCACTTTCTGTACTCGACTGAAGAGGCCTACTGTGTAGGCGAAACGTTCCAGAATAAAGATGCCTAACTGTTGCCTGTGTGTCTTACCAATCTGTCGGTATTGTATACCATTTTGATATTCTTACAAGTGTTGTTGTGGGGCTTGTGTTCTACCAGTGTTGCTGTGATATTTGTGTTCTGCCAGCGTTGCTGTGGTGCTTGTGTTCCACCAGTGTTACTGTGGTGCTTGTATTCTACCAGTGTTGCTTCAAGTAGTGACGTGTTCACCTTGCCTGTTGCTGTTGGTGCGTGGGCTGGGAGACGGTGAGGGAGGCACAGCTATTGATTTTCAGGTATACTAGGAATTGGTCGTGGTGGTGGTAGTGATGGTGGTGGTGGTGGTGGTGGTGGTGGTGGTGGTGGTGGTGGTGATGGTGGTGGGAGTGATGGTGGTGGTAGGATGGTGTGGTGGTGGTGGTGGTGGTGGTGTTGTGGTAGTGGTAGTGATGGTGGTGGTGGTGGTGGTGTGGATGGTGGTGGTGGTGGTGGTGGTGATGGTGGTGGTGGTGGTGGTGGTAGTGATGGTGGTGTGGTGGTGGTGGTGGTGGTGATGGTGGTGGTAGTGATGGTGGTGGTGGTGTGGGTGGTGGTGGTGGTGGTGGTGGTGATGGTGGTGGTGGTGGTGGTGGTGGTGATGGTGGTGGTGGTGTGGTGGTGGTGGTGTGGGGTGATGGTGGTGGTGTTGGTGGTAGTGATGGTGTGTGGTGGTGTGGTAGTGATGGTGTGTGTTGGTGGGGCGTGGTGTGAGTGAGGTGTGGTGGTGTGGTGGTGGGGTGTAGTGATGGTGGTGGTGGTGGTGTGGAGTGATGGTGTGGTGGTGATGTGTGGTGATGGTGGTGGTGTTGATGGTGGTAGTGGTGGTGATGGTGGTAGTGATGTGTAGTGATTGGTGTGTATGATGGTGGTGGAGTGATGGTGGTGGTGTGGTGGTGGTAGTGATGGTGGTGGTGTTGTGGGGTTGAGTGAGGGGGGGTAAGGGTCCGTGGGGAAGTTGAGTGTGTGTGTAGTGATTTGGATAGTGATGTTGTGATGTGTGGTGAAGAAGTGTGGGTGTATTGGTGTTGGGGTGTATGATGCTGGGGATAGTGAAAGGTTATGATGTGTGGTGGTAGTGATGGTGTAGTGATGGTTACTAACGATACCTAAATTCATCTTGAACAGCCTGACTTAATATCTGCCATACTCCTCTTAAGACACATCTATTGCTAAATTTCCGCTATGTATGCTGGACTCAGTTTAACTCTGATCCTAATCTTATTGTATTTTCTTAGTGTACTTACGCACCCTGCTTTTCATTTAGGGATGTTGACCTGATCTTCATAGGTTGATTTCTGTGGGATAAATTGGGACTAGTTCAAGGAGTACAGGTCAAGGGACTTCAAACGGTCCCAGTAATTGAGAAGTTTGACTATACTTATAAATGCAGTGAAAATTCTCTGTATTTTCTCAGATTTGCAATTTTTCCTGCCGTGAAAAAGATCGTTTTGTATCCAGCAGTATTCAAGCCTAGAAAAAAACAAGTGACTTAAAGAGGATCATCATTGCATGGTATTCCTTGTTTTGAAGGTTCTCATTATCCATATTATCATTTTCTTAGATGTGATAATGACATAGTTTGGATCTTTGAAAATGAAATCCACTGACATTTTCACTTTCATGTCCTTCACATTAGTTTTTCGCTCTGTTGTGTGGTTAGATTAATTTTTATACTCCGATCTAGCTTTTATTTCAAGTTTTTTCATAGCGGAGTAATTGAAATTTGTCCTCATTGAACTTCATATTGTTTTCTGTGGTCCATTGGAAAACTTGGTTTATATCTTTTAGAGATTTTCAGTGTCCTCAATGGATGATACTTTCATGCAAATTCTAATATCGTCAACAAAGACACAGTACTATAGTTTATATTTCTGTCTATGTCAGATATGAGAATGAGAAAAAGGATGGGAATGAGTGCTGTGCCTTGGGAACAGAGTTTTTACTCTGAACCCCGTGTTTAGGCTCCCTCTCCATGGAATACTTAAGGCACGCAAATGGGGTTTCTTGCAGTTCTTGATAAACACAGTTCCCGTCATAAAAAAAATCGTTCAGATTGTTGGCCCTTAGTTTGAATAACGTTTTACTAAACACCGAGTTATATTGATACTTCAGTATCTTACTCATTTCTTTGCTGCCATCTCGTTTAAGCAAGGGGTCCAATACTGGATGTAGTTTTTGCCCTAGATTTGGCATAGGAAAAGAAATATTTTGGATTTCTTTCATTCCCATTTATTGCTTTAAGTTCTTTCTGTCTCTCCTGAAATTTATATGATTCATTTAACATAATTTCAATATTTCCTGTTTCTCTAGCCAGTGCCTCATTCTGTATTCCAGATAGACCGGCCTCTTGGAGAGGCTCTGTGATTCTTCACCTTCACATGTAGAGGGAGCGTCTCTCTCTTTCTGGTTTACATCTCTTTTTGTTTTGTTTTTTCCTTAGGGAAATGTGCCTTGAGCGTACCTCTAGTGCCAAAAAGTTAATCCTTTCTAGGCACTGGTTTAGATCCATATAGTTTAAGATAGCTTTCCAGAATGCTTCGTTTAAAACATGTTTAATATAATCCCACTAGATGTTTTCTACACTTATTATATCTCATACCAGATCGTCATTATTAGTGAAAATAAGGTCAGGTGTATTTTTCAATCTCATTGGCAGCACTGTTTGTTGGTTTAAGGTAAAATTGTTGCAGAGATGCAATAGGTCATGTGTGTGTGTGAGAATTATTATGTAAGCTGCCTCCTGCTGCTGTAACATTGTTTGCTAAATTCTTCCATTTTAAATGTCTTAAATTAAAATCACCCATCAACAAGATATTTGGTGCTGGGGATGGAAGCTTTTCCAGACAGTAATCAGTTTTCAGTAACTGTTCCTTGAATTGTTGGGAAGTTGCATCTTGCAGCTTATATACAACCACAATGATTAGGTTTAGTTCTCGATCCTTGTAGCCCAAACTTCAACTACATCATTTGTAGTGCTTAGTAATTCTGAGCAAATGAGCGACTCTGTGACAAACAGACCAACTTCCCATTGTTACCCTCTACTTTGTGTCGCATCTAAATAAGTTGTACGTTGGTAGTGGTGGTGGTGGCGGCGGCGGTGGTAGAAGCGGCGGCGGTGGAGGCAGCGGCGGTGGTTGAGCAGTGTGGTGGTGGGGGGAAGAGGGTTGGGGTGGTTTTGGTGTAGGGAAGATGCTGCACTATCGATTTTCAGGCACAATGAGGTGGTGGTGGTGTTAGTGGTGGTTATGGTGGATTGTGGACGTGGTGGTGGTGTTAGTGTTAGCGGTGGTGGTGGTGGTGGTGTTGGTGATATAGGCGGTGGTGGTGATGCAGTTTTCTTCTTAATTATCATAATTAGATACATCAGCAATGTGGAACACCCGAAGTGTGGTGCGGGTGTTTCCCTAAACACACACACACACACCACACACACACACACACACACACACACACACACACACACACACACACACACACACACACACACACACACACACACACACATACATACACACACACACACACACACACACACACACACACACACACACACACACACACACACATACATACACACACACACACACACACACACACACACACACACACACACACACACACACACACAGCTGACATTAAACTGTTTTTCTTTGTCTAATAAACTACCGTACATTGTTATGCTGTACAGACTAACAGTCTGTAACTCAACTCATCCTCTCAGCTGCTACACTCAACTCATCCTCTCAGCTGCTACCCAGCTCATTCTCTCAGCTCCTGAGTTGTTTTGTTGTCTGCTGCAGTTGGTTGCATAATGGGATTTGAAACCTATTGACTACACGAGGGTCACGAAGGCCCACCAAGAATACCTTAATATATAAAGTAGCAATTCAAGGTGTGTCTTTCAGTATATATAGGATAGTATATATAGGAGTAGATGAACAAGGAAGATTTAGGAAAGGTAGGGGGTGTGAAGACCAAGTGTTTACAGTGAAACATATTGGTGAATAATATTTAGATAAGGCTAAAGAGATTTTTGTGGCATATATGGATTTGGAAAAAGTGTATGACAGGGTGGATACGGGGGGAAATGTAGCAGATTTTCAAAATGTATGGAGTAGAAGGTTTTTACGAGGATAGTGAGCCTCCAGTTAGAGTATGTAGGAGAGAGGGAGATTATTTTCCAGTAAAAGTAGGACTTAGACAGGAATGTGTGATGTCACCATGGTTGCTCAACATATTTATAAACGGAGTTGTAAGAGAAATGAATGCTCGGGTATTGGCAAGAGGTGTGGGTTTAAAAGATAAAGAATCTAACATAAAGTGGGAGTTGTCACAGTTGCTTTTTACTGATGACACTGTGCTTTTGGGAGATTCTGAAGAGAAGTTGCAGAGCTTGGTTGAAGAGTTTAGTAGGGTAAGTAAAAGAAGAAAATTAAAAGTGAATATAGGAAAGAGTAATGTGATGAGGATAACGAAAAACTGGATATCAGATTAGAGGGAGAGTGTATGGAGAAGGTGAGTGTACTCAGATATTTATGAATGGACGTGTCAGCAGATGGGTCTATGAAGGATGAGGTGAATCATGGAATTGATGAAGGGAAAAAGGTGAGTGGTGCACTTAGGAGTCTGTGGAGACAAAGAACTTTGTCCGTGGAAGCAAAGAGGGGAAATGTATGGGTGGAAAGATGGGTAGTGAATGTTGCCCAAAAAAGGAGAAGGCATGGAGCAGTGTACCCTGGTCACCTGGTACTACTCTGATCACTGCGTGTCTAGGGCAATGTGTCGGTACAATACAGTGCAGAGAAATTCTAATTTGGAAATTAGGGAAGGTGCAGGATTACCAAAACTATTATCAAGGACTGAGGAGGGGTTTTTTGAGGTGGTTCGGACATGTTTGAGAGGATGGAACAAAATAGAATGACTTCGAGAGTGTATAAATTGTAGTGAAGGAAAGGCGGGTAGAAGTCGGCCTAGAAAGCTTGGGAGGGAGGGGGTAAAGGAGGTTTTGTGTGAGGAGGGCTTGGACTTCCCCCAAGCATTGCTGCGAGCGTGTATTTAGGAGTGAATGGAAACAAATGGTTTTCAGACATGACGTGCTGTTGGAGTGTGAGCAAGGTAATATTAATGAAGGGGTTCAGGAAACCGGCAGATGACTTGAGTCCTGGAGATGGGTGTACAGTGTCCTGCATCTGAAGGAAGAGTGTTAATGTTGCAGTTTTATAACTGTAGTGTAAGCATGCCTCTGGCAAGACAGTGGAGTGAATGATGACAGGGGACAGTGGGTGAATGATGAAATTTTATTTTTGGGCCACCGCTCTTGGTAGGAGACAGCCGATGTGTTAAATATGAAAAAGGATAATATATTTATAATAATAGTATTATATAAGAATATTAATGTAATATTTATTAATATATTTATAAGGATATTAATAAAATAATTGTATTAAAGTGTGGGGGTTAAAGGGGAAAGATCTAAGGTGGGAGCACAATCTTTTACCTGCTCATTGGTACTTCTGGGATTTAGAGTAGTCAACTTGGTTGAGGTTTACTGGTAACTAAAAGAATGAAATTAACCCTGGTCCATTGGGTACTCATGCTATGGTAAGAAAACTGGTCATGGTAGGTACCGTGTTGCACTAGTAGTACCTCGGTCACTTTATGAATGGGTCATGGGTTATAACCGGTCACTGGTGTACCTGGAATTGATAGGAAAGTCGGTGGTGCACTTAGGAGTTGTGGGGAAACTTGGTCAGTGGAAGCAAAGGTTCACTGGTGTCAAGTATGGGAAGGAATGTTGCACTGGGGCTGGACGTCAATGTAACCTGGCACTTTCCCTACGTATCTACTTGGTTCTGTCTGATCGCAAATTTCAAGCTCTAAGACAGTGCGATATCGATGAATTGGAAATTAGGAAGGTGCCGATCACAACTTGTATCATAGGCACTAGGAGGTTTTGATGTGGTTCAGGCTGTGAGTTTGCACCTTCTGGCAAGACGTGATGGAGTGAATGATGGTGAAAGTTTTATCTTTTTCGGCACACCCTGCCTTGGTAGGAGACAGCCGATGTGTTAATAATAAAAAATAATAATATATATTATATATATATATATATTATATATTATATATATATATATATATAATATATTATATATATATAATATATATATATATTATGTCGTGCCGAATAGGCAGAACTTGCGATCTTGGCTTAAATAGCAACGCTCATCTTGCCATATAGGACAAGTGAAAATTTGTGTATGCAATAATTTCGCCAAAATCGTTCTGAACCTAACGAAAAAAATATATTTGATTGTGTTTGTTTAGTACTAAATTATTGTAAACGTATTTAAAATATATTTAGTTGGGTTAGGCTAAAATAAATTGCTGTTGTTATATTAAGGTTAGGTAAGTTTTCTAAGATTCTTTTGGCGCAAAATTAAAAATTTTTACATTAACATTAATGAAAAAAATATATCTTTAAACGTATAAGAGAAAATTTCAGAAAGGACTTAATTTTAAATGAGTTCTTGCTAATTGACCAGTTTTACATATTCAGCACGACATATATACTATATATATATAATATATATAATATATATATATATATATATATATATATATATATATATATATATATATATATATATATATATAATGTGCGTGGGGGGGCAGTGTCTAGGTGAGCCAACCACTAGTACTACCCTGCTCATTGGTACTACCCTGGTAACTGGTAGTACCCTGGTCACTGGTACTACCCTGGTCACTGGTGGTACCCTGGTCACTGGTACTACCCTGCTCACTGGTGGTACCCTGCTCACTGGTACTACTCTGGTCACTTGTAGTACCCTGGTCACTGGTACTACCCTGGTCACTGTTACTACCCTGGTCACTGGTAGTACCTTGGTCACTGGTACTACTCTGGTCACTGGTACTACCCTGGTCACTGGTACTACCCTGGTCACTGGTACTACCCTGGTCACTGGCACTACACTAGTCACTGGTGCCAGGTACCATGAAGGCACTTGGCACTGGTCTGCTTGACGTCATCTCATTCTAACTAGAGCCTTTACCCTGAACGAATCTACCTGGACTTCCTACTCATTTCCGCAACATTGCAAGCTCCTGAAAATGTGTTGATAGCAGCATGAAGGGCCTAGGACTACCACTCATCTCCCGCTGTGGTTCGTCTCACCCACTACGTCTGATTTATGTCTTTCAGCTTGACTTTTGTGATTTTTTCCCAAAAATTCTTGTTGTCCTTGTTTACAAAGATTCTTGTTGTCCTTGTTTACAAAGATTCTTGTTGTCCTTGTTTACAAAGATTCTTGTTGTCCTTGTTTACAAAGATTTTTTGTCTTGTTTTATTTACATTTCCTTAGGGAAGAAATGAGGTTGTTTGGCATGATTTGCTTGTTTGCTGTTGGCTTTTCCTCTGATTGTTTGTTTTTGACTACTGAAGCATGGCAATAGTGTTTGGGTTTTATACGTGTTTGTGGTTGGCAAAGTGACTTGTGTAATATTTATAGGAGCTACTGAGTTAACTGATCAAGGATTGTTTGACCAAACAAGCTGAATGTGTAGTTATGTTACATCAGACAAGCTGAGAGCGTAGTTATGTTGCATCAAACAAGCTGAGAGCGTAGTTATGTTACACCAAACAAGCTGAGAGCGTAGTTATGTTACACCAAATAAGCTGAGAGTGTAGTTATGTTACACCAAATAAACTGAGAGTGTAGTTATGTTACACCAAATAAGCTGAGAGCGTAGTTATGTTACACCAAATAAGCTGAGAGTGTAGTTATGTTACACCAAATAAGCTGAGAGCGTAGTTATGTTACACCAAACAAACTGAGAGCGTAGTTATGTTACACCAAATAAGCTGAGAGTGTAGTTATGTTACACCAAATAAGCTGAGAGTGTAGTTATGTTACACCAAATAAGCTGAGAGCGTAGTTGTTACACCAAATAAGCTGAGAGTGTAGTTATGTTACACCAAATAAGCTGAGAGCGTAGTTATGTTACACCAAACAAGCTGAGAGCGTAGTTATGTTACACCAAACAAGCTGAGAGCGTAGTTATGTTACACCAAATAAGCTGAGAGCGTAGTTATGTTACACCAAATAAGCTTAGTGTGTAGTTATGTTACACCAAACAAGCTGAGAGCGTAGTTATGTTACACCAAATAAGCTTAGTGTGTAGTTATGTTACACCAAACAAGCTAAGAGTGTAGTTATGTTACATCAAATAAGCTTAGTGTGTACTTATGTTACATCAAACAAGCTGAGAGTGTAGTTATGTTACACCAAACAAGCTGAGAGCGTAGTTATGTTACACCAAATAAGCTTAGTGTGTAGTTATGTTACACCAAACAAGCTAAGAGTGTAGTTATGTTACGTCAAATAAGCTTAGTGTGTACCTATGTTACATCAAACAAGCTGAGAGTGTAGTTATGTTACACCAAATAAGCTTAGTGTGTAGTTATGTTACATCAAACAAGCTAAGAGTGTAGTTATGTTACATCAAACAAGCTGAGAGTGTAGTTATGTTACATCAAACAAGCTAAGAGTGTAGTTATGTTACATCAAACAAGCTGAGAGTGTAGTTATGTTACATCAAACAAGCTGAGAGTGTAGTTATGTTACACCAAATAAGCTTAGTGTGTAGTTATGTTACATCAAACAAGCTAAGAGTGTAGTTATGTTACATCAAACAAGCTAAGAGTGTAGTTATGTTACATCAAACAAGCTGAGAGTGTAGTTATGTTACATCAAACAAGCTGAGATTGTAGTTATGTTACATCAAACAAGCTTAGTGTGTAGTTATGTTACATCAAACAAGCTGAGAGTGTAGTTATGTTACATCAAACAAGCTGAGAGTGTAGTTATGTTACATCAAACAAGCTTAGTGTGTAGTTATGTTACATCAAACAAGCTGAGAGTGTAGTTATGTTACATCAAACAAGCTAAGAGTGTAGTTATGTTACATCAAACAAGCTGAGAGTGTAGTTATGTTACATCAAACAAGCTAAGAGTGTAGTTATGTTACATCAAACAAGCTGAGAGTGTAGTTATGTTACATCAAACAAGCTGAGAGTGTAGTTATGTTACATCAAACAAGCTAAGAGTGTAGTTATGTTACATCAAACAAGCTGAGAGTGTAGTTATGTTACATCAAACAAGCTGAGAGTGTAGTTATGTTACATCAAACAAGCTGAGAGTGTAGTTATGTTACATCAAACAAGCTAAGAGTGTAGTTATGTTACATCAAACAAGCTAAGAGTGTAGTTATGTTACATCAAACAAGCTAAGAGTGTAGTTATGTTACATCAAATAAGCTGAGAGTGTAGTTACGTGTTCGTAAATACCTGCAGAAATAAATTTAAGCCTCAAGATATTAATATATGGATGTTTAACAATAAAGAAGTTAGGCTGCCTTAGTTAAAATGGACTTTTATTGTCTTAAGTAATATTGTTGGCAGGATTAGCAAGTTATTCTGCATAAAAAGCGTAGAATTTCCATAACACGTTAATTCCCGACAGTGAGAAAACAGTCCTATCCCAGCAACCAGGTAAACACATCAGTGTCACGAGGGGAAGGAGGAGGAGGGACTGGGAAAATAAGTAGGACTACGAGGCCTTTCACATCGTCACCAATGCGTCTTCAGTAGCACTTGGAACTTTGCAGCTGCTGAAGAAGAAGCGATCACATTGTGAAAGGCCTTGAACTGCTTATTATTGCTCCCCTAACAAAGGTTACAGTCTTCAAGGACAAAACTTGTAAGACAATTTGGCTTGTCAGACTGTCTTGTTTGACTGGCTTGTGTCACTGGCTTGTTCTGTTAGCTTGTTTGACGGGCTTGAATGACTGGCTTGGGCATGCAGACGCGGCATTATCATCTGCATTTGACATTGATAATTAACTAGAAATATATATTTCATTGCAGCTGCTAGACTGCTAGTGTTTTATAAGTATATTTTTGTCTGTGACTTATATTCTCTGCGTCATATAGACCTGAATATACCATATAGTCAAAGCATATCTTCCTGTATTTCTGATGACATGTATATACGTAGCGAGATACATATTTTTTTTACCAGTAGTGAACACGTAGTACCAACCCAAGAGCAACTCTCTGATATAATCTTGAATTCTTGTTCTCTGTCCGTCTCTCTTTATCTCTCTGTCTCTCCCTGTCTCTGTGTCTCTGTCTCAGTGTTGTGGCAGCCATGCTTGTATTTTAACATGTTTCTCTCCTCTCCTCTTGTTTGCGGCGATAGTCTATGGTAAAAAGGAGCCTCGATGTGAGTATATTTTTTATTCTACCTCTACCACTATATCTACCACTACCACCCCTGTATCTACCATTACCACCCCTATATGCATCACTACCACCCCTGTATCTACCCCTACCGCCCCTCTGTCTGCCACTACCACCACTGTATCTACCACTACCACCGCTGTCTACTACTACTACTGCTGTATCTACCATTACCCACCAATGTTACCACCATTACTGCTATTATATAAACTCTTCTCCCCACCATATCCTGTTACCATCATCACTACTAATGTCGCCATACTCTCTACATCTACCTCCCTCACTCCTCCACCTCCCTAACTCCCTCTCTCCTGTACTGCCCATAGCGTGAGACTAATGGTTGTCTGGCACACCTAGTGTTTGCACACTGCTGTGGTAGACCCGTCAGTGGTTATGGTGCAACGTAAATATGGTAGTTGAAGAAGGTAGGGTAATTACAATGCACCTTCATAACCAGGTAGTGATTGAAGCTACTGACTACCATACTTCACCCCCCCTCCCCTCCCACCATGGTTGTGTGGGTGCTGCCATGGCACTCCCCCCTACCCAGGTTACGATGCACCGTAAGCATGGTAGTTGTAGCAGTAGTTTTTCCATGATAACACCTTCCTTACCGGCTAACCTAGTGTTCCCTGTCATGGTAGTATGAGACGAGTCTTGGACTTATATGTAGTATCATCTGGCTATTTTCATGAAATACCATTGCCGTATCTACGACACTACATAAAAACATGAACCATCACAATGTATACAATGCTTTATGAAAAAATATATATATATATATATATATATATATATATATATATATATATATATATATATACATCGTGCAGAATACATAAAACTGGTCAGTTAGCAAGAACTCATTTAAAATTAAGTCCTTTCTAAAATTTTCTCTTATACGTTTAAAGATATATTTTTTTAATTTATGTTAATGTAAAAATTAATAATTTTGTACCAAAAGACCCTTAGAAAACGTTCCTAACCTTTTATAACGAGCGCAGTTCAATTTAGCTTAATCCAACTAAATATATTTTAGATAAGTTTACAATAATTTAATAATAAACAAAACACAATGAAATATATTTTTTTCGTTAGGTTCAGAATGAGTCTTGCGAAATTATTGCATACACAAATTTTCGCTAGCCTTATTCGGCAAGAAGAGCTTTGCTATTTAAGCCAAAATCGCAAGTTTTACCTATTCGGCACGACACACACACACACACACACACACACACACACACAAATAAACAAATACAACACAAAAATATCAAATATAAAATCAACTATATAATAAACAAACAGGCAAATCTAGAGCATGTCACAACACAAAAATAGAGTGAGAGTCATGATCAATAACATAATAGAGTGAGTATATCAAAATATACATAATGAGCATATCAGAAAATGTCTAGAGATGTTAGGTCACAAACAAAACATCAGAGAGATAGTCATATCACTAACAAACACTAAGTGAGAGTCATAGTCATAACAACACTAAGGAGAGTCATTCATACAAAACACTAGAGTAGATTACGTCGCAAATAACACTAGAGTGGAGACATATCATTAACAACACACTAAGTGAGAGTCATGTCATTGACAACTCTAGAGTGAGATTCGATGTCACAAAAGAACACAGCCATGCGAACACTCAGTGACAAGCATTGGCCGTGACACTAGATAAGAGTCAACATATCAACACTGGTGACCGATGTCAACTGCTACAACACATCGGTACGCGAAGTCACAATGGTATTGAGATAGGTGAAGTTTATTTGACGGTACTGATGTGATTCTGTAGTAAAGCTAGTCAATTATGTATAGTGGCAGTGGAATTAATGGTATTATAGTGAGGATGTTGTTAAGATGATTGTGTTAAGATGATTGGTTAAGTGATGATGGTGATTGTTAAGACGTGATGGTGTTAAGAGTGATTGTTGTTAAGAGTGATTATGGTTTTAATGAGTGATGGTTTTAAGAGTGATTGTGTTAAGAGTGATTGTGTTAAGAGTGATGGTGTTAAGAGTGATGGTGTTAAGAGTGATTGTGTTAAGAGTGATGATGTTAAGAGTGATTGTGTTAAGAGTGATTGTGTTAAGAGTGATGGTTTAAGAGTGATTGTGTTAAGAGTGATGTGTTAAGAGTGATGTGTTAAGAGTGATTGTGTTAAGAGTGATGTTAAGAGTGATGGTGTTAAGAGTGATTGTGTTAAGAGTGATGGTGTTAAGAGTCATTCAGACAGCCAGGCAGTCATTCAGTCAGCCAGGCAGTCATTCAGTCAGGCAGTCATTCAGTCAGCCAGTCATTCAAACAGCCAGCCAGGCAGTCATTCAGACAGCCAGGCAGTCATTCAGACAGCCAGGCAGTCATTCAGACAGCCAGGCAATCATTCAGTCAGCCAGGCAGGCATTCAAACATCCAGGTAGTCATTCAGACAGCCAGGCAGTCATTCAGACAGCCAGGCAGTCATTCAGACAGCCAGGTAATCATTCAGTCAGCCAGGCAGTCATTCAGTCAGCCAGGCAGTCATTCAGACAGCCAGGCAGTCATTCAGACACCCAGGCAGTCATTCAAACAGCCATGCAGTCATTTAGACAGCCAGGCAGTCATTCAGTCAGCCAGGCAGTCATTCAGACAGCCAGGCAATCATTCAGTCAGCCAGGCAGTCATTCAGTCAGCCAGGCAGTCATTCAGACAGCCAGGCAATCATTCAGTCAGCCAGGCAGTCATTCAGTCAGCCAGCAGTCATTCAGTCAGCCAGGCAGTCATTCAGTCAGCCAGGCAGTCATTCAGACAGCCAGGCAGTCATTCAGACAGCCAGGCAGTCATTCAAACTGCCATGCAGTCATTTAGACAGCCAGGCAGTCATTCAGTCAGCCAGGCAGTCATTCAGTCAGCCAGGCAGTCATTCAGACAGCCAGGCAATCATTCAGTCAGCCAGGCAGTCATTCAGTCAGCCAGGCAGTCATTCAGTCAGCCAGGCAGTCATTCAGACAGCCAGACAATCATTCAGTCAGCCAGGCAGTCATTCAGTCAGCCAGGCAGTCATTCAGTCAGCCAGGCAGTCATTCAGACAGCCAGGCAATCATTCAGTCAGCAGGCATCATTCAGTCAGCCAGGCATCATTCAGTCAGCCAGGCAGTCATTCAGTCAGCCAGGCAGTCATTCAGTCAGCCAGGCAGTCATTCAGTCAGCCATTTGTACCGTGCTTTGTTGTGCAGCTGTGATCACACCAATGAATGAGATTTCCATAGTTACCACAGAAGAGAGAGAGAGAGAGAGAGAGAGAGAGAGAGAGAGAGAGAGAGTGAAGTGAGAGTGAGAGAGAGAGAAGAGAGAAAGAGAGAGATTGAAATCAGTGAACGTGTTGATTTTCTTTCAAGTAAATGGTGTGAGCCACCAAGAAACCAGCCAGACTCCGTCAGTGTTGGTCACAGTATTTACAAATCCTCCTGAACATTACAGTAACACTATATTCACTAATGAAATATTGTCTCTTCACATCATTAATAACTTGTTGACTCAGTAGGCTTCTCCTCAGCCTTGGATGCCAGTCAACAACCACATTGAAATTTCTAACTCATGCTTGTGGCTAGAATTCTAAAGAGGAGGTTGACCTCTACTGTCATGCGGTTCATGAAGGCTGATGTAGCTTGCGTAACTTGGACTCAGCAGTACTACGAGGCTGTGTTTGTAGCTTGTGCTACGAGTGATGTAGCAGATGAGACAAAGTGTTCACTTCGTCCCCCATCGGTTCCACTGAATATGTAAACAACGAGTTGTTTTTTTTTTCCTCATGGGTTCGGAGCAACCTTGTGTCCGGTCATCCTTCAGTTTAAAGAAGGCTTCCAGCAGCTCGCATGTCAGCAGGGGTTCACATGCAGTTACTGCACAGCAACATAGCTTCCAGCAGCTCGCATGTCAGCAGGGGTTCACATGCAATTATTGCACAGCAACATAGCTTCCAGCAGCTCGCATGTCAGCAGGGGTTCACATGCAGTTATTGCACAGCAACATAGCTTCCAGCAGCTCGCATGTCAGCAGGGGTTCACATGCAGTTACTGCACAGCAACATAGCTTCCAGCAGCTCGCATGTCAGCAGGGTTCACATGCAGTTATGCACAGCAACATAGCTTCCAGCAGCTCGCATGTCAGCAGGGGTTCACATGCAGTTACTGCACAGCAACATAGCTTCCAGCAGCTCGCATGTCAGCAGGGGTTCACATGCAGTTATTGCACAGCAACATAGCTTCCAGCAGCTCGCATGTGAGCAGGGGTTCACATGCAGTTATTGCACAACAACATAGCTTCCAGCAGCTCGCATGTGAGCAGGGGTTCACATGCAGTTATTGCACAGCAACATAGCTTCCAGCAGCTCGCATGTCAGCAGGGGTTCACATGCAGTTATTGCACAGCAACATAGCTTCCAGCAGCTCGCATGTGAGCAGGGGTTCACATGCAGTTATTGCACAGCAACATAGCTTCCAGCAGCTCGCATGTCAGCAGGGGTTCACATGCAGTTACTGTACAGCAATATAGCTTCCAGCAGCTCGCATGTCAGCAGGGGTTCACATGCAGTTACTGCACACAAATAGCTTCCAGCAGCTCGCATGTCAGCAGGGGTTCACATGCAGTTACTGTACAGCAATATAGCTTCCAGCAGCTCGCATGTCAGCAGGGGTTCACATGCAGTTACTGCACAGCAATATAGCTTCCAGCAGCTCGCATGTCAGCAGGGGTTCACATGCAGTTACTGCACAGCAATATAGCTTCCAGCAGCTCGCATGTCACAGGGTTCACATGCAGTTATGCACAGCAAATAGCTTCCAGCAGCTCGCATGTCAGCAGCTGGTTATCCACATAGCAGTTCAGGCTGTACACAGCAATCCATCAGCTATCTCAGGGCTAGTGCTCGCACACACCTCGTTCTCAGGGTGTGTCGTACACACGCTCTGCACATATACTCAGGGCTGTGTCCACACACTCTTATTCAGGGCGTTCACACGTACGGGTGTAACCGCTCTACTCACACCTCGTATTCAGGCTGTGTACACACCTACAGTTATCTTTCAGGGTGTGTCACACGACCTCTGTATCTCAGGGCTGTGTCGCACACACCTCTATATCTCAGGGTTGTGTCACGCACACATCTATATCTCAGGGCTGTGTCACACACACCTCTATATCTCAGGGCTATGTCACACACACCGCTATATCTCAGGGCTGTGTCGTACACACGTCTATATCTCAGGACTGTGTCACACACACCTCTATATCTCAGGGCTGTGTCGTACACACGTCTATATCTCAGGGCTGTGTTGCACACACCTCTATATCAGGGCTGTGTCGCACACACCTCTATATCTCAGGGCTGTGTCACGCACACCTCTATATCTCAGGGTTGTGTCACGCACACCTCTATATCTCAGGGCTGTGTCACACACACCTCTATATCTCAGGGCTATGTCACACACACCGCTATATCTCAGGGCTGTGTCGTACACACGTCTATATCTCAGGGCTGTGTCACACATACCTCTATATCTCAGGGCTGTGTCGTACACACGTCTGTATCTCAGGGCTGTGTTGCACACACTCTATATCTCAGGGCTGTGTCGCACACACATCTATATTTCAGGGCTGTGTCGCACACACCTCTATATCTCAGGGCTGTGTCGTACACACGTCTATATCTCAGGGCTGTGTCACACACACCTCTGTATCTCAGGGCTGTGTCGTACACACGTCTATATCTCAGGGCTGTGTCGCACACACCTCTATATCTCAGGGCTGTGTCGCACACACGTCTATATCTCAGGGCTGTGTCGCACACACCTCTATCTCAGGGCTGTGTCACACACACCTCTATATCTCAGGGCAATCTCTGGGCGGCAGCAGCAGCAGCAGCAGCAGCTGCTGTTGCTGTTGCTGTGTGACCTGTGACTATGATGGTGTGACCTGAGACTGATAATGTTAACTGTGACTTATGGTGTGACCTGTGATGAATAACACTCCATGAACCTAAAGTCATGGAGGTTCTTCATACAGGTTCCATCTCCTTACATTATACTGTCATACACCGCCTTGTAATATCTATGAGTGGCGTGATGAGTTGACTGATACATCAGTGATGCTCATTTGTCTGGCCGCCATTCCCTGCGCTCGCTGTATCTGATCGTCTTTACGCGCTGCGCTGTGTTTGTGTTTTAAACAACAGCCGAGATTTGCATACAAAGAATTACTGTTCTAACTATTTTGGAACCTAGTGGCTGCTAGGGACTGCGAATCATCCCTTCTAGGATGCAAGCCAGAACAGGAGACTAAGGCCCAGGTACCTATTTACGGCTATGTCAGTAGTTTCTGATCCTGCTGGTAATATGAGTGATTATCTCTAATGAGTCTACCGTGTACAGAATTCGATGTGCTCAGTGTGCTGATCTTTTGTTTTCCAATTACTGACGCTGGTAATTGCTCTCTCGGTAATGCGTTTGTGAAGGATCAAAAGCAAGAATTCTTCTTCTTGTAATGTAGAATGACCTGTGTAGCTGATGGAGGCGCGTTGGTGGTCACGTTGTTGGGAGGAATCGCCCATTTCTTGCCAGTTAAGTTGCCGTTGTTGATAATGTTACTGTCGGTTGGTTGGCTGGTTAATGGAGTTTTTAGCCTGTCTACTAAACGAGGGGTATTCAAGGCTGCTTGTCACCTGTTTATCACCACCAGTTAGGGATCCCTTCATCCCTAAATTAAGTATTAAGGTATTGCTCCGCGCATATACACTGATAGATATACACCTGTGTGTGTTAATTAGTTTGTGTGTGTGTGTGTGGTGTGTGTGTGTGTGTGTGTGTCCTGTAACGTGTGTTAGCTATGATGGGTTCAGAGATCAGTGCGGCTGTGTTAATTAACACTTGTTGAACCTTCTCAGGACAGTCCTTGGCGTGGACACAAAGAATTTGTATCAAATATGGAAGACCTAAGCACTAGTACGTGCTAGTACTATTATATTCACGTTAGTACTCTTGCAGGCGTGCTAGTACTATTACATGCCTCACTGTTATAATAATGGAGCCTCACTGTTATGAGACTGGAGCCTCACTGTTATAAGACTGGAGCCTCACTGTTATAAGACTGGAGCCTCACTGTTATAAGACTGGAGCCTCACTGTTATAAGACTGGAGCCTCACTGTTAAAAAGACTGGATCCTCACTGTTATAAGACTGGAGCCTCACTGTTATAAGACTGGAACCTCACTGTTATAAGACTGGAGCCTCACTGTTATAAGACTGGAGCCTAACTGTTGTAAGACTGGAGCCTCACTGTTATAAGACTGGAGCCTCACTGTTATAAGACTGGATCCTCACTGTTATAAGACTGGAGCCTCACTGTTATAAGACTGGAGCCTCACTGTTATAAGACTGGATCCTCACTGTTATAAGACTGGAGCCTCACTGTTATAAGACTGGAGCCTCACTGTTATAAGACTGGAGCCTCACTGTTATAAGACTGGAGCCTCACTGTTATAAGACTGGAGCCTCATTGTGGTCCTCTCCCCCATGATGCGACTTACAATAGTCGACTAATACTCAGGAACAGCAGGTGTAAGGTACCAGCAGGTGAGTGTTCCACCTCCACTACTACCACTACCACTTAAACACTCGAAGTCACTGTTACCAAACACCATCATTATATTTACCAGTACCGTCACTATCACCGCCAAAGTCGCCATGACACAACTACCACAAGGACCTAGTCACCACAACTACCACAACCGCAGGAGCTACAACCACACCGTTCCCTCACCCCACGAGAGTGTCACCTCTATCATCATTCCCCTGCTTATTATCATTAACATCATCATTAACCTCATCATTATCCGCGTCTAACAGAGGCTGGTGTTGAGCTATGGCTGGCGCCATGCCTTCACTCTACCTTGATTAGCAGTCATTGTGGGGCGGAGGTGGCACTGACGCAAGCTATGACACCTTCTGGCCATGGCACTGAAAGAGAGAGAGAGAGAGAGAGAGAGAGAGAGAGAGAGAGAGAGAGAAGAGAGAGAGAGAGAGAGAGAGAGAGAGAGAGAGAGAGAGAGAGAGAGAGCATAATATAATGAAAGCATTTCAAGGTCAAACAATGAATAGTAATAACACTTGAAGTGTTAGTGGGAGAGTTTGGTTGAGAGATCTCGGAAAATGTTCCTTTAAGTCTGCTACAGAAACTTCAGTTTCACGTCTTGTGATGATGTATTTATTTCTAGTAGTATAGAATCGTAGGTCAGCGTAGGTAAGATCAGGGACAAGATAGGCCCACTCAAAAGTTCCTCGGGTCAGCTCACTGACAGTGATAAGGAAATGTGTAGAATTTTTAACACATACTTCCTCTCAGATTTTACACAGGAGGATACCAGCGATATTCCAGAAATGATAAATTATGTAGAACAGAACGATAATAAACTGTGCACGATTAGGGTCACAAGTGACATTGTCCTTAGGCAAATAGATAAATTAAAACCTAACAAATCCCCAGGCCCTGATGAACTGTATGCAAGGGTTCTAAAGGAATGTAAAGAGGAGCTTAGCAAACCTTTGGCTTATCTTTTCAACATATCACTACAAACTGGCATGGTGCCAGATAAGTGGAAAATGGCAAATGTGATACCTATTTTCAAAGCAGGTGACAGGTCCTTAGCTTCGAACTATAGACCAATAAGCCTAACCTCCATAGTGGGAAAATTTATGGAATCAGTAATTGCCGAGGCAGTTCGTAGCCACCTTGAAAAGCATAAATTAATCAACGAATCTCACCATGGTTTTACAAACGGGCGTTCCTGCCTTACGAATTTATTAACTTTTTTCACTAAGGTATTTGAGGAGGTAGATCATGGTAATGAATATGATGTTGTGTATATGGACTTCAGTAAGGCTTTTGGCAGGGTCCCACATCAGAGACTATTGAGGAAAATTAAGGCACATGGAATAGGAGGAGAAATTTTTTCCTGGATAGAGGCATGGTTGACAAATAGGCAGCAGAGAGTTTGCATAAACGGGGAGAAATCAGAGTGGGGAAGCGTCACGAGCGGTGTTCCACAAGGGTCAGTGTTGGGCCCCCTGCTGTTCACAATCTACATAAACGACATAGATGAGGGCATAAAGAGCGACATCAGCAAGTATGCCGATGACACCAAAATAGGTCGTCGAATTCATTCTGACGAGGACATTAGAGCACTCCAGGAAGATTTGAATAGACTGATGCAGTGGTCGGAGAAGTGGCAGATGCAGTTTAATATAGACAAATGCAAAGTTCTAAATGTTGGACAGGACAATAACCATGCCACATATAAACTAAATAATGTAGATCTTAATATTACGGATTGCGAAAAAGATTTAGGAGTTCTGGTTAGCAGTAATCTGAAAGCAAGACAACAGTGCATAAGTGTTCGCAATAAAGCTAATAGAATCCTTGGCTTCATATCAAGAAGCATAAATAATAGGAGTCCTCAGATTGTTCTTCAACTCTATACATCCTTGATTAGGCCTCATTTAGATTATGCTGCACAGTTTTGGTCACCGTATTACAGAATGGATATAAATGCTCTGGAAAATGTACAAAGGAGGATGACAAAGTTGATCCCATGTATCAGAAACCTTCCCTATGAGGATAGACTAAGGGCCCTGAATCTGCACTCTCTAGAAAGACGTAGAATTAGAGGGGATATGAGTGAGGTGTATAAATGGAAGACAGGAATAAATAAAGGGGATGTAAATAGTGTGCTGAAAATATCTAGCCTAGACAGGACTCGCAGCAATGGTTTTAAGTTAGAAAAATTCAGATTCAGTATGGATATAGGAAAGTACTGGTTTGGTAATAGAGTTGTGGATGAGTGGAACAAACTCCCAAGTACAGTTATAGAGACCAGAAAGTTGTGTAGCTTTAAAAATAGGTTGGATAAATACATGAGTGGATGTGGGTGGGTGTGAGTTGGACCTGATAGCTTGTGCTACCAGGTTGGTTGCCGTCTTCCTCCCTTAAGTCAATGTGACCTGACCTGACTAGCTTGGGTGCATTGGCTTAAGCCGGTAGGAGACTTGGACCTGCCTCGCATGAACCAGTAGGCCTTCTGCAGTGTTCCTTCGTTCTTATGTTCTTATATAAGTCGTAGGTCAGTCAAGTGACGTAACATTGCACGAAGTAAGTCATCACTAGGACTCAGGTCAGCGTAAGGTTTTTCTTCTCTTAAGACAGAGGAGCGCCTCCCAGCACGGAGAAGAGTGTAGCTGTGTTACTAGGGGAGTAGAGTGCAAGATGCGGGAAGGAGTGCAGCAGTGTAGCTGTGTTACTAGGGGAGTAGAGTGCAAGATGCGGGAAGGAGTGCAGCAGTGTAGCTGTGTTACTAGGGGACTAGAGTGCAAGATGCGGGAAGGAGTGCAGCAGTGTAGCTGTGTTACTAGGGGACTAGAGTGCAAGATGCGGGAAGGAGTGCACCACAGAAGTTTGGTTAGGTAAAGTTTGTCAGGAAACAGGATAAGCGTTTCCTGACGCGGGTCTTAGTCAGATGATGACCCGCAGCTGGAGCTTCTGGCAGCACAGATCACTGTGAATTCATGATGTCCGCTGATCTTAACTTTCTGCCATAAGTACCTTTGATATACCTTTGAAGAGTTTCGAAAGTTTAACTATTCTCGGAGCCCGGCCATGGACCAGGCTCGTCCGGTGCTTGCCTGGTCAACCAGGCTGTTGCTGCTGGAGGCCTGCTGCCCCACATATCCATCACAGCCTGGTTGATCTGGCACCTGGTGAACATACTTATCCAGTTTCCTCTTGGAGGCTTCTACATTTGTACCAGCCGTGTTTCTGATGTCTTCTGGTAAGATGTTAAATAGTCTGGGACCCCGGATGTTGATACAGTGTTTCCTTATTGTCCCCAATGCACCCCTGCTCCTCACTGGGTTTATTTAACACTTCCTCCCATATATTTCACTCTAATATGTTGTTATGGCAGTGTGCAGGTTTGGGACCAAGCCCTCGAGTGCTTTCCATGTGTATATTATCATGTATCTCTCTCTCTCTCTCTCTCCGCTCCAATGAGTACATGTTCAAGACTTGAAGGCGTTCCCAGTAATTTAGGTGATCTACTGGCTCAGTGAGAGCCGTAAATGATCTCTGTATTTGTTCCAGCTCTGATATTTCTCCTGCTTTGAACGCGGCCGTCAGCACTGAGCAGTATTTTAAATGAGGGAGCACTAGCGATTTGAAGTGTCACCATCGGCATTATTTCCCTTGTTTTGAAAGTTCTCAATACCCACCTCGTCATCTTCCTGGCTATCGTGATCTTTGTCTTGTTTTGTTCCTTAAAAGAAAGGGTAGCTGACATAATTATTCCTAAGTCTTTTACGTGTTCCTTTCGTTCTATTTGGTGACCTTCTTGAGTTTTGTTTATAGTGCTCCTTTTGAGTTCTTCATTCTTTCCATACTTAAGCAGCTGAAACTTATCACCATTGAACGTCATGTTGTTCTTCACTGCCCACTGGAAAACCCTGCTTATGTTTTCCTGTAATTTTTCAGTGTCCTCTACCGTAGTGACTTTATGATTATTTTAGTGTCATCTGCAAATGATGATACAAAAGTGTGACGGGTGTTTTTATCTATACTATGAGGATGAGAAATAACAGAGGTGCCAGGACAGTTCCTTGGGTCACTGAGCTTTTTACCTCGCTGATGCTGGATCTTGCCCTGTTCACTACTACTTTTTGTGTGTGTTAGGAACCCGAGAATCCATCTGCCTACCTTCCCAGTAATGCCCATGGCCCTCATTTTGTGCGCTGTCACTCTATGATCGCATTTGTCAAACGCATTTGCAAAATCTGTGTACATTACATCTGCGTTGTGGTCATTTTCCAACTCCTCCGTAATTCTGTCATAATGATTCAGCAGCTGTGACAGGCATGATCATCCTGCTCTAAAACCATGCTGGTTCGGGTAAAGTATAAATACTGTTAGTCTTCAGAAGAAAGAAGTGACGCACCTTAGATGTTTTAGTGACCAGCAGTGCTAGCCACTGTGAGCCTGCTGACTGCCAGTAGCAGCAGGTTAGCTGGTCACTAGGTACGTTTGGTCACATGTGTCAGAGGAAAGCTCTTCAGGTGGTACATATAAGTCAGATTAGCTCGTGATGAGACGCTAGCTTGCTCGTTAAGTTTGTGATCAACGGTATGTTGAAGCTGGTGACGTGACCGAGGTCATAACACTCGATTTTTATGTCATAGATGTAGTTCATGTTGAGGCGTGAGAGCAGCTCTAACGCAAGGCTCTAGGTCACATCTGCTACTCTATTAAGACACGTATGGCAGTGAGAGTGCCAGTCATAGTGATTTGCGCATTAATTTTAGTCAAAAAATCCTTCACCCTCGCAGCAGCAGCAGCTGGTCTTGGGTACGGTATTCATAACCTTGGTAGTTCAAGTACCTTAAACAGCAGCAGCAGCTGGTCTTGAATAGATGGTAGATGTCAGGGTGACTTCAGTCACCTACTGTACCTGCTGTTGCATTATTGAGGGACTTCCACCACCAACACCTGTGACACACTGCTTCTGTGACACACACTGCTTCTATGGTTTAGAAAGACACGTAAGCAAACACTATAACATATTTATTAGAAAACGTTTCGGTCCTGGGACCTTGATCACTTCTAACATACAGAGGAACGAACGAACGAACGAAAGTTCAGGTAAGATCCCAAATGGGATGAGCGGGGAAGACGGGACAGACGAAGAATAGTGCTGGAGAGGAGTGTTCTTAGTCGTAGAAATAGAGCCAGGGCTTAACCCAGCAGCAAAGGCGATCGTGGGACAGACCTGGGGTAAGCAAGCAAGCAAACAAGTTTAGGTAAGATCCCAATGGGATGAGCGGGGAAGACGGGACAGATGAAGAATAGCTCTGGAGAGGAGTGTTCTTAGTAAGAGAAATAGAGCCAGGGCTTAACCCAGCAGCTAAGGCGATCGTGGGGCAGACTTGAGAACAGGAATAGCTGGGACTGTTGCATTGAACTTGTGGTAGTTGAAGTCTTGAATCTTGAGTAGCTGGCAGCAGGCTAGGTCACATCAGAGGGTAGAACACATATGGGAGTTATAGGAGTAACTGAGGAGGCAGGTTAGCAATGGAGCCATTTTCAAACTTTTTGAAGCTGCTTCTAGATAGGTGGTATAATTTAGCCTTGTTGCTGAAGGTGAAACGTAGAGGCTTGATGAACTCAAGAACTTGGGTGAGTGTGAAGTGAAGCGGTGATTCACATGCATACTTGACTGTTCCAGCACCGAGGCTTTTGTAGAGTTCAGTACAGGTCATGGTGTCAGTATTTGAAGGAGAAGTGTAAAAGGTAAGGTTTTCCCATGAGAGTTTACTGGAGTCGTCGTTATCTTCCTCTTCTGGAGTGGATTCACTGGGAGAATCTACAATGGTGGTAGCAGGTGACTGATGTTCGACAGGAGCAGCTGTGAGGTGTAATGGTTGTGTAACAGCAGGCTGGGAGAGGTGGGAGGCGGTGGTTGAGGCAACTTGATCAACGTTGTCAAGGTGGAAGTGGTTATAGAAGTTACAGGAGCAGTTGCTTGGGCAGGAGACAGGTCTGTAGGTGCAGTAAAGTTCAGGACGTTGGGAAGGATCTTGAGGATGTCTTCTGAAGGTGTGGATTCCGGAAAATTGAAGGCAGGCATGTTGTTCAGACGGAATAGTTCGTTAATAGTGGTGTTGAAAGTGCCGGGGCTTGCTGCGTTTGCAAGGTGTGCATACACCATGCAGTACAGCACCTTGAAGGAGCACCGTCGGGGAGTGGAGAGAGGAGTTGCTGGGCGGGTGGTGCCTGTAGATTGGCGTGTAGAGTCTTGATGGTGTCGGTTTGTGGTTTGGTTAATGCAGCATATGTCGGTGGAATTGGAGGTCTTCTTTAGAACTTTAGTTTTCTTCAATATGATTTCTTTCCTGAGTGGGCACTTAGCTGCAAGGGTATGATGATTACCCTTGCAGTTAAGACATGTTGGTGTTGTAGTAATGGTGCAGGATCTGAAATCGTGTCCATCGTTCCCACATTTTGAACAAAACTTCTTATTCTTGATGGGGCAGTCCTTGGTGGTGTGATTATAGGAGTAGCAGGTCCAGCAGTGGGAGATGTATGTGAAACGTTCTTGTTCTATATGACTTGGGTGAATGTGGTAATATGAATGGCCAGACCGTCAGAGAGAGCTTGGGCAGCCATGGAGATGTCTGAGAATGTAAAACTTTTAGCATTGATGTGGCGTTGGGGATCTTTGAGATGCTGTCTACCGAGGCCCACGTGTTTTGTTCCTCAATAGATGTCTTCAGTGCTTCAGTAGAGAGAGAGGTGACGATATTGTCAAGTCTTTTCACAAAGACCGAACGTTTCGACTCAAGAATGGAGACGGGGATAGAGTGAATGTTGTGTTTGTAGGGTCCCGATTGAAGCGTCGTCCATTAGTTTAGTGCTTCCGTGTCATCTGTGCAGACGACAATGAAGGAGTCTTTCAGAGAGTGGATTGCCGTAAATTTGACCTGCAGGCAGGTCCTAACGACGGTAGCTAAAGCTAACTTCGAGGAGTCATTTATTGCACCATTCACAGGCTTGATTTTCACACGATTCGACAGCATTGTGAAAAGGATATCACGTTTGTAGAATATAAATTCTACACCCCGACGGGGTCGAAGAGAGGCTTCTTGCGGTGTAGAGCAACTGTATGATCGGACTGTGGAACCCATGATACTTAAGCAGCACCAACCCAACAACACAGGAGTCACATGATTTCATCGTCTACCCGTCCTCATCATAGGCAGAGGTTGTTTTGATAAGGACCTGCCTCGCATGGGCCAGAGGCCTTCTACAGTGTTCCTCCATTCTTATGTTCTTATGACATTCCTCAGGTCACGTGCGTCACATCTCACTCTCCGCCTATATATATAATGTCTTTCTACCTCTGTATGTTAGAAGTGATCAAGGTCCCAGGACCGAAACGTTTTCTAATAAATATGTTATAGTGTTTGCTTACGTGTCTTTCTAAACCAACTTGTCGGTATTTATTACCAAGGTTTATACCACTGCTTCTATGACACACACTGCTTCTATGACACACACTGCTTCTATGACACACACTGCTTCTATGGCACACACTGCTTCTATGACACACACTGCTTCTATGACACACACTGCTTATATGACACACACTGCTTCTATGGAACACACTGCTTCTATGACACACACTGCTTATATGACACACACTGCTTCTATGACACACACTGCTTCTATGGCACACACTGCTTCTATGACACACACTGCTTCTATGCCACACACTGCTTCTATGGCACACACTGCTTATTTTGACACACACTGCTTCTATGACAACAAAACTGCTTCTATGACACCCCACTGCTTCTATGACACACACTGCTTCTGTGACACACACTGCTTCTATGACACACACTGCTTCTAGGGCACACACTGCTTCTATGCACACACTGCTTCTATGAACACACTGCTTCTTGACACACACTGCTTCTATGCACACACTGCTTCTATGACACACACTGCTTATATGACACACATGCTTCTATGACACACACTGCTTCTATGACACACACTGCTTCTATGGCACAAAACCTGCTTCTATGACACACACTGCTTATAGGGACACACACTGCTTTATGACACACACTGTTCTATGACACACACTGCTTCTATGGCACACACTGCTTCTATGGCACACACTGCTTCTATGACAACACTGTTTTATGACACACACTGCTTCTTTTGACACACACTGCTTCTATGAACACCTGCTTCTAGGGACACACACTGCTTTATGACACACACTGTTTCCCTATGACCACACACTGCTTCTATGGACACACACTGCTTCTATGACACACACTGCTTCTATTGGCACACACTGCTTCTTTGGCACACACTGCTTCTATGACCCCACACTGCTTCTATGACACAACCTGCTTCTATGACACCACACTGCTTCTATGACACACACTGCTTCTATGGCACACACTGCTTATATGACACACACTGCTTCTATGACACACACTGCTTCTATGACACACACTGCTTCTATGACACACACTGCTTATATGACACACACTGCTTCTATGACACACACTGCTTCTATGACACACACTGCTTCTATGACACACGCTGCTTCTATGGCACACACTGCTTCCATGATACACTTCTTCTATGTAAATCCACCTGTCCTATAAACTCCCTCCAATGTGACTGCGTCTCGCACACCGGATATAAATGAGAACCATTGGAAGGGTTCTAGTGTGGGAAATTCCTGAAAGTTAGTGGGGATTTTGGTGGGATTGTGTTGGAGGAGGATGCTGGAAGAATGGTGGAAGTGCTAGAGGGATGGAGAGGTACTGAAGGGATGGTATTGGAGAAGGATACTGGAGGAATGGAAATGCTAGAATAATAGAGAGATGCTGAATGGACGGTGTTGGAGAAGGATGCTGGAGGAACAGTGGGAGTTCTAGAGAGATAGCTGAGATAGTGGTTAGCTCTGAACGGATGTTGAGGATTTCTAAAGAAAATAAAGATTTTTAGAAGGATGGTGTGGGGGGGGGGGTTATTTTGGGGGGTTGGTGAGAAGGTTGGAGTGAAGGGGAGGGGAAATGCCAGCGGGATGATGGGGAATGTTCTGGTGATGGTTAACATTGTGACTTAGAGGTAAGAGCAACTCCCAGCCAGCCTCCGCACCACCACACCCTGCCTCCAGAACCTAGTTGCTTCCTGAGGAAAGGGGAGGCAGCAGGCACCCATTGTTGTCCTCAGGGAGGTCATTTGTGACGAGCCGCTTCACGGTGGGTAGGTGGGCTGGACGGTGGATGGGTGGGTCGCTGGGTGGGTGTTATGGACGGTATGAAGGTTCAACCTGGAATAACAGGTACTTCTAGGTGACCCGGGATAACAACTTTCCCCTTCACATGAACATACTGCTGAACACTCTCTTGTTCTCCTTATTGTTCATACTTATTATTTTTATTATTATTATTATTATTATTATTATTTTTTATTATTATTATTATTATTATTTTATTTTAGGCATCACTACTGGAAAGGGACTGTGTGGAGAGAGAGACTGTATATTTTACTGGTCACATTAATTAATGTAGCGGTGGGCAAGGTTCGGCTGGTGTTTTTATAGTACTGACACCCAGGTTATACACCACTTTACACCTTTCTACACACCACACCTATTATTATAGTTCTGGTGACCATCGTTGAGGGCCTGGTCAGTCATTCTGTTATGGCTAGCTGCGCACAGCCCAAACACACACACACCACACACACACAAACACACACACACACATCACAGGATATCTGTTGGTAATTCCCCTCATGTAGAGAGGGAGTTGATGAGTCTCGGGCCCTTTACACTGCTTCTCGTTAAGGGTATGAGCAGGACCATACATCTGGCTCTAATCAGGAGCTATTTCAGTGTGCAGATTTGGAATAAATCCCTGAAGTTTTTTTTTTACCAAGGGTTAAATGCAGCAATGCAGACTGTATCTCCTTACAATGTAATATGCAATAGGAAGATTATTAGATATATTTTTGGTTTAGAATATTAAGTTATAATACAGACGTAAGGTGAAGTAATTCGTAGGTATTGAAATAAATAACTTTATTATCGCTTTTTCATCTTGGTATGATAATTTGGATAACTATCATTGTGTGGTCACTGTTGCAACAACCCCAAGATAAACTTCACTTGTGGGTCACTGTTGCAACAACGCCAAGATAACTACCCCTTTTTTTGATCACCGTTGCAGCCACGCTCGGAGGATAACTATCACTGTTTGATCACTGTTGCAGTCATGCTGAGAGCATATACTCACTGGGCAGGGTCTTCAGGAACCATCAGTCCCTCAAGTCGACTTGTCTGTAGGTTTTGTGGCTGGCAGCAACAAGCCTGCAAGGGCTGGACTCTCAGCAGTACAGTACGAGCTCGGTCTAGGCTTTCTCCAGTAAGAGATTAGTTTTGCTGGTGAAGCACTAGTTTACTGTAATTTTAATGTGATATTATCATTTGATTTTAGTGACCAAACCAAGCCTGGCTACTACAACATCAGTCAGTACTTGTACCAGTTAAGCCTGGCTCTATCAACATCAGTCAGTACTTGTAACAAGCTAAGCTGGGTACTTCAACATCAGTCAGTACTTGAACCAAGCCCAAGCCCGGCTGTTACAACATCAGTCAGTACGTGTAACCAAGCCTAAGCCTGGCTATACAACATCAATAGTTTCCCTTTTAACCAAGTCTAAGTTGGCTACTACAACATCAGTCAGTGCTTGCAACCAAGCCTAAGCCTGGCTTACTACTACATCATCATACTCGTAACCAAGCCTAAGCCTGGCTACTAAAAAACAAACAGTCAATAATTTGTAACCAAACCCAAGCCTGGCTACTACAACATCAGTCAGTACTTGCAACCAAGTCTAAGCCTGGGGTACTACAAACTCAGTCATACTTGTAACCAAGCCTAAGCCTGGCTACTACAACATCAGTCAGTACTTGTAACCAAACCTAAGCCTGGCTACTACAACATCAGTCAGTACTTGAACCAAGCCCAAGCCCGGCTACTACAACACAGTCAATACTTGTAACCAAGCTAAGCCTGGCTACTACAACATCAGTCAATACTTGTAACCAAGCCTAAGCCTGGCTACTACAAACATCAGTCAGTACTTGTAACCAGCCTAAGCCTGGCTTCTACAACATCAGTCAATACTTGTAACCAAGCCTAAGCCTGGCTACTACAACATCTATCAATACTTGTAAACCAAACCTAAGCCTGGCTACTACAAACATCAGTCAATACTTGTAACCAAGCCTAAGCCTGGCTACTACAACATCAGTCAGTACTTGTAACCAAGCCTAAGCCTGGCTTCTACAACATCAGTCAGTACTTGTAACCAAGCCTAAGCCTGGCTTCTACAACATCAGTCAGTACTTGTAACCAAGCCTAAGCCTGGCTACTACAACATCAGTCAGTAATTGTAGCTAAGCCCAAGCCTGGCTACTACAACATCAGTCAGTACTTGTAACTAAGCCTAAGCCCGGCTACTACAACTTCAGTCAGTACTTGTAACAAGCCTAAGCCTGGCTATACACATCGTCAGTACTTTTAACTAAGCCTAAGCCTGGCTTCTACAACATCAGTCAGTACTTGTAACCAAGCCTAAGCCTGGCTACTACAACATCAGTCAGTACTTGTAACTAAGCCTAAGCCTGGCTACTACAACATCAGTCAGTACTTGTAACTAAGCCTAAGCTTTGGGTACTACAACATCAGTCGTACTTGTAACAGCCTAAGCCTGGCTACTACAATTTAGTCAGTACTTGTGACCAAGCCTAAGCCTGGCTACTACAACTCAGTCAGTACTTGTAACTAAGCCTAAGCCTGGCTACTACAACATCAGTCAGTACTTGTAACTAAGCCTAAGCCTGGCTACTTTCAACATCAGTCAATACTTGTAACCAAGCCTAAGCCTGGCTACTACAACATCATCAATACTTGTAACCAAGCCTAAGCCTGGCTTTCTGCAACATCAGTCAATATTGTAACCAAGCCAAGCCTGGCTACTACAACATCAGTCATACTTGTAACTAAGCCTAAGCTGGCTACTACAACATCAGTCAATACTTGTAACCAAGCCCAAGCCTGGCTACTCAACATCAGCAATACTTGTTTAAACCCAAACCCTAAGCCTGGGTTACTACAACATCAGTCAATACTTGTAACCAAGCCTAAGCTGGCTACTACAACATCAGTCATACTTGTAACCAAGCCTAAGCCTGGCTACTAAACATCAGTCAATATTGTAACCAAGCCTAAGCCTGGTACTACAACATCAGTCATACTTGTAACCAAGCCTAAGCCTGGCTACTACAACATCAGTCAATACTTGTAACCAAGCCTAAGCCTGGCTACTACAACATCAGTCAGTACTTGTAACTAAGCCTAAGCCTGGCTGCTACAACATCAGTCAGTACTTGTAACTAAGCCTAAGCCTGGCTACTACAACATCAGTCTGTTCACATTTCAAGTTGCTGCATTAACGCAGTTATCTAGGTTCATAGTATTATAATGGGTTATAGATGGGCTCAGGCTTCTAACTACATTCCTGTAGACATACACATCAAAGTTATATTCTACATTTTCCTTCAGGTTACTTTCGTTGACTAACTTATCAACTTTATCACGAAGGAATAATCCAGTGTGTCATGGAATCCATAACAATTGTATATTATTTACCCTTTTCCGGATTTGTTAGTATATCTGGCTTCTCCTATGAACATTATGAGTCGTCATGTGAGTCAAGAGCCTTCAGTGAGGTGTGAGGTTCACCTCACACCTCTCTCATGTTTACCACCGGGGAGAGGTGTGACCCATGACCCTGTGATGAGGCACTAGAAGGCAGCGGAGGTGCAGTCGGGGCATATATGACCTCTGATAACGCAGGTGGAGCATGAGATGTGAGAGGTGTACGTGGAGGATGTGACCATCCTGTGTGTGTGTGTGTGTGTGTGTGTGTGTGTGTGTGTGTGTGCCCGCTCTCCTATTTGTACTCACCTATTTGTGGTTGCACGGGTCGTGTCACAGTACTTGGCCCGCCTCTTCGCTGGTGTGTGTGTGCTTGGATCATGGCATACCGTAATGAGTGTACTGGGCTCACGGTTTTGTGAGTATGCTAGGATCACGGTATACCGTGGTAAGAGTGCTAGAATCATTGTGTACCGTGGTGAGAATGCTAGGGTCACAGTGTACCGTCGTGAGAAGGTTAGGATGACGCTGTACCGTGGTGAGAATGCTAGAATTAATGTGTACCATCGTGAGAATGCTAGGCTGAGAGTATACCGTGGAACGTGCTAGGATGAGGGTGTACCGTGGAGCGTGCTAGGATGAGGGTGTACCCTGGAGCGTGTTAGGATGAGGGTGTACCGTGGAGCGTGTTAGGATGAGGGTGTACCGTGGAGCGTGTTAGGATGAGGGTGTACCGTGGAGCGTGCTAGGAGAGCAGGCAGGAGGAAGCTGGAAGGTGATTGTGGTAACTGGTATACCGTAACCTCTCTTGGTAACCTCTGTTAACCACAGAGTGTTAGTGCAAACCACCAGGGTCACCACCACCACCACCACTGATTAACCACAACTGGGAAGCTGGTGGTGGTGTTGGTGGTGGTGGTGCTGGTGATGATGGTGATGGTAGTGCTGGTGATGATGGTAGTGGTAGTGCTGGTGATGGTGGTGATGGTAGTGCTGGTGATGGTGGTGATGGTCAGTCTTTACAAACCTAAGTGGCTATAAATCATACTGTAACAGCCTAAGCCTGGCTATTGCAACATCAGTCAGTACTTGTAACCAAGCCTAAGCCTGGCTATTGCAACATCAGTCAGTACTAGTAACCAAGCCTAAGCCTGGCTACTACAACATCAGTCAGTACTTGTAACCAAGCCTAAGCCTGGCTACTACAACATCAGTCAGTACTTGTAACCAAGCCTAAGCCTGGCTACTACAACATCAGTCAGTACTTGTAACCAAGCCTAAGCCTGGCTATTGCAACATCAGTCAGTACTTGTAACCAAGCCTAAGCCTGGCTACTACAACATCAGTCAGTACTTGTAACCAAGCCTAAGCCTGGCTATTGCAACATCAGTCAATACTTGTAACCAAGCCTAAGCCTGGCTACTACAACATCAGTCAGTACTTGTAACGAAGCCTAAGCCTGACTACTACAACATCTTGTGTTCACACTGCAATTTGCTTCATAAACGCACTTATCTACGTTCGTGTTATCAACTCAGGCTTTTAACTACATTCCTATAACAATTATTTTCATTATTTACTTCTCTCCTAATATTATTCCTAATATAAGACACAGATACACTAAAGTTATATTCTACATTTTCCTTGAGGTTACTTTTATTTGGCTAACCTGTCAACATCATGATGGAGTAAAATATGTGATGGAATCCATAACAATGGTACATTAATTCCCTTTTCCCGGATATTTGAGTGTCTGTATCTTGCTTCTCAAATGAACATGTTGTTAGAGTCATTATGTGAGTCAAGAACCTTCAGTGATGACATAGAATCAGGAATAATCACAGAGCAGATGCAGCCCTGCCAGTAGACTCCTGCTGAGATTCTTCAGTGTATATAACTTGTGATAAATTATTAATAACAATTAGATGAGAAATGTCTTCTTGAGCAGTTGGTTTTACAGGTGATTTAAGGAAAGGATTACTAGTGATGAGCTTCATGGAGGAGTGAAATGTTCTTGTTGTCTGCAGTGATACAGTTTATTCAAGTTATAAAACTTGATATAATTGCAGGTTTTCGCAACCCATTTAGATCTGTGTGTATTTACTTCTAGATATTTAGTAAGATTTGTAGTGACGGTGTCTGCTTCATCTAAGGATGAAGTATATCCCGAAACCAGAGAAAGTGTAGATGATCACCACTACGATACTAGTCCTGGAGCTGCGGAACTAAAGCAGTTCATGTTTGTCTCTGAAAATAATGATTAATTATAATCCTTGATAGCCCGAAGATTGTCTGATTTTATAATAGTGTTGAACTGGGTTCATCTGTAGTCTTGATGGGTGATGCATGTACTCACCTGTATGGTAACAACAATGATAATGTTGAAGGTGCTGTCATGATCACTCTCTCTCTCTCTCTCACAGTCAACATTCTCTGAGAATGTGAGTTGAACACCGTGAGACTGCTTAAAATGTTTTTATTTTTTATTTTTCACTGGTTATTTAACATATTAAAATATGACTTGTGTTTTGTGACTTAACTGCGTTTGTTCATAGGCACCATTACGTTCACAGTGTATAAATATATATGTGTACACACACACACACATACCAAATCCTGAGGAAAGACAGAGGGAACAAGGGGGGCGGAGGAGTGGCACTGCTGATCAAAAACCGATGGAATTTTGATGAGCTGGAGAGAGGAGACAGTGGAGAAGCAAGTGATTACATAGTGGGAACGCTTCACTCTGGAGGTCCCAAGGTGGTAATTGCAGTGATGTATAACCCACCACAGAACAGCAGGAGGCCAAGGCAAGAGTATGACGAGAGCAATAGAGCGATGGTTGACACATTGGCTGCAGTGGCCAGAAGAGCTCATGCATGCAGGGCAAAGCTCCTGATCATGGGTGACTTTAACCACAAGGAGATCGACTGGGAGAACTTGGAGCCACATGGGGGCCAAGATACATGGAGTGCTAAGATGATGGAGGTGGTACTGGAAAACTTCATGTACCAACACGTAAGGACACTACAAGAGAGAGAGGAGAGGATGAACCAGCAAGACTGGACTTAGTATTCACCTTGAGTAGTGCAGATATTGAGGACATCACATATGAAAGACCCCTTGGGGTCAGCGATCATGTGGTTTTAAGCTTCGAATACACAGTAGAGCTACAAGTGGAGGGGGAAGCAGGAAGGCCAGGACAAATGAAACCAAACTACAAGAGAGGGGACTACACGGGAATGAGGAACTTCCTGAACGAGGTTCAGTGGGACAGAGAACTGGCAGAGAAGCCAGTTAATGAGATGATGGAATATGTAGCAACAATGTGCAAGGAGGCTGGGGAGAGGTTTGTACCCAAGGGTAACAGGACTAATGAAAAAGCCAGGACGAGCCCATGGTTCACCCAAAGGTGCAGGGAGGCAAAAACCAAGTGTGCTAGGGAATGGAAGAAATATAGAAGGCAAAGGACCAAGGAGAATAAGGAGAGCAGTCGTAGAGCTAGAAATGAATATGCACAGATAAGAAGGGAGGCCCAACGACAATATGAAAACGACATAGCAGCGAAAGCTAAATCTGACCCGAAACTGTTATACAGCCACATCAGGAGGAAAACAACAGTCAAGGACCAGGTAATCAGGCTAAGGAAGGAAGGAGGAGAGACAACAAGAAATGACCGTGAAGTATGTGAGGAACTCAACAAGAGATTCAAAGAAATGTTCACAGAGGAGACAGAAGGGGCTCCAGAAAGACGGAGAGGTGGGGCACACCACCAAGTGCTGGACACAGTACACACAACCGAGGAAGAAGTGAAGAGGCTTCTGAGTGAGCTAGATATCTCAAAGGCAATGGGGCCGGATAACATCTCTCCATGGGTCCCGAGAGAGGGAGCAGAGGCACTATGTGTACCCCTAACAACAATATTCAATACATCTATCGAACAGGGAGATTGCCTGAGGCATGGAAGACAGCAAATGTAGTCCCAATCTTTAAAAAAGGAGACAGACATGAAGCACTAAACTACAGACCAGTGTCACTGACATGTATAGTATGCAAAGTCATGGAGAAGATTATCAGGAGAAGAGTGGTGGAACACCTAGAAAGGAATGATCTCATCAACAGCATAGTGACAGCAGTAAGACAAGAGAGAGAGGGATGGGTGGATTGCATTTTCTTGGACTGCAAGAAGGCGTTTGACACAGTTCCAAACAAGAGATTAGTGCAAAAACTGGAGGACCAAGCAGGGATAACAGGGAAGGGACTACAATGGATCAGGGAATACTTGTCAGGAAGACAGCAGCGAGTCATGGTACGTGGCGAGGTGTCAGAGTGGGCACCTGTGACCAGCGGGGTCCCACAGGGGTCAGTCCTAGGACCAGTGCTGTTTCTGGTATTTGTGAACATGACAAAAGGAATAGACTCCGAAGTGTCCCTGTTTGCAGATGACGTGAAGTTGATGAGAAGAATTCATTCGATCGAAGACCAGGCAGAACTACAAAGGGATCTGGACAGGCTGCAGACCTGGTCCAGCAATTGGCTCCTGGAGTTCAACCCCGCCAAGTGCAAAGTCATGAAGATTGGGGAAGGGCAAAGAAGACTGCAGACGGAGTACAGTCTAGGGGGCCAGAGACTACAAACCTCACTCAAGGAAAAAGATCTTGGGGTGAGTATAACACCAGGCACATCTCCTGAAGCGCACATCAACCAAATAACTGCTGCAGCATATGGGCGCCTAGCAAACCTCAGAACAGCATTCCGATATCTCAATAAGGAATCGTTCAGGAACCTGTACACCGTGTACGTTAGGCCCATATTGGAGTATGCGGCACCAGTTTGGAACCCACACCTAGCCAAGCACGTAAAGAAACTAGAGAAAGTGCAAAGATTTGCAACAAGACTAGTCCTGGAGCTAAGAGGTATGTCCTACGAGGAGAGGTTAAGGGAAATCGACCTGACGACACTGGAGGACAGGAGAGATAGGGGGGACATGATAACGATATACAAAATACTGAGAGGAATTGACAAGGTGGACAAAGACAGGATGTTCCAGAGATGGGACACAGCAACAAGGGGACACAGTTGGAAGCTGAAGACACAGATGAATCACAGAGATGTTAGGAAGTATTTCTTCAGCCACAGAGTAGTCAGGAAGTGGAATAGTTTGGGAAGCGATGTAGTGGAGGCAGGATCCATACATAGCTTTAAGCAGAGGTATGATAAAGCTCACGGTTCAGGGAGAGTGACCTAGTAGTGACCAGTGAAGAGGCGGGGCCAGGAGCTCGGACTCGACCCCTGCAGCCTCAACTAGGTGAGTACAACTTGGTGAGTACACACACACACACACACACACACACACACACACACACACACACACACACACACACACACACACACACACACACACACACACACACACACACACACACAAATGGAGAGGGAAGCAGGAAGGACAGGACGAATGTAGCCAAGCTACAAGAGAGGGGACTACACAGGCATGAAGAATTTCCTGCACGAGGTTCAGTGGGACAGAGAACTGGCAGGGAAGTCAGTAAATGAGATGACGAAATATGTGACAAAAATATGCAAGGAAGCTGAGGAGAGGTTTGTATCGAAGGGTAACAGAAATAGCGAGAAGGCCAGGATGAGCCCTTGCTTCACTCAAAGGTGTAGAGAGGCCAAAACTAAGTGTGCTCGAGAATGGAAGAAGTATAAAAGGCAAAGAACCCAGGAGAATAAGGAGAGCAGTCGTAGAGCCAGAAACGAATATGCACAGGTAAGAAGGGAGGCCCAACGACAATACGAAAATGACATAGCAGCGAAAGCCAAATCTGACCCGAAGCTTTGTATAGCCACATCAGGAGGAAAACAACAGTCAAGGACCAGGTCATCAGGCTAAGGAAGGAAGGAGGAGAGACAACAAGAAATGACCGTGAAGTATGTGAAGAACTCAACAAGAGATTCAAAGAAGTGTTCACAGAGGAGACAGAAGGGACTCCAGAAATACGGAGAGGTGGGGTGCACCATCAAGTGCTGGACACAATGGGAGTGATAATACAACGAGAGAGTGAGAGACTGCTAAGCGGCTGGTACTCAAGGCGATGGGGCCCGATGGTGATGTGATGGGTGGGAGTGATATGAGGGTGGTGGTGATATGAGGGTGGTGGTGATGTGAGGGTGGTGGTGATGTGAGGGTGGTGGTGATGTGAGGGTGGTGGTGATGTGAGGGTGGTGGTGATGTGAGGGTGGTGGTGTTGTAAGGGTGGTGGTGATGTTAGGGGTGGGGGCAGCCTCCCTGCTTCAATATTGACACAACCTGAGCCAGGAACCGGCTCCATGCGTCCTCTGGCGACCATCCTTCAAGGTTAATTACCCAGCTGGTCCCTGAGAAGAATCCACCTTAAACACCACGTTAACCATCCCAGGGTTGTGGTGGTAGTAATTGTGATAGTGGTTGTTGTGGTGGCGGCGGTGGTGGTGGTGGTAGTTGTTGTGTTGGTGGTGGTGGTTCTGACGGTGATTGTGGGGCAGTAGTTGTGATGGTGGTGGTGGTGGTTATGACGGTAATGGTAGTATGATTGTGGTAGTAGTAGTTGTGGTGATGGTGGTGGTAGTAGTGGTGGTGGTAGCGCTAGTGATGGTGGTAGTTTAGCAAAGGGACGGGGCAAAATAAACCCAGTGAAAAGCAGGGGAGGGCGCAGTGGGCACAAAAAGAAAACACTGTATCAACATGCGTGGCCCCAGACTGTTCAACACTCTTCCACAAGATATGAGAAACACTGCCTGAACCAGTCCTAGAAGACGTTTCCAAAAGGGATCTGTTCATGTACCTCCACCAAGTGCCGGATCAGCAAGTCGCCACCACCCACAGCCCGGTTGACCAGACAAGCATCAGTCGAACCTGGCTCAGGGCCGAGCTACGAGAGTGGGGCAGTTCTCCAAAACCTTCAAAGATATGTAGTTATGGAAGACAACTGTAATATATCCCGTGATGCCACGGGTATACCCTGGGATACCAAAGGTATTCCAGGGTATACCCTGGAATGCCATAAGTGTACCCTGGGATAGCACACGTATACCCCCTGGATACCACTGCTGTACCCTGGGATACCACATGTATATCCCCGAAGTACCACAAGTATACCCCGGAATACCACAGGTATACCCTGGGATGCCACAGGTATTCCCAAAATACCACAGGTACACTCTGGGATGCCACAGGTATACCCCGGGATGCCACATGTATACCTTGGGATTCCACAGGTATGCCCCGGGATACCACAGGTATATCCTGGGATACCACATATCTCAACATTACCTCATAAGGGAGCGACCCAACTGGTCGCTTCACTGACTCCAGCCGCCAGAGCGGCGTCGCAGGACCCCTGGGTTCAGTCTCAGGGCCCTTGGGTTCAAAGTCTCAGGGCCCCCCTGGGTTCAGTGTCTCAGGGTCCCTGAGTTCAGTCTCAGGGCTCCTGGGTTCAGAGTCTGAGGGCCCCTGGATTCAGAGTCTAAGGGCCCCGTGTTCAGAGTCTCAGGGCTCCTGGGTTCAGAGTCTGAGGGTCCATGAGTTCAGAGTTTCAGGGTCCCTGGGTTCAGAATCTCATGGCCCCTGAGCTCAGAATCTCAGGGATCCTGGGTTCCAAGACTCAGGGCTTCTGGGTTCAGAGTCTCAGGGCTCCTGGATTCCAAGTCTCAGGGCCTCTGGGTTTAAAGTCTCAGGGCCTCTGGGTTTAATCTCAGTGTCCCTTGGGTTGCGGGCCCCAGGGCCTTGTTGCAGGGTCCTTGGGTTTGACGGTACCAGTGCAGAGTGGTACTGGCTTGGCTTGCAAGCCACTGAGGCAGAGGGGTACTGGCTTGGCTTGCAAGCCACCAGGATATCAGGGAAGTCTCGCAACAGGTCCCAGGTATCTCCACCTACCTCGTTCATCTGTGTGATGTGTGTGTGTGTGTGCTGACCTATTTGTGATTGCAGGGGTCGATTCACAGCTCCTGCCCCGCCTCTTCGCTGGTCGCTACTAGGTCTACTTTTTCCTTGTTCCATGAGCTTTATCATATCTCTTCTTAAAGTTTTGTATGCATCCTGCCTCCAATACATCACTCTCCAGATTGTTCCACTTCCTGATAACTCTATGGCTAAAGAAATACTTCCTAACATCTTAGTGACTCATCTGAGTTTTCAGATTTCAGTTGTGTCCTCTTGTTGCTGTGTCACATCTCTGAAGAACATCCTGTCCTATTCTCCTTGTCAATTCCTCTCAGTATTTTATGTCATTATCATGTCATCCCTATCCCTCTTGTCCTTCAGTGCCGTCAGGTCGATTTCCCTTAACCTCTCCTCGTAGGACATTCCCCTTAGCTCCGGGACTAGTATTGTTGCAGATCTTTGCACTTCTCTGATTTGACGTGTTTGACCAGGTGTGGGTTCCATACTGGTGCTGCATACTCCAATATGGGCCTTACACGGTGTACGGTGTCATGAATGATTTCGTATTTAGGTGTCAGAACACTATTTTTAGGTTTGGCAGTAGTTATTTGGTTGATGTGAGCATCATGAGATGTGCTCGGTATTATACTCACCGCAGGATCCTTTTTGAGCGAGGCTTGCAGTCTTTGGCCCCATTGTCTGTACTCGGTCTGCGGTCTTCTTTCACCTTCCCCAGTCTTCATGACTTTGCATTTGGTGGGGTTAAACTCCAGGATCTAGTTCCTCGAGCAGGCTTGCAGTCTGTATGTGTGTGTGTGTGTGTGCGTGTGTGTGTGTGTGTGTGTGTGTGTGTGTGTGTGTGTGTGTGTGTGTGTGTGTGTGTGTGTGTGTGTGTGTGTGTGTGTGTGTGTTTGCACGCGCACGTTGTTCTGTGTGTAGTATTAGTGGGCGGACAGGTTAGGTGGGTGGAGTTGCAAGAGAGGAGAGGCAAGAAGAAGAGGCAGGACAAGGAGAGTCAGGAGGAGGGAAGAGCCAGGAGATAGGACGGGAGAAGGGGTAATAGGAGGAAGGTAGAGTTAGGAAGAGGAGGAGGAGGAGGGGATGGCACTAAGGATGAGGAGGATGCTGGGTAGGGTTAAAGGGGTGGGCAGACTAGAATAGTTAAAGAGGTTTGTAACCAAGAAAAGGTTAACCAGACCGAGGGTTGAGAAGCTTTGTAGAGCTGAGTCAGTTACTGCTCACACATTACCTAACTTTATGATGATCTTAATGAAGGTGTAGTGGTACTGTAGTTGTGGTAGTAGTGGGTTGTGGTGGTAGTACAGTAGTAGTGGAGGGTTGTAGTGGTAGTACAGTAGTAGTGGAGGGTTGTAGTGGTAGTACAGTAGTAGTGGAGGGTTTTGTGGTGACTAGTCCCAGTTAAGTAGTGGAGGGTTGTATTTGGTATTACAGTAGTAGTGGAGGGTTGTAGTGTATTTACAGTAGTAGAGGGTTGTGGTGGTAGTACAGTAGTAGTGGAGGGTTGTAGTGGTAGTACAGTAGTAGTGGGGGTTGTAGTGGTAGTACAGTAGTAGTGGAGGGTTGTAGTGGTAGTACAGTAGTAGTGGAGGGTTGTAGTGGTAGTACAGTAGTAGTGGAGGGTTGTGGTAGTAGTGGGTTGTGGTGGTAGTACAGTAGTAGTGGAGGGTTGTAGTGGTAGTACAGTAGTAGTGGAGGGTTGTAGTGGTAGTACAGTAGTAGTGGAGGGTTGTGGTGGTAGTACAGTAGTAGTGGAGGGTTGTAGTGGTAGTACAGTAGTAGTGAGGTTGTAGTGGTAGTACAGTAGTAGTGAAGGTTGTGGTGGTAGTACAGTAGTAGTGGAGGTTTGTGGGGGTTTAGTACAGTATAGTGGAGGTTGTGGTGGTAGTACAGTAGTAGTGAAGGGTTGTGGTGGTAGTACAGTAGTAGTGAAGGTTGTGGTGGTAGTACAGTAGTAGTGAAGGTTGTGGTGGTAGTACAGTAGTAGTGGAGGGTTGTGGTGGTAGTACAGTAGTAGTGGAGGGTTGTGGTGGTAGTACAGTAGTAGTGGAGGGTTGTGGTGGTAGTACAGTAGTAGTTGAGGGGTGTGGTGGGGTAGTTACAAGTAGTAGTGGAGGGTTGTGGTGGTAGTACAGTAGTGTGGAAGGTTGTGGTGGTAGTGCAGTAGTAGTGGAGGTTGTGGTGGTAGTACAGTAGTAGTGGAGGTTGTGGTGGTAGTGCAGTAGTAGTGGAGGTTGTGGTGGTAGTGCAGTAGTAGCGGAAGGTTGTGGTGGTAGTGCAGTAGTAGTGGAGGTTGTGGTGGTAGTATAGTAGTAGTGGAGGTTGTGGTGGTAGTGGCAGTAGTAGCGGAAAGGTTGTGGTGGTAGTGCAGTAGTATTGGAGGTTGTGGTGGTAGTCAGTTAGTAGTGGGGTTGTGGTGTGGTAGACAGTAGTAGGGGAAAGGTTGTGGTGGTAGTGCAGTAGTAGTGGGGGTTTTGTGGTGGTAGTAAGTAGTAGGGAAGGTTGTGGTGGTAGTACAGTAGTAGTGGAGGTTGTGGTGGTAGTGCAGTAGTAGTGGAGGTTGTGGTGGTAGTACAGTAGTAGTGAGGTTGTGGTGGTAGTACAGTAGTAGTGGAAGGTTGGGGTTTGGTAGTACAGTAGTATTTGGAGGTTGTGGTGGTAGTACAGTAGTAGTGGAGGTTGTGGTGGTAGTACAGTAGTAGTGGAGGGTTGTGGTGGTAGTACAGTAGTAGTGGAGGTTGTGGTGGTAGTACAGTAGTAGTGGAGGGTTGTGGTGGTGTACAGTAGTAGTGGGGTTGTGGTGGTAGTACAGTAGTATTGGAGGGTTTGTGGTGGTAGTACAGTATTTGTGGAGGTTGTGGTGGTAGTACATAGTAGTGGAGGTTGTGGGGGTTAGTACAGTAGTAGTGGAGGCTTGTGGTGGTAGTTACAGTAGTATTTGGAGGTTGTGGGGGTTTAGTACAGTAGTAGTGGAGGTTGTGGTGGTAGTACGTAGTAGTGGAGGTTGTGGTGGTAGTCAGTAGTAGTGGAGGTTGTGGTGGTAGAAACAGTAGTAGTGGAGGTTTTGGTGGTAGTACAGTAGTAGTGAAGGTGTGGGTGGTAGTACAGTAGTAGTGGGGGGGTTGTAGTGGTAGTACAGTAGTAGTGAAGGTTGTGGGGGTAGTACAGTAGTAGTGGAGGTTGTGGTGGTAGTGCAGTAGTTGTGGAGGTTGTGGTGGTTTAGTACGTAGTAGTGAGGGTTGTGTGGTAGTACAGTAGTAGTGAAGGTTGTGGTGGTTGAAACAGTATTTGTGGAGGTTGTGGGGGTTTTTACATAGTAGTGAAGGTTGTGGTGGTAGTACAGTAGTAGTGGAGGTTGTGGTGGTAGTGCAGTAGTTGTGGAGGTTGTGGTGGTGGGTTACAGTAGTAGTGGAGGGTTGTAGTGGTAGTACAGTATTAGTGAAGGTTGTAGTGGTAGTGCAGTAGTTGTGGAGGTTTGGGGGGGTAGTACAGTAGTAGTGGAGGTTGTGGTGGTAGTACAGTAGTAGTGGGGGTTTTGTGGTGGTGTACAGTAGTTGTGGAAGGTTGTGGTGGTTAGTACAGTAGTAGTGGAGGTTGTGGTGGTAGTACGTAGTAGTGGAGGTTGTGGTGATAGTGCAGTAGTAGTGAGGGTTGTGGTGGTGGGTACAGTAGTAGTGGAGGTTGTGGTATTATTTACAGTAGTAGTGGAGGGTTGTGGTGGTAGTACAGTAGTAGTGAAGGTTGTGGGGGTAGTCCCAGTATTGTGGAGGTTTGGGTGGTGGTAGTACAGTAGTAGTGGAGGTTGTGGGGGATAGTGCAGTGTAGTGGAGGTTGTGGCGGTAGTACAAGTAGTAGTGAAGGTTGTATTTGGTAGTGCAGTAGTTGTGGAGGGTTGTGGTGGTAGGTTACAGTAGAAAAGTGGAGGTTGTGGTGGTAGTGCAGTAGTAGTGGAGGTTGTTGGTTTTGGGTTGGGGTTCAGTAGTAGTGGAAGGTTGTGGTGGTTTTACAGTATTTGTGGAGGTTTTTGGTGGTAGTACAGTAGTAGTGGAGGTTGTGGGATAGTGCAGTAGTAGGGGGAAAGTTGTGGTGGTAGTACAGTAGTAGTGGAAGTTGTGGTGGTAGTACAGTAGTAGTGGAGGTTGTGGGGGTTTAGTACAGTAGTAGTGGAGGTTGTGGTGGTAGTGCGTAGTAGTGGAGGTTGTGGTGGTAGTACATTTGTAGTGGAGGTTGTGGTGGTAGTACAGTAGTAGGGGAAAGGTTTTGTGGTGGTAGTGCAGTAGTAGTGGAGGATGTGGTGGTAGTACAGTAGTAGTGGAGGTGTGGTGGTATTTACAGTAGTAGTGGAGTTTGTGGGGGTAGTACAGTAGTAGTGGAAGGTTGTGGGGGTTTAGTACAGTAGTAGGGGAAAGGTTGTGGTGGTAGTACAGTAGTAGTGGAGGTTGTGGTGGGTAGTACAGTAGTAGTGGGGGTTTGTGGTGGTAGTACAGTAGTAGTGGGGTTTGGTGGTAGTACAGTAGTAGTAAAAGGTTGTGGTGGTAGTACAGTAGTAGGGAGGTTGTGGTGGTAGTTACAGTAGTGTGGAGGTTGTGGTGGTAGTACAGTAGTAGTGGTAGGTTGTGGGGGTAGTACGTAGTAGTGGGGTTGTGGTGGTGTACAGTAGTAAGTGGGGGTTTGGGGGGGTGGGGTGTACGTAGTAGTGGAGGTTGTGGTGGTAGTACAGTAGTAGTGGAGGTTGTGGTGGTAGTACAGTATTTAGTGGAGGTTGTGGTGGTAGTACAGTAGTAGTGGAGGTTGTGGGGGTTTAGTACAGTAGTAGTGGAGGTTTTTGGTGGTAGTCAGTAGTAGTAAAGGTTGTGGTGGAGTACAGTAGTAGTGGAGGTTGTGGTGGTAGTACAGTAGTAGTGGAGGTTGTGGTGGTAGTACAGTAGTAGTGGTAGGTTGTGGTGGTAGTACAGTAGTAGTGGAGGTTGTGGTGGTAGTACAGTAGTAGTGGAGGTTGTGGTGGTAGTACAGTAGTAGTGGAGGTTGTGGTGGTAGTACAGTAGTAGTGGAGGTTGTGGGGGTAGTACAGTAGTAGTGGAGGTTGTGGTGGTAGTACAGTAGTAGTGGAGGTTGTGGTGGTAGTACAGTAGTAGTGGAGGTTGTGGTGGTAGTACAGTAGTAGTGGAGGTTGTGGTGGTAGTACAGATAGTAGTTGGAGGTTTGTGGTGGTAGTACAGTAGTAGTGAAGGTTGTGGTTGGTAGTAAGTAGTAGTGGAGGTTGTGGTGGTAGTGCAGTAGTAGCGGAAGGTTGTGGTGGTAGTGCATGTAGCGGAAGGTTGTGGTGGTAGTGCAGTAGTAGCGGAAGGTTGTGGTGTAGTACATAGTAGTGGGGTTGTGGTGGTAGTGCAGTAGTAGCGGAAGGTTTGTGCTGGTAGTGCAGTAGTAGCGGAAGGTTGTGGTGGTAGTACAGTAGTAGTGGAGGTTGTGGTGGTAGTGCAGTAGTAGCGGAAGGTTGTGGTGGTAGTGCAGTAGTAGCGGAAGGTTGTGGTGGTAGTGCAGTAGTAGTGGAGGTTGTGGTGGTAGTGCAGTAGTAGCGGAAGGTTGTGGTGGTAGTACAGTAGTAGCGGAAGGTTGTGGTGGTAGTGCAGTAGTAGTGGAAGGTTGTGGTGGTAGTCAGTAGTAGCGGAAGGTTGTGGGGTAGTGCTGTAGTAGTGGAGGTTGGGGTTTGGTAGTGCAGTAGTAGCGGAAGGTTGTGGTGGTAGTGCAGTAGTAGTGGAGGTTTGGGGGTAGTGCAGTAGTAGGGGAAAGGTTGTGGGGGTTTAGTGCAGTAGTAGTGGAGGTTGTGGTGGTAGTGCAGTAGTAGGGGAAAAGGTTGTGGTGGTAGTGCAGTAGTGTGGAGGTTGTGGTGGTAGTGCAGTAGTAGCGGAAGGTTGTGGTGGTATACAGTATTTAGCGGAAGGTTGTGGTGGTAGTGCAGTATAGCGGAAGGTTGTGGTGGTAGTGCAGTAGTAGCGGAAGGTTGTGGTGGTAGTGCAGTAGTAGTGGAGGTTGTGGTGGTAGGGGCAGTAGTAGCGGAAGGTTGTGGGGGTTGTAGTGCGTAGTAGTGGAGGTTGTGGTGGTAGTGCAGTAGTAGCGGAAGGTTGTGGTGGTAGTGCAGTAGTAGTGGAGGTTGTGGTGGTAGTGCAGTAGTAGCGGAAGGTTGTGGTGGTAGTGCAGTAGTAGTGGAGGTTGTGGTGGTAGTGCAGTAGTAGCGGAAGGTTGTGGTGGTAGTACAGTAGTAGCGGAAGGTTGTGGTGGTAGTGCAGTAGTAGCGGAAGGTTGTGGTGGTAGTGCAGTAGTAGCGGAAGGTTGTGGTGGTAGCACAAAGTATAATAATCAGAGTTGCCACAGGGAACAGTACTCGCCATAATTCTCTCTGTCTCATGGCTGACATAGACAGAAACCTAAATCATAGCACCGCATCATTCTTTGAAGGTAATACTGGAAGTGAAAGAGATTGACATCAGTTGAGGACACTGTAAAGCTCCAAGCTGACTTAAACAAGGTCTCCCAGTGGGTCACTGACAACAATATGATGACCACTGAGGACAAATTTCAGTTAAACTGTTATGTAAAATTTGAGGAATTAAAATCTGGAACGGAGTATATAACAAACCCAAACCACTCAGTAGAGTGGATTTAGGAGTGATAATGTCTGAAGATTTTATTTTCAAGGATCACAACAGTGTCACTATCACTACAACAAGGAAAATGATAGGCTGGATAACTAGAACCTTAAAACAAGAGATTCCGAGTTAATGATGGTTCTCTTTAAGTCACTTCTCTCTAGACCGGAATATTGATATATATTTCCGAGAAAAATTGCAGATGGAAATAAATGGTATAAAATACCGACACAATGGAAATATAAACGCATATGCAGTATAATGTGATCCTTTATTGACTACGTTTCGCCCACACAGTGGGCTTTTTCAAGTCACAAACAGATCTACCTGGGGTGGAAGGGTGTGGGTGAAATTTATAGTCAGGTTCAGAATGCTGAGGTAGGTGGAGAATGTGAAAACTGATGATGTACCGAATGGGGGGGTTTTAGAGTCTAAAATCTTGGGTAGCTAGGAAAGGAGATTGGATAAGTTTGTGAGCAGACCTTCTACAGTGTTCTTCCATTCTGTGTTCCTATGTGGGATAGCGATGAAGAAGTTTCTTGGCAAGTGGTTCAGCTATGTTATAGAAGCCACTATTCTGGTTGAAGTTGTCGGATATAGAAATAAGTGATGATTCCAGGATTCTTCGGTTTTAAAGTGTTGTCTTCTGTACGATAAGTCTTAGTTCTGTGTTTATCAGTGGTTTGGATTCGTTTGTCCACAGGCATTCTTGTTCGTCAGATCTTGCGTATTGGTGTTCTGAAATACGTGTTTGAAGGTCCCTTGATGTTTCGCCCAAACACGTATTTCAGAACACCAATACGCAAGCAGGTCTGACGACACAAGGAATGCCTGTGTACAACACCGTAATTCACACAACCACTTGATAAACTACAGAAACTCAAGACTTATCGCCACAGAAGACAACACTTTATACCGAAGAATCCTGGAATCATCACTTATTTCTATATCGACAACTTCAAACAGAAAGTGGCTTCTATAACATAGCTGAACCACTTGCCAAGAAACTTCTTCATCGCTATCCCACATAGGAACACAGGAATGGAAGAACACTGTAGATGGTCTGCTCATAAACTTATCCAATCTCCTTTCCTAGCTACCCAAGATTTTAGACTCTATAACCCCACTCGGTACATCATCAGATGCAGCATTCTCCACCTGACCTCAGCATTCTGAACCTGACTATAAATACTCGCGTCCCTTCCACCCCAGGTAGATCTGTTTGTGACTTGAAAAAGCCCACTGTGTGTGCGAAACGTAGTCAATAAAGGATCACATTATACTGCATATGTGTTTATATTTCCAAAAATTGCAGATCTGAAAAAATTTCAATGTTAGTATTGTCTGGCGTGAGGTTGTCTTCCAGGAGGAGTCAAAGGCAACCATGTCTGTTATACAGTTTATTACTGTATTTGCACTGACAGCGAGGTGGACCAGAGTCAGTATCAGTACCGAGCTAGGGGTCGCAGTGGTGCAGAGGAGTGGGCTATGACAACTGTCTGCCAACAGTTGTCACTGGTGTAACATCTGGGCAAGCTGTTTGAGTGACTAAACGAAAGTCTCAATATTTAACACTACCAATAAATCTACCAATTACCTAATCTTAAAACTTCATGACTAGACAACCAAGATCATATATTGACAAATTACCACGTAGAAGTATACATACCTACCAAAACCAGTATTACCCTTCACCAAATTGTAGCAGTCTCATACTATAAACTACTGTAAACTACTACTGAATCATGTTTCATAAAAAGCATTTTTGAATACATAAATATATCCTTTGGTATGTATAAATTAGATTCACTTCTTATTAATAGAATTACTGTAGAACTATGATAATTTCTTTAGTGATAAGTATTAGTAAGACATTAAATTAAGCCAGTCCATAATGCCAAGGCATAATAGAGGCTCTTTGTACTGCAACCCATCATTGTAAAAATGTAATCTCAATGTACTACTTGCGAAGAAATAAATGAATTTGAATTTAAATTTGGTGAGCCAGGCTGCTGGGGACACCCTCGTCCCGACACACTACTGACTCACCAGTGTTCACCTCTATGGTGTAAATATAAAAAATTCTTCACGAGTGAAAAAAGAAACTAACAACTAACTTCACCTGAGGAGGCAGTGTCCACACTGCAGGCAGACATGTGGCTCCTGCTGATACCTGGAGTCTGGCCCCTCTGGGGCGAGGACGACGCTGGAGCCGAGAAGATATCACTGAAGATGGGGGAGAACACGGCTTATAAAACTGCCTGACGGGTGTACAGCAAATCGTGGCCAGTCTGCTGTCTCCTGTAAAAGTTTGAAAATACACTACTCCGTAATGATGTTTACATACATGCAAGGCAAGAGTACCGGGGCCTCAGTCGGAGCTTGTAACACTCCTGTAACACTGTGTTGTAGCACACATGACGGCTTATGTGACAGTCTCAGTCTTGCACAAAAATGGAACAGAACATTCACATATTTACACAAGGTGGTATCACTGTTGATTCCGAGTCAGTGGAGTAAGGATTTACTCGATGGAAAAATAAACACAAATACAGTAGATTGTGAGCATTAATTCCCAGTTGATCAAGAATGTGGGTTGTGTCTTCAGCAGGTTGATGTCTCCTGGTAATTGGTTGATCTCTGCTGGTAACTGGTTGATGTCTGCTGGTAATTGATTGATATCTGTTGGTAACTGGTTGATATCTCCTGGTAATTGGTTTCTGTCTGTTGCTAACTGGTTGATGTCTACTGGCAATAGGTTGATGTCTGCTGGTAACAAGATGATGTTTGCTGGCAACAGGTTGATGTCTGCTGGCAACAGGTTGATGTCTGCTGGCAACAGGTTGATGTTTGCTGGTAACAGGATGATGTCTGCTGGCAACAGGTTGTCTGCTGGTAACTGGTTGATGTCTGCTGGTAACAGGATATCTGCTGGCAACAGGTTGATTCTGAGACCACGAATATTGACACAACATTCTCTAATTGTGCCCACGGTGCCCCTGCTTTTCACTGGGTTTATTCTACACGTTCTTACATATCTTTCACTCGGGAAGGGTTACGTTATGGTAGTGTGGAGACTGGGGGATCAGTCCCCCAGTTGTCCTGAATATGAATGTTATCAGGTATCCGGGATGGAGTGCGGTGTGGTGGGTTATGATGGCTTAGTGGGTTATGATGGCTTAGTGGGTTATGATGGGGTTTGTTGAGAGAGGTGGGCTGCAGTGATAGCGAACTAAGTTGATAGTGGTTGTGGTGGTAGTGATGGGGGTGGTCGTAGTAGTAGTAGTAGTAGTGGTGGCGGTGGTGGTGATAGTAGTGGTGATAGTGATGAGGGGTGAAGTGATATTGATGGCAGCGGTGGCAGTAATGGTAGTGGTGTTGTGGTGGTGGTGGTGTTGTGGTGGTGGTGTTGTGGTGGTGGTAGTGGTGGTGGAGGGAGCAACATGCAGCACACATGCCAAGACCCGGGTTAAAATCCTCACCAAATATGGTGTCTTGATGGTACCTACCTGAGGCTGCCCGGGTACTGAGGCTGCCTGGGTACTGATTCTGCCTCGGGTACTGAGGCTGCTGGGTACTGGGTCTGCCCCGGATACTGAGGCTGCTGGGTACTGAGGCTGCTGGGTCCTGAGGCTGCCCGGGTACTGATGCTGCTGGGTACTGAGGTTTCCCGGGTACTGAGGCTGCCCGGGTACTGAGGCTGCTGGGTACTGAGGCTGCTGGGTACTGAGGTTGCTGGGTACTGAGGCTTCTGGGTACTGAGGCTATTGGGTAATGAGGCTGCTGGGTACTGAGGCTGCTGGGTACTGAGGCTGCTGGGTACTGAGGCTGCTGGGTACTGAGGCTGCTGGGTACTGAGGCTATTGGGTACTGAGGCTATTGGGTACTGAGGTTGCTGGGTACTGAGGCTGCTGGGTACTGGTGGAGATGGGAACCTCGGTTATATAGTTTATATAATTCCTGTTTAAGTCTGTGAGAAAGATATAGAAATATGACCACCCAGGCAGCACTTTCGTGGATCGTCGTATCTATACAGAAGTGTCAAGTACCACTTGAATCAACACTTGGTTGTCTTCGATGAAAGAGCTGACATATAAGTAAAATTTAAGAGTCCTTAAGGAGCGCAGACGTAGGTACTCTTCATATAGAGGACAGTAGAGCACTAACCAAAACATTTCAGACCAGTAGCATAACATCACACATCACGAAAGTCTTCGAAAGGTTGATGAGAAACCGGTAATAAATTTTATGGAACAAGTCAATCTGGATTTAGAGCTTGGAGGTAATGCTTGTCACAACTGCTAAACCAGTATGACGGAATTACGGAGGCGTTGCATGAAAACCATAACGCAGATGTAGTATACAGGTATTCTGCAAAAGAATTGACAACTATTATCATCGTTTGATTACACAAATATGGGGTGATAGGTATAACGGGGAACGTAAGGAAACACTTAATCAACTTTCTGACGGATAGAACACAGAGAGGGTAGGAAACAGAGTAAAATCCAGTTTAGTAAAGAAAAAAGCTCAGTACCCTAAGGCACTGTCCTGGTGCCTCTATTGTTTCTTGTCCTCGTTGCAGACAGTGATAATAACATCACCATAGTTTCGTATCGTTATTTGTGGATGACACCAAAGTAAGATGAAAATCGCCTAAAAAAACAGGGAAAAAAATTGTAAGAGATAAGACAAAGAATATGGGAAACACTGCAAAGGCCTACGGCCTGTAAAAGGGCAGGCCTTTTCAAACCGCCCCTACTAAAAGTTCCCCAAAAATTTACTAGGTCCCAACACCAATCACCCCCCGCCCCTCCCACTATATATTTGCCGCCTTTTTTTAAAGAAAACCCGGGGGTCAATAAGAAAAGTCTTTCTTAGGAAGTGGAATAAGTGATGTTAGTGGAACGTTCTAACTGATTAGATACAAAAGAAAATTCTCAAAAAAAACTAAAAAAGCAAAAGGGGTTACTAAGTAAAAACAGAGGGAATATTTAAGACCTGGGAGTAATAATGTCATCGACCTTAGTTCAAAGAACACAGTAAGGCATATGTCACAATGGCCCGGAAAAGATAGGGGAGATAATAGAAATTTCAAAAAAAAGGAAATAATGACATTGACACACTATTAAATTAAACCATACCACGCTTAATGTCCGGGGTTGAGGCTCGGAAGAGCCCTCAACGCCCGGAAAAGATTTTAGAGATCATTTAGCACGCTTTTAAAACAATAAAGCATTTTTAAATTTTGATTATTAAATATGTACCACTGGACACTGCCCTAACAAAATACTGGGGAGAGAGAGATGGAAATGTGTAGAAATCCAGTTTAAAAGCAGGGTCGCTGTGGGCACAAAAAGAACATTGATACCCTCCAGGTTTACAGTTTTAACATTTTTTTAGAATATTTTAGAAACACGCTGGGAAAAAGAGTAGAAGCCAAGTGCCGGATAACCAGGTTGATGGTATGTGCCAGTGAACCGCCAGCAGGGAAAGCCGGGGACCAGGGAAAACCGAAAGCCTGCCCCGGGTAGGGCTGCGACAGTAAAAAAATCCGAAACCATCACAGGGATACAAAAGGTAAAATTTTCGTTGTCTCTTATCGTGTATTCACCAAGTAGATTAATAAACTGTTCGAGCAGCAGCAGCGGCAGCAGTATTTCTGTTGATGCAGCTGAGAAGGGAGAGAACCCTAAGGAAGTAGGAGGGAAGAACCTCTGCTTCACTATACGACATACCTTTCCGGATCAATGAATTAGCGAACAACAACAAACCACACCACACACAACAAAACACACACACACACACACACACACACACACATACACCACATACCACACATACACCAAACAAACACAATGTGAACGACATGACAGAAGGGATGTACTCCGAATGTCCTGTTTCCAGATGATTTTAAGTTGATGAGAAAATTCATCGGACGGACCAGCCAAACTACAAGGGATCTGGAAAAGGTTTGCAGCCTGGTCCGGCAACTGGCTGGAGTTCAACCCACCAAGTGCAAAGTCTTGAAGATTGGGGAAGGGGCAAGAAGCCCGCAGCGGAGTAAAAGTCAAGGGCCAAAGACTACAAACCTCATCAAGGAAAAGGATCTTGGGGTGAGTAATAAACACCGGGTACATTTCCGAGGCACAAATCAACCAAATAACTTGCTGCAGCATATGGGGCGCCTAGCAAACTGTGAAAGCATTCCACATCTTAATAAGGAATCGTCAGGTCCTGTACACTGTGTATGTCAGGCCATATTGAATATGCGGCACCAGTTTGGAACCCACACCTAGCCAACACGCACGGAAATTAGAGAAAGTTTGCAACAGACTATCCCGGAGTAGGCCATGTCCTCAAGAGAGGTTAAGGAAATCGACTTGCGGCACTGGAGGCAGGACCGATAGGGGGATGTGATAACGACATATAAAATACTGAGAGGAATTGCAGGAGGACAGAGACAGATGTTCCGAGGTGAACACAACAACAAGGGTCACAATTGGAAGTAGAAACTCAAGAATCACAGGATTTAGGAGTTTTTTCTTCAGTCACAGAGTTCAGGAACGAATAGTCTGGGAAGTGATGTTGGAAGCAGATCCATACATACTTTAAGAATAAGTATGATAACCCTCGTGAACAGGAAGAGTGTTTTTAGTACGACCAGTGAAGAGGCAGGCCAGGAGCTGTGAATCGCCCCCTGAACCACCAACTAATTGAGTACCTCTCTCTCTCTCCTTCTCTCTCCTCTCTTCTCCCCTCTCTCTCTTCTCTCTTCTCCCCTTCTCTCTCTCTCTTCTCTCTCTCTCCTCTCTCTTTCTCTCTTTCCCCCCCTTTCTCTCTTTCTCTCTCTCTCCCCCTCTCTCTCTCTCTCTCTCCTCTCCTAGCTTTCCGGGCACCTATCTAGAAGCCTAGTTTGGCCTACCTGTCACTGAGGTAAGGTTAGAGTGGCTGCCGTATTTGGTCTAAGGGACACTGTAGTGACCAGTGATCACCTCGTGCCTCCCTTCCCACCTCCCCTGGCTTCCCCATCCCTGCCTTCCTAATACCCACCCCACACTGGCCTCCCATTTTTTCCTCTTCCTCCTCCTCCCACACGACCCTGGCCTCCTCCCAATCCCTGCCTTCTTCCTTCCAAAACAATCCTTCCACCCCAACTCTGCCTCCGCACACTGCATGTGCTAACCATCCCCGGAATATGGTAAATCGGGATCGTTAAGGGGAAAACGAAAGATTTTTCTCAGTTCCTTGTTAAGTTATTGCTTTAAGTTAACTCTAGTGTCTGTAGTTTGCTAATGAGTTGTGTGTGTGTGTGGTACTCACCTAATTGTGGTTGCAGGGGTCGAGACTCAGCTCCTGGCCCCGCCTCTTCACCGCCCGGGTACTAGGTCCTCTCCCCCCCCTGCTCCATGAGCTTATCATACCTCGTCTTAAAACTATGTATAGTCCTGCCTCCACTACATCGCTTGCTAGACTAATCCACTTCCCTAACTACTCTATGACGTGTGTGTGTGTGTGGGGGTGTGTGGTTGTGTGTGTGTGGGGTTGTATGTGTGTACTCACCTATTTGTGGTTGCGGGGTTAAGTCATAGCTCCTGCCCCGCTTCTTCGCTGATTGCTGCAGGGTCCTCTCTTTTCCCCCTGCTAAATGAGCTTATCATACCTCGCCTTAAAACTATGTATGGAAACCCGCCTCCACTACGTCACTTTCTAGGCTATTCCACGGTCTGACTACTCTATGATTGAAGAAATAATTCCTAACATCCCTTTGATTCATCTGAGTCTTCAACTTCCAATTGTGACCTCTTGTGTGTGTGTGTGTGTGTGGGCTACCAACCTCTAGCTGTCAGCTACAACGCAGCTCGTCCTCATTACCACGGACATCATGACAATCTTGTAAAAACAGTGAGATACATGACTGTTAAGGGACCCTTGAACAGTCGAAATATGAGCCTTGCGCAGTGCTGCCGGTTTCTCTTCACGCGGGAGACTGTTTTATCGTATTTTTATCTTATAGGTACAGTCCAGTTTTTCCGTTGTGACCTAATTTAACCCAGCGTAACCCAACGTAACCTAACATAATCTAACCAACCCAGACCAGCCTAACCTAACCTAACTCAACCCCCAAAACCAAAACCCAAACCTAACCTGACCTAACCCAACCTAATTTAACTTAGAAATGGGCTGCATACCCTATGTGAAAGTGGACAGTTTTTCAGGAGGGCACTGACAGACACGGTTCACCAGGGGTCCGTCTTGGTGAAGCACCCCGCAACAGCACCTGCAACAGCACCTGCAGCAGCATTGCTGCTGCAGTTTGCTGCTGCAGGTGCTGCTCCCGCGTGCAAATTAAACGAGAGCTTTAATTCACATGTTTTAGTTGGGTCAAGCGTCTGTATGTTTTGTACTGTTAACATCAAGTGTTGAATCTGTGTGACCATTATACGTCGGTTTGAAGAGTCCGGGGATTATACGTCGGTAGAAGAGTCCGGAGATTATACGTCGGTATGAAAAATCCGGGAGATTATACTCGTATGAAGAGTCCGGGAAAATTATACGTCGGTATGAAGAGTCCGGGAGATTAACTCGGTAAGAAGAGTCCGGGAATTATACGTCGGTATGAAGAGTCCGGGGATTATACGTCGGTATGAAGAGTCCCGGGAGATTATACGTCGGTATGAAGTCGGGAGATTATAC
>NC_069401.1:11976018-11996685 GCF_026875155.1 Cherax quadricarinatus
CACACTACCCCACCCCCACACTACCCCCCTCCCCACACTACCCCACTCCCCCCCACTACCCCACGCCCCCCACTACCCCACCCCCACTACCCCTCCCCACACTACCCCACCCCCCCCACAACTACCCCACTCCCCCACACTACCCCCTACCCACATACCCCCCCCCACACTTACCCACCACCCCCCTCACTACCCCCCCCCACACTACCCCATCCCCCACCTACCCCACCCCCCACACTACCCCACCCCCCACACTACCCCACCCACACTTCCCCCCCCCCACACTACCCACCCCCACTACCCACGCCCCACCTACCCCACTCCCCCACACTACCCCACCCCCACACTACCCCACGCCCCCACTACCCCACACCCCCACACTACCCCACTCCCCCACACTACCCCACCCCCCACACTACCCCACCCCCACACACCCAACACACTACCCACACCCCCACACTACCCCCACCCCCACACTACCCCACCCCACACTACCCCACCCCCACAACCCCACGCCCCACACTACCCATCCCAACCCACACTACCCCACACCCCACACTACCCCACGCCCCACACTACCCACCCACACTACCCACACCCACACTACCCCCACCCCACACTACCCCCCACACTACCACGCCACACACCCCACCCCACACTACCCCACCCCCACACTCCCACACCCCCCACTACCCACCACCACACACTACCCCACACCCCACACCCCCCACTACCCCCACAATACCCACGCCCCCACACTACCCCACCCCCACACTAACCCCACACCCACATACCCCACCCCCACACTAACCCCACACCAACTACCCCACGCCCACACTACCCCACACCCCCACACTACCCACCCCCACACTACCCCACCCCCCACACTACCCACCCCCACACTACCCACACTACCCCACCCCCACACTACCCACACCCCCACACTACCCACTCCCCCACACTACCCCCACCCCCACACTACCCCACCCCCACACTACCCCACTCCCCCACACTACCCCACTCCCCACACTAACCTCCCCACACCCACCCCACACTACCCCAACCCCACACTACCCCACATCACCCCACCCCCCACACTACCCCATCGCCCCACACTACCCCACCCCCACACTACCCCACTCCCCCACACTACCCCCCCCCCCACTAACCCCACCCCCCCACACTACCCCACCCCCCACACTACCCCACACCCCACACTACCCACTCCCACACCTACCCCACTCCCCCACACTACCCACGCCCCTCCCCACACTACCCCCTCCCCACATACCCCACTCCCCCACACTACCCCCCACACTCCACCACACTACCCCACCCCCACACTACCCACCCCCACACTACCCCACTCCCCCACACTACCCCCACGCCCACACTACCCTCCCACTCCTCCCACACTACCCCTCCCCCACAATACCCACGCCCCCACACTACCCACGCCCCCACACTACCCCACCCACACTACCAACCCCACCCCCACACTACCCCACCCCCACACTATCCCCACCCCCCCACATACCCCACTCACCCACACTACCCACCCCCCCACTCCCCACACTACCCCACCCCACACTACCCCACCCCCACACTACCCCCCCCACACTACCACCCCCCACACTACCCACACTCCCCCACACACCCCCACACTACCCCCCCAATACCCCACCCCCACCACACTCCCCACACCCACCCCCCAACTACCCCCCCCCACACTACCCCACTCCCCACACCACTCACCCCCACGCCCCCACACTACCCCACCCCCACACTACCCACCCACACTCCCACACCCAACCCCAACATACCCCCACCCCCCCACACCCCACACCCCACCCACCCCCCCCCCACCACACACCCCCACTCCCCCCACACTACCCCACCCCCCACACTACCCACCCCCCAACTCCACCACCCCACACTTACCCCACCCCCCCATACCCCACGCCCCACACATACCCCCACCCCACACAACCACCCTCCCACCTACCCCACCCACCCACACTACCCCACCCCCACACTACCCCACCCCCCACACTACCCCACCACTACCCCACCACTACCCACCCCCCCACACTACCCACCCCCACACTACCCACCCCCACACTCCCACTCCCCCTCACTACCCCACCCCACACTACCCACCCCACACTACCCACCCCCACACTACCCACCCCCACACCCCACCCCCACCACGCCCACCCCAACCCCAACCACACACTACCCACCCTCCCCCACACTACCCCACCCCACCACCACCCCACAACCCACTCCCCACACTTCCCCACTACCCCACACTACCCCACGCCCCCACACTACCCCACCCCCACACTACCCCACCCCCACACCCCACTACCCCCACACACCCAACACCCACCCACACATACCCCACCCCACACTACCCCCCCCCACATACCCCACCCCCCCACTCCCACTACCACCACCCCAGCCACTACTACCCCACACCCCCACACACTACACCCCACACTACCCCACACCCCCACACTACCCACACCACTACACCCACGCCAACACTACACATCCCCACCCCACACTACTACGCCCCATACCCACCCCACAACCCACCCCCACACTACCCCACCCACACACTACCCACCCCACACACCCCCTCCCCACACCCCACCTCCCCCACACTACCCACCCCACACTACCCCACTCCCCACACTACCCACCGCCCACACTACCCCACCCCCACACTACCCACTCCCCCACACTACCCCACCCCCCACACTACCCCCCCCCCCACACTACCCCACCCCCACACTACCAACCCCCCAATTCCCCACACTACCCACCCCCCACACTACCCACGCCCCCACACTACCCCCACCCCCACACTACCCCACCCCACACTACCCACTCCCCCACACCCCCACCCCCACCTCCCCCCCACACTACCCCACCCCCACACTACCCCACCCCCCACCCCTACCCATCCCCCACACTACCCCCCCCCCCACACTACCCCACCCCCCACACCCACCCCACCCACACATACCCCTCCCCCCACAACCCCCACCCCACCTCCCCCCACTACCCCACGCCCCCACACTACCCACCCCCACACTACCCCCCCCCCACACTACCCACCCCCACACTACCCCACGCCCCACACTACCCCACCCCCCACACTACCCACCCCCCACATACCCAAACCCCCCACACCCCACCCCCCATACCCACCCCACGCCCCCCCACACCCCCACACCCCACACCCCCCCTCCCCCCACACTAAACCCCCCCCCCACCACCCACGCCCCCACAACCCCCCCCCCACACACTCCCACCCCCCACTACCACCCCACACTACCCCCCCCCCCACACTCCCCACCCCACACTACCCCTCCCCACAACTCCCACCCCCACACTACCCCCTTCTCCCCCCCACACTAAACCCCACCCCCAACTCCCTCCCCCACACTACCCCACCCCACCACCCACCCCCCCAACCCACCCCCCACCCCCCCTCCCCCCCAACTACCCCCCCCCCCCCACAACCCACCCCCCACACTACCCCCCACACACCCCCCCCCACACACCCCCCACACACCCCACCCACCCACACACCCCACCCCCCACATACCCCCACTCCCCACCTACCCCACCCCCCATAACCCCACCCCCCACACACCCCAACACCCACACCCCACACCCCCACTCCCCCACACCTCCCACCCCCCAACTTACCCCACGCCCCCACCCACCCACCCCACACACTCCCCACCCCCAATACCCCACGCCCCCACACACCCACCCCCACCCCCCCCAACCCCCCCCCCAACTACCCCCCCCCCCACACACTCCCCCCCCACACTACCCCCCGCCCCCCCACTACCAACACCCCCCACACTCCCCACCCCCACATACCCCCCCCCCCCACACCCCCCCACCCCCACACTACCCCCCCCCCCCACTACCCCACCCCCCCCCCTACCCCCCCCCCACACTACCCCACCCCCCCCACACTCCCCCCCCCACCCTACCCCCCGCCCCCACACTACCCCCCCCCACAACCCCCACCCCCACATACCCACCCCCCACACTCCCCACCCCCAAAAATACCCCCACCCCCCCCACAACCCCACCCCCCCCCCCCCCCCCACACTCCCACCCCCCAACTACCCCCCCCCCCACACTCCCCCCACCCCCACACTACCCCCCCCCCCAAACCCCACCCCCAACCCCCCCCCACACCCCCCCCCCCACCCCCCACCCCCACACACTCCCCACCCCCCCCACTACCCCACCCCCCCACTACCCCAACCCCCACACTCCCCACCCCCACACTACCCCACCCCCCCCCCAACACTCCCCACCCCCACAACCCCACCCCCCCCCACACTCCCCCACCCCCCACATACCCCCCGCCCCCCCACTTCCCCCACCCCCACACACTCCCCACCCCCACACTACCCCCCCCCCCACACATCCCCCCCCCCACACCCAACCCCCCCCAACCCCCCCCCCCACTACCCCCCCCCACAACCCCCACCCCCCCCAATCCCCCCCCCCACACACCCCCCCCCAACTCCCCACCCCCACCTACCCCACGCCCCCACACTATCCCTCCCCCCCCCACACTCCCTCACCCTCACCAACTAGCCCTCACCCCCAAGCCTCCCACCATCACATATTCCCCCACCCCTCCTACGGTGCCCCTCCTCTCCCCCTCTCCTTCCACGCCTCGCTTCCCTGTTATTAAATTATCATCCACAATTTACTCTCATTGTTATAGTCAAGTCTTCTGTTTATGTAATCTACGCGCGCACACACACACACACACACACACACACACACACACACACACACACACACACACACACACACACACACACACACACACACACACACACACTTAGTAGCGACCAGCGAAGAGGCGGGGCCAGAAGCTGTGGCTCAACCCCTGTAACCTAAGGAGGTGAGTACACACACTGTCCAGTAATTCAGATCTTAAAACATCTCTCTCTCTCTCTCTCTCTCTCTCTCTCTCTCTCTCTCTCTCTTCTCCAAGACTATGTGCTTATGGAAGGTGACAGTGATGAGTGATGTGGCACTGATCACACCTCCTAGTTGTGTAGCACTGACCACACCTCTAGTGGTGTGGCACTGACCACACCTCTAGTGGTGTGGCACTGACCACACCTCTAGTTATGTGGCACTGACCACACCTCTAGTGGTGTGGCACTGACCACACCTCTAGGGATGTGGCAATGACCGCACCTTTGGTGGTGTGGCCCTGGCAACACCTTCTCGGTGTTTTGACACTGACCTCTTGTGGTGTGGCGCTAAGCACACCTCTAGTGGTGTGGCGCTAACCACACTTCTGATGGTGTGGCGCTGACTACACCTCTGCTGGTGTGGCAGTAACCACGCCACTGGTGGTGTGGCGATGGACACACCTCAAGTGGTGTGGTTTTGACTACACCTCTGGTGGTAAGCAAGCTATAACTCTGGCCAGGTGAGGTGTAAGCCAGGTGAGGTGTGAGCCAGGTGAGATGTGAGGCAGGTGAGGCATCAGCAAGGGCCAGGTGTGAGCCAGGTGAGGCGTGAGCCAGCTGAGGTGTGAGCCAGGTGAGATGTGAGCCAGGTGAGGGGTGAGCCAGGTGAGGTGTGAGCCAGGTGCGGTGTGAGCCAGGTGAGGCGTGAGCCAGGTGAGGTGTGAGCAAGGTGAGGTGTGAGCCTGGTGAGGGGTGAGCCAGGTGAGGTGTGAACCAGGTGAGGTGTGAGCCAGGTGAGGCGTGAGCCAGGTGAGGCGTGAGCCTGGTGAGGGTGAGCCAGGTGAGGTGTGAGCCTGGTGAGCGGTGAGCCAGGTGAGGTGTGAGCCAGGTAAGGTGTGACCCAGGTGAGATGTGAGGCAGGTGAGGCGTGAGCAAGGTGAGGTATGAGCCAGCTGAGGTGTGAGCCAGATGAGATGTGAGTCAGGTGAGGTGTGAGCCAGGTGAGGCGTGAGCCAGCTGAGGTGTGAGTCAGGTGAGATGTGAGCCAGGTGAGGTGTGAGCCACGTGAGGCGTCAGCCAAGTGAGGTGTGAGCCAGGTGAGGCGTGAGCCAGATGAAGTGTGAGCCAGGTGAGGCGTTAGCCAGGTGAGGTGTTAGCCAGGTGAGGCTTGAGCCAGGTGAAGTATGAGCCAGGTGAGGTGTGAGCCAGCTGAGGTGTGAGCCAGATGAGATGTGAGTCAGGTGAGGTGTGAGCCAGGTGAGGCGTGAGCCAGCTGAGGTGTGAGTCAGGTGAGATGTGAGCCAGGTGAGGTGTGAGCCAGGTGAGGCGTTAGCCAAGTGAGGTGTGAGCCAGGTGAGGCGTGAGCCAGATGAAGTGTGAGCCAGGTGAGGCGTTAGCCAGGTGAGGTGTTAGCCAGGTGAGGCGTGAGCCAGGTGAAGTATAAGCCAGGTGAGGTGTGAGCCAGGTGAGGTGTGAGCCAGGTGAGGTGTGAGCCAGGTGAGGCGTGAGCCAGAAGTGTGAGCCAGGTGAGGCGTTAGCCAGGTGAGGTGTTAGCCAGGTGAGGCGTGAGCCAGGTGAAGTATAAGCCAGGTGAGGTGTGAGCTAGGTGAGGTGTGAGCCAGGTGAGGTGTGAGCCAGGTGAGGCGTGACCAGAAGAAGTGTGAGCCAGGTGAGGCGTTAGCCAGGTGAGGTGTTAGCCAGGTTGAGGCGTGAGCCAGGTGAAGTATGAGCCAGGTGAGGTGTGAGTCAGGTGAGGTGTGAGCAAGGTGAGGTGTGAGCCAGGTGAGGCTTGAGCCAGGTAAGGTGGTAGCCAGGTGAGGCGTGAGCCAGGTGAGGCGTGAGCCAGGCGAGGTGTGAGCCAGGTGAGGTATGAGCCAGGTGAGGTGTGAGCCAGGTGAGGTATGAGCCAGGCGAGGGTGTGAGCCAGGTGAGGCGTGATCAGGTGAGGCGTGAGCCAGTTGAGGTGTGAGCCAGGTGAGGTGTGAGCCAGGTGAGGTATGAGCCAGGTGAGGTGTGAGCAGGTGAGGTGTGAGCCAGGTGAGGTGTGAGCCAGGCGAGGTGTGAGCCAGTGAGGCGTGAGCCAGGTGAGGCGTGAGCCAGTTGAGGTGTGAGCCAGGTGAGGTGTGAGCCAGGTGAGGTGTGAGCCAGGTGAGGTGTGAGCCAGGCGAGGTGTGAGCCAGGTGAGTGTGAGCCAGGTGAGGTGTTGAGCCAGGTGAGGTGTGAGCCAGGTGAGGTGTGAGCCAGGTGAGGTGTGGCCAGGTGAGGTGTGAGCCAGGCGAGGTGTGAGCCAGGTGAGGTGTTAGCCAGGTGAGGTGTGAGCCAGGTGAGGTGTGAGCCAGGTGAGTCTTGAGCCAGGTAAGGTGGTAGCCAGGTGAGGCGTGAGCCAGGTGAGGCGTGAGCAGTTGAGGTGTGAGCCAGGTGAGGTGTGAGCCAGGTGAGGTATGAGCCAGGTGAGGTGTGAGCCAGGTGAGGTGTGAGCCAGGTGAGGTGTGAGCCAGGTGAGGTGTGAGCCAGTTGAGGTGTTAGCCAGTTGAGGTGTGAGCCAGGTGAGGTGTGAGCCAGGTGAGGTGTGAGCTAGGTTATCAGTACATGAATGGGTGATCTACACAGTGTGTTGTACTTGGAATGTCTAGTCTCTGCACTGATTATTTTAGAATGTATTACACGGAACGTAAACCCATGTGGGTCACTCATTGCCAGGTTGGCTCCTCCGTGGCACCAGACGTGGCACCAGGCATAACAAAATTTTTTTTATTATTTTTTATTATCACACTGGCCGATTCCCACCAAGGCAGGGTGGCCCGAAAAAGAAAAACTTTCACCATCATTCACTCCATCACTGTCTTGCCAGAAGGGTGCTTTACACTACAGTTTTTAAACTGCAACATTAACACCCCTCCTTCAGAGTGCAGGCACTGTACTTCTTATCTCCAGGACTCAAGTCCGGCCTGCCGGTTTCCCTGAATCCCTTCATAAATGTTACTTTGCTCACACTCCAACAGCACGTCAAGTATTAAAAACCATTTGTCTCCATTCACTCCTATCAAACACGCTCACGCATGCCTGCTGGAAGTCCAAGCCCCTCGCACACAAAACCTCCTTTACCCCTTCCCTCCAACCCTTCCTAGGCCGACCCCTAACCCGCCTTCCTTCCACTACAGACTGATACACTCTTGAAGTCATTCTGTTTCGCTCCATTCTCTCTACATGTCCGAACCACCTCAACAACCCTTCCTCAGCCCTCTGGACAACAGTTTTGGTAATCCGCACCTCCTCCTAACTTCCAAACTACGAATTCTCTGCATTATATTCACACCACACATTGCCCTCAGACATGACATCTCCACTGCCTCCAGCCTTCTCCTCGCTGCAACATTCATCACCCACGCTTCACACCCATATAAGAGCGTTGGTAAAACTATACTCTCATACATTCCCCTCTTTGCCTCCAAGGACAAAGTTCTTTGTCTCCACAGACTCCTAAGTGCACCACTCACTCTTTTTCCCTCATCAATTCTATGATTCACCTCATCTTTCATAGACCCATCCGCTGACACGTCCACTCCCAAATATCTGAATACGTTCAACTCCTCCATACTCTCTCCCTCCAATCTGATATTCAATCTTTCATCACTAATCTTTTTGTATCCTCATAACCTTACTCTTTCCTGTATTCACCTTTAATTTTCTTCTTTTGCACACCCTACCAAATTCATCCACCAATCTCTGCAGCTTCTCTTCAGAATCTCCCAAGAGCACAGTGTCATCAGCAAAGAGCAGCTGTGACAAAATATACATTAAATTCCAAACCACTATGAACTGTAGGCTTCTGTATAATAATAATAATAATAATAATAATAATAATAATAATAATAATAATAATAATAATAATAATAATATTATTATTATTATTATTATTATTATTTTATTATATAAGTATTATTATTATTATTATTATTTTTAAAAGGTGAAAGCATATTTCACGTCAGGGAAGAGGTATTGTGAAAGTGGAATTTGAGTTACGTCAGGAGTGAAGGCTGGCGGCAGACGTCTGGTGTGGCTCCACGCCGATATTTCCTGCCGGGAAGTCCTCTTGCACCTGCAGCTTCCTAGAAGCACCCGGTATACAATCGACCTGGGCAAGTTGTTTGTGAGAATATGTTTTTTCCGTAGTCTCGTGTGTGTCTCGTGCAAGGTCAGTGATGATGTGGTCAAAGCGGATTTCACTAAGGTTTCTGACATTGTGATCATGTCTTACACATAATACGACATGATAGGTATAAAGGGGAAAACAAGAAAATGAATTTTCAGCTTTCTCGCAGACAGAACACAAAGAGGAGTAGTAGTAAACAGAGAAAAATCCAGAATTGGTAAAGTAAAAATGCTCGGTACCCCAAGGCACTGTCCTGGTGCCTCTGTTGTTTCTTACCCTCATAAAAGACTTACATAAAAACACTCGCCACAGGTTACCTATCATCATTTGCAGGTGATACCAAACTGAGAACGGAAATCGCCTCGTTATTAGACAAGGAAAACTGCAGGAAGATATAATGCAAATCATCTCGTGGGTATGGAGGACAACATCACGTTCACCGGTGACAGATTCCTAATGTTTCAACAACCATAGGTCAAGACTATTCAAAATCTTCCCAGTAGATATCAGAAACTCTGCTGGAACAGATGTATTAGTCTTCGAGAGGAACAACTAGACAAATAACTCCGCGAAGTGCCAGATCAACCATGCTGTGGTGGATATGTAGGTCAGGGAGCGGCTAGCAACAATAGCCTGGTTGACCAGACAGGCACCACAGAAGCCTGGCCTATTGCTAGGCTGCGGGAGTAAGGAAACTCTCAAAATACAACAAAAGTAAAGGTATATTAAAGGTTTCACTCATAAACTCTGTTTCATTCATGCACTCACTGTTTCATTCATACACCCTCTGTTTCATTCATGCACTCACTGTTTCATTCATACACCCTCTGTTTCATTCATACATCCTGTTTCATTCATACACCCTCTGTTTCATTCATACATCCTGTTTCATTCATACACCCTCTGTTTCATTCATACATCCTGTTTCATTCATACACCCTCTGTTTCATTCATACATCCTGTTTCATTCATACATCCTGTTTCATTCATACACCCTCTGTTTCATTCATACATCCTGTTTCATTCATAGACCCTGTTTCATTCATACACCCTCTGTTTCATTCATACATCCTGTTTCATTCATACACCCTCTGTTTCATTCATACATCCTGTTTCATTCATACACCCTCTGTTTCATTCATGCACTTACTGTTTCATTCATACACCCTCTGTTTCATTCATACATCCTGTTTCATTCATACACCCTCTGTTTCATTCATGCACTCACTGTTTCATTCATACACCCTCTGTTTCATTCATACATCCTGTTTTCATTCATACACCCTCTGTTTCATTCATGCACTCACTGTTTCATTCATACACCCTCTGTTCATTCATGCACTCACTGTTTCATTCATACACCCTCTGTTTCATTCATACATCCTGTTTCATTCATACACCCTCTGTTTCATTCATACATCCTGATTCATTCATACATCCTGTTTCATTCATACACCCTCTGTTTCATTCATACACCCTCTGTTTCATTCATGCACTCACTGTTTCATTCATACACCCTCTGTTTCATTCATACACCCTCTGTTTCATTCATACACCCTCTGTTTCATTCATACATCCTGTTTCATTCATACATCCTGTTTCATTCATACATCCTGTTTCATTCATACACCCTCTGTTTCATTCATACATCCTGTTTCATTCATACATCCTGTTTCATTCATACACCCTCTGTTTCATTCATACATCCTGTTTCATTCATACACCCTCTGTTTCATTTATACATCCTGTTTCATTCATACATCCTGTTTCATTCATACACCCTCTGTTTCATTCATACATCCTGTTTCATTCATGCACTCACTGTTTCATTCATACATCCTGTTTCATTCATACATCCTGTTTCATTCATACACCTCTGTTTCATTCATACATCCTGTTTCATTCATACACCCTCTGTTTCATTCATACATCCTGTTTCATTCATACATCCTGTTTCATTCATACACCCTCTGTTTCATTCATACATCCTGTTTCATTCATACACCCTCTGTTTCATTCATACATCCTGTTTCATTCATACACCCTCTGTTTCATTCATACATCCTGTTTCATTCATACATCCTGTTTCATTCATACACCCTCTGTTTCATTCATACATCCTGTTTCATTCATACACCCTCTGTTTCATTCATACACCCTCTGTTTCATTCATACATCCTGTTTCATTCATACACCCTCTGTTTCATTCATACATCCTGTTTCATTCATGCACTTACCGTTTCATTCATACACCCTCTGTTTCATTCATACATCCTGTTTCATTCATACACCCTCTGTTTCATTCATACATCCTGTTTCATTCATACACCCTCTGTTTCATTCATACATCCTGTTTCATTCATACACCCTCTGTTTCATTCATGCACTCACTGTTTCATTCATACACCCTCTGTTTCATTCATGCACTCACTGTTTCATTCATACACCCTCTGTTTCATTCATACATCCTGTTTCATTCATACACCCTCTGTTTCATTCATACATCCTGTTTCATTCATACATCCTGTTTCATTCATACACCCTCTGTTTCATTCATACATCCTGTTTCATTCATACATCCTGTTTCATTCATACACCCTCTGTTTCATTCATACATCCTGTTTCATTCATACATCCTGTTTCATTCATACACCCTCTGTTTCATTCATACATCCTGTTTCATTCATGCACTCACTGTTTCATTCATACATCCTGTTTCATTCATACACTCACTGTTTCATTCATACACCCTCTGTTTCATTCATACACCCTCTGTTTCATTCATACACCCTCTGTTTCATTCATACATCCTGTTTCATTCATGCACTCACTGTTTCATTCATACATCCTGTTTCATTCATACACTCACTGTTTCATTCATACACCCTCTGTTTCATTCATACACCCTCTGTTTCATTCATACATCCTCTGTTTCATTCATACACCCTCTGTTTCATGCACTCACTGTTTCATTCATACACCCTCTGTTTCATTCATACACCCTCTGTTTCATTCATGCACTCACTGTTTCATTCATACACCCTCTGTTTCATTCATGCACTCACTGTTTCATTCATACACCCTCTGTTTCATTCATGCACTCACTGTTTCATTCATACACCCTCTGTTTCATTCATACACCCTCTGTTTCATTCATGCACTCACTGTTTCATTCATACACCCTCTGTTTCATTCATACACCCTCTGTTTCATTCATACACTCCTTTGCTTGTAGCACTATCGATAACTCTGCAGTACTATCACTACGTTAGTACTATCACTCTGCTTGTATGTAGCATTATCACTCTGCTTGTAGTACAATCATTGCTTGTAGTACTATCATTCAGAACTGTTGACAGTAGTACATAAGGAGAGCTGTTGACAGTAGCGCACAAGAAGACGTGTTGACAGTAGGACACAAAGGTTCCAATCTTTCACTGGAACAACATTCTTCTGTGTAGAGCTTTATCTTGACTCTCGTTCCCTACCACGTTATCACCAGATATTATCCAGACAAACTTTACCCTGACGTTAACATCAGATGAGATACTGGAAGGAAGCTTCTAGGGATCAACGCCCCCTCGACCCTTGTCCCAAACTAGACCTCCTGGAGGATCAAGGCTTAACCAACTAGGCTGTTACTACTGGTCGCACGCAATTTAACGTATGAACCACAGTCCGACTGGTCAGGCACTGATTTGAGGAACTTTTCCAGTTCTCTCTTAAAGACAGCCAGAGGTTTGTTGGTACCTCCCCGTATGCACGGAGGGAGGGCATTGAAGAGTCGGGGACCTATGACACTCATTAAGTTGTCCCATAGTATACTCGTCGCTGCCTTGTACCGTCTGCCAAGTCTCTTGTCATACTGAATAATTTCAGTGTTCAGGTTTGGGACCAGTTCCTTCAGGATTTTCCAGGTGCAGATTGTGTACTTTTCTCGCCTACGTTCCAAACTTCAAGTACTCCCAGTAGTTCAGTCTAAAATGTTCTAGTTATCAACCCTATCATTTTCCTTGCAGTAACAATGGAAACAGTGTTGTGATCTTTGAATGTGAGATCTTCCGACATCATTACTCTACCGAATAATATAAGTTTGTTCTATATTCCATTACAGTCTTTATTTCTCCCATTCTTCCATAACTTATTCTTGTTAAACATTATATTGTTGTCTGAGGTCCACTGGAAGACTTGATGTATATCTGCGAGCAAATTCACCGTGTCTTCGACAGGCAGTTGCTGTGATTTCTTGTGACTGGAAATCCCTCTTCTCAGGACTCGTTCATAGATTTTGGTGTGTGAAGCTAGCGTTATTAATCTATAACTGTACTTCCCTCCTATGTGAAGTAGGACAATATCAGTAGTTTTCAGTTACTGGAGTAATACCTGTCTAATGTTTCTCCATCAAATACTAAAGTGTAGAAGAGATGGTTTCTTACTATATATGAAATATGGAATTCCACGAGTCTAGAAATGAAGCGGAATGCTCAAAAAAAAAAAATGCTCTCACACAGTATGAATGTTATGAGTGGCAGGAGTAATTCGAGGGTGTGTGGGAGCTGACGTGGTCTGTCCCATTACCTCAAGAATGTACCCACAGCGGCGTGTCAGCGTGGAGTTGCTACCTGAGCGACGCCCTCCACACATAATGAGCAATCATTGTTATGATAGCACTGACAGTGGTGCCAGTGGAAGATGACAGCTGTTCTCAGCAGCACCTTCCATATCTTCAGGTGCTCTGCTACTGTTACAGGTCCTGTAGTAGTTCCCTGAAGGTTACCCGAAACAGAATCAGGGGGTCACCCCCCTTTCTCCAGAGGCTCGGTCCCAGACCAGACCTCCCGATTGACGGTACAATCAACTAGGCTGTTGGTGTTACTTGCAAGCAGTCCTGCGTAGGCATCACAGCCTAGCTAATCAAGTTTATTAACAGGTTTCCTCTTAAAGAGAGCCAGGGGTCTGTTGGTAACTCCCCTTATGTATGAAGGGATGCAGGCTGTTGTAATATTGTGGTCTATTTACATATGTTTTCTCTCACTGGAGGCATTTTTCATACTCTATCGAGCTTCTTGCTATCGTAAGGAGTGATTTCAGTGTGGAAATTTGGTACCAATCCCTTCAGAATTTTTGAGGTGTAAATTATAATGTATCGTTCTGTCACTTACGTTCCAGGATGTAAAGTTTGAGGGACTTTAAGTGTTCCCAATAATTTACGTGTGTGAGCAGTGAATTATTATTATTATAATCAAGGGGGAAGCGCTAAATCCGTAGGATTATACAACGCCTGGGGGGGGATGTGGAAGGCATTCAGGCTTCATTCGGGGAACTGGAGCACAGATCCAATTACCTAAATCAAGAGTCCCTCACGAACATCAAGGAACCTTCCCTGAGGGGTGTGAGCAGTGAAGGTTCTGTTAAAATACAACAATATTCCAGTCTAGAGATAACAAGTGACGTAAAGAGTATCATAACTGGTCTGGCATCTCTTGTTTTCAAGGTTCTAATTATCCACCTTAATATTTTAAATTTGGTCGTGATAATGACACTGCAGTGATCCTTGAACATAACATCTGCAGTTATCACTCAAAAGTACCTCTCATTACTTATCCACTCTTTTGTCCACTCTGTTTTACACTCTGATCCAGTTTTTATTTCCTCAATATTTCCATAATGGAGAATCAAATTTGTCTTCATTGATTATCAAATAGTTTCTGTGACATATCTCAGCACAGAGATTAGCTGTGTCCTCAAGTGAATGCCACTCTCTTGAGTCGTCTCTGTACTGGCCATGAGAATGAGGAAGAACAGGGGTGAGTCTTGTGTCCCTAGGAAGAGAGCTTTCCACTGTGGCACTTTCTGATGTTACTGACCTCACTGTCACATTCAGGCTTCTGTTTGTGAGAAAGTTAATCATCAATCTGCCTTTCAAACCATTTTGTGTAGTAGTAGCAGTAGTAGTAGCAATAGTAGTAGTAGCAGAAGAAATAGCAGTAGTAGTAATAGCAGTAGTAGTAGTAGTAGTAGTAGTAGTAGTAGTAACATTTACAGTGGTAGTGGTAATTGACATTAACAGTGGTAGTGATAGTTGTGACATTAACAGTGGTAGTGATAGTTGTGACATTAACAGTGGTAGTGATAGTTGTGACATTAACAGTGGGGAGTGATAGTTGTGACATTAACAGTGTAGTGATAGTTGTGACATTAACAGTGGTAGTGATAGTTGCGACATTAACAGTGGTTTGTGATAGTTGCGACATTAACAGTGGTAGTGATAGTTGTGACATTAACAGTGGTAGTGATAGTTGGACATTAACAGGGGAGTGATAGTTGCGACATTAACAGTGGTAGTGATAGTTGCGACATTAACAGTGGTAGTGATAGTTGCGACATTAACAGTGGTAGTGATAGTTGTGACATTAACAGTGGTAGTGATAGTTGCGACATTAACAGTGGTAGTGATAGTTGTGACATTAACAGTGGTAGTGATAGTTGTGACATTAACAGTGGTAGTGATAGTTGCGACATTAACAGTGGTAGTGATAGTTGTGACATTAACAGTGGTAGTGATAGTTGCGACATTAACAGTGGTAGTGATAGTTGTGACATTAACAGTGGTAGTGATAGTTTGTGACATTAACAGTGGTAGTGATAGTTGCGACATTAACAGTGGTAGTGATAGTTGTGACATTAACAGTGGTAGTGATAGTTGTGACATTAACAGTGGTAGTGATAGTTGCGACATTAACAGTGGTAGTGATAGTTGCGACATTAACAGTGGTAGTGATAGTTGTGACATTAACAGTGGTAGTGATAGTTGTGACATTAACAGTGGTAGTGATAGTTGTGACATTAACAGTGGTAGTGATAGTTGTGACATTTACAGACAACTTACACTGTACTTATTTTGTGCACTATTACACCATGATCACACTTGTCGAAGGCTTTTGCAAAGTCTGTGTTTACTACATCCGCGTTTTGCTTGTCTACAGTGCATCAAAGACCAGATTACAATGGTCAAGCAGCAGCAGCAGCACCAGCAGCAGCAACAGCGACCAGTTTCAAACCTTCCTCACACTTGGTTGCGCAATAGTTGTAAATTCATGTGTTTAACAATCTTGCTTCTTAATCCTCTTTCAAAGAGTTTGATAATGTGGGAGGGCAGTGCTATCAGGCTAAAGTAATTTCTATCCAGTTCTTTACAACCACCTTCGTGAAGTGGGGCTATATCAGTGGTTTTTTAATGACTGTGCGAAGAATCTTGTGTCTAGACTCTCTCCGAAGGATATTTAGGTCACGTGATTATTTTTTTTTTTCAAATTTTGATGAATATAGAGTTTGAAACACCTGGGCCAAGGATAGAGAGGTTAGGTAAGGTTTGCCAGGAAACAGGACAAGTGTTTCCTGACGCTGGTTATTACAAAAAAAGTAATTTTTAAAGGAAGAGATGAGATGTTAAGATTTACTCCTTTTGTAATAAAGAGTTCGGGATACATAAATACACACATTAATATAAATTAATCTTTAATATATAAAAATCAACTATCTTTGGTCTAGAGGTATTTGAACTATGATATAATAATAATATGTACATGTTACTATAATAAATTATAATCAGCATTTTACTAAAATATAATTAATAACCCTACACAGGGTACAACTCTTGACACTATCACTATATATATATATCTCTATGCTAAAACAATAAATTATAAATAACATTTTTATAATAATAAATTACAATCAACTGCCTCTCACGACACGAAGTCAGTCACACGACACTGTTCAGTGTACACTACAACCAGGCCATCTTCAGTGTCCCACGACACCCTTTTCATCTCAGTGTTCCACTACGGTCCTGTGCATATCTCAGTGTTCCACTCCATCGTACGTCCCTCAGTGTCACACTACGGTCCTGGCCCAGTTCAGTGTAACACTCCAACCTTTTCTTCATGTAATGTCCCACTGAACAGCATCTGACGACTCCGGCCCACAGTTGATCAACGTAGACGGTGAGTCCACAGACATCACCGGTAGTCCAGTAAATCCTCTCCAAAGGCGGTTGACACACCGCTAGCCGAACACCATGCTGCAAGCTCACTGAATGCGGCCGTCAAGTAACTGAGGCCAACAGACTCAGTGAGCTGCGGTGAGCGGTTCTTCTAACGCCAGTAGATAGGTACGATTCGGTGGTCAGGTACCTACTGCATAGACGTGTACCCTGAGGAGTTCAGGTACTTAATGTTGAAGCCAGTAGACGTGTACCCTTCGGTGGTCAGGTACCTACTGCTTAGGTGTGTACAGCGAGGCGCTCAGGTACATAATATTTCTAAAGCCAGTAGACGTGTACCCTTCGGTGGTCAGGTACCTACTGCTTAGGTGTGTACAGCGAGGCGCTCTGGTACATACTGTTACTAAAGCCAGTAGACGTGTACCCTTCGGTGGTCAGGTACCTACTGCTTAGGTGTGTACCGTGAGGCACTCAGGCTCTTACTGCTCTAAGGCCGGCTCAGCAGCCCCCACATTGGGTTTGATGACGCACCCAGTGGTACTGCCGGCCGGCAGGTTAACTATTTAACCGCTAGTTTGGCAGGGGCCGCAACACTGGTCTTAGATGATGACCCGCCAATGGAGCTTTTGATCATCTGACCGAGGCCTTCAGCTGGCTTACCGATCCACCATTTAAAAATTATGATCAGAGTTATAACCATTTAAGGACAGAGAGCCTGGACATAATATCAATAATTTCTCTGACGTCAAGTGGAGTCAGAGTCCCGTCAGAAATTTTGAAGATGTCGGCAGAATTTTGAGTCTTTTATCATGAAAAACTCATCAGGGTTGTCAGTCTTTAGTCCGACGAATATGACTCGCTCAACACTTCAGCATTTTCACTCATTTCTTGGCTGTCATTATCATACGTTACATTTCCGTTAAGCGAAGCAGACCAAGAATTTCGTCAAATTCTTTTAGCTGCTTGTGACTCTCCCAGACTCTTCATTTTGACGTATAATGTCCCGGACTCTTTATTCCGACGTATAATCTCCCGGACTCTTCATTCCGACGTATAATCTCCGGTACTCTTCATTCCGACGTATAATCTCCCGGACTCTTCATACCGACGTATAATCTCCCGGACTCTTCATACCGACGTATAATCTCCCGGACTCTTCATACCGACGTATAATCTCCCGGACTCCTCGTACCGACGTATAATCTCCCGGACTCTTCACACCGACGTATAATCTCCCGGACTCTTCATACCGACATATAATCTCCCGGACTCTTCATACCGACGTATAATCTCCCGGACTCTTCATTCCGACGTATAATCTCCCGGACTCTTCGTACCGACGTATAATCTCCCGGACTCTTCATACCGACGTATAATCTCCCGGACTCTTCATACCGACGTATAATCTCCCGGACTCTTCATACCGACGTATAATCTCCCGGACTCTTCATACCGACGTATAATCTCCCGGACTCTTCATACCGACGTATAATCTCCCGGACTCTTCATACCGACGTATAATCTTCCGGACTCTTCATACCGACGTATAATCTCCCGGACTCTTCATACCGACGTATAATCTCCCGGACTCTTCATACCGACGTATAATCTCCCGGACTCTTCATACCGACGTATAATCTCCCGGACTCTTCATACCGACGTATAACCTCCCGGACTCTTCATACCGACGTATAATGGTCACACAGATTCAACACTTGATGTTAACACTACAAAACATACACGACGCTTGATCCAACTAAAACATGTGAATTAAAGCCCTCGATAATTTGCACGCTAAGCAGCACCTGCTGCAGCAAGTGCTGCTGCAGGTGCTGTTGCAGGTGCTGTTGCAGGTGCTGTTGCAGGTGCTGTTGCAGGTGCTGTTGCAGGTGCTTCAAGACGGACGCCTGGTGAACCGTGTCTGTCAGTGCCCTCCTGATAACTGTCACACTTTCACATAGGGTATGCAGCCCATTTCTAAGTTAAATTAGGTTGGGTTAGGTCAGGTTAGGTTTGGTTGGTTTTGGTTGAGTTAGGTTAGGTTAGGCTGGTCTGGGTTGGGTTAGATTATGTTAGGTTACGTTGGGTTAAATTAGGTCACAACGGAAAAACTGGACTGTACCTATAAGATAAAAATACGATAAAACAGTCTCCCGCGTGAAGAGAAACCGGCAGCACTGCGCAAGGCTCATATTTCGACTGTTCAAGGGTCCCTTAATAACAGTCTTGTATATCACTGTTTTTACAAGATTGTCATGATGTCTGTGGTAATGAGGACGAGCTGCGTTGTAGCTGACAGCTAGAGGTTGGTAGCCCCCACACACACACACACACACACACACACACACACAACACACACACACACACACACACACACACACACACACACACACAAGAGGTCACAATTGGAAGTTGAAGACTCAGATGAATCAAAGGGATGTTAGGAAGTATTTCTTCAATCATAGAGTAGTCAGTCCGTGGAATAGCCTAGAAAGTGACGTAGTGGAGGCGGGTACCATACATAGTTTTAAGGCGAGGTATGATAAAGCTCATGGAGCAGGGAGAGAGAGGACCTAGCAGCAATCAGCGAAGAGGCGGGGCCAGGAGCTATGACTCAACCCCTGCAATCACAAATAGGTGAGTACACACACACACACACACACACACACACACACACACACACACACACACACACACACACACAGTCATAGAGTAGTTAGGAAGTGGATTAGTCTAGCAAGCGATGTAGTGGAGGCAGGAACTATACATAGTTTTAAGACGAGGTATGATAAAGCTCATGGAGCAGGGGGTGAGAGGACCTAGTAGCGGTCGGTGAAGAAGCGGGGCCAGGAGCTGAGTCTCGACCCCTGCAACCACAATTAGGTGAGTACACACACACACACACAACTCATTAGCAAACTACAAACACTAGAGTTAACATAAAGCAATAACTTAACAAGGAACTGAGAAAAATCTTTCGTTTTCTCTTAACCGATCCCGATTTACCACTACTTCCGGGGATGGTAGCACATGCAGTGTGCGAGGCAGAGTTGGGGTGGAAAGGATTGTTTTGGAAGGAAGAAGGCAGGGATTGGGAGGAGGCCAGGGTCGTTTGGGGAGGAGGAGGAAGAGGATAAAAATGGGGAGGCCAGTGTGGGGTGGGTATTAGGAAGGCAGGGATGGGGAAGCCAGGGGAGGTGGGAAGGGGAGGGCACGAGGTGATCCACTGGTCACTACAGTGTCATTAGACCAAATACGGCAGCCACTCTAACCTTACCTCAGTGACAGGTAGGCCAAACTAGGCTTCTAGATAGGTGCCAGGGATGCTAGGAGAGAGAGAGAGAGAGAGAGAGAGAGAGAGAGAGAGAGGAAAGAGAAAAAGAGAGAGAGAGAGAGAGAGAGAGAGAGAGAGAGAGAAAAGAGAGGAGAGAGAGAGAGAGAGAGAGAGAGAGTGTGTACTCAATTATTTGTGGTTGCAGGGGTCGATTCACAGCTCCTGGCCTCGCCTCTTCACTGGTCGCTACTAAGTCACCGGA
>NC_069401.1:11997185-12014685 GCF_026875155.1 Cherax quadricarinatus
ACTGTTTAAAACTACTACTAAATCATGTTTCAAAAAAAAGCTTTTTTGAATACAAAAATAATCCTTTGGATGTATAAGTTAGTTTTCACTTTTTATTAAAAAATTTACGTACACATGATAATTTCTTAGTGAAAATATTAGTAAACATTAAATTAAGGGCATCCAAAATCCAAAGGCATAATGGGGCCTTTGTACGCAACCCATCATGTAAAAAGTAATTCAATGTACTACTTCGAAGAAATAAATGAATTTAAATTTTAAATTTGGAGCCGGGCTGCGGAACCCTCGTCCCGACACCTACTGACTCACCATGTTCACCTCTATGGTGAAAATAAAAAAAATTTCTTCACGATGAAAAAAGAAACTAACAACTCTTCCCCCGAGGGACATGTCCACCTGCACAGACATGTGGCTCCGCGATCCCTGGAGTTGGCCCCTCGGGGGCGGGGGACACCTGGAGCCGACAAGATACACTAAGTGGGGGAACAGGGCTTAAAAAAAACGCCGAGGGGTGTACAGAAAATCGGGCCAGTCTGTTTCTCCTGTAAAAGTTTGAAAATACACTACTCCGTAAGAGTTAATAATGCAAGGCAAGATACCGGGGGCCCTGGGAGTTGAACACCCTGAAACACTGTGTTGTACACACATGACGGCAAAGTGACATCTCATTTTGCACAAAAAGGGAAAACGAACATTCACATTTTTTACCAAAGGGGTTCACGTTGTTCCCGTCAGGGGGATTAAGGATTAACCGAGGGAAAAATAAACACAAATACAGTAGATTGTAGCAAAATTCCCAAAATTTGATCAAAATGCGGGTTGTGTCTCAGCAGTGATGCTCCGTAAGGGTTTTGATCTTGTGAAATGGTTGATGTCTGCTGGAAATTGATTGTTCTGTTGGTAACTGGTTGATATCTCCGGAAATTGGTTTCGCCCTTTGCTAACGGGTTGATTCTACGGGCAATAGGTTGATGTCTGCTGGTAAAAAGAATTTTTGTGGAAAAGGGTTGAGTCGTTAGGTAAACAACATATGAAACAGTTGGGTACTTTTTTAAAAACGTTTCCACACATGGTTCTTCATCGAGACAGAAAATTGATAGAACAGAAGTACTTGAAACATTATCAGTCCATCACCCTTTAAAGTTTTTAGGTGGTCAGTCCCTCAGTTGGGAAAAGCATTGTTCCAAGTAAAACAATATGGAGATAATGACAGATGAGCCTTATATGCGCCAAAGGTGAGACGAGGTCAACTAAAGAGGAAGAACCAGATGTTGAGAGGTCAGGGCCCCTCAAATCCGCCGCTCTCACTGTGGAGGGTTTCAATTGATTGCAGATCTGTACCAAGAACAAGGGGATCTTGGTACAGATCTGCAATCAACTTCGACAACTTCCACTAGTGAGAGCGGCTGGATTTGAGAGGGACCTGACCTCTCAACATCTGAGTTCTTACCTCTTCTAGTGACCTACGTCTTACCTCTTGGCGCTATATAAGGCTCCATCCTGTCACTTCATCTCCATATTGTTTCATACTATGGAACAATGCTCTTCTCCAGACTGAGGGACTGACCACCTCAAAACTTTAAGGGTGATGGACTGATTACATCGTCTTCAAGTATCTTCTGCTTCTATCAACTTTTCTGTACTCGACTGAAGAAGCCTACTGTGTAGGCGAAACGTTTCATAATAAAGATACCCAACTGTTGCATATGTGTCTTACCTAACAACCTGTCGGTATTTTATACCATTTTAAGGTTGATGTCTGCTGGTAACAGGATATCTGCTGGCAACAGGTTGATTCTGAGACCACGAATATTGACACAACATTCTCTAATTGTGCCCACGGTGCCCCTGCTTTTCACTGGGTTTATTCTACACGTTCTTACATATCTTTCACTCGGGAAGGGTTACGTTATGGTAGTGTGGAGACTGGGGGATCAGTCCCTCAGTTGTCCTGAATATGAATGTTATCAGGTATCCGGGATGGAGTGCGGTTGTGGTGGGTTATGATGGCTTAGTGGGTTATGATGGCTTGTGGGTTATGATGGGGTTTGTTGAGAGAGGTGGGCTGCAGTGATAGCGAACTAAGTTGATAGTGGTTGTGGTGGTAGTGATGGGGGTGGTCGTAGTGTAGTAGTAGTAGTGGGTGCGGTGGTGGTGATAGTAGTGGTGATAGTGATGAGGGGTGAAGTGATATTGATGGCAGCGGTGGCAGTAATGGTGGTGGTAGTGGTGTTGTGGTGGTGTGTGTTGTGGTGGTGGTGTTTGGTGGTGGTATGTGTGGTGGAGGGAGCAACATGCAGCCACACATGCCAAGACCCGGTTAAAATCCTCACCAAATATGGTGTCTTGATGGTACCTACCTGAGGCTGCCCGGGTACTGGGGCTGCCTGGGTACTGATTCTGCCTCGGGTACTGAGGCTCCTGGGTACTGGGTCTGCCCCGGATACTGAGGCTGCTGGGTACTGAGTCTGCTGGGTACTGAGGCTGCTGGGTCCTGAGGCTGCCCGGGTACTGATGCTGCTGGGTACTGAGGTTTCCCGGGTACTGAGGCTGCCCGGGTACTGAGGCTGCTGGGTACTGAGGCTGCTGGGTACTGAGGTTGCTGGGTACTGAGGCTTCTGGGAACTGAGGCTGCTGGGTACTGAGGCTATTGGGTAATGAGGCTGCTGGGTACTGAGGCTGCTGGGTACTGAGGCTGCTGGGTACTGAGGCTGCTGGGTACTGAGGCTGCTGGGTACTGAGGCTAATTGGGTAAAAGAGGGTGCTGGGTACTGAGGTTGCTGGGGACTGAGGCTGCTGGAACGGGTGGAGATGGGAACCTCGGTTATATAGTTTATACAATTTCTTTTTAAGTCTGTGAGAAAGATATAGAAAATGACCACCCACACACTTGGACGTTTTTCGGGGGATCGCGATCTATACAGAAGTGTAAAGACCACTTGAATCAACACTTGGTTGTCTTCAGAAAGAGCTGAATTAAAAAAAATTTAAGATCCTTAAAGAGCGAGACGAGGTCCCTTTATATAGGGAAGTAACACTAAAAAAAAACATTTAACCATAGCATAACATCACACATCACGAAGTCTTCGAAAGGGATGAGAAACCGGGAATAATTTTTAAAGGAACAAATCAATCTGGATTTAGAGCTTGGGGGAAAAGCTTGCACAAATGAAACCAGTATACGGAATTACGGGGGGCTTGCATAAAAACCATAACGCAGATTAGTAAACAGGTATTTTTCAAAAAAAAATGACAATATTATCATGTTTGATTCACAAATATGGGGTGATAGGTATAAAGGGAACTAAAGGAAAACCCTTTTCAAATTTCTTGGATAGAACACAGAGAGGATAGTAACAGAGTAAAATCCAGCATTATAAAGTAAAAACTGACCCCTAAGGCCTGTCCTTGTGCCTCTTTTTTTCTTGTCCCGTTGCGACATGATAAAACATCACCCAATTTTTGTATCGTTTTTTGGGGACACCAAATAAGCTGAAAATCGCCTAGAAAAGAACGGAAAATTTTAAAGATAAACATAAGAAAAATAGGAAACTGCAAAGGCCTACTGGCCTGTACAAGACTCCTTTTCAAAAACCCCCCCCTACTCAAAGCTACCCAAGAATTTTCTCAGGTATGTAAAGTAAAAGGACACAAGGCAACTAATGTACTTTATTGGGCAACGTTTCGCTCTCCAGGGGCTTTAACAACCCTTACAAAAAAAACAGGGCACAGAGGGAATAAGCTTGAGTGAGTCAATACTATGAGGGAAAAATTTCGAGTTACATATGAACAGAGCCGTCAACGCCGGGAAAAAATTCAGAATCTTTTAGGGCCCCCGTTTAAAAACAATAAAGCTTTTTAAATTATGTTTATTAAATATGTCTATGGACACTGCCATAACAACATACTGGAAGAGAGATATGGAAAATTGTAGAACAGACCCATTTTAAGAGCGGGGGTCCGTGGGACAATAAAGAACATTGTTCACCATCCATGGCACATTTTTTTAACATTTTGTCAGAATTTTTCAGAAACACCGGGGAACAAGAGAGAAGCCAAAAGTCCCGGGTCAACCGGGCTGGATGGATATGTGGCCAAAAACCGCCGCGGGAACAGCCGGGTGGCCCAGGAAGCACCAGAAAACCCGGGCCCGGGGTGGGCTGGACAGTAAAAAAAATCTAAAAATCTCACGGTATATCAAAAGGAAATTTTTCCCCTTTTGCTCTTTATCGTGTATTCACCAAGTACGTATTATTAACTGTTCCGAGCACACGCGGCAGCAGTATTTCTGTTAGCAGCGAGAAGGGAAGAACCTAAAGGAATAGTGGGGAGAGCCCTTCTGCTTCACTATACCGACATTCCCTTTCCCGGGACAATGAATTAGCTAACACACACACCACAACACACACACACACACACACACCACCAACACACACACACACACACACAACCACATACACACATACACCAAACAAACACACATGTAACACATGACAGAAGGATCTCCGAAGTTCCCTGTTTCCAGGAGGAAGTGATGAAAAAATTCAATCGGCGAGGACCAGGCAGAACTAAAAAGGGGATCTGGACAGCTGCGGGCCTTTCCCGGCAAGGGCCCCCTGGAGTTCACCACACCCAAATGCAAAATCATGAAGATTTGGGGGAAAGGGGAAAGAGACCGCAGGCGGAGTACAGTCTAGGGGGGCCCAAAAACTACAAACCTCACTCAAGGAAAAAGACTTGGGGGGATAAAACACCGGGGACATTTCCTGAGCAAAATAAACCCAAAAACTGTGCAGATAGGGCCTAGCAAAACCCGTGAACAGCATTTCCCACACTTAATAAAGGAATCGTTCAGGGGCCTGTACCTTTAGTCGGGGCCCCTATTTTAAAATGCGGGACCAGTTTGGAACCCACACCCAGCCAAGCACGCACGGAAATTAGAGAAAGTTTGCAACAAACTAGGGCCCGGAGGTAAGGACATGTCCTACAAGGAGGTTAAGGAAATCGCTTGGCGCACGGAGGACAGGACGAAGGGGGGGTGTATAACACATATAAAAAACTGAGAGGAAATTTAAAGGAGGGCAGAGACAGGATGTTTCCAAATGGAAAACCAACAACAAGGGGGGCACAATTGGGAAATAGAAAACTCAAAAACCAGGGATGTTGGAAGTATTTCTTCAGTCCAGAGTTTCAGGAAGCGGGAAAAGTCTGGGAAGGGACCCCTCAAAAACAAACATTGGGCCTTCCTTTCCCCTCTGATCCCCCCCCCCTTTCTTTTCCCCCCCCTCTTTTTCCCCTTCTCCCCTCCCCCCCCGTCTTTTTTCCCTCTTCCTAGCCCCCTCCCCCTTCGTTCCCTCCTTTTCCCTCTTCTTTACCCTTCTTTCCTTACCTTTTTCTCCTTTTTTTCCCCCCGTTTTTCCCCCCCCCCCCTGCCCTTTATTTTTTCCCCTTTCCCCTTTCCCCCCCTTTTTCCCCCCTTTTTTCCCCCTTTTTCCCCCCTTTTTTTTCCCCCTTTTCCTTTTTTCCCCCCCTTTTTTTCCTTTTCCCCGCCCCTTTTTTTCTTTTTTTTTTATTTTCTTTCCCCCCTTTTTCCTTTTCCCCCGTTTTTTTTCTTTTTTCTCTTTTTTTTTTTTTCCCCCCCCCTTTTTCCCCCAGCCCCCTTTTTCCCCTTTCCCCTTTCCCTTTTTCCCTCTTTCCCTTTCTCCTTTTTTCTCTCTTCTCCCTCTTTTCCCCTCTTCCTTTTTTCCCTCTCTCTTTTTCTCTCTTTTTCTCCTCTCCTCCTCTCCCCTCCCTTTCTAAACCTTTTGCCCCCTTTCCCTAGAAGTAGGGGGCTCCGTATTTTTTTAATCCCGAAAGGGGGCCAGGGGGACACCTTGTGCCTCCCTTCCCCCCCCCCCCTTTTCCCCCCTCCTTTCCTAATACCCACCCCCACACTGGCCCCCCCATTTTTATCCTCTTCCCCTCCTCCCCACACGCCCTGGCCTCCTCCCATCCCCCGCCTTCTTCCTTCCAAAACAATCCTTTCCACCCCAACTCTGCCTCGCACACGCATGTGCTACCATCCCCGGAAGTAGTGGTAAATCGGGATCGTTAAGAGAAAACGAAAGATTTTTCTCAGTTCCTTGTTAAGTTATTGCTTTAGTTAACTCTAGTGTCTGTAGTTTGCTAATGAGTTGGGGTTGTTGTTTTGGGTGTGTACTCACCTAATTGTGGTTGCGGGGTCGAGACTCAGCTCCTGGCCCCGCCTCTTCACCGACCGCTATTTAGGTCTCTCACCCCCTGCTCCATGAGCTTTATCATACCTCGTCTTAAAACTATGTATAGTTCCGGGCCTCCACTACATCCCCTTGCTAGACTAATCCACTTCCTAACTACTCTATGACTGTGTGTGTGTGTGTGTGTGTGTTGTGTGTGTGTTGTGTGTGTGTGTGTATGTGTGTACTCACCTATTTGTGGTTGCAGGGGTTAAGTCATAGCTCCTGCCCCGCTTCTTCGCTGTTTGCTGCTGGGGCCCCTCTCTCTCCCTGCTCCATGAGTTTTAAATCATACCTCGCCTTAAAACTATGTATGGTACCCGCCTCCACTACGTCACTTTCTAGGCTATTCCAGGGTCTGACTACTCTATGATTGAAGAAAAAATTTCCTAACATCCCTTTGATTCATCTGAGTCTTCAACTTCCAATTGTGACCTCTTGTGTGTGTGTGTGTGTGTGGGCTACCAACCTCTAGCTGTCAGCTACAACGCAGCTCGTCCTCATTACCACGGAAAATCATGACAATCTTGTAAAAACAGTGAGATACATGACTTTTAAGGGAACCCTTGAACAGTCGAAATATGAGCCTTGCGCAGTGCTCCCGGGTTTCTCTTCACGCGGGAGACTGTTTTATCGTATTTTTATCTTATAGGTACAGTCCAGTTTTTCCGTTGTGACCTAATTTAACCCAGCGTAACCCAACGTAACCTAACATAATCTAACCCAACCCAGACCAGCCTAACCTAACCTAACTCAACCAAAACCAACCAAACCTAACCTGACCTAACCCAACCTAATTTAACTTAGAAATGGGCTGCATACCCTATGTGAAAGTGTGACAGTTATCAGGAGGGCACTGACAGACACGGTTCACCAGGCGTCCGTCTTGGTGAAGCACCTGCAACAGCACCTGCAACAGCACCTGCAGCAGCAGTTGCTGCTGCAGTTGCTGCTGCAGGTGCTGCTCAGCGTGCAAATTATCGAGAGCTTTAATTCACATGTTTTAGTTGGATCAAGCGTCGTGTATGTTTTGTACTGTTAACATCAAGTGTTGAATCTGTGTGACCATTATACGTCGGTATGAAGAGTCCGGGAGATTATACGTCGGTATGAAGAGTCCGGGAGAATTAACGTCGGTATGAAGATTCCGGGGATTATACGTCGGTATGAAGAGTCCGGGAGATTATACGTCGGTATGAAGAGTCCGGGAGATTATACGTCGGTATGAAGAGTCCGGGAGATTATACGTCGGTATGAAGAGTCCGGGAGATTATACGTCGGTATGAAGAGTCCGGGAGATTATACGTCGGTATGAAAGTCCGGGAGATTATACGTGGGTTATGAAGAGTCCGGGAGTTTATACTTTCGGTATGAAGAGTCCGGGAGATTATACGTCGGTACGAAGATCCGGGAGATTATACGTCGGTATAAGATCCGGGAGATTATACGTGGGTACGAAGGTCCGGGAGTTTAAATACGTCGGAATGAAGAGTCCGGAGATTAAAACGTCGGTATGAAGAGTCCGGGAGATTATACGTCGGTATGAAGAGTCCGGGAGATTATACTCGGAATGAAAGTCCGGGAGATTATACGTCGGTATGAAGAGTCCGGGAGATTATACGTCGGGAATGAAGAGTCCGGGAGATTATCGTCGGTATGAAGAGTCCGGGACATTTACGTCGGAATGAAGAGTCCGGGACATTATACGTCGGTATGAAGAGTCCGGGACATTATACGTCGGTATGAAGATCTCGGAGATTATACGTCGGAATGAAGAGTCCCGGGATTATAGGGTCGGAATGAAAAATCCGGGAGAATTATACGTCGGAATGAAGAGTCCGGGACATTATACGTCGGTATGAAGAGTCGGGAGATTATACGTCGGATGAAGGTCCGGGAGATTATACGTCGGAATGAAGAGTCCGGGACATTATACGCGGTATGAAGGCCCGGGAGATTAAAACGTCGGTATGAAGAGTCCGGGAGATTATACGTCGGTATGAAGAGTCCGGGAGATTATACGTCGGTAGGGAACAGCCCGGGGAGATTATACGTGGGTTTATGAAAAAGTCGGAGATTAACGTCGGTATAAGAGTCCGGGAGATTATACGTCGGAATGAAGAGTCCGGGAGATTATACGTCGGTATGAAGAGTCCGGGAGATTATACGTCGGAATGAAGAGTCCGGGAGATTATACGTCGGTATGAAGAGTCCGGGACATTATACGTCGGAATGAAGAGTCCGGGACATTATACGTCGGTATGAAGAGTCCGGGACATTATACGTCGGTATGAAGAGTCTCGGAGATTATACGTCGGAATAAAAGTCCCGGAGATTTATCGTCGGAATGAAGAGTCCGGGAGATTATACGTCGGAATGAAGAGTCCGGGACATTATACGTCGGTATGAAGAGTCCGGGAGATTATACGTCGGTATGAAGAGTCCGGGAGATTATACGTCGGAATGAAGAGTCCGGGACATTATACGTCGGTATGAAGAGTCCGGGAGATTAAAACGTGGGTATGAAAGTCCGGGAGATTATACGTCGGTATGAAGAGTCCGGGAGATTATACGTCGGTATGAAGAGTCCGGGAGATTATACGTCGGTATGAAGAGTCCGGGACATTTACGTCGGTATGAAGATTTCCGGGAGATTAACGTCGGTATGAAGAGTCCGGGAGATTATACGCGGAATGAAGAGTCCGGGAGATTATAGTCGGAATGAAGAGTCCGGAGATTATACGTCGGAATGAAGAGTCCGGGAGATTATACGTCGGTATGAAGAGTCTGGGAGAGTCACAAGCAGCTAAAAGAATTTGACGAAATTCCTGGTCTGCTTCGTTTAAAACGGAAATGTAACGTATGATAATGAAAACCCAAAGGGAATGATTTGAAAATGCTGAAGTGTTGAGCGAGTCATTTTCTCGGACAAAAGCTGACAACCCTGAGAGTTTTTCATGATAAAAACTCAAAATTCTGCCGAAAATCTTCAAAATTTCTGACGGGACTCTGACTCCACTTGACGTCAGAGAAATTATTCATATTATGTCCAGGCTCTCTGTCCTTAAATGGTTATAACTCTGATCATAATTTTTAAATGGTGGATCGGTAAGCCAGCTGAAGGCCTCGGTCAGATGATCAAAAGCTCCATTGGCGGGTCATCATCTAAGACCAGCGTCAGGAAACACTTGTCCTGTTTCCTGGCAAACCTTACCTAACCTCTCTATCCTTGGCCCAGGTGTTTCAAACTCTATATTCATCAAAATTTAAAAAAAAAAATAATAATCACGTGAGCTAAATATCCTTCGGAGAGAGTTTAGACACAAGATTCTTCGCACAGTCATTAAAAAACCACTGATATAGCCCCACTTCACGAAGGTGGTTGTGAAGAACTGGATAGAAAAATTTTCTGTAGCCTGATAGCACTGCCCTCCCACATTATCAAACTCTTTGAAAGAGGATTAAGAAGCAAGATTGTTAAACACATGAATTTTTCAACTTTGCGCAACCCAGTGTGAGGAAGGTTTTTAAACTGGTCGCTGTTGCTGCTGCTGCTGGTGCTACTGCTGGTGCTGCTGTGGTGCTGCTGCTGGTGCTTTGGGGCTGGTGCGCTGCTGGTGCTGGTGCTGCTGGTTTCTGCTGCTGGTGCTGGTGCTGGGGGTGGTGGGGGTGGTGGTGGTGGTGGTGGTGGTGGTGGTGGTGCTGGGTGCTGCTGGTGCTGTGCTGGTGCTGGTTGCTTTCTGCGGTGCTGTGGTGCTGTACTGGTGCTGCTGCTGGTGCTGCTAACTGGTGCTGCTGCTGGTGCTGCTGCTGGTGCTGGTGCTGGTGCTGGTGCTGGTGCTGCTGCTGGTGCTGCTACTGGTGCTGCTGCTGGTGCTGCTGCTGGTGCTGATGCTGGTGCTGGTGCTGCTGGTGCTGCTGCTGGTGCTATGCTGGTGCTGCTGCTGGTGCTGCTGCTGGTGCTGGGCTGGGCTGTGCTGTGCTGGTGCTGCTGCTGGTGTGCTTACTGGTGCTGCTGCTTGGGCTGCTGCTGGGGGCTGCTGCTGGCTGGTGCTTCTGGTCTGTGTGGTGACTGCTGGTGCTGCTGCTGTGCTGGTGCTGGTGCTGGTGGGTGCTGGTTTCTGCTGCCCGGTGTACTGCTGGTGCTGGTGCTGGTGCTGGTGCTGCTGGTGCTGCTGCTGGTGCTGCTGCTGGTGCTGCTGCTGGTGCTGCTGCTGGTGCTGGTGCTACTGCTGGTGCTGGTGCTGGTGCTGCTGCTGGTGCTGCTGCTGGTGTGGTGGTGGTGGTGGTGCTGGTGCTGCTGCTGGTGCTGCTGCTGGTGCTGGGTGCTGGGGCTGCTGCTGGTGCTGCTGCTGGTGCTACTGCTGGTGCGCTGCTGGTGCTGCTGCTGGTGCTGCTGTGGTGCTGGTGGTTTGGGGGTGTAGGTGGTGGTTGCTGGTGCTGCTGCTGGTGCTGCTGCTGCTGGTGCTGCTGCTGGTGCTGGTGGTGGTGGTGGGTGGTGGTGGTGGTGGTGCTGGTGCTGCTGCTGCTGCTGCTTGACCATTGTAACCTGGTCTTTGATGCACTGTAGACAAGCAAAACGCGGATGTAGTAAACACAGACTTTTCAAAAGCCTTGGACAAGTGTGATCATGGTGTAATAGTGCACAAAATAAGTTCAGTGTAGTTGTCTGTAAATGTCACAACTATTCATACCACTGTTAAGTCACAACTATCACTACCACTGTTAATGTCAACTACCCCCTACCACTGTAAATGTCAATACTACTATTATCTACTACTACTAACTACTACTAAAACTACATACTACTTTCTACTACTACTACTACTACTACTGCTATTACTACTACTGCTATTTCTTCTGCTACTACTACTACTATTGCTACTACTACTACTACTACTACTTTCTACAAAATGGTTTGAAAGGCAGATTAATGATTAACTTCTCACAAACAGAAGCCTGAATGTGACAGTGAGGTCAGTAACATCAGAAAGTGCCACAGTGGAAAGCTCTCTTCATAAGGACACAAGACTCAACCCCCTGTTCTCCTCATTCTCATGGCCAGTACAGAGACGACTCAAGAGAGTGGCATTCACTTGAGGACACACTAATCTCTGTGCTGAGATATGTCACAGAAACTATTGATAATCAATGAAGACAAAAATTTTTTTCTCCATTATGGAAATATTGAGGAAATAAAACTGGATCAAGTGTAAAACAGAGTGGATAAAAAGTGGACAAAAGAGTGGATAAGTAATGAGAGGTACTTTTGAGTGATAATGCAGATTTTATGTTCAAGGATCACTGCAGTGTCATTATCACGACCAAATTAAAATATTAAGGTGGATTTAAATTAGAACTTGAAAACAAGAGATGCCAGACCAGTTAATGATACCTTTTACGTCACTTGTTATCTCTAGACTGGAATATTGTTGTATTTTAACGAACCTTCACTGCTCACACCCCTCAGGGAAGGTTCCCTTTATGTTCCTGAGGGACTCTTGATTTAGGGAATTGGATCTGTGCTCCAGTTCCCCGAATGAAGCCTGAATGGCCTTTTCCCCATCCCCCCAGGCGTTGTATAATCCTACGGATTTAGCGCTTCCCCTTGATATAATAATAATAATTCACCCGCTCAACACACGTTAAATTTATTGGGAACACTTGAAGTCCCTCGAATTTTACATCCTGGAAGTAAGTGACAGAAGATACATTATAATTTTTCACCTCAAAAATTCTGAAGGGATTGGGACCAAATTTCCACATGAAATCACTCCTTACGAATAGCAAGAAGCTCGATAGAGTATGAAAAATGCCTTCCTGGAGAGAAAACATAGTAAAATGACCACAATTTACACACCTGCATCCTTCAATTTCATAAGGGGAGTTACCAAAAAGACCAGACTCTCTTAAGAGGAAACCTGTTAAAAAAACTTGAACTAGCTAGGCTGTGATGCCTACGCAGGACTGCTTGCAAGTAACACCAACCAGCCTAGTTGTTGTACCGTCAATCGGGAGGTCTGGTCTGGACCGAGCCTCTGGAGAAAGGGGGGTGACCCCCTGATTCTGTTTCGGTAACCTTCAGGGAACTACTGCAGGACCTGTAACAGTAGCAGAGCACCTGAAGATATGGAAGGTTGCTGAAGGTGATAGCTGAGAACAGCTGTCATCTTCCACTGGCAACTACTTGTCAGTGCTATCATAAACAATGATTGCCATTTTGTGTGGAGGGCGTCGCTCAGGTAGCAACCCCCACGCTGACAACGGCCCGCTGTGGGTACATTCTTGAGGTAATGGGACAGGACCACGTCACCTCCCCACACACCCTCGAATTACTCCTGCCACTCATAAAAATTCATACTTGTGAGAGCATTTTTTTTTTTTGAGCATTCCACTTCATTTCTAGACTCGGGAATTCCATATTTCATATATAGTAAGAAACCATTTTCTTCTACACTTTAGTATTTGATGGAGAAACATTAGACAGGTTTTTACTCCCGTAACTGAAAACTACTGATATTGTCCTACTTCACATAGGAGGGAAGTACAGTTATAGATCAATAAAGCCTAGCTTCACACAAACCAAAATCTATGAACGAGTCCTGAGATGAAAAGGATTTCCAGTCACAAGAAATCACAGCAACTGCCTGTCGAAGACACGGTGAATTTGCACGCAGATATACATCAAGTCTTCCATGGACCTCAGACAACAATATAATGTTTAAAGAATAAGTTATGGAAAATGTGAGAAATAAAGACTGTAATGGAATATAGAACAAACTTATATTATTCGGTAGAGTAATGATGTCGGAAGATCTCACATTCAAAGATCACAACACTGTTTCCATTGTTACTGCAAGGAAAAAGATAGGGTTGATAACTAAAAAATTTTAGACTGAACTACTGGAGTACTTGAAGTTTGGAACGTAGGCGAGAAAAGTACACAATCGCACCTGGAAAATCCTGAAGGGAAAATGGTCCCAAACCTGAACACTGAAATTATTCAGTATGACAAAAGACTTGGCCCGACGGTACAAGGCACGACGATATTTCTATGGGACAAATTAATAGTGTCATAGGTCCCCCCACTCTTCAATGCCCTCCCTCCGTGCATACGGGGAGGTACCAACAAACCTCTGGCTGTCTTTAAGGGGAGAACTGGAAAAGTTCCTCAAATCATGCCTGACCAGTCGGACTGTGGTTCATACGTTAAATTGCGTGCGACCAGTAGTAACAGCCTAGTTGGTTAAGCCTTGATCCTCCAGGAGGTCTAGTTTGGGACAAGGGCCGAGGGGCGTTGACCCCTAGAAGCTTTCCCTTTCCCGTATCTCATCTGATGTTAACGTCAGGGTAAATTTGTCTGGATAATATCTGGTGATAACATGGTAGGGAACGAGAGTCAAGATAAAGCTCTACACAGAAGAATGTTGTTCCAGTGAAAGATTGGAACCTTTGTGTCCTACTGTCAACACGTCTTCTTGTGCGCTACTGTCAACAGCTCTCCTTATGGAATACTGTCAACAGTTCTGAATGATAGTACTACAAGCAGAGTGATAGTACTAACGTAGTGATAGTACTGCAGTGTTATCGATAGTGCTACAAGTAAAGGAGTGTATGAATGAAACAGAGGGTGTATGAATGAAACAGAGGGTGTATGAATGAAACAGAGGGTGTATGAATGAAACAGAGGGTGTATGAATGAAACAGAGGGTGTATGAATGAAACAGAGGGTGTATGAATGAAACAGAGGGTGTATGAATGAAACAGAGGGTGTATGAATGAAACAGAGGGTGTATGAATGAAACAGAGGGTGTATGAATGAAACAGAGGGTGTATGAGTGAAACAGAGGGTGTATGAATGAAACAGAGGGTGTATGAATGAAACAGAGGGTGTATGAATGAAACAGAGGGTGTATGAATGAAACAGAGGGTGTATGAGTGAAACAGAGGGTGTATGAATGAAACAGAGGGTGTATGAATGAAACAGAGGGTGTATGAGTGAAACAGAAGGTGTATGAATGAAACAGAGGGTGTATGAATGAAACAGAGGGTGTATGAATGAAACAGAGTTTATGAGTGAAACCTTTAATATACCTTTACTTTTGTTGTATTTTGAGAGTTTCCTTACTCCCGCAGCCTAGCAATAGGCCAGGCTTCTGTGGTGCCTGTCTGGTCAACCAGGCTATTGTTGCTAGCCGCTCCCTGACCTACATATCCACCACAGCATGGTTGATCTGGCACTTCGCGGAGTTATTTGTCTAGTTGTTCCTCTCGAAGACTAATACATCTGTTCCAGCAGAGTTTCCGATATCTACTGGGAAGATTTTGAATAGTCTTGACCTATGGTTGTTGAAACATTAGGAATCTGTCACCGGTGAACGTGATGTTGTCCTCCACTACCCACGAGATGATTTGCATTATATCTTCCTGCAGTTTTCCTTGTCTAATAACTAGGCGATTTCCGTTCTCAGTTTGGTATCACCTGTAAATGATGATAGGTAACCTGTAGCGAGTGTTTTTATGTAAGTCTTTTATGAGGGTAAGAAACAACAGAGGCACCAGGACAGTGCCTTGGGGTACCGAGCATTTTTACTTTACCAATTCTGGATTTTTCTCTGTTTACTACTACTCCTCTTTGCGTTCTGTCTGCGAGAAAGCTGAAAATTCATTTTCTTGTTTTCCCCTTTATACCTATCACTGTCGTATTATGTGTAAGACATGATCACAACTGTCAGAAACCTTAGTGAAATCCGCTTTGACCACATCATCACTGACCTTGCACGAGACACACACGAGACTACGGAAAAACATATTCTCACAAACAACTTGCCCAGGTCGATTGTATACCCGGGTGCTTCTAGGAAGCTGCAGGTACAAGAGGACTTCCCCGGCAGGAAATATCGGCGTGGAGCCACACCAGACGTCTGCCGCCAGCCTTCACTCCTGACGTAACTCAAATTCCACTTTCACAATACCTCTTCCCTGACGTGAAATTGCTTTCACCTTTTAAAAATAATAATAATAATAATTATAATAATAAAAATAATAATAATAATAATAATAATAATAATATTATTATTATTATTATTATTATTATTATTATTATTGTTATACAGAAGCCTACAGTTCATAGTGCTTTGGAATTTAATGTATATTTTGTTATGCCTGGTGCCACGTCTGGTGCCACGGAGGAGCCAACCTGGCAATGAGTGACCCACATGGGTTTACGTTCCGTGTAATACATTCTAAAATAATCAGTGCAGAGACTAGACATTCCAAGTACAACACACTGTGTAGATCACCCATTCATGTACTGATAACCTAGCTCACACCTCACCTGGCTCACACCTCACCTGGCTCACACCTCAACTGGCTCACGCCTCACCTGGCTCACACTTCTTCTGGCTCACGCCTCACCTGGCTCACACCTCACCTGGCTCACACCTCAACTGGCTCACACCTCACCTAGCTCACACCTCACCTGGCTCACACCTCACCTGGCTCACACCTCACCTGGCTCACGCCTCACCTGGCTCACACCTCAACTGGCTCACGCCTCACCTGGCTCACACCTCACCTGGCTCACGCCTCACCTGGCTCACACCTCAACTGGCTCACGCCTCACCTGGCTCACACCTCACCTGGCTCACACCTCACCTGGCTCACACCTCACCTGGCTCACACCTCACCTGGCTCACACCTCAACTGGCTCACACCTCAACTGGCTCACGCCTCACCTGGCTCACACCTCGCCTGGCTCACACCTCACCTGGCTCACACCTCACCTGGCTCATACCTCACCTGGCTCACACCTCGCCTGGCTCACGCCTCACCTGGCTCACGCCTCACCTGGCTACCACCTTACCTGGCTCAAGCCTTACCTGGCTCACACCTCACCTGGCTCACACCTCACCTGACTCACACCTCACTTGGCTAACGCCTCACCTGGCTCATACTTCACCTGGCTCACGCCTCACCTGGCTAACACCTCACCTGGCTAACGCCTCACCTGGCTCACACTTCTTCTGGCTCACGCCTCACCTGGCTCACACCTCACCTGGCTCACACCTCACCTGGCTCACACCTCACCTGGCTCATACTTCACCTGGCTCACGCCTCACCTGGCTAACACCTCACCTGCTAACGCCTCACCTGGCTCACACTTCATCTGGCTCACGCCTCACCTGGCTCACACCTCACTTGGCTAACGCCTCACCTGGCTCACACCTCACCTGGCTCACATCTCACCTGACTCACACCTCAGCTGGCTCACGCCTCACCTAGCTCACACCTCACCTGACTCACATCTCATCTGGCTCACATCTCAGCTGGCTCACACCTCACCTTGCTCACGCCTCACCTGCCTCACATCTCACCTGGCTCACACCTTACCTGGCTCACACCTCACCTGGCTCACCGCTCACCAGGGTCACACCTCACCTGGCTCACCCCTCACCAGGCTCACGCCTCACCTGGCTCACGCCTCACCTGGTTCACACCTCACCTGGCTCACCCCTCACCAGGCTCACACCTCACCTGGCTCACACCTCACCTGGCTCACGCCTCACCTGGCTCACGCCTCACCTGGCTCACACCGCACCTGGCTCACACCTCACCTGGCTCACCCCTCACCTGGCTCACAACTCACCTGGCTCACACCTCACCTTGCTCACACCTCACCTGGCTCACATCTCACCTGGCTCACACCTCAGCTGCCTCACGCCTCACCTGGCTCACACCTGGCCTTGCTGATGCCTCACCTGCCTCACATCTCACCTGCCTCACATCTCACCTGGCTTACACCTCACCTGGCCAGAGTTATGCTTGCTTACCACCAGAGGTGTAGTCAAAACCACACCACTTAAGGTGTGTCCATCGCCACACCACCAGTGGCGTGGTTACTGCCACACCACCAGAGGTGTAGTCAGCGCCACACCATCAGAAGTGTGGTTAGCGCCACACCACTAGAGGTGTGCTTAGCGCCACACCACAAGAGGTCAGTGTCAAAACACCAGAGAAGGTGTGGCCAGGGCCACACCACCAAAGGTGCGGTCATTGCCACATCCCTAGAGGTGTGGTCAGTGCCACACCACTAGAGGTGTGGTCAGTGCCACATAACTAGAGGTGTGGTCAGTGCCACATAACTAGAGGTGTGGTCAGTGCCACACCACTAGAGGTGTGGTCAGTGCCACACCACTAGAGGTGTGGTCAGTGCTACACAACTAGAGGTGTGATCAGTGCCACAT
>NC_069401.1:12017185-12022185 GCF_026875155.1 Cherax quadricarinatus
GTGTACAGTGTTATGTAGTACAGTGTTTTGTAGTACACTGTGTACAGTGTTATGTGGTACAGTGTTATGTAGTACAGTGTTATGTAGTACACTGTGTACAGTGTTATGTGGTACAGTGTTATGTAGTACAGTGTTATGTAGTACAGTGTTATGTAGTACAGTGTTATGTAGTACAGTGTTATGTAGTACAGTGTTATGTAGTACAGTGTTATGTAGTACAGTGTTATGTGGTACAGTGTTATGTAGTACAGTGTTATGTAGTACAGTGTTATGTAGTACAGTGTTATGTAGTACACTGTGTACAGTGTTATGTAGGACAGTGTTATGTAGTACAGTGTTATGTAGTACACTGTGTACAGTGTTATGTAGGACAGTGTTATGTAGTACAGTGTTATGTAGTACAGTGTTATGTAGTACACTGTGTACAGTGTTATGTAGGACAGTGTTATGTAGTACAGTGTTATGTAGTACAATGTGTACAGTGTTATGTAGTACAGTGTTATGTAGTACAGTGTTATGTAGGACAGTGTTATGTACTACAGTGTTATGTAGTACAGTGTTATGTAGTACACTGTGTACAGTGTTATGTAGGACAGTGTTATGTAGTACAATGTGTACAGTGTTATGTAGGACAGTGTTATGTAGTACAGTGTTATGTAGGACAGTGTTATGTAGTACAGTGTTATGTAGTACAGTGTTATGTAGTACACTGTGTACAGTGTTATGTAGTACAGTGTTATGTAGTACAATGTGTACAGTGTTATGTAGTACACTGTGTACAGTGTTTTTGTACTACAGTGTTATGTAGTACAGTGTTATGTAGTACACTGTGTACAGTGTTATGTAGGACAGTGTTATGTAGTACAGTGTTATGTAGTACAGTGTTATGTAGTACAATGTGTACAGTGTTATGTAGTACAGTGTTATGTAGTACAGTGTTATGTAGTTACAGTGTTATGTAGTACAAATGTGTACAGTGTTATGTAGTACAGTGTTATGTAGTACAGTGTTATGTAGTACACTGTGTACAGTGTTATGTAGTACAGTGTTATGTAGTACATTGTTATGTAGTACAGTGTTATGTAGTACACTGTGTACAGTGTTATGTAGTACAGTGTTATGTAGTACAGTGTTATGTAGTACACTGTGTACAGTGTTATGTAGGACAGTGTTATGTAGTACACTGTGTACAGTGTTATGTAGTACAGTGTTATGTAGTACAGTGTTATGTAGGACAGTGTTATGTAGTACACTGTGTACAGTGTTATGTAGTACAGTGTTATGTAGTACAGTGTTATGTAGTACAGTGTTATGTAGTACACTGTGTACAGTGTTATGTAGTACAGTGTTATGTAGTACAGTGTTATGTAGTACAGTGTTATGTAGTACAGCGTTATGTAGTACAGTGTTATGTAGTACACTGTGTACAGTGTTATGTAGTACAGTGTTTTGTAGTACACTGTGTACAGTGTTATGTGGTACAGTGTTATGTAGTACAGTGTTATGTTAGTACACTGTGTACAGTGTTATGTGGTACAGTGTTATGTAGTACAGTGTTATGTAGTACAGTGTTATGTAGTACAGTGTTATGTAGTACACTGTGTACAGTGTTATGTAGTACAGCGTTATGTAGTACAGTGTTATGTAGTACACTGTGTACAGTGTTATGTAGTACAGTGTTTTGTAGTACACTGTGTACAGTGTTATGTGGTACAGTGTTATGTAGTACAGTGTTATGTAGTACACTGTGTACAGTGTTATGTGGTACAGTGTTATGTAGTACAGTGTTATGTAGTACAGTGTTATGTAGTACAGTGTTATGTAGTACAGTGTTATGTAGTACAGTGTTATGTAGTACAGTGTTATGTAGTACAGTGTTATGTAGTACAGTGTTATGTGGTACAGTGTTATGTAGTACAGTGTTATGTAGTACAGTGTTATGTAGTACAGTGTTATGTAGTACACTGTGTACAGTGTTATGTAGTACAGTGTTATGTAGTACACTGTGTACAGTGTTATGTAGGACAGTGTTATGTAGTACAGTGTTATGTAGTACACTGTGTACAGTGTTATGTAGGACAGTGTTATGTAGTACAGTGTTATGTAGTACAGTGTTATGTAGTACACTGTACAGTGTTATGTAGGACAGTGTTATGTAGTACAGTGTTATGTAGTACAATGTGTACAGTGTTATGTAGTACAGTGTTATGTAGTACAGTGTTATGTAGGACAGTGTTATGTACTACAGTGTTATGTAGTACAGTGTTATGTAGTACACTGTGTACAGTGTTATGTAGGACAGTGTTATGTAGTACAATGTGTACAGTGTTATGTAGGACAGTGTTATGTAGTACAGTGTTATGTAGGACAGTGTTATGTACTACAGTGTTATGTAGTACAGTGTTATGTAGTACACTGTGTACAGTGTTATGTAGGACAGTGTTATGTAGTACAATGTGTACAGTGTTATGTAGTACACTGTGTACAGTGTTATGTACTACAGTGTTATGTAGTACAGTGTTATGTAGTACACTGTGTACAGTGTTATGTAGGACAGTGTTATGTAGTACAGTGTTATGTAGTACAGTGTTATGTAGTACAATGTGTACAGTGTTATGTAGTACAGTGTTATGTAGTACAGTGTTATGTAGTACAGTGTTATGTAGTACAATGTGTACAGTGTTATGTAGTACAGTGTTATGTAGGACAGTGTTATGTAGTACAGTGTTATGTAGTACAATGTGTACAGTGTTATGTAGTACAGTGTTATGTAGTACAGTGTTATGTAGTACACTGTGTACAGTGTTATGTAGTACAGTGTTATGTAGTACATTGTTATGTAGTACAGTGTTATGTAGTACACTGTGTACAGTGTTATGTAGTACAGTGTTATGTAGTACAGTGTTATGTAGTACACTGTGTACAGTGTTATGTAGGACAGTGTTATGTAGTACACTGTGTACAGTGTTATGTAGTACAGTGTTATGTAGTACAGTGTTATGTAGTACAGTGTTATGTAGTACACTGTGTACAGTGTTTTGTAGTACAGTGTTATGTAGTACAGTGTTATGTAGTACACTGTGTACAGTGTTATGTAGGACAGTGTTATGTAGTACACTGTGTACAGTGTTATGTAGTACAGTGTTATGTAGTACAGTGTTATGTAGTACACTGTGTACAGTGTTATGTAGTACAGTGTTATGTAGTACACTGTGTACAGTGTTATGTAGTACAGTGTTATGTAGTACACTGTGTACAGTGTTATGTAGTACAGTGTTATGTAGTACAGTGTTATGTAGTACAATGTGTACAGTGTTATGTAGTACACTGTGTACAGTGTTATGTAGTACACTGTGTACAGTGATTATGTAGTACACTGTGTACAGTGTTATGTAGTACACTGTGTACAGTGTTATGTAGTACACTGTGTACAGTGTTATGTAGTACACTGTGTACAGTGTTATGTAGTACACTGTGTACAGTGTTATGTAGTACAGTGTTATGTAGTACAATGTGTACAGTGTTATGTAGTACACTGTGTACAGTGTTATGTAGTACAGTGTTATGTAGTACACTGTGTACAGTGTTATGTAGTACAGTGTTATGTAGTACACTGTGTACAGTGTTATGTAGTACACTGTGTACAGTGTTATGTAGTACACTGTGTACAGTGTTACGTAGTACAGTGTTATGTAGTACAATGTGTACAGTGTTATGTAGTACACTGTGTACAGTGTTATGTAGTACAGTGTTATGTAGTACACTGTGTATAGTGTTATGTAGTACAGTGTTATGTAGTACACTGTGTACAGTGTTATGTAGTACACTGTGTACAGTGTTATGTAGTACACTGTGTACAGTGTTATGTAGTACAGTGTTATGTAGTACAATGTGTACAGTGTTATGTAGTACACTGTGTACAGTGTTATGTAGTACAGTGTTATGTAGTACACTGTGTACAGTGTTATGTAGTACAGTGTTATGTAGTACAATGTGTACAGTGTTATGTAGTACAGTGTTATGTAGTACACTGTGTACAGTGTTATGTAGTACAGTGTTATGTAGTACACTGTGTACAGTGTTATGTAGTACACTGTGTACAGTGTTATGTAGTACAGTGTTATGTAGTACAGTGTTATGTAGTACATGTGTACAGTGTTATGTAGTACACTGTGTACAGTGTTATGTAGTACACTGTGTACAGTGTTATGTAGTACACTGTGTACAGTGTTATGTAGTACACTGTGTACAGTGTTATGTAGTACACTGTGTACAGTGTTATGTAGTACACTGTGTACAGTGTTATGTAGTACACTGTGTACAGTGTTATGTAGTACACTGTGTACAGTGTTATGTAGTACACTGTGTACAGTGTTATGTAGTACAGTGTTATGTAGTACAATGTGTACAGTGTTATGTAGTACACTGTGTACAGTGTTATGTAGTTACAGTGTTATGTAGTACACTGTGTACAGTGTTATGTAGTACAGTGTTATGTAGTTACACTGTGTACAGTGTTATGTAGTACACTGTGTACAGTGTTATGTAGTACAGTGTTATGTAGTACAGTGTTATGTAGTACAATGTGTACAGTGTTATGTAGTACACTGTGTACAGTGTTATGTAGTACACTGTGTACAGTGTTATGTAGTACACTGTGTACAGTGTTATGTAGTACACTGTGTACAGTGTTATGTAGTACACTGTGTACAGTGTTATGTAGTACACTGTGTACAGTGTTATGTAGTACACTGTGTACAGTGTTATGTAGTACAGTGTTATGTAGTACAATGTGTACAGTGTTATGTAGTACACTGTGTACAGTGTTATGTAGTACAGTGTTATGTAATACACTGTGTACAGTGTTATGTAGTACACTGTGTACAGTGTTATGTAGTACACTGTGTACAGTGTTATGTAGTACACTGTGTACAGTGTTATGTAGTACAGTGTTATGTAGTACAATGTGTACAGTGTTATGTAGTACACTGTGTACAGTG
>NC_069401.1:12027185-12083333 GCF_026875155.1 Cherax quadricarinatus
ATTGTGACCCTTGTCCTCTAGCATCTTCACTGTGACCCTTGTCCTCTCAGCATCTTCATTGTGACCCTTGTCCTCTAGCATCTTCACTGTGACCCTTGTCCTCTCAGCATCTTCATTGTGACCCTTGTTCTCTCAGCATCTTCACTGTGACCCTTGTCCTCTCAGCATCTTCATTGTGACCCTTGTTCTCTCAGCATCTTCACTGTGACCCTTGTCCTCTCAGCATCTTCACTGTGACCTTTGTCCTCTCAGCATCTTCACTGTGACCCTTGTCCTCTCAGCATCTTCACTGTGACCCTTGTCCTCTCAGCATCTTCACTGTGACCTTTGTCCTCTCAGCATCTTCACTGTGAACTTTGTCCTCTCAGCATCTTCACTGTGACCCTTGTCCTCTCAGCATCTTCATTGTGACCCTTGTCCTCTCAGCATCTTCATTGTGACCCTTGTCCTCTCAGCATCTTCATTGTGACCCTTGTCCTCTCAGCATCTCCACTGTGAACCCTTGTCCCTCTCAGCATCTCACGTGACCTTTGTCCTCTCAGCATCTTCACTGTGACCCTTGTCCTCTCAGCATCTTCACTGTGACCCTTGTCCTCTCAGCATCTTCACTGTGACCTTTGTCCTCCTCAGCATCTTCACTGTGACCCTTGTCCTCTCAGCATCTTCACTGTGACCCTTGTCCTCTCAGCATCTTCACTGTGACCCTTGTCCTCTCAGCATCTTCACTGTGACCCTTGTCCTCTCAGCATCTTCACTGTGACCCTTGTCCTCTCAGCATCTTCACTGTAACCCTTGTTCTCTAGCATCTTCACTGTGACCCCTGTCCTCTCAGCATCTTCACTGTGACCCTTGTCCTCTCAGCATCTTCATTGTGACCCTTGTTCTCTAGCATCTTCACTGTGACCCTTGTCCTCTCAGCATCTTCATTGTGACCCTTGTTCTCTCAGCATCTTCACTGTGACCCTTGTCCTCTCAGCATCTTCACTGTGACCCTTGTCCTCTCAGCATCTTCACTGTAACCCTTGTTCTCTAGCATCTTCACTGTGACCCTGTCCTCTCAGCATCTTCACTGTGACCCTTGTCCTCTCAGCATCTTCATTGTGACCCTTGTTCTCTAGCATCTTCACTGTGACCCCTGTCCTCTCAGATCTTCATGTGACCCTTGTCCTCTCAGCATCTTCACTGTAACCCTTTTTTCTCAAACATCTTCACTGTGACCCTTGTCCTCTCAGCATCTTCACTGTGACCCTTGTCCTCTCAGCATCTTCATTGTGACCCTTGTCCTCTCAGCATCTTCATTGTGACCCCCTTTTCCTCTCAGCATCTTCATTGTGACCCTTGTCCTCTCAGCATCTTCACTGTGACCCTTGTCCTCTGAGCATCTTCACTGTGACCCTTGTCCTGTGTTCTCAGTTCTCCTTGCCTTCTTCCTCCACCTCTCCTTCCTTCCCACCCCCTCTACATCTCACCCCTTTTTAACCCTCCTCCCCCCTTTCCCCTTCCTCCCACCATGATGCCAAAACAAGCTATGAAGGTTTTTAACATCCTGGAACCCATTAACAAAGAACTTTAGAGGTTTCACAACGACAAATGGAGAATTTTATAGGATCTCAACCCTGCAAGACAAGTGCTTAATGGGATCCAAACCTTTTAAAGTCAGTGGCTGCGAAGGTGTGACTTCTATTAAGACACTTCAATACTTAGGCTTCACCTCGTCCTAATAAGGATTCACAACATACATATAGGTTTTCATTCTGGTAAAATATGCTCTGGGAAGACTTTCATATATTCCTAAAATATTCGTAGATATTTCACTTGGAATGGAAGGTTTCACTGCAAATAAGAAAATTACCGAAATTTGCTGAAAATTACTGAATGCAAATGACTTACTGTCAACAACAGTGAAGAAAAACACAGGGTTTCTTAAAAGGTTTCTATTTACGCTGATGACACAAAGACAGTGATAACAGTTATTAAGCATAACCTAGTGATGGCCAGTATCAGAAACTTTTAAACACTGCAGGGAAAAATCATTGTCTAATCAACCAGACTGATAAACTGCTTAATAGCTCTTTTCAAACCACCTTAGACTGTCTTTCACTCTTATTTACCGTATGTATATAAAAATATATATATATATATATATATATATATTTATATATATATATATAATATTATATATAATATATATTATATTGTCGTGCCGAATATGTAAAACTGTCCAATTATCAAGAACTCATTTAAAATTTAAGGGCCTTCTAAAATTTTCTCTTATACGTTTAAGATATATTTTTTTCATTAATGTTAATGTAAAAAAATATAATTTTGCACCAAAAGAATCTTAGAAAACTTACCTAACCTTATTATAACAAGCGGAATTTATTTTAGCCTAACCCAACTAAATATATTTTAGATTTGTTTACAGTAATTTAATACTAAACAAACACAGTGAAATATATTTTTCTCGTTAGGTTCAGGATTATTTTGGCGAAATTATTGCATACACAAATTTTCACTTGTCCTATATGGCAAGATGAGCGTTGCTATTTAAGCCAAGATCGCAAGTTCTGCCTATTCGGCACGACATATATATATATATATATATATATATATATATATATATATATATATATAATATATGATGTGTGTGTGTGGGGTGTGTGTGTGTGTGTGTGTGTGTGTGTGTGTGTGTGTGTGTGTGTGTGTGTGTGTGTGTGTGTGTGTGTGTGTGTGTGCGCGTGTGCGTGTGTGTGCGCGTGTGCGTGTGTGTGTGCGTGTGTGTGTACGTGTGTGTGTGTGTGTGTGTATGTGTGTATGTATACTCTAATTGTGGTTGCAGGGGTCGAGACTCAGCTCCTGGCCCCGCCTCTTCACTGAGTGCTACTAGATCCTCTCTCTCCCTGCTCCATGAGCTTTATCATACCTCATCTTAAAACTATGTATGGTTCCTGCCTTCACTACCTCACTTGCTAGGCTATTCCACTTCCTGAATACTCTATGACTGAAGAAATACTTCTTAACATCCCTTTGACTCATCTGGATATTCAACGTCCGATTGAGACCCCTTGTTTCTGTGTCTTCTCTCTGGAACATCCTGTCTCTGTCCACCTTGTCTATTCCAGGCAGTATTTTGTATGTCGTTATCATGTCTTCCCTAAACCTCCTGTCCTCCAGCCTCGTCAGGCCGATATCCCTTAACTTTTCTTCGTAGGACATTCCCCTTATCTCTGGAACTAACCTTGTCGCAAACCTTTACACTTTCTCTAATTTCTTGACGTGCTTGATCAAGTGTGGGTTCCAGACAGATGCTGCATACTCCAGTATGGGTCTGACTTACACGGTGTACAGTGTCTTGAACGATTCCTTACTAAGGTATCGGAACGCTGTTCTCAGGTTTGCCAGGCGCCCATATGCTGCAGCAGTTGTCTGGTTGATGTGTGCTTCCGGAGACGTGCTCGGTGTTATACTCATGCCAAGATCTTTCTCTTTGAGCGAGGTTTGCAGTCTTTGGCCACCAAGCCTATACTCCATCTATGGTCTTCTTTGCCCTTCCCCGATATTTGTAACTTTGCATTTGGCGGGGTTAAATTCGAGAAGCCAGTTGCTGGATCACGTGTCCAGCCTGTCCAGTTCTCTTTGAAGTCCTTCCTGATCCTCATCTGATTTATTTCTCCTCATTAACTTCACATCATCTGCGAACAGGGACACGTCTGAGTCTAACCCTTCCAACATGTTATTCACATATACCAAAAATAGCACTGGTCCTAGGACCAACCCCTGTGGGACTCCGCTTGTCACAAGTGCCCACTGCGATACCTCGTCACGTACCATGACTCGTTGTTGCCTCCCGGTCAAGTATTCTCTGATCCATTGCAGTGCCTTTCCTGTTATACACTCCTTATACTCTAGCTTCTGCACTACTCTCTTGTGAGGAACTGTGTCAAAGGCCTTCTTGCAGACCAAGAAGATGCAATCAACCCATCCCTCTCTCTCGTGTCTTACTTCTGTTACTTTGTCATAAAATTCCAGAAGGTTTGTGACACGGGATTTGCTTTCCATAAATCCGTGCTGGTTGGCATTTATACTCTTGTTCCGTTCCAGGTCCTCCACCACTCTCCTCCTGATAATCTTCTCCATTACTTTGCATACTATGCACGTCAGTAACACTGGTCTGTAGTTTAGTGTCTCTATTCTGCCTCCTTTTTTAAAAATGGGAGCTACATTTGACGTCTTCCATATCTCAGGTAGTTGTCCAAGGGATGTGTTGAAGATTGTGGTTAGCGGCATGCACAGCATTTCTGCTCCCTCTCTATGGATCCACAGGGAGATGTCCTGTCCCATTGCTTTTGTGTGTGTGTGTGTGTGTGTCGTGCCGGATAAATAAAACTGGTCAGTTAGCAAGAACTCATTTAAAATTAAGTCCTTACTAAAATTTTCTGTTATACATTTAAAGATATATTTTTTTATTTATGATAATGTAAAAATGAATGATTTTGGACCAAAAATACCTTAGGAAACTTACCTAACCTTATTATAAGAAGCGTAATTTAATTTAGCCTAATCCAACTAAATATATAAGTTTTTAATAATTTAATAATAAACAAACACAACGATATATATTTTTTTTGTGGGCGGTAGTCAAAAGATTACAGAGGTACATAATTGGTCCAGGGACTGGACTCCAAAGTTTTGATAGCTGAGCAAGTTACAGAGGTAATGAACTCACAATTTACAAAGGTAATGAACTCACAATTTACAAAGGTAATGAACTCACAATTTACAAAGGTAATGAACTCACAATTTACAAAGGTAATGAACTCCAGGTAGGTCTGGTCACAATCATGACAAGTTACAAAGGTATTTACAGATTACAGAGGTACGTAATGGGTCCAGGGACCGGGCCCCAAAGTTTTGATAGCTGAACTAGGTACAAGGTAATGAACTCACAAGTTACAAAGGTAATGAATACTGTAAGAATGGTTAATTACGTTTATACATGGCTACAATCATGAACAAATTGTAATGTAATGAGCAATTCACACTTCCACACCCGGTCACAACTGTAGTGAGTTATTGGTGCAAATATTGATTGTTGAGACACACACACACACACACACCACATACACACACACACACACACACACAACACACACACACACAAACACAGCCTGGACAGCTGCAGACCTGGTCCAGCAATTGGCTCCTGGAGTTCAATCCCACCAAGTGCAAAGTCATGAAGATTGGGAAGGCAAAGAAGACCGCAGACGGAGTACAGTCTAGGGGGCCAGAGACTACAAACCTCACTCAAGGAAAAAGATCTTGGGGTGAGTATAACACCAGGCACATCTCCTGAAGCGCACATCAACCAAATAACTGCTGCAGCATATGGGCGCCTAGCAAACCTCAGAACAGCATTCCGACATCTTAATAAGAATCGTTCAGGACCCTGTACAACCGTATACGTTAGGCCCATATTGGAGTATGCGGCACCAGTTTGGAACCCACACCTAGCCAAGCACGTGAAGAAACTAGAGAAAGTGCAAAGGTTTGAAACAAGACTAGTCCCAGAGCTAAGAGGTATGTCCTACGAGGAGGTTAAGGGAAATCAACCTGACGACACTGGAGGACAGGAAGATAGGGGGACATGATAACGACATACAAAATACTGAGAGGAATTGACAAGGTGGACAAAGACAGGATGTTCCAGAGATTGGACACAGTAACAAGGGGACACAGTTGGAAGTTGAAGACACAGATGAATCACAGGATGTTAGGAGTATTTCTTCAGCCACAGAGTAGTAGTAAGTGAATAGTTTGGGAAGCGATGTAGTGGAGGCAGGATCCATACATAGCTTTAAGCAGAGGTATGATAAAGCTCACGGCTCAGGGAGAGTGACCTAGTAGCGATCAGTGAAGAGGCGGGGCCAGGAGCTCGGACTCGACCCCCGCAACCTCAACTAGGTGAGTACAACTAGGTGAGTACACACACACACACACACACACACACACACACACACACACACACACAACATATATTATATATATATATATATATATATATATATATATATATGTATATATATATATATATATATATATATATATATATATATATATATATATATATATTTTATTTATTTAAATGTGTACATAGTGCATACACATAGATGTGTGTATGGTGAGTTTTATCATGAACATGTTAGTAATGAGTATAAAAGTGTGAGAAACAAGAAGATTGTGTGGTGACCCTGGAAATAGTGCATGTGTAAACTTAACCAAGTAAAGTGTTATTATGAACTCCGGTGATAGTCTAAAGGTCCCTAGTAACGTGTCGTGACAAAACACTCAGCAGGGCAGGACAAACACAGAAGGGGTAGAGTTCTTTACCCATTTATTTCTTCAGCAGTATTTACAATATGTATGATATTAATGATTAGAGAAGTTTGAATGAAATGGTAGAAATAAATCCACTCAATGCAGGAGTGGTCACGACCAATGTCTGCAGAAGTCTTCCACTCTGCCAGGTGGGCAGGAGTGATGTCACCTTGGCTGAAGTAGCCGGCTTTCAAGTGATTCTTGGGTTGAACTGGACAATAATCACACTGGCCGGGTCTCAGAACTGCTACACTCTTAATATCCAGTTGGCTGGTCGAGAGGACACGATACATGGTTGTTTGACGATCGTTGAATAAATTGTAACATACTCGGCACATAATGCAGGTGTTTCACCTTAACACGTGTAACCTTAACCAGTTTAAGTGATACCATTACAACACAAATCAGACTGGGTGTACAAGAACTGGTGTACCTCACACAAGCCTCACCTCATTTTGCTCACCTAAGTCACCTCGTTCACTTCTGCCTCATCAAGGAAGTTCAGACAAACACCAGCTTAAATAACCTCTTAAATATTTTATCTCATCTCACTTAAATTATAAAAGTGGTGTGAAGGAGCCTTATTATTCTCAATGACAACTTAAGTTGACTTCTTGCTGGCATAACCACTTAGTTCGCCACGTTGCACCCAATACTTCTCCCTGGATAATGACAACTTAAGTTGACTTCTTGCTGGCATAACCACTTAGTTCGCCACGTTGCACCCAATACTTCTCCCTGGATAATGACAACTTAAGTTGACTTCTTGCTGGCATAACCACTTAGTTCGCCACGTTGCACCCAATACTTCTCCCTGGATAATGACAACTTAAGTTGACTTCTTGCTGGCATAACCACTTAGTTCGCCACGTTGCACCCAATACTTCTCCCTGGATAATGACAACTTAAGTTGACTTCTTGCTGGCATAACCACTTAGTTCGCCACGTTGCACCCAATACTTCTCCCTGGATAATGACAACTTAAGTTGACTTCTTGCTGGCATAACCACTTAGTTCGCCACGTTGCACCCAAAATACTCTCCCTGGATAATGACAACTTAAGTTGACTTCTTGCTGGCATAACCACTTAGTTCGCCACGTTGCACCCAATACTTCTCCCTGGATAATAAGAAGAAAGATGAAAGGAAAAATGCATGGAGTATAGTGGTACTCGATATTACTGACAATCTTGAATAAATGGGTTTATAAAAGGTATTTTCACCCTGTTGTTAAATTAGACACCCTGCCTTCCCCTCAGGGCCATTAGTAACCCTGGCACCTGCGGCAGGGTGCCACATTAGGTGCCGTTATCACAAACCTCTACCCACCTTGTTATCATGTGCTGTGTTGTCTTAAGTTACCGCCCGCCCACCTTTACTTCCCTCCTCTTCTTCCTCCTCCCCTACACCCTCCCCTCCCCACACTACCCCCCCCTTTCCCCTACTCCCCAATCCTTTTCCAACAGGAAGATGGGGTCAAAACGATGAAGAAAAATAATGTTATCTAGAGACTGTGATATCTGATAAGAATTGTTATCTAACACGTTATTGGTTATAGGTATACGGGTGCCTGGGTGGGGAGAGGGAGGATATATGGGGAGGAGGTATGGCAGAGGAGGTCTACCTGGAGGGTATTCCGGGATCAACGCCCCCGCGGCCCGGTCCACGACCAGGCCTCCTGGTGTATCAGGGCCTGGTCAACCAGGCTGTTACTGCTGGCCGCACGTAGTCCAACGTACGAACCACAGCCCGGCTGATCCGGCACCGACTTTAAGTATCTGTCCAGTTCCCTCTTGAAGGCAGCCAGGTGTCTATTGGTAATTCCCCTTATGCCTGGTGGGAGGCTGTTGAACAGTCTTGGGTCCCGGACACTTATGGTACTTTTTCTTAGTGTACCAGTGGCGCTTCTACTTTTCATTCGGGGTATTTTGCACCACCTACCCATTTTCTTACTTTCGTAGGGAGTGATTTTTGTGTGCAGATTCGGGACCATTCCTTCTAGGATTTTCCAAGTGTAGATTATGATACACCTCTCTCTCCTGCGTTCCAATGAGTACAAGTCAAGTGCTTCCAAGCGTTCCCAGTAGTTGAGGTGTTTGATAGAAATTATATGTGCAGTAAAGGTTCTTTGTACATTCTAGATTTACAATTTCACCTGCTTGGAAGAGAGATGTTAATGTACAGCAGTATTCCAGCTTAAAGAGTACAAGTGGTTTGAAAAGGATCATCATTGGCTTGGCATCTCTCGCTTTGAACGTTCTCATTATCCATCCTATCATTTTCTTTGCAGTTGTGATCGTAGCACTGTTGTGATCCTTGAAAGTGAGATCCTCAGACATTACTACTCCCAGGTCCCTTACATTATTTTTCCGCTCTATTGTATGGCCGGAGTCAGTAGTATACTCTGTTCTAGTTATTATCTCCTCCAGTTTTCCATAACGGAGTAGTTGGAATTTGTCTTCATTGAACATACTGTTCTCTGTTCCTCATTGAAAAACTTGGTTTATATCTTCTTGGAGGTTAACCGTGCCCTCAATAGATGAGGTATAGGAAGGAGGTATGGGAGAGGAGTTATGAGGAGGAAGTATGGGAGAGGAGGTATGGGGAGGAAGTATGGGAGAGGAGGTATGGGGAGGAAGTATGGGAAAGGAGGTATGGGAGAGGAGGTATGGGGAGGAAGTATGGGAGAGGAGATATGGGGAGGAGGTATCGGAGAAGAAGTATGGGGAGGAGGTATGGGAGAGGAATTATGGGAGAGGAGGTATGGGAGAGGAGGTATGGGAAGGAGGTATGGGAAATGGGGAAAAGAATTGGAAAGAGGGAGAAGGAAAGGGGAGAGGGGAGAAGGCAGGGAGAGAGGGTATACTCTCTGTACTGCTTGTAGTGTATTCACCAGTGTTCAACTGAAGACTCTTGTACAGGCGAAACGTTGCAGCTGTGTTGCAGTTGTGTGTTGCAACCGTGTGTTGAAACCGTGTGTTGCAACCGTGTGTTGCAGCCGTGTGTTGCAACCGTGTGTTGCAACCGTGTGTTGCAACCGTGTGTTGCAGCCGTGTCCTACTTATTATCATTACTGCAGTGTAGAAACGACGAGTGAGCTGAAGACCATCATCACTGGCTTGACTGAAGACCATCATCACTGGCTTGACTGAAGACCATCATCACTGGCTTGACTGAAGACCATCATCACTGGCTTGACTGAAGACCATCATCACTGGCTTGACTGAAGACCATCATCACTGGCTTGACTGAAGACCATCATCACTGGCTTGACTGAAGACCATCATCACTGGCTTGACTGAAGACCATCATCACTGGCTTGACTGAAGACCATCATCACTGGCTTGACTGAAGACCATCATCACTGGCTTGACTGAAGACCATCATCACTGGCTTGACTGAAGACCGTCATCACTGACTTAACTGAAGACCATCATCACTGGCTTGACTGAAGACCATCATCACTGGCTTGACTGAAGACCATCATCACTGGCTTGACTGAAGACCATCATCACTGGCTTGACTGAAGACCATCATCACTGGCTTGACTGAAGACCATCATCACTGGCTTGACTGAAGACCATCATCACTGGCTTGACTGAAGACCATCATCACTGGCTTGACTGAAGACCATCATCACTGGCTTGACTGAAGACCATCATCACTGGCTTGACTGAAGACCATCATCACTGGCTTGACTGAAGACCATCATCACTGGCTTGACTGAAGACCATCATCACTGGCTTGACTGAAGACCATCATCACTGGCTTGACTGAAGACCATCATCACTGGCTTGACTGAAGACCGTCATCACTGACTTAACTGAAGACCATCATCACTGGCTTGACTGAAGACCATCATCACTGGCTTGACTGAAGACCATCATCACTGGCTTGACTGAAGACCATCATCACTGGCTTGACTGAAGACCATCATCACTGGCTTGACTGAAGACCATCATCACTGGCTTGACTGAAGACCATCATCACTGGCTTGACTGAAGACCATCATCACTGGCTTGACTGAAGACCATCATCACTGGCTTGACTGAAGACCATCATCACTGGCTTGACTGAAGACCATCATCACTGGCTTGACTGAAGACCATCATCACTGGCTTGACTGAAGACCATCATCACTGGCTTGACTGAAGACCATCATCACTGGCTTGACTGAAGACCGTCATCACTGACTTAACTGAAGACCATCATCACTGGCTTGACTGAAGACCATCATCACTGGCTTGACTGAAGACCATCATCACTGGCTTGACTGAAGACCATCATCACTGGCTTGACTGAAGACCATCATCACTGGCTTGACTGAAGACCATCATCACTGGCTTGACTGAAGACCATCATCACTGGCTTGACTGAAGACCATCATCACGGGCTTGACTGAAGACCATCATCACTGGCTTGACTGAAGACCATCATCACTGGCTTGACTGAAGACCGTCATCACTGACTTAACTGAAGACCATCATCACTGGCTTGACTGAAGACCATCATCACTGGCTTGACTGAAGACCATCATCACTGGCTTGACTGAAGACCATCATCACTGGCTTGACTGATGACCATCATCACTGGCTTGACTGAAGACCATCATCACTGGCTTGACTGAAGACCATCATCACTGGCTTGACTGATGACCATCATCACTGGCTTGACTGAAGACCATCATCACTGGCTTGACTGAAGACCATCATCACTGGCTTGACTGAAGACCATCATCACTGGCTTGACTGAAGACCGTCATCACTGGCTTGACTGAAGACCGTCATCACTGGCTTGACTGAAGACCGTCATCACTGACTTAACTGAAGACCGTCATCACTGGCTTGACTGAAGACCATCATCACTGGCTTGACTGATGACCATCATCACTGGCTTGACTGAAGACCATCATCACTGGCTTGACTGAAGACCATCACTGGCTTGACTGAAGACCATCATCACTGGCTTGACTGAAGACCATCATCACTGGCTTGACTGAAGACCACCGTCACTGGCTTAACTGAAGACCATCATCACTGGCTTGACTGAACACCATCATCACTGGCTTAACTGAAGACCATCATCACTGGCTTGACTGAAGACCACCATCACTGGCTTAACTGAAGACCATCATCACTGGCTTGACTGAAGACCATCATCACTGGCTTAACTGAAGACCATCATCACTGGCTTGACTGAAGACCATCATCACTAGTTTGGCTATTTTCCAACCTTCTGACTCTACAGCCCATCATTTTCCTTGCGGCGGTGTCAATAGATCTAACATCATCACTCCGAGCTAATGTGTGGTGTGAGGTGGTGTTATGCCCCGTTCCAATTTCAATTCTTTCGTAGTAGAGTAACTGCAAAATTTTCCACTTTGACCATCATGGTGGTTTGAGTGACCCACTGGAAGACTTGTTTAATATCAGCTTTGAGATGTGTTGTGTCCTCAGTGGAGGACACTCTTGAAAATTCCAGTTTAGTGTACAAAATTCTAGTTTAGAGTACAAAATTCTAGTTTAGAGTACAAAATTCTAGTTTAGTGTACAAAATTTTAGTTTAGAGTACAAAATTCCAGTTTATTGTACACAATTCTAGTTTAGAGTACAAAATTCCAGTTTATTGTACACAATTCTAGTTTAGAGTACAAAATTCCAGTTTAGTGTACAAAATTCTAGTTTAGAGTACAAAATTCTAGTTTAGAGTACAAAATTCCAGTTTATTGTACACAATTCTAGTTTAGAGTACAAAATTCCAGTTTATTGTACACAATTCTAGTTTAGAGTACAAAATTCCAGTTTATTGTACACAATTCTAGTTTAGAGTACAAAATTCCAGTTTATTGTACACAATTCTAGTTTAGAGTACAAAATTCCAGTTTATATGTACACAATTCTAGTTTAGAGTACAAAATTCCAGTTTATTGTACACAATTCTAGTTTAGAGTACAAAATTCCAGTTTATTGTACACAATTCTAGTTTAGAGTACAAAATTCCAGTTTATTGTACACAATTCTAGTTTAGAGTACAAAATTCCAGTTTATTGTACACAATTCTAGTTTAGAGTACAAAATTCCAGTTTATTGTACACAATTCTAGTTTAGAGTACAAAATTCCAGTTTATTGTACACAATTCTAGTTTAGAGTACAAAATTCCAGTTTATTGTCACAATTCTAGTTTAGAGTACAAAATTCCAGTTTATTGTACACAATTCTAGTTTAGAGTACAAAATTCCAGTTTATTGTACACAATTTTAGTTTAGAGTACAAAATTCCAGTTTAGTGTACAAAATTCTAGTTTAGAGTACAAAATTCTAGTTTAGAGTACAAAATTCCAGTTTATTGTACACAATTCTAGTTTAGAGTACAAAATTCCAGTTTATTGTACACAATTCTAGTTTAGAGTACAAAATTCCAGTTTATTGTACACAATTCTAGTTTAGAGTACAAAATTCCAGTTTATTGTACACAATTCTAGTTTAGAGTACAAAATTCCAGTTTATTGTACACAATTCTAGTTTAGAGTACAAAATTCCAGTTTAGTGTACACAATTCTAGTTTAGAGTACAAAAGATGATAAGGTGGTGTGACATGTGTGTCAGCGTCGGAGATGATAATAACTTCTTCAGGGCTTCAGGGTCAAGTGAGGTTACATCAGAAATTTCCGAGATGTTGACCTATAATTATGTGCGAGAAAATTATTTTGGTTGTCAGTCTTGATATTTTTAGCGAGCAGCGAGTCGCAGTGTGACTTACGTTTTTCACTCATTATCTTTGTCGTAATCAATGTACGGTTGCGTCTCTTTTAATAAAGGTCAAGTATTAAATACGGCTTTTGTCATGGATTTTGTATATAAAAAAAAGTAATTTGTGTGTTACTTTTATTAATGACTTTTTTTTGTTCCCTCTGTCTCTCCTGTGGAGTCTGTTACTAAATATATACTGGAGTGCAGAACAACAACGGGGAAAATAGAATGATTGCTCTAGGACTGTCGTGTTGCAATCAACACATCAGCAGGAACTTGCAGTGTTGCAGAGAAGAGGAAGAGGTCCAAGGAGATATGATCAGAGGGAGTGCCTTTGCTGGAGCAAAGGCACTCTCTACTCGTTTCTGCAACATTGCAAGCCCCTGATGATGTGTTGATTGCAACACGAAAGGCCTAGAGCTCTCCTTCAACTCCTCTAGTGGTTACTTTGCATCTTGTATCGCTTGTTCACGATATTTGCATAATATACTGGAGCATAGATATAGCAGTTCAAAGCTCTATGAACACGCAGTACACACAGATCTCTTCTGACAATAGTCGTTTTATGGAGGCAAGCCCAAGAGCTGGGGGCTCAACACCTGCCATCTCAGCTGGTAATACCAGAGCACCTAGCTCTGGTGGAGTAACCAAAATAGTTCATGAGAAGAGAGGAAATCCTCGGTGTGACTCATGGTGGTGAGTGAGGCTGTAACACCATGCCGGGAGAAGATGACCAACACTATACCAAGTAATGGTTAAACTGTATTCTGTTACCCTCCCTCACCCTCCCCTCATTCTCCCCTCACCCTCCCTCATCTTTTCCCTCGCTCCACCCTCCACACCACCCTATCTCCCTCTCCCCACCACCACTGCCACCAACTCCTACAACACAGGAAATCACTTGACACGTCGAGATAAGGTAAACATCAGAGGTATGGTTGAGACCTTGGGTCTGTCCAGCATGTCTTGCCTGGGTCCAGGGTCCTCCACTAGCACTTAGCTACACTGTGTCCCAGCACGTGTCCTAGCTATACTATATCCCAGTACGTGTCCTAGCTACACTATATCCCAGCACATATCCTAGCTATACTATATCCCAGCACGTGTCCTAGCTACACTATATCCCAGCACGTGTCCTAGCTAAACTGTATCCCAGCTCATGTCCTAGTTACACTATATCCCAGTACGTGTCCTAGCTACAATGTCCCAACACGTGTCCTAGCTATACTATATCCCAGTACGCTACACTATATCCCAGCACATATCCTAGCTACACTATATCCCAGTACGTGTCCTAGATATACTATATCCCAGTACGTGTCTTAGCTACACTATATCCCAGCACATATCCTAGCTACACTATATCCCAGTACGTGTCCTAGCTACACGATGTCCCAGTACGTGTCCTAGCTACAGTATATCCCAGCACATATCCTAGCTATACTATATCCCAGTACGTGTCCTAGCTATACTATATCCCAGTACGTGTCCTAGCTATACTATATCCCAGTACGTGTCCTAGCTACACTATATCCCAGCACATATCCTAGCTATACTATATCCCAGTACGTGTCCTAGCTACACTATATCCCAGCACATATCCTAGCTACACTATATCCCACTACGTGTCCTAGCTACATTATATCCCAGCACATATCCTAGCTACACTGTATCCCAGTACGTGTCCTAGCTATACTATATCCCAGTACGTGTCCTAGCTACACTATATCCCAGCACATATCCTAGATATACTATATCCCAGTACGTGTCCTAGCTATACTGTATCCCAGTACGTGTTCTAGCTACACTATATGTCAGCACATATCCTAGCTGTACTATATCCCAGCACGTGTCCTAGCTATACTATATCCCAGTACGTGTCATAGCTACACTATATACCAGCACATATCCTAGCTATACTATATCCCAGCACGTGTCCTAGTTACACTATATCCCTGGACATATCCTAGCTACACTATATCCCAGTACGTATCCTAGCTACACTATATCCCAGCACATATCCTAGCTACACTATATCCCAGCACGTGTCCTAGCTACACTATATCCCAGTACATATCCTAGTTACACTATATCCCAGCACATATCCTAGCTACACTATATCCCAGCACGTGTCCTAGCTACACTATATCCCAGCACATATCTTAGCTACACTATATCCCAACACCTGTCCTAGCTCAATACTGTTTCAAGATTGGTCGTTCTTGCCTAAATCAAATACATATTGACTTATTTTCTCATTGTGTCTAAGTTAATATACCAGTTGCAAGAGGTTGTCAACAGAGTATTCCACTGCGCAGGGGAGAACAATATGACGTTCAGTGGTGACAAGTTCCAGTTACTTAAATATGGAAGAGCTATCTAGGCAGGCGTAACTGCGGACCTGTAGAATATACAGAGAATTTTCACTGCACGTACAAGTAAAATAAAGTAAAATAAGTAAAATAAAGCACCTAAATTACTGGAAACGGTTGAAGTCCTTTGACCTGTTTTCCGTGGAACGCAGTCGAGAAAGATGCATGATAATATGCACTTGGAAAATCGTAGAGGGGCTCCAAAGGGACATTGTATTTCAATGGGAAGATCTTAACCATTAGAACGAAAGGAACATTTGAAGGACCTGGGAGTAACAATGTCAGCTGACCTGCTTAAGGAACACAGTAAGGCAAAAGTCACGACAGTCAGGAGGATGACGGGGGTGGATAATGAGAACTTTCGTAACAGGGGATATAACACCAATGATAACGATTTTAAAATCGCTTATAGTTTTGATCAGTTGCCTTCTCTGATTTACCTTTGGTAATCAGAGGGCAACTGATTTCCCACAAACGGCACCATTTGGGACAGGAGAGATGTCAGTGCTGGGAGAGATACGGAGAGCATTGACGACCCGCATAGTGTCAGTAAAGCATTTAAATTACGGGGAACGCCTCATGGTTCTAAATATGTGCTCGCATGAGTGGGGATAGACACATGATGGGCCATCGTGGAGGGCAATTGAGGATCATAACAACATGCTGGAGTGAAAGATAGGTATGGGAGGTTTATAGTAAACCCAGTGAAGGGTAGGGACGCCGTGGCCACAATAGAGAAGCAGTGTGTCAACATCCGTGGCCACAGACTGTTTGACAGGTGTCAGAGAAACTACTGGGACAAGTGTGGAGGTCTTCGGGATGAAACTGGACAAGTACCTCCTCCCTCCTCTAACTGCCGAATCAATCAGGCTGTGACGGATGTGGGCTAGCGAGCCGCCAGCAGCAACAGCCTGGTTGACCAGGAGAGCAGACAAGCCTGGTCTACGACCGGGCTCCGAGAGTAGAAAAACTCTCAAAACGCCAATGGTTAGCAAATGTTTACGACTTGTTTCATCAGTGTATAAGTCAGTGTACCACTTGTTTCATCAGTGTTTGGGTCAGTGTACCACTTGTTTCAACAGTGTATGAGTCAGTGTACCACTTGTTTCAACAGTGTATGAGTCAGTGTACCACTTGTTTCAAAAGTGTATAAGTCAGTGTACCACTTGTTTCATCAGTGTATGAGTCAGTGTACCACTTGTTTCATCAGTGTTTGAGTCAGTGTACCACTTGTTTCATCAGTGTTTGAGTCAGTGTACCACTTGTTTCATCAGTCTTTGAGTCAGTGTACCACTTGTTTCAGTGTATGAGTCAGTGTACCACTTGTTTCATCAGTGTTTGAGTCAGTGTACCACTTGTTTCATCAGTGTATAAGTCAGTGTACCACTTGTTTCATCAGTGTATGAGTCAGTGTACCACTTGTTTCAACAGTGTTTGAGTCAGTGTACCACTTGATTCGTCAGTGTTTGAGTCAGTGTACCACTTGTTTCATCAGTGTTTGAGTCAGTGTACCACTTGTTTCATCAGTGTTTGAGTCAGTGTACCACTTGTGTCATCAGTGTTTGAGTCAGTGTACCACTTGTGTCATCAGGTTTGAGTCAGTGTACCACTTGTTTCATCAGTGTTTGAATCAGTGTACACACACCCACACACACCACACACACACACACACACACACACACACACACACACAACACACACACACACACACACACACACACACACACATACACACACACACACATACACACACACACACACACACACACACACAACACACACAACACACATAACACACACACACACACACACACACACACACACACAACACATACACACACACATACACACACACACATACACACACACACACACACATACACACACACATACACGCACACATACACACACACACACACACCACACACACACACCACACACACACACACACACACACACACACAACCAAAACCCCACACACAACACATACACAGGATGATGTATAACCCACCACGAAACTGCAGGAGGCCAAGAGAGGTGTACGAAGAAAACAACAGGGTGATGGTGGACAGACTGGCTGAGGTGGCAAGAAGAGCACACTCGAGCAGAGCAAAGTTACTGGTAATGGGCGATTTCAACCACAGGGAGATCGACTGGGAAAACCTGGAGCCACATGGGGGTCCCGAAACATGGAGAGCCAAGATGATGGATGTGGTACTTGAAAACCTCATGCATCAACATGTCAGGGACACAACCAGAGAGAGAGGGGAGGATGAGCCAGCAAGACTGGATCTTGTGTTCACCCTGAGCAGTTCAGACATTGAGGACATCACTTACAAGAGGCCCCTTGGAGCTAGCGATCACGTGGTTCTGAGTTTTGACTATATAGTAGAGTTACAAGTGGAGAGGGTAACAGGAACTGAAGGGACAGGCCAAACTATAAAAGGGGGGACTACACAGGTATGAGAAACTTTCTGCAGGAGGTTCAGTGGGACAGAGAAATGGTAGGAAAATCAGTAAACGAGATGATGGAATATGTGGCAACAAAGTGCAAGGAGGCAGAGGAAAATTTTGTTCCCAAGGGAAACAGAAATAATAGGAAGACCAAAACGAGTCCTTGGTTACCCGAAGGTGTAGGGAGGCAAAAACTAAGTGCAACAGAGAATGGAAAAGGTACAGGAGGCATTGGACCCAGGAAAACAAGGAGATTAGTGGAAGAGCCAGAAAAACGAGTATGCACAGATAAGGAGGGAGGCCCAGCGACAGTATGAAAACGACATAGCATCGAAAGTCAAATCTGACCCGAAACTGCTGTATAGCCACATTAGGAGGAAGACAACAGTCAAGGACCAGGTGATAAGGCTGAGGAAAGAAGGTGGAGAACTCACAAGAAACGATCAAGAGGTATGTGAGGAGCTCAACACGAGATTTAAGGAAGTATTTACAGTAGAGACAGGAAGGACTCTGGGGGGACAGACCAGATGGGGGACACCAGCAAGGAATACACCAACAAGTGTTGGACGACATACATACAGATGAGGAGGAGGTGAAGAAACTGCTAAGGGACATCGATACCTCAAAGGCAATGGGACCGGACAACATCTTCCCGTGGGTCCTTAGAGAGGGAGCAGATATGTTGTGCGTGCCAGTTACCACAATCTTCAACACGTCCCTGGAAACTGGGCAACTGCCTGAGGTATGGAAGACGGCAAATGTAGTTCCCATTTTTGAAAAAGGAGACAGAAAAGAGGCACTAAACTATAGACCTGTGTCATTGACGTGTATAGTATGCAAAATTATGGAGAAGATTATCAGGAGGAGAGTGGTGGAGCAACTGGAACGGAACAAGAGTATAAATGCCAACCAGCACGGATTCACGGAAGGCAAATCCTGCGTCACAAACCTTCTGGAGTTTTATGATAAAATAACAGAAGTAAGACACGAGAGAGAGGGGTGGGTTGATTGCATCTTCCTGGACTGCAAGAAGGCCTTTGACACAGTTCCTCACAAGACCCCTCAAGGAAGGTTCCTTGATGTTGGTGAGGGGCTCTTGATTTAGGGAATTGGATCTGTGCTCCAGTTCCCCGAATTAAGCCTGAATGCCTTCCACATCCCCCCCCCACAGGCGCTGTATAATCCTCCCCGGGGTTTTTGGCTTCCCCTGGGTTTTAATAATAATTTAAAAATTTCCCCACAAGAGATTTGTGCATAAGCTTGGCACAGATGATATAACAGGAAGGGCACTGCAATGGATCAGAGAATACTTTTTAAAAGGGAGGCAACAAAAAGAGTCATTTGGTTTTTTAATTTATGTTTCACCCGTGGGAAACCCGTGACGGCGGGGGGGCCCCCCAGGGGTCGGTCCCAGGGCCAGTGCTTTTTTTTGGTATAAAGTGAAAGGAAGGAAGGAAGGGTTTTGGGCCCCAGAAAATGTCCCGTTTGCAGATGATGTTGAAGTTAATGAGGAGAAATTTTAAAACTTTAGGGGACCGGCAGGACTTTAAAAAGACCTGGACAGACTGGGAAAAACCCGGTCCAGCAAATGGCTTTCGGGAAATTTAAAACCTGCCAAATGCAAAGTCATGAAGAAAAGGGGAAGGGCCCCAAAAAGACCCAGACAGAGTATAGGCTAGGTAGGGGGCCAAAAAACTGCAAACCTCACTCAAAAGGGGAAAAATCTTGGGGTTTAATATAACACCCAGGCCCTGTCTCCGGGAAGCACACATCAAACAAAAATTAAAAGCTGCAGCATTTTTGGGGCCCCGGGGCAAACCCGAGAAAAAGCATTCCGCCTTTTGTAAGGAATCATTCAAGACACTGTACCCGTGTATGTAGGGCCCCTACTGGAGTATGCCCGCACCTGTTTTTGGAAAACCCCGAAAAAGATAAAACACGGGCAAAGGGAAAATAGGAAAGTACAAAAGGGTTTTCGACAAGGTTGTTCCCGAGCTAAGGGGAAAGTCCTATGAAGAAAGATTTAAAGGGGAAAACGGGGCCCCGACGACACTGGAGGAAGGAGGGGGTCAGGGGAGACATGGGTTAAAGACATTTAAAAACTGGTTGGGGAAAAGGGCAAGGTGGACAAAAGGGAGGAAAGTTTCCCGGGAGGGGGCACAGAAAAAAAGGGGGCCACAAAATTTGGAAATTGGAAAAACACAAATGAGTAAAAGGGGATATTTGGAAGTATTTCTTCAGTCTAGAGTTTTAAGGCGTGGGAAAAGCCTGAAAAAAGACGTAGTGGAGGCAAAGGGAAAAATACAAGTTTTAAGACGGGTTTGTAAAGTCATGGAGGGGGGGAGAGAGGGACCCCGTGGCCAAAACCCGGGAAAAAAAGGGGGGGGGCCCAAAAGCAAACTCGGAAAATTCAAACCCCAAAAAAAGGGGTGGGAAAATTTTTTGGTTCCAAAACAAAAAAAAAAAAAAAAAAAAAAAAAAACTAAAAAAAATTTTAAAGATAAAATCCAAATTAAAAAAAAATTAAAACCAAAAAAAAATTAAAATTAAAAAAAATTAAAACCAACCCTAAAAAAAAATAAAACAATAAACAACAAAATAAAACAACAAAAATAAAATTTTAAAAACACCCTTTAAACAAAAACCAAAAAATCAAAATCAAATACCCCAAACCTTTTCCCACAAAAAAAACCAAAAATTTAAAAAACAAAAAAACAAAACCCAAAAAAAAAAACCAAACAATTATTTTCTGTTTATATCTAATAATCTTCACTTTTATATTTTTAACTTTGTTCTGGGGTTTTAAAAGAGAGGGGGGAGGGAAAAAAAGAGGGGAGAGAAAAGGGGAGAGGAGAGGAAGAGGAGGGGCGGAAGAGAGAGAAAAGGAGATAGGAAAAGGGAAAAGAGAGAGGGAGAGGGAAGGGGAAAATGAGAAGAGAGAGAGAGAGAGGAAAAAGAGAGGGGTAAAAGGAGGAAGAGAAGGAGAGGGAAAAAGAGGGAGGGAGAGGGGGAGGAGGGGAAAAAAAGGGTGGAAGTGTTTGGGGAAAGAGGGAGAAATAGAAAGGGGAGAGGAAAGAAAAAAAAAAAAAAATAAAAAGAAAAAGGGAAAAGAGGGGGGAGAGAGGAAAAAAAAGAGAGAGAGAGAGAGGGGAAGGGGGGGAGGGGAGGGGAGTGAGGGTAGACGGGAGACTTGGGGGAGGGGGTTTGGGAAAGTAGGAGGATGAGGAGGGGAGGAGAAAAAAGAGAGAGGGGAAAAGGGTGGAAAGGAAAGGGGAGGGGAGATGAGGAGAAGGAGGAGGAGGGAGAGGAGAGAGGGGAGGGGAGAGAGAGGCCCGAAAAGGGGAGAGGGGGAGAGGGGGTTAAAAAAAAGACGAGGGGGTTTAAAAAGAGTTTCAAAAAAGGGTTTAAATTTTGGGTGAACCCCGATATGGTATCCACCCCTCCCCTTACTTCCCTTAAACCCTTTCCCCCTCATCACCCTTTTTATTGCCCCCCCCTTCCCTGGGTTTTCCCCTTTCCCCCCCCCCCCCCATTAAACCCTCTTTCTCTCTCTCTCTCTCTCTCTCTCTTCTCTCTCCTTTTTTCTCTCTCTCTCTCTCTCTCTCTCTCTCTCTCTCTCTCTCTCTTCTCTCTTTCTTCTCTTCTCTCTCTCTCTCTCTCTCTCTCTCTCTCTCTCTCTCTCTCTCTCTTCTCTCTTCTCTCTCTCCCCACCCATCATCCCTGCTCTCACTACAGTAATCGCTGTTTATATGCTCAACTTACTCAGCGAGTAAGACGACTAAACGAATTTCTTACTAAAAGATACATCAGCACCACCAGCAGTAGCACCAGCAGCACCACTACCACAAGCAGTAGCACCAGCTGCACCACTACCACCAGCAGTAGCACCAGCAGCACCACTACCACCAGCAGTAGCACCAGCAGCCCACTACCACAGCAGTAGCACCAGCAGCACCACTACCACCAGCAGTAGCACCAGCAGCACCACTACCACCAGCAGTAGCACCAGCAGCACCACTGCCACAAGCAGCACCACCAGCAGTACACCAGCAGCACCACTACCACCAGCAGTAGCACCAGCAGCACCACTAGCACCAGCAGTAGCACCAGCAGCACCACTACCACCAGCAGTAGCACCAGCAGCACCACTACCACCAGCAGTAGCACCAGCAGCACCATTACCACCATCAGTAGCACCAGCAGTAGCACCACCTGCACCACTACCACCAGCAGTAGCACCAGCAGCACCGCTACCACCAGCAGTAGCACCAGCAGCACCACTACCACCAGCAGTAGCACCAGCAGCACCACTACCACCAGCAGTAGCACCAGCAGCACCACTACCACCAGCAGTAGCACCAGCAGCACCACTACCACCAGCAGTAGCACCAGCAGCACCATTACCACCATCAGTAGCACCAGCAGTAGCACCACCTGCACCACTACCACCAGCAGTAGCACCAGCAGCACCGCTACCACCAGCAGTAGCACCAGCAGCACCACCAGCAGTAGCACCAGCAGTAGCACCAGCAGCACCACTGCCGCAAGCAGCACCACCAGCAGTAGCACCAGCGGCACCACTACCACCAGCAGTAGCACCAGCAGCACCACTACCACCAACAGTACACCAGCAGCACCACTGCCACAAGTAGCATCACCAGCAGTAACACCAGCAGCACCACTACCACCAGCAGTAGCACCAGCAGCACCACTGCCACAAGCAGCACCACTACCACCAGCAGTAGCACCAGCAGCACCACTGCCACAAGCAGCACCACTACCACCAGCAGTAGCAACAGCAGTAACACCAGCAGCACCACTACCACAAGCAGCACCACCAGCAGTAGCACCAGCAGTAGCACCAGCAGCACCACTGCCGCAAGCAGCACCACCAGCATAGCACCAGCGGCACCACTACCACCAGCAGTAGCACCAGCAGCCACCACTACCACCAGCAGTACACCAGCAGCACCACTACCACCAGCAGTAGCACCAGCAGTAGCACCAGCAGCACCACTACCACCAGCAGTAGCACCAGCAGCACCACTGCCACAAGCAGCACCACCAGCAGTAGCACCAGCGGCACCACTACCACCAGCAGTAGCACCAGCAGCAACACTAGCACCAGCAGTAGCACCAGCAGCACCACTACCACCAGCAGTAGCACCAGCTGCACCACTACCACCAGCAGTAGCACCAGCTGCACCACTACCACCAGCAGTAGCACCAGCAGCACCACTACCACCAGCAGTAGCACCAGCTGCACCACTACCACCAGCAGTAGCACCAGCAGCACCACTACCACCAGCAGTAGCATCAGCGGCACCACTGCCACAAGCAGCACCAGCAGCAGTAGCACCAGCAGCACCACTACTACCAGCAGTAGCACCAGTAGCACCAATGCCACAAGCAGTAGCACCAGCAGCACCACCAGCAGTAGCACCAGCAGCACCACTACCACAGCAGTAGCATCAAGCGGCACCACTGCCAAAGCAGCCCACAGCAGTAGCACCAGCAGCACACTACTAACCAGCAGTAGCACCGTAGCACCAATGCCACAAGCAGTAGCACCAGCAGCACCACCAGCAGTAGCACCAGCAGCACCACTACCACCAGCAGTAGCATCAGCGGCACCACTGCCACAAGCAGCACCAGCAGCACCACTACTACCAGCAGTAGCACAAGTAGCACCAATGCCACAAGCAGTAGCACCAGCAGCACCACCAGCAGTAGCACCAGCAGCACCACCAGGAGTAGCACCAGCAGCAACACCAGCAGTAGCACGAGCAGCACCACTGCCACAAGCAGCACCACCAGCAGTAGCACCAGTAGCACCACTGCCACAAGCACCACCACCAGCAGTAGCACCAGTACCAGCAGTGTGTGAGTGTACCAGCAGTGTGAGAGTGTACCAGCAGTGTGAGAGTGTACCAGCAGTGTGTGAGTGTACCAGCAGTGTGAGAGTGTACCAGCAGTGTGAGAGTGTACCAGCAGTGTGTGAGTGTACCAGCAGTGTGAGAGTGTACCAGCAGTGTGAGAGTGTACCAGCAGTGTGTGTACCGGCAGTGTGAGTGTACCAGCAGTATGAGAGTGTACCGGCAGTGTGAGTGTACCAGCAGTGTGTGAGTGTACCAGCAGTGTGTGAGTGTACCAGCAGTGTGAGAGTGTACCAGCAGTGTGTGTACCAGCAGTGTGAGAGTGTACTAGCAGTGTGAGATTGTACGAGCAGTGTGTGTACCGGCAGTGTGAGTATACCAGCAGTATGAGAGTGTACCAGCAGTATGAGAGTGTACCAGCAGTGTGAGAGTGTACCAGCAGTGTGTGAGTGTACCAGCAGTGTGAGTGTACCAGCAGTGTGAGAGTGTACCAGCAGTGTGTGAGTGTACCAGCAGTGTGAGAGTGTACCAGCAGTGTGTGAGTGTACCAGCAGTGTGAGAGTGTACCAGCAGTGTGTGAGTGTACCAGCAGTGTGAGAGTGTACCAGCAGTGTGAGAGTGTACCAGCAGTGTGTGAGTGTACCAGCAGTGTGAGAGCTGTACCAGGCAGTGTGTGAGTGTACCAGCAGTGTGAGTGTACCAGCAGTGTGAGAGTGTACCAGCAGTGTGAGAGTGTACCAGCAGTGTGAGAGTGTACCAGCAGTGTGAGAGTGTACCAGCATTGTGTGAGTGTACCAGCAGTGTGAGTGTACCAGCAGTGTGAGAGTGTACCAGCAGTGTGAGAGTGTACCAGCAGTGTGTGAGTGTACCAGCAGTGTGTGAGTGTACCAGCAGTGTGAGTATACCAGCAGTGTGAGAGTGTACCAGCAGTGTGAGAGTGTACCAGCAGTGTGTGAGTGTTACCAGCAGTGTGTGAGTGTACCAGCAGTGTGAGTGTACCAGCAGTGTGAGAGTGTACCAGCAGTGTGAGAGTGTACCAGCAGTGTGTGAGTGTACCAGCAGTGTGTGAGTGTACCAGCAGTGTGAGTGTACCAGCAGTGTGAGAGTGTACCAGCAGTGTGAGAGTGTACCAGCAGTGTGAGAGTATACGAGCAGTGTGTGAGTGTACCAGCAGTGTGTGAGTGTACCAGCAGTGTATGAGTGTGCCAGCAGTGTGAGTGTACCAGCAGTGTGTGAGTGTACCACCAGTGTGAGAGTGTACCAGCAGTGTGAGTGTACCAGCAGTGTGAGAGTGTACCAGCAGTGTGAGTGTACCAGCAGTGTGAGTGTACCAGCAGTGTGAGAGTGTACCAGCAGTGAGTGTACCAGCAGTGTATGAGTGTACCAGCAGTGTGAGAGTGTACCAGCATTGTGTGAGTGTACCAGCAGTGTATGAGTGTACCAGCAGTGTGAGAGTGTACCAGCAGTGTGAGAGTGTACCAGCAGTGAGTGTACCAGCAGTGTATGAGTGTACCAGCAGTGTGAGAGTGTACCAGCAGTGTGAGAGTGTACCAGCAGTGTGAGAGTGTACCAGCAGTGTGAGAGTGTACCAGCAGTGTGAGAGTGTACCAGCAGTGTGAGAGTGTACCAGCAGTGTGAGTGTACCAGCAGTGTGTGTACCGGCAGTGTGAGTGTACCAGCAGTGTGAGAGTGTACCAGCAGTGTGTGTACCAGCAGTGTGAGTGTACCAGCAGTGTGTGTACCGGCAGTGTGAGTGTACCAGCAGTGTGAGAGTGTACCAGCAGTGTGTGTACCAGCAGTGTGAGTGTACCGGCAGTGTGCGAGTCTACCAGCAGTGTGTGTACCGGCAGTGTGAGAGTGTACCAGCAGTGTGAGAGTGTACCAGCAGTGTGAGAGTGTACCAGCAGTGTGAGAGTGTACCAGCAGTGTGTGTACCAGCAGTGTGAGAGTGTACCAGCAGTGTGAGAGTGTACCAGCAGTGTGAGAGTGTACCAGCAGTGTGTGTACCAGCAGTGTGTGTACCAGCAGTGTGAGTGTACCGGCAATGTGCGAGTCTACCAGCAGTGTGTGTACCGGCAGTGTGAGAGTGTACCAGCAGTGTGAGAGTGTACCAGCAGTGTGAGAGTGTACCAGCAGTGTGTGTACCAGCAGTGTGAGAGTGTACCAGCAGTGTGAGAGTGTACCAGCAGTGTGCGAGTCTACCAGCAGTGTGTGTACCAGCAGTATGTTTTACAGGGTTGAGGGAAGTTAATCGAGTATTACATGCAGGGCTGTAATTTAATATTTCTGAGGGTGGGTCGTGTGCCGGTATTGTGCGATGGGGAGGGGAAAGGGAGATGGGGAAGGGAGGAGAGAGGGAAGGGGTGAGGAGAGGGACGATGATGAAATATTGCCATTGATAACACTATTCAGATGACTTGTGCTCTCTCGGCTTGAGTATTGTTCAGAGTTGACGGCACCGTCCTTAGCAGGAGAGTCATCACGGCTGGAACAGACGCAATCATTTACGACCAGCATAGAGTCAATACATTATATAAATTACTGGGAACGGCCTAAAGTCCCAGATATGTACTCACTGGAGCGGAGAAGATAGAGATACTTGATGATATACTTTTGGAAGATACTTGAAGGCCTGGCCTCAAACATGCACAGTAACAAAAAAATGCTAGAGTGAGAGATACGGGAGGAAGCCCAAAATAAACTAGCGAAAGGCAGGGGTACCGTGGGAACAATAAGAGAGCACTGTGTCAACATCCGTGGTCCCAGACTCTTCGACATTCTAACAGATGATGTCGGAAACATTGCTGGGACTACTTTAGAAGGGTTCAAAAAGAAACTCGATCAATATCTCCGGTAACTACCAGATCGACCAGTTTGTGATGGCCAGTGAGCTACCATCAACAACAGCCTGGTTGACTAGGCATGCACCAGACAAGCCTGACTCAGGGCTGAACTGCGGGAGTAGAAAAAACTCGAAACAAGTGGCAGGTATATCACAGGGATTAAGAAGAGATTGGGGAGGTATTTGTACAGTATTACTAGTAATAAAAATTTAACAATAACACCTTCCTTATGTTTACATGATGGTGTTACAACACAGTCTCCTTGTCCTCCTCCTCCGCCTCATAATAAACTAGCTTCGTGGGTGGAAAATCAATCGCCTCTTACGAGATCTTCAGACCGTTGATCCCCTGGCTAGTGGCAGAATTATTTGTGGAGTTAGTGATACTCCATAATCTGTACCAATATAGAGTTTGAATTAATTCTAGTTTGCCCGAAATGCCTAGTCATGCTAGGTGTGATAGTGACCCTTTCTGTAATTAGTATTTTATAATATGTAAATCACACAATATACTGTAATATGTAAACCATTCATTGTAATCTTTATAAAGAATAAACTTGATTGATACGTGTTAAACTGTATATTCACTGTTATACAATGTATATACACTTTATATTCACTGTATATTTCACTGTTCGATCTAGTACAACATGATCCTACCCGAGGTGTTAGGACTATCCCGTGTTGTAACAGCTTAATAAGCAAACACTGTGCACGAGAGTTTGTGCCTGTGTGAGCAGTGCATTGATACTGGGACTTACTGTATGTTACCCAGTACTTACCTGGCCTCCCTATGCTCCGGGATATGCTGGCCGGATATTACAATTGTTTTTAAAGGAGTTCCTCCTCGGAAGAGGTTTGGGAACTGGTTCTAGTTCCTCTGAGTGCTCGCCACCGGCACGTCCCTCTGGTGTGGCTCTTCCCAGCTCAGTATTTATTGGTCTTTATAAATAAAAGGAATGTTTCCTATAATTTTCCACATCCTCTAAAATACTGAATTAAGAGAGTCCTAGAGGAAATGTATGGAGAGGAAATTAAATTGTTAGTAAAAGGAAGAACTGCAGAAGGTTCGATAATCACTAGTCTCGTCTGGTCACTCTAAGCGTACTGACCACTCTCAGTTTAGCTTCACTCTTCGACCATTCCTGAGGTTCCATTAATATGTAAACACAGTAAGTTTACTCCTGCGAGGGTGACTTGCTGCCCCTAATAACTGGGCACTTTGTGAGGACACTTTCCATATGATGATAAAGGAAGTATACAAGGGAAGGGAACTTCCTTTACGAGTACTCTAGGCACTGGCACCCACAAATAACAACTAGTTACAACATAAATACACGATGTTAACTACAGCAAGCACAAAGAATAAATTAATATAATACTCCTAAGTTAGGTGTAAAAACTCGTAAGTTGTTTTTTTACGCTTGCAAGCAACAATTAGGAAGTTAGTTTGACCTTGGGTAGTTCTTGTAGACTCTGTGATCTCTCCTTAGCAGGGCCAGACATAGTCTACGTGGTGTTGCAACATTGTGTTACTTATCTACACTGGTATATCTTATATCTTTAACTTTGACGAGTTTCCAGAATTTTTCTACTATTGGCGTCTGGCCCCTGGCTAGGCTCGTCTGGTGCTTGCCTTCTCAATCAGGCTGGTTGCTGCTGGCGGCCCCTTGGCCCACATATCCATCACAACCTGGATGATCCTCTGATCGTCTGTTTGGTAGAGTTTTAGTGTTCTTGTGTCTTGTGAAGCAGTGTATTTCATTTTTTTTGCACTGTGTAAATATAGCGGCAGCAATTCATGTATTGTGGCATCTTCACTACACCTGTGGCCATACATTCAATTGTATAGTCACTATTTTTCCTGGAAGCCACTGTGACCTTGAACCATCATCACCAGTGACCACACTGTGTCACCAGGTTTCAGGGACACGTCATTTCCAAGAGTCTCGGCTCTGTAAGAGCCAACCCGTCAAAAGGAGGTTCCTTGACACTGGTGAGGGGCTCTTGATCTAGGGAATTGGATCTGCGCTCCAGTTCCCTGAATTAAGCATGAATACCTTCCATTCCACCCCCTCACAGGCGCTGTATATTCCTACGGGTTTAGCGCTTCGCCTTGATTATAATAATAATTAAAATAATATGTAAGAGCCAATAGACTTAGTATTTCTGCGTTGTTAATATTGTTAGTGACGTAAGTCAGAGGTTGACTGTTGTTAATATTGTTAGTGACGTAAGTCAGAGGTTGACTGTTGTTAATATTGTTAGTGACGTAAGTCAGAGGTTGACTGTTGTTAATATTGTTAGTGACGTAAGTCAGAGGTTGACTGTTGTTAATATTGTTAGTGACGTAAGTCAGAGGTTGATGTTGTTAATATTGTTAGTGACGTAAGTCAGAGGTTGACTGTTGTTAATATTGTTGTGACGTAAGTCAGAGGTTGACTGTTGTTAATATTGTTAGTGACGTAAGTCAGAGGTTGACTGTTGTTAATATTGTTAGTGACGTAAGTCAGAGGTTGACTGTTGTTAATATTGTTAGTGACGTAAGTCAGAGGTTGACTGTTGTTAATATTGTTAGTGACGTAAGTCAGAGGTTGACTGTGTTAATATTGTTAGTTGACGTAAGTCAGAGGTTGACTGTTGTTAATATTGTTAGTGACGTAAGTCAGAGGTTGACTGTTGACTGTGTTACACTCATCACAGTTCTCAGGTGCTGTTGACTGTTACATTCATCACAGTTCTCAGGTGCTGTTGACTGTTACATTCATCACTGTTCTCAGGTGCTGTTGACTGTTACATTCATCACAGTTCTCAGGTGCTGTTGACTGTTACACTCATCACTGTTCACAGGTGCTGTTGACTGTTACATTCATCACTGTTCACAGGTGCTGTTGACTGTTACACTCATCACTGTTCTCAGGTGCTGTTAACTGTTACACTCATCACTGTTCACAGGTGCTGTTGACTGTTACACTCATCACTGTTCACAGGTGCTGTTGACTGTTACATTCATCACTGTTCACAGGTGCTGTTGACTGTTACACTCATCACTGTTCTCAGGTGCTGTTAACTGTTACACTCATCACTGTTCTCAGGTGCTGATAAGTCTTTCTTAACCATCGTTCGAGAGCGGGTAAAGTCCTAAGTCGCGAACCGATGTAGGACTTTACCCGCTTTACTTTCTCTGTATGTTTCACCAATTAATTAATAGGCTCGGATAATTCATAATTCAGCTCCTTTAATTTGATGAATTTCAAGATGAGAGATGTTACATTTAGGACTTTGTCCACTGAAGAATGTCTAGTTCCACCAATGACATATTTTGGTGTGTCTTCTGTGTTCGAGTAGACTATTCAGTCATGTTCATTTTTTTTGTTCTCGTTAGTCACGTTCGTCTGTCAATCAACTTGGTTCGTGGCGCCACAATTCATCAGTCACAAACTTTGTGAGTTGGGCGCCACGAGACGCGTCAGCTGGATTCTCTTTGGCAGAGACAAGCAAGAAGGAAACTGATCGCGTCTAATTGCTGCCTGTGTGTTCAGTACACAGACCAGCTTACTGTTGTTACTAATTAACCACTGGAGAGCTACTACACTACCACTTGAGAGGATGGTTCTTATAGCAAGTTGTTCTAGTACTGTGTGAAAGAGATGCTAATATGGCACCCGCAGAGTGCTGTTAGTTCAGGTTGTGGCACTCTTTTTAATTTTAAAAGATGCCACCCTTGTCTTGAAAGTCTGTAACGCTCCTCATATTAAAACACTGCCGATGACATAAGAGAAACCTCGTGAAGGTTGATTGAACTTGTAGATAAGTCATTCAGAGAACCGAGAAATTAATAAATTAGACACATGTGCAACACTTGGGAATCTTTATTGAAGAAACCTTTCCCCACAGTGGCTTCATCAGTCCCAGTACAAAGAAAATGGTGAAGAATCAGAAAAGAGTTTGAGGTAATCTGTCCCTCAACCTTGAGTCGATGTAATCGGTCCATCAATCTTTTCAAGATTGAGGGACTGATTCCCTCAGACTCTTTCTGATCTTCACCATTCTTTTTTGTAGTAGACTGATGAAGCCACTGTGTGGCAAAACATTTCCTCAGTAAAGATACCCAAGTGTTGCACATGTCATTAATTAATCTTGGTGTGAACACAAGCTGATGATCCTCTGACTTAAAATTCGCAACTACACGGAAAATATACAATCCGCACCACCATCATTTTTTACTAGCTTACTTCAGTGTTACTGAAGTAAGCGACAGCTTTATAAGCTTCAGCTGGAGCATCACTGCAAACAGTTCAGCTGTAACACCTTCCTGCCAACTTTGGGAACATAGTTTGGCAGAGTTGCTTAAAACTCAGCCCTCAAGGAAGGTTCCTTGAGCTAGTGAGAGGCACTTTTTTTTTTTTTGATCGTGGGAATTGCGATCTGATGCTCCAGTTCCCTCAATTAGCTGACTGCCTTCCATCCTTTCCCACAGTCGCTGTATAATCCTTGATAATAATATTAATAATAATAATAATAATTATAATAATAATAATAATAATAAAATAATAATAATAATAATAATGCTTAAAACTTTACACAGAAGTCACTCCAAGTTTGACTAAATAACTTGTGTTCCCATAACTTAGTATTTTCACATTTAATAATATCGCAGGAAAAGTTTGACTCCTGGGTAGTGACTTTGGTCCCTCGTGTCTGCATTATTTAAGACAGGGCTTCTCCTACCTGGTGTTGTAGCATGGAAGAAGGGAAGGGATCGTCTTTGGAGTGGGGAGCAAGGGTAATGAGAGATGGAGAAGGGCAGAGTGAAAAAATGTCAGGGGAAGATTTTGTAGGGGTGTGAGAGGGATGCGTCTTGGTAAGGGAGTGTGTAGAGTGGGAAAAAAAAGGCAGGAAGATATGTGGGGAGGTGGATGGAGAAGTAGGAGGATGAGAGAGAGAGAATTTTGTGTGTTTATTGTTGAGGGAGAGGGAGAGAGTGAAGAGTGAGAGTGATGGATGAGTCAACCTATCATTGTAAGAAATCATGTTTGCTAGTCTCAGTTCCTCAAGCAGTGGTCCCACTCACCCCAGTTCCTCAAGCAGTGGTCCCACTCACCCCAGTTCCTCAAGCAGTGGTCCCACTCACCCCAGTTCCTCAAGCAGTGGTCCCACTCACCCCAGTTCCTCAAGCAGTGGACCCACTCACCCCCCATTCCTCAGCAGTGTCCCACTCACCCAGTTCCTCAACCAGTGGTCCCCACTCACGACCAAGTTCCTCAAGCAAGTGATCCACTCACCCCGTTCCCTCAAGCAGTGGTCCCACTCACCCCCAGTTCCTCAAGCTTAGTCCCACTCACACCCGCATTCCCAAGCAGTGGTTCCCACTTCACATCACTCCTCCTGAAGCAGAGTGCCACTCACATCAGTATTAACGCAAATGGTCCCACTCACATCAGTTATTAAAGCAATGGTCCCACTCGCATCAGTTCCTCAAACAGTGGTCCCACTCGCATCAGTTCCTCAAACAGTGGTTCCCACATCGCATCAGTTCCTCAAACAAGGTCCCACTCGCATCATTCCTCAAACAGTGGTCCCACTCTCACAGTTTGCTCCAACAGGTCCCACTCGCATCAGTTTTCCTCAAACAGTGGTCCCCTCGCAATCATTCCTCAAAACAGTGGTCCCACTCGCATCAGTTCCCAAACAGTGGTCCCACTCGCATCAATTCTTCAAGCAGGTGGTTCCCCCACTCGCATCAGTTCCACAGCAGGTGGTCCCACTCGCAATCATGTGTCCACAAACAGTGGTGCCCACTCACATCAGTTCCTCAAGCAGTGGTCCCACTCACCGCAGTTCCTCAAGCAGTGGTCCCACTCACATCAGAGAGATGGGTACTCTCAGGTTCCTGACAACAGGTCTCAGGTTCCTGACATCAGGTCTCAGGTTCCTGACAACAGGTCTCAGGTTCCTGACAGCAGGTCTCAGGTTTTCCTACAACAGGTCTCAGGTTCCGACAACAGGATCTCAGGTTCCTGACATCAGGTCTCAGGTTCCTGACAGCAGGTCTCAGGTTCCTGACAGCAGGTCTCAGGTTCCTGACAACAGGTCTCAGGTTCCTGACAACAGGTCTCAGGTTCATGACAGCAGTCTCAGGTTCCTGACAGCAGGTCTCAGGTTCCTGACAGCAGGTCTCAGGTTCCTGACAGCAGGTCTCAGGTTCCTGACAGCAGGTCTCAGGTTCCTGACAGCAGGTCTCAGGTTCCTGACAGCAGGTCTCAGGTGCCTGACAGTCAGGTCTCAGGTTCCTGACATCAGGTCTCAGGTTCCTGACAGCAGGTCTCAGGTTCCTGACAGCAGGTCTCAGGTTCCTGACAGCAGGTCTCAGGTTCCTGACAGCAGGTCTCAGGTTCCTGACAGCAGGTCTCAGGTTCGTGACAGCAGGTCTCAGGTTCCTGACAGCAGGTCTCAGGTTCCTGACAGCAGGTCTCAGGTTCCTGACACAGGTCTCCAGGTTCGTGAAGGCCAGCAGTTCCTCAGTTCCTGAACAGCAGGTCTCAGGTTCCTGACAGCAGGTCTCAGGTTCCCTGACAAGCAGTCTCAGTTCCTGACAGCATTTCTCAGGTTCCTGACACAGGTCTCAGGTCCGGACTCAGGTCCAGTCGTGACAGCAGTTCTCAGATTACTGACATCAGTCTCAGGTTTCCTGACAGCAAGTCTCAGGTTCCTGACAGCAGGTCTCAGTTCGTGACATCAGGTCTCAGGTTCCTGACAGCAGTCCAGGTTCCTGACAAGCAGGTCCTCAGGTTCCTGAAACAGCAGTCTCAGTTTCCTGACATCAGGTCCTCAGTTTCCTGACAGCAGGTCTCAGGTTTCAGAGACACAGGTCTCAGTTCCTGACAGCAGGTCATCAGTTCCTGACATCAGGTCTCAGTTCCTGACATCAGGTCTCAGGTTCCTGACAGCAGGTCTCATGTTCCTGACAGCCAGTCACAGGTTCCTGACAGCATGTCTCCAGGTTTCCTACAGGCAGTCTCAGGTTTCCTGTCTCAGGTCTCAGGTTTCTCTGACAGCAGGTCTCAAGGTTTCCTGACAGCTGGTCCTCAGGTCCTGACAGCAGGTCCTCAGGGTTCCGGAGCAGCAGGTCTCAGTTCCTGACAGCAGTTCTCAGGTTCCTGACAGCAGGTCTCAGGTTCCTACAAGCAGGTCTCAGTTCCTGACATCAGGTCTCAGGTTCCGATGACAGCAGTCCCCTCAGGTTCCTGACAGCAGGTCTCAGGTTCCTGACAGCAGGTCTCAGTTCCTGACAGCAGGTCTCAGGTTCCAGACAAGCAGGTCCTCAGTTTTCCTGACAGCAGGTCTCAGGTTCTGAGACAGCAGGTCTCAGTTCCTGAACAGCAATCGCAGGTTTCCTGACAGCAGGTCTTCAGGTTCCTGACAATCGGACTCAGGTACCTGACAGCAGGTCTCAGGCTCTTGACACAGGTCTCAGTTCTGCAGCAGTCTCAGGTTCCTGACAGCAGGTCTCAGGTTTCCTGACCTCAGGTCTCAAGTTCCTGACACAGGTCTTCAGGTTCCTGACAGCAGGTCTCGATTCCTGACAGCAGGTCACAGGTTCCTGACAGCAGGTCTCAGTTCCTGACAGTAAGCAGGTCTCCCAAGGTTCGTGACAGCAGGTCTCAGGTTCCTGACATCAGGTCTCAGGTTCCTGACAGCAGGTCTCAGGTTCCTGACAGCAGGTCTCAGGTTCCTGACAGCAGGTCTCAGGCTCCTGACAGCAGGTCTCAGGCTCCTGACAACAGGTCTCAGGTTCCTGACAGCAGGTCTCAAGGTTCCTGACAGCAGGTCCTCAGGTTCCTGACAGCAGGTCTCAGTTTTCCTACAAGCAGGTCTCAGGCTCCTTGACAGAGCAGTCTCAGCTCCTGAAACAGGTCACAGTTCCTGGACAGCAGGTCTCAGTTCCTGACAGCAGGTCCTCAGCTCCTTGAACAAGCAGGTCTCAGGTTTCCGGACAGCAGGTCTCAGTTCCTGACAGCAGTCTCAGGTTCCTGACAGAGGTCTCAGGTTCCTGACATCAGGTCTCAGGTTCCTGACATCAGGTCTCAGGTCCTGACAGCAGGGTCTCAGGTTCCTGACATCAGTCTCAGGTTCCCTGACAGAGCAGCTCTCAGGTTTCCGGACAGCAGTCTCGGTTCCTGACAATCAGGTCTCAGGTTCCTGACAGCAGGTCTCAGGTTCCTGACAGCAGGTCTCAGGTTCCTGACAGCAGGTCTCAGGTTCCTGACAGCAGGTCTCAGGTTCCTGACAGCAGTCTCAGTTCTATGCATCAGTCTCCAGGTTCCTGACAGCAGTCTAGGTTCTGAACAGCAGACTCGAGGTTCCTGACGGAGTCCTCAGTTCCTGACAGCAGGTCTCAGTTCCTGACTAGCAGGTCTCAGGTTCCTGACAGCAGGTCTCAGGGTTTCCTGACATCAGGGCTCAGGTTCTTTGACAGAGGTCTCAGGTGTTCTGACATCAGGTCTCAGGTTCCTGACAGCCAGGTCCTCAGGTTCCTGACCGCAGTCTCGTTCCTGACGAGCAGGTCTCAGGTTCCTGACTGCAGGTCTCAGTCCTGACAGCAGTCTCAGGATCCTGACAATCAGGTCTCTGGTCTGACAGCAAAGGTCTCAGGTTCCTGACATCAGGTCCTCACGTTCCTGACATCAGGGTCTCAGGTTCCTGACAGCAGGTCTCAGGTTCCTAAAAGCAGTCTCAGGTTCCCTGACAGTCAGTCTCAGTTCCTGATCATCAGGATCTCCAGGTTCTTGACAGCAGGTCTCAGGTTCCTGACATCAGGACTACAGATTCCTGACAGCAGTCTCAGGCTCCTGCAGCAGGTCTCAGGTTCCTGGCAGCAGGTCTCAGGCTCCTGACAGCAGGTCTCAGGTTCTTGACAGCAGGTCTCAGGTTCCTGACATCAGGTCTCAGGTTCCTGACAGACAGGTCTCAGGTTCCTGACGCAGGTCTCAGGTTCCTGGACAGCAGGTCTCAGTTCCTGACAGAGGCTCAGGTTCCGACAGCAGGTCTCAGGTTCCTGACAACAGGTCTCCAGGTTCGTGACAGCAGGTCTCAGGTTCCTGACAGGCAGTCCTCACTTCCTGACATCAGGTCTCAGTTTTCCTGACGCAAGGTCACAGTTCGTGACAGCAGGTCTCCAGGTTCCTGACATCAGGTCTCAGGTTCCAGACAGCAGGTCTCAGGCTCCATGGCAGCAGGTCTCTGGTTCCTGCAGCAGTCCTCAGGCTCCTGACATCAGGTCTCAGGTTCCTGACAACAGGTCCTCCAGGTTCCTGACACAGTCTCAGGTTCCTGACAGCATGATCTCGGGTTCCTGACAGCAGTCTCAGGTTCCTGACAGCAGTCTCAGTATCCTGACAGCAGGTCTCAGGTTCCTGACGCAGTCTCAGGTTTCCTGACAGCAGGTCTCAGTTCCTGACAGCAGGTCCTCAGGTTTCCTGACAGCAGGTCTCAGGTTTCCTGACGCAGTCTCGGGTTCCTGACAGCAGGTCTCAGGTTCCTGACAGCATGTCACATTCCTGGACAGCGGTCACCTCAGGTTACTTGGTTCATATACGCTGCTGAACTTCTCTCAAAATATTTACTTACAGTGATGGTTTAAGAAAAATTATGTACAATACCGACAAATTAAAGATTAAGATACATGTGTAACACCTTTGTATCTTTATTGTTGACAGCGTTTCGCCCTACACAGTAGACATCTGTTTCAACACATGTGTCCCTTAATCATCAACTTCCGGTGATAATGCAGGGTGCAGTGCTCACCCAGTAATCTTTCTCGTGCACGTTTGTATAGAGGCTGTCTCCGCCTGGTTATACGCCGAATGTGTCCTTCATCTCTCGACATTTTTCAGTAAGTTCAAGAAAAAATTGGAAAAGATGCAAAAAAAAACGTTTGCCCATAAGGGAAAGTACCATAGGTTCCCCTGGTTGTCTTCAGAGGATCTGACAGATACTTAAGGTCGGTGCCGGGATCATCCTGCTGAGTTCGTATGTTGGGACTACGAGCGGCAGCAGTAACAGCCTGGTTGATCAGGACCTGTTCCTGGTCATGGACCGGGCCGCGGGGCGTTTTGATCCCCCGGAATAACTTCCAGGTAGACTCCAAGTAGTGTTATGCACGGTTGTATGTATATCTGGTTAGTTATCTGCAGTGTTATGATATCCAGTTTTATTTTCCATCCCCCTCCTCTCTTCTCTGTCTTCTATGAATAATTTATCTTGCTGTCCCTCTGGGATTGTCGAGATATCTTCCAAAAATTCCATTTCTGTGTGTAAGTTTGAAGTTGTGCTGTGAGACGGTACTTCCCAGTATAGTAACTGCACCTTGGTTGTGTAGGTTTAGGTTGTGCTGAGAGACGGTAACTTCCAGGTGATAGTAACTGCACCTCTGTTGTGTATGTTGTAAGTTGTGCTGAGAGACGGTACTTCCCAGGTGATAGTAACTGCAACCTCTTGTGGTGTATGTTGTAGGTGTGCATTGAGAACGTACTTTCCAGTATAGTAACGGCAAACCTCAGTTGTGTATTTTGTAAGTTGTGCTGAGAGACGGTACTTCCCAGGTGATAGTAACTGCACCTCTGTTGGTATCAAACCACTCCTGAGGTCTCCCAGGTTAGACTGACACTACTGAAGTCTCCCAGCTAAGGCTAACAGTACTGAAGTCGTCCAGCTCAGGTGACATAAATAAAAATCTACCAGGTCAAGACTGACACTCACTGAAAAACTCCCAGCTCAGGCTAACAGTACTGAAATCTCCCAGCTCAGGCTAACAGTACTGAAGTCTCCCAGCTCAGGCTAACAGTACTGAAGTCTCCCAGCTCAGGCTAACACATTTCAATACCTTATATAAGCACCATCCTGAGTGATGAAATTTAACAGGGAAACATAGCTAACTTTTGTTGCCACTGTGTAACTACCATATAGAATAGTGTAGCAGCACACTACTGGTGTTACCACTGTGTAACTATCATATAGAATAGTGTAGCAGCACACTGTTGGTGTTCTCACTGGTAATTGCCTGAATAAGATCCAGTGCTATAAGATGGAAAGAAAGAATAACTCAAAAGGAACACTATATACGAAAAACTCAAGAGGGTCACCCAATGAACAAAGAACAACGTAAAAGACTTTGGGAATAAATTGTCAGCTGACCGTTCTTTTAAAAGACCATAAGCAGACAAAGATCACGATAGCCAGGAAGATGACGTAGGTGGTAATGAGAACTTTCAAAACAAGGGAAATAATGCCCGATGGTGACACTCTTAACATCGCTAGTGCTCCCTCACTTAGAATATTGTCAGTGCTGACGGCCAGGTTCAAGCAGGGAAATATATCAGAGCTGGAACAAATACAGAGATCCATTTAACGGCTCTCACTGAGCCAGTAAATCACCTAAATTACAGGCTCGCCTACCCGACTTGACCTGGTTCCACCATGGAGGAGGAGGAGGAGGAGAAGATCCAAGATCATCTATACCAGGAAAGTAACTCGAGGCCTGGTCCACCAAAATGCACACCCGTGCCTCATAACATACTGGAGTGAGAGATAAGTGAGGAAGTGTAAAATATCCCCCAGTAACGCCGGGGTGCATGGGCCACAATACGGAAACACAGTATCCACCATCCGGGGTCCCAACACTTCAACATCTACAGAAGGACATCATAAACACAGCTGGGACAAATGTAGAAGCCTTCAAGAGGAAACTGGGACAAGTATCTTCACCAGGACGCCAGATCAACCAGGCTGTGAATGTACATGTTGGGCAGCGGGCCTCCAGCATCAACACCCTGGTTGATCAGGCAAGCACCGGACACGCCAGGCACCTGGCCGGGCTCTGAGCGTAGTTAAACTCTCGAAAACTCTTTCAAAGGTTTATCAAAGTAACTGTCCATATACGTAGTGTACAGTAGCCGCACACTACTGTGTTCCCACTGTGATTTAGGGTTTATTTCTCTGCTTGGTCTCCAATCAATGTTACCACATCGTTCTTAAACATCACCTCAACACAGTAATACGGGACCATTGTCTCTGTCCAGTTTTTTACTGTGTATAGGCATAGCCCCCAACAGGGTTTTCCAACTGTGTGTTGTTTGAGTGTGGCAGTAGGCTGTGTGTGTGTGTGCAAGTAGTCTGTGTGTGTATTGTGTGTGGTATGTGTGTGTGTGTGTGTAAGTGTGTGTGTGTGTAATGTGAGTGTGTACTCACTTAATTGTGGTTGCAGGGGTCGAGACTCAGCAACCGGACCCGCCTCTTCACTGATCGCTACTAAACGTCCACTCTCTTCCTGTGTATGTGTGGTGTGAGTGGTGTGTGTGTGGTGTCTGTGCAGTAGTGTGTGTATAAGTGTGCAGTAGGTGTTGTACTCACCTAATTGTGGTTGCAGGGGTCGAGACTCAGCTCCTCGCCCCGCCTCTTCACCGAGTGCTACAATCTCTCTCATCGCTGCACGCTGAGCTTTAGCACCTTCATATCTTAACGCTATGTATGGTTCCGCCTCCACACCTCACGTTGCTTGGCTATTAACGCTTCCTGACTACTGATATGGACTGAAGAACATACCTTCCTAACATCCCTTTGGCTCATCTGGTCTTCATCCCCTTCCAATTGTGACCCTTTCTTCTGTGTCCCCTCTCTGGAACATCCTGTCGTCTGTCCACCTTGTCTATTCCACGCATATATTTGTGCCGTTATGCATGTCTCCCCTACCCTCCTGTCCTCTCAGTGGTCGTCAGCCGATTTCCCCTTAATCCTTTCTTCGTAGACAATCTCCTTAGCTCTGGAACTATTCATGTCCGCAAACCTTTGCACTTTCTTTCTCCTAATTTCTTGACGTGCTTGATCAAGTGTGGGTTCCAAACAGGTGCTGCATACTCCAGTATGGGTCTGACGTACACGGTGGTACAGATCTCGAACGTTTTCCTTACTAAGGTATCGAACGCTGTTCTCAGGTTTGCCAGGCGGCCATATGGCTGCAGTAGTGGGTGTGGCCACCATAGTTGTACACACCTAGTTGAGGTTCCAGGGTCGAGTCACTAGCTCCTGGCCAGCCTCTTACTGGTCGCTAAAAGGTCTCTCGTTCTCCCGGAACCTTGAGATTTATAATACCTCTGCTTAAAGCTATGTATGGATCTCTGCCCTCCACTACATCGCTTCTCAAACCTTAATTCCACTTCCTGACTACTCTGATGGGTGAAGAAAAACTTCTAACACCCTGTGATTCATCTGTGTCTTCAACTTCCAAGTGTGTCCCCTTGTTGCTGTGTCCCATTCTGGAACATCCTGTCTTGTCCACCTTGTCAATTCCTCTCAGTATTTTGGTAGGTCGTTATCAATCCCCCCCCCTATCTCTCCTGTTCTCCGTGTCGTCAGTTGATTCCATTAACCTTTCCCTCGTAGGACATACCACTTAGCTCTGGGACTAGTCTTGTTCAATCTTTGCACTTTCTCTGTTTCTTTACTGCTTTGGCTACGTGGTGGTTCCAAACTGGTGCGCATATTCCAAGATGGCCTAACGTACACGGTGTACAGGGTCCTGAACGATTCCCTTATTAAGATGGCGGATGCTGTTCTTTAGTTTGCTAGGCGCCCATATGCTGCAGTCATTATTTGGTTTATGTCGCCCTGGAGATGTGCACACGTTTTATACTCCCCCAAGATCTTTTTCCTTGAGTGAGGTTCTGAGTCCTCTGACCCCCTAGACGGTACTCCTGTCTGCGGTCTTCTTTGCCCTTCCCAAATCTTCATGAATTTGCACTTGGTGGGGGTTGAACTCTAGGAGCCAATTTCCTGGACCGGGGTCCTGCAGCCTTCCAGATCCCTTTGTATTCTTCCTGGTCCTCGTCGTCGAATGAATTCTTCTCATCAACTTCACATCATCTGCAAAACAGGGACACTTCAGAATCTATTTCATTCCGCCATAACGTTCACCCAAATATCAGAAACAGCACTGGTCTAGACTGACCCCTGAGGACCTCACGTCGTCACACATCGAGCATCTACGCCAACAACAATCACAGACACAGCATTCTGTCGCAGTACTCGGCACCACTCTGAAGTAGAGAACGACTCCTGTCACACTCACTGTCCAAACACCGCCCACGCTTCTCGTTTAACACCGATCACAGTGAGTCACCACGCTGCTATGATGCATTGTTGTGTGTGTTGACTCACTACAACTCACACCCTAGTTCGTACTCACCCTATCTAATTATGATAGGTTGCGCCGAGGACGTCGAGTCCGCGAGAGCTAACACTACGCCCCCCTCTTCACTGATCGCTACTTAGGACACTCTCCCTGAGCCGTGAGCTTTATCATACCTTGCTTAAGCTATTAAATGGATCCTGCCTCCACTACATCCTTCCCAAACTATTTCGCCACTTACTGACTCCTCAGTGGCCTGAAGAAAATACTTCCTAACATCCCTGTGATTCATCGTGTCTCAACTTCCAACTGTGTCCCCTTGTTGCTGTCTTTGTCCACCTTGTCAATTCCTCTCAGTATTTTTATGTCGTTATCATGTCCCCCCTATCTCTCCTGTCCTCCATGTCGTCAAGGTGATTCCCTTAACCTCTCCTCGTAGGAACATACCTCTTAGTCTCTGGGACTAGTCTTGGTATGCAAACCTATGCACTTTCTCTAGTTTCATCACGTGCTTGGCTCGGTGTGGGTTCCAAACTGGTGCCCGCTACGTTCAATATGGCCTAACGTACACGGTGTACAGGGTCCTGAAGATCCTTATTAAGATGTCGGAATGCTGTTCTGAGGTTTGCTAAGCGCCCATATGCTGCAGCAGTTATTTGGTTGATGTCGCTCCCCTTTCAGGTGATGTGCCTGGTGTTATACTCACCCCAAGAACTTTTTCCCCCTTGAGTGAGGTTTGGATATTCTTCTGACCCCCAAGACTGTACTCCCGTCTGCGGCCATTCTTTGCCCTTCCCCAATCTTCATGACTTTGCACTTGGTGGGATTGAACGCCAGGAGCCAATTGGCTGGACCAGGTCTGCAGCCCTGTCCAGATCCTTTAGAATTCTGGGGCTGGTCCTTCGATCGAGTGAATTCTTCTCATCAACTTCACGTCATCTGCAAACAGACACCTCAGAGTCTATTCCTTCCGTCATGTGTCGTTCACAAATACCAGAAACAGCACTGGTCCCTAGGACTGAACCCCTGCGGGACCCCGCAGGTCAGACAGGTGCCCACTCTGACACCATCGCCACGTACCATGACTCGCTGCTGTCTTCCTGACAGTATTCCCTGATCCATTGTAGTGCCTTCCCTGTTATCCCTGCTTGTCCTCCAGTTTTTGCACCAATTCTCTTGAGTGGAACTGTGTCCAAACGCCTTCTTGGCAGTCCAAGAAAATGCAAATCCACCCCACCCCTCTCTCTCTTGTCTTACTGCTCCGCACCATGGTCAATAGAACTCCCAGTAAGGTTTGTGACACAGGATTCCGTCCCTGAAATCCATGATGGCTGCTGTTTATGAGATCGTTCCTTTCTAGTTTTCCACCACTCTTCTGATAATCTTCTCCATGATTTGTCATACTATAAAAACAGTCCAGTGACAACTGCTGTAAGTTTAAAGCTTCATGTCTGTCTCCTTTTTTTAAAGATTGGGACTACATTTGCTGTCTTCCATGCCTCAGCAATCTCCCTGTTTCACGATAGAGTATTGAATATTGGTTGTTTAGGGGGTACACATAGTGCCTCTGCTCCCTCTCTCAATACCCATGGGGAGATGTTATTCTGCCCATTGCCTTTTTTTTTTGAGGTATCTACTCACTCATAAGCCTCTTCACTTCTCCTCGTTGTGTGCACTGTGTCCAGCACTTGGTGTGTGCCCCACCTCTCCGTCATTCTGGAGTCCCTTCTGTCGCCTCGTGAACACTTTCTTTGAATCACTTGTTGAGTTCTTCACAACTTCAACACGTCATTTCTTGTCTGTCCTCCTTCCTTTTCCTTAGCCTATGACCTGGTCCTTGACTGTTGTCTTCCTCCTGATGTGGCTGTACAACAGTTTCGGTCGGGTCAGATTTGCTTTCGCTGCTATGCTTAGTGTTGTGTTTGTGGGTGTGTGTGTGTGTGTTGTGTTGGTGTGTGTGATGTGTGTGCTGTGTGTGGGCGTGTGTGCTATGTATATATGTGTGAGTGTACAGTAAAGTCTGTGGATGTTGTCACAGCTTGTGGTCACGTCGTTTACCGATATGATCGACAGTGTTGATGATTGTTGTTCTCTAGGCTCTTACCATACCTAGTCCTGAAAAAACGCTGTAACAATGCTCTGCATCCACTATTTCTTCATCCTAATCATATTCCACCGTGTAATGGCTAAATAGTAACTGGTAATATCATGATTTACTTACCAGTACCAAGTGAGTGTTGTCTGCCCAGCTACCTGGAAAGTAACGAATCTGCTTTCTTAGTACGTTTAACACCAGCCAGTTGTACTAGTTGGTGTGTTTAGTGTGAACTCTCCTAGTTGACGTTGCAGGTCAGTCTCGCTCTGGCCCCGCCTATTCCACTGGCCGCTACTAGGTGGGAGTGTGTTGTGTGGTGAGAATGTGTGTGTTTGTGGTGTGTGTGTGTGGTGTGGTGTGTGTGTGTGGAGTGTGTGTGTGTTGCGTGTGTGTTGTGTGTGTGTGTGTGTGTTGTTGTGTGTGTGTGGTGTGTGTGTGTGTGTGTTGTGTGTGTGGGTTGTGTGCGTGTGTTGTAGTGTGTAGTGGGGGCGTGTGATAGTATGTGGTGAGTGTGTTGTGTATGTGTGTTAGTGTGTGGTGCGTGTTGTGTGTGTGTGTGCGAGTGTGTGTGTGTGTGTGTGGTGTGTTTGTTTGCGTGTGTGGTGTGTGTGTGTGTGTTGTGTGTGGTGTGTGTGTGTGTGTGTGTGTGTGTGGTGTTGTGTGTGTGTGTGTGGCGTGTGATGTCTGTGGTGTATGTGTTGTGTATGTGTGATTGTGTGCGTTGTGCGTGTTGTGTTGTGGTGTTGGGGTGTGGTGTGTGTGTGTGTGTGTTGTGGGTGTGTGTGTGTGAGTGTTGTTGTGTGGTGATGTGTGGTGTGTGGGCGTGAATGTATGTGTGTGTGATGTTGTGTAGCGTGTTGTAGTTGTGTAATGTGTGTGTGTGTATACAGAGAGGTGGGCAGCAGACTCATCAACGCGTTCCCAAAAAATACCAAAAGAGGTCCTATTTAATTTCTTCATTATACAGGACAATGGTAAGACTGTGTGTGCATCAGTACCACACACATGAACGAGCAACTATGCCCCACATACACACATGTCCGTGCCTAAGGCCACATACAGGTACTGCCTATACCACATGCATCTACGTGCATTTTTTTGTATATGTAATACAAATGTAATCAGTTCAATTATGTATAATTTACTACCCGATAGATATTGTTAATTATTAATTATATGTGGTTAGCAAGTCACCCTTGCAACCTCTTACAAACGAGAACTCCATTATTCCTCCCTGCCTCCCCCTGCCTCCCCCTGCCTTCCAACCCTGTGCCTTCCCTGCTCTCCAATGGGATTGCATTTTCAGGAGAAACCGGTTGGGGAACGATTTGGGGTTTTTGTCCGCGGCTTTCAACGATTTGTAGCTGAGTGTGTGTGTTGCGTGTGTGTTGTGTGTGGTGTGTGTGTGTGTGTATATTGTGTGTGTGTGTGTGTGTGTGTGTGTGTGGTGTGTGTGTTGGTGTGTGTGTGTGTGTGTGTGTGTATGTATATGTGTGGTGTGGTGGTGTGATGTGTGTGTGTGTGTATGTAAGTGTGTGTGTAGTTTGTATATGTATGTGTTGTGTATGTATGTATGTGGGTGTGTGTGTGTGTTTGTGTGTGTGTATGTGTGTGATTGTGCGTGTAATTATGTGTGTGTGTGAGTATGTATGTATGTGTGTGTGTGTTTGTATGAGTGTGTGTGTTTATGTGTGTTTTGTGTATGTGTATGTAGTGTGTTGTTGTGTGTGTGTGTGTGTGTGGTGTGTGTGTGTGTATGTAGATTGTGTGTGTGTGTGCTGTATGTATGTGGGTGTGTGGGTGTGTGTGTGTGTGTGTGTGAGTGTGTATGTGTGTATGATGTTGTGCATGGCAACCCCTGACTGGTTACAAATGATTTATATGGTATATTATAATGTATATTATCTTTTTCATATAAATTTTATATTGCTTATAATTTGCGAATAATAGCTAAATCGTAAATATATTGCTTATATGCTTATTTGACTTATGGTTGTTAGGATGTACATAATATGTGCGCATTTCAAGCCTGGATTGTCAAACTACTGTAAATTATCGCTTGTCGCTCGTTATACTGGCAGCTTCTGAGGTGTGCCTGTCCCACGGCTATCACGTGATCGAGGTGGGGAGGGGGGTGTCCACATCACCTCCGTGAAATATTCATCCGCTCTAGACATGCTTGGAGGATGGCAGATTGTCTGTCTCATATTCTTGTTAGTTCTGTAGACCTCTGTTACACAGAACCCTTGTATAAGACTTAGTGAGTTGTGACGTTGTACTGAGGTTGTGTGTCTCATAGACACACTGAGTATCTCAGGTCCTTTGCTATAGCTATGACCTAAGTTGGTACTGAGTCTCCTGTTAATTGGTCACAGTCGGGTATTTTCTATGCTGACCTTAGATTCAGATTATTGGAGTATTTGTAACTTGTGTGAGGATCTGCGTAGGTCCCTGACTTAGTTTTCCTTTGGTTCCTATTCGTGTCGCAGTCGCTTGTTATATTGCTATTGGGCTTAGCATTCTTGTTGTTCAGGTTCAAAGCAGACTGTTCTGGTTGCCATCACATACACATACACACTTACTTGTAATACACACTTATTTGTAATATCTTATTAAATGTTAAAGTACGCAGAGACGTACTTAAGAATTATAAAATGTGATAGGTGCTGTCAGCACAATAATATTGAACCGAGAGATGTGATATATTTTGATTACTGTATTAATAAATTTACTTTAATATGATAATATACCTCTAGACTTAATAAATTTATGAACATTTTAATTTCTCTAAGTTAGTAGCCTACCAATTGTAAATCCCTGAAGCAATCTAACTTAATTCAATTGAATGGAATGGATAATTGACAAGGATACTGACTACTTGTTACGAAAACCCCAGTAACCAGGCTTGGATGCTAGAAAGGGCAGTCCTTCTACGTTTGATTCACTCAGATCTCTAAGCTTATAGAATCGCTGTTTTTTTTGTAACAGTGTGTGTGTGTAATGTATGTGTGTGTATGGTATGTGTGTGCGTGTGTCTGTGAGGTGTATGTGTGTGTGTGTGTGTGTGTGTGTGGGTGGGTGTGTGTGTGTGTGTGTGTGTAGTGGTGTGTGGTGTGACTCACCTAATTTGTGGTTGCAGGGGTCGATCCTAGCTCTTGGCCCCGCCTCTCACTGATTGCTACTAGTCCTCATCACAGTTCTCATCTGTTAAGTCTTTCTAACCAACGTTCGAAGTACGTAAAGTCCTAAGTCGCGAACCGATGTAGGACTTAACCGCGCTTTAACTTTCTGTGTATGTTTCACCAATTAATTAATAGCTCGGATAATTCATAATTCACGCTCCTTTAATTTGATGAATTTCAAGATAGATGTTTACATTTAGGACTTTGTCCACTGAAGAATGTCTAGTTTCCACCAATGACATATTTTGTGTTCTTCTGTGTTCGAGAAGACTATTCAGTCCTGTGCATTTTTTTTTGTACTCGTTTAGTCACGTTTCGTCTGTCAATCAACTTGGTTTCGTGCGCACAAATCATCAGTCACAAACTTTGTGGTTGGGCCCACGAGACACGGCAGCTGGATTCCCTTTGGCAGAGACAACAAGAAGGAAACTGATCGCGTCAAATTGCGGCCTGTGTTGTTCATACACAGACCAGCTTACGTTGTTACTATTAACCACTGGAGAGCTTACTACACTACCACTTGAGAGGATGGTCTTATAGCATGTGTCTAGTACTGTGTGAAAGAGATGCTAATATGGGCACCCCCGCAGAGTGCTGTTATTCAGGTTGTGGCACTCTTTTTAATTTTCAAAGATGCCACCCTTGTCTTGAAAGTGTGTAACGCTCCTCATATTAAAACACTGCCGATGACATAAGAGAAACCTCGTGAAGGGTTGATGAACTTGTAGATAATCCTTCAGATAACCGAGAATATAAAAAATTATACACATGTGCCGAACACTGGGAATCTTTAATTGAAGAAACCTTTCCCCACAGTGGCTTCATCAGTCCCAGTACAAAGAAAATGGTGAAGAATCAGAAAAGAGTTTCTGAGGTTAATCTGTCCCCCTCAACCTTGAGTCGATGTAATCGGTCCATCAATCTTTTCAAGATTGAGGGACTGATTCCCTCAGACTCTTTCTGATCTTCACCATTCTTTTTTGTAGTAGACTGATGAAGCCACTGTTGGCAAAACATTTCCCCATCAGTAAAGTAACCCAAGTGTTGCACATGTCATTAAATTGAATCTTGGTGTGAACACAAGCTGATGATCCTCTGACTTAAAATTCGCAACTACACGGAAAATATACAATCCTCACCACCATCATTTTTTACTGAGCTTACTTCAGTGTTACTGAAGTAAGCGACAGCTTTATAACTTCATCTGGAGCATCACTGCAAACAGTTCAGCTGTAACACCTTCCTGCCAACTTTGGGAACATAGTTTGGCAGAGTTGCTTAAAACTCAGCCCTCAAGGAAGGTTCCTTGAGCTAGTGAGAGGCACTTTTTTTTTTTTTGATCGTGGGAATTGCGATCTGATGCTCCAGTTCCCTCAATTAGCTGACTGCCTTCCATCCTTTCCCACAGTCGCTGTATAATCCTTGATAATAATATTAATAATAATAATAATAATTATAATAATAATAATAATAATAAAATAATAATAATAATAATAATGCTTAAAACTTTACACAGAAGTCACTCCAAGTTTGACTAAATAACTTGTGTTCCCATAACTTAGTATTTTCACATTTAATAATATCGCAGGAAAAGTTTGACTCCTGGGTAGTGACTTTGGTCCCTCGTGTCTGCATTATTTAAGACAGGGCTTCTCCTACCTGGTGTTGTAGCATGGAAGAAGGGAAGGGATCGTCTTTGGAGTGGGGAGCAAGGGTAATGAGAGATGGAGAAGGGCAGAGTGAAAAAATGTCAGGGGAAGATTTTGTAGGGGTGTGAGAGGGATGCGTCTTGGTAAGGGAGTGTGTAGAGTGGGAAAAAAAAGGCAGGAAGATATGTGGGGAGGTGGATGGAGAAGTAGGAGGATGAGAGAGAGAGAATTTTGTGTGTTTATTGTTGAGGGAGAGGGAGAGAGTGAAGAGTGAGAGTGATGGATGAGTCAACCTATCATTGTAAGAAATCATGTTTGCTAGTCTCAGTTCCTCAGCAGTGGTCCCACTCACCCCAGTTCCTCAAGCAGTGGTCCCACTCACCCCAGTTCCTCAAGCAGTGGTCCCACTCACCCCAGTTCCTCAAGCAGTGGTCCCACTCACCCCAGTTCCTCAAGCAGTGGACCCACTCACCCCCCATTCCTCAGCAGTGTCCCACTCACCCAGTTCCTCAACCAGTGGTCCCCACTCACGACCAAGTTCCTCAAGCAAGTGATCCACTCACCCCGTTCCCTCAAGCAGTGGTCCCACTCACCCCCAGTTCCTCAAGCTTAGTCCCACTCACACCCGCATTCCCAAGCAGTGGTTCCCACTTCACATCACTCCTCCTGAAGCAGAGTGCCACTCACATCAGTATTAACGCAAATGGTCCCACTCACATCAGTTTATTAAAGCATTGTCCCACTCGCATCAGTTCCTCAAACAGTGGTCCACTCGCATTCAGTTCTCAAACAGTGGTTCCCACATCGCATCAGTTCCTCAAACAAGGTCCCACTCGCATCATTCCTCAAACAGTGGTCCCACTCTCACAGTTTGCTCCAACAGGTCCCACTCGCATCAGTTCCTCAAACAGTGGTCCCACTCGCATCAGTTCCTCAAACAGTGGTCCCACTCGCATCAGTTCCTCAAACAGTGGTCCCACTCGCATCAATTCTTCAAGCAGTGGTCCCACTCGCATCAGTTCCACAGCAGGTGGTCCCACTCGCAATCATGTGTCCACAAACAGTGGTGCCCACTCACATCAGATCCTCAAGCAGTGGTCCCCTCACCGCAGTTTCCTCAAGCAGTGGTCCCACTCACATCAGAGAGATGGGTACTCTCAGGTTCCTGACAACAGGTCTCAGGTTTCCTGACATCAGGTTCCAGTTCCTGACAACAGGTCTCAGGTTCCTGACAGCAGGTCTCAGGTTTTCCTACAACAGGTCTCAGGTTCCGACAACAGGATCTCAGGTTCCTGACATCAGGTCTCAGGTTCTTGACAGCAGGTCTCAGGTTCCTGACAGCAGGTCTCAGGTTCCTGACAACAGGTCTCAGGTTCCTGACAACAGGTCTCAGGTTCCTGACAGCAGGTCTCAGGTTCCTGACAGCAGGTCTCAGGTTCCTGACAGCAGGTCTCAGGTTCCTGACAGCAGGTCTCAGGTTCCTGACATCAGGTCTCAGGTTCCTGACAGCAGGTCTCAGGTTCCTGACAGCAGGTCTCAGGTGCCTGACAGTCAGGTCCTCAGGTTCCTGACATCAGGTCTCAGGTTCCTGACAGCAGGTCTCAGGTTCCTGACAGCAGGTCTCAGGTTCCTGACAGCAGGTCTCAGGTTCCTGACAGCAGGTCTCAGGTTCCTGACAGCAGGTCTCAGGTTCGTGACAGCAGGTCTCAGGTTCTGACAGCAGGTCTCAGGTTCCTGACAGCAGTCTCAGGTTCCTGACACAGGTCTCCAGGTTCGTGAAGGCCAGCAGTTCCTCAGTTCCTGAACAGCAGGTCTCAGGTTCCTGACAGCAGGTCTCAGGTTCCCTGACAAGCAGTCTCAGTTCCTGACAGCATTTCTCAGGTTCCTGACACAGGTCTCAGGTCCGGACTCAGGTCCAGTCGTGACAGCAGTTCTCAGATTACTGACATCAGTCTCAGGTTTCCTGACAGCAAGTCTCAGGTTCCTGACAGCAGGTCTCAGTTCGTGACATCAGGTCTCAGGTTCCTGACAGCAGTCCAGGTTCCTGACAAGCAGGTCCTCAGGTTCCTGAAACAGCAGTCTCAGTTTCCTGACATCAGGTCCTCAGTTTCCTGACAGCAGGTCTCAGGTTTCAGAGACACAGGTCTCAGTTCCTGACAGCAGGTCTCAGGTTCCTGACATCAGGTCTCAGGTTCCTGACATCAGGTCTCAGGTTCCTGACAGCAGGTCTCAGGTTCCTGACAGCAGGTCTCAGGTTCCTGACAGCATGTCTCCAGGTTTCCTACAGGCAGTCTCAGGTTTCCTGTCTCAGGTCTCAGGTTTCTCTGACAGCAGGTCTCAAGGTTTCCTGACAGCTGGTCCTCAGGTCCTGACAGCAGGTCCTCAGGGTTCCGGAGCAGCAGGTCTCAGTTCCTGACAGCAGTTCTCAGGTTCCTGACAGCAGGTCTCAGGTTCCTACAAGCAGGTCTCAGTTCCTGACATCAGGTCTCAGGTTCCGATGACAGCAGCTCTCAGGTTCCTGACAGCAGGTCTCAGGTTCCTGACAGCAGGTCTCAGGTTCCTGACAGCAGGTCTCAGGTTCCAGACAAGCAGGTCCTCAGTTTTCCTGACAGCAGGTCTCAGGTTCTGAGACAGCAGGTCTCAGTTCCTGAACAGCAATCGCAGGTTTCCTGACAGCAGGTCTTCAGGTTCCTGACAATCGGACTCAGGTACCTGACAGCAGGTCTCAGGCTCTTGACACAGGTCTCAGTTCTGCAGCAGTCTCAGGTTCCTGACAGCAGGTCTCAGGTTTCCTGACCTCAGGTCTCAAGTTCCTGACAGCAGGTCTCAGGTTCCTGACAGCAGGTCTCGATTCCTGACAGCAGGTCACAGGTTCCTGACAGCAGGTCTCAGTTCCTGACAGTAAGCAGGTCTCCCAAGGTTCGTGACAGCAGGTCTCAGGTTCCTGACATCAGGTCTCAGGTTCCTGACAGCAGGTCTCAGGTTCCTGACAGCAGGTCTCAGGTTCCTGACAGCAGGTCTCAGGTTCCTGACAGCAGGTCTCAGGTTCCTGACAACAGGTCTCAGGTTCCTGACAGCAGGTCTCAAGGTTCCTGACAGCAGGTCCTCAGGTTCCTGACAGCAGGTCTCAGTTTTCCTACAAGCAGGTCTCAGGCTCCTTGACAGAGCAGTCTCAGCTCCTGAAACAGGTCACAGTTCCTGGACAGCAGGTCTCAGTTCCTGACAGCAGGTCCTCAGCTCCTTGAACAAGCAGGTCTCAGGTTTCCGGACAGCAGGTCTCAGTTCCTGACAGCAGTCTCAGGTTCCTGACAGCAGGTCTCAGGTTCCTGACAGCAGGTCTCAGGTTCCTGACATCAGGTCTCAGGTTCCTGACAGCAGGTCTCAGGTTCCTGACATCAGTCTCAGGTTCCCTGACAGAGCAGCTCTCAGGTTTCCGGACAGCAGTCTCGGTTCCTGACAATCAGGTCTCAGGTTCCTGACAGCAGGTCTCAGGTTCCTGACAGCAGGTCTCAGGTTCCTGACAGCAGGTCTCAGGTTCCTGACAGCAGGTCTCAGGTTCCTGACAGCAGTCTCAGTTCTATGCATCAGTCTCCAGGTTCCTGACAGCAGTCTAGGTTCTGAACAGCAGACTCGAGGTTCCTGACGGAGTCCTCAGTTCCTGACAGCAGGTCTCAGTTCCTGACTAGCAGGTCTCAGGTTCCTGACAGCAGGTCTCAGGGTTTCCTGACATCAGGGCTCAGGTTCTTTGACAGAGGTCTCAGGTGTTCTGACATCAGGTCTCAGGTTCCTGACAGCCAGGTCCTCAGGTTCCTGACCGCAGTCTCGTTCCTGACGAGCAGGTCTCAGGTTCCTGACTGCAGGTCTCAGTCCTGACAGCAGTCTCAGGATCCTGACAATCAGGTCTCTGGTCTGACAGCAAAGGTCTCAGGTTCCTGACATCAGGTCCTCACGTTCCTGACATCAGGGTCTCAGGTTCCTGACAGCAGGTCTCAGGTTCCTAAAAGCAGTCTCAGGTTCCCTGACAGTCAGTCTCAGTTCCTGATCATCAGGATCTCCAGGTTCTTGACAGCAGGTCTCAGGTTCCTGACATCAGGACTACAGATTCCTGACAGCAGTCTCAGGCTCCTGCAGCAGGTCTCAGGTTCCTGGCAGCAGTCTCAGGCTCCTGACAGCAGGTCTCAGGTTTCTTGACAGCAGGTCTCAGTTCCTGACATCAGTCTCAGGTTCCTGACAGACAGGTCTCAGGTTCCTGACGCAGGTCTCAGGTTCCTGGACAGCAGGTCTCAGTTCCTGACAGAGGCTCAGGTTCCGACAGCAGGTCTCAGGTTCCTGACAACAGGTCTCCAGGTTCGTGACAGCAGGTCTCAGGTTCCTGACAGGCAGTCCTCACTTCCTGACATCAGGTCTCAGTTTTCCTGACGCAAGGTCACAGTTCGTGACAGCAGGTCTCCAGGTTCCTGACATCAGGTCTCAGGTTCCAGACAGCAGGTCTCAGGCTCCATGGCAGCAGGTCTCTGGTTCCTGCAGCAGTCCTCAGGCTCCTGACATCAGGTCTCAGGTTCCTGACAACAGGTCCTCCAGGTTCCTGACACAGTCTCAGGTTCCTGACAGCATGATCTCGGGTTCCTGACAGCAGTCTCAGGTTCCTGACAGCAGTCTCAGTATCCTGACAGCAGGTCTCAGGTTCCTGACGCAGTCTCAGGTTTCCTGACAGCAGGTCTCAGTTCCTGACAGCAGGTCCTCAGGTTTCCTGACAGCAGGTCTCAGGTTTCCTGACGCAGTCTCGGGTTCCTGACAGCAGGTCTCAGGTTCCTGACAGCATGTCACATTCCTGGACAGCGGTCACCTCAGGTTACTTGGTTCATATACGCTGCTGAACTTCTCTCAAAATATTTACTTACAGTGATGGTTTAAGAAAAATTATGTACAATACCGACAAATTAAAGATTAAGATACATGTGTAACACCTTTGTATCTTTATTGTTGACAGCGTTTCGCCCTACACAGTAGACATCTGTTTCAACACATGTGTCCCTTAATCATCAACTTCCGGTGATAATGCAGGGTGCAGTGCTCACCCAGTAATCTTTCTCGTGCACGTTTGTATAGAGGCTGTCTCCGCCTGGTTATACGCCGAATGTGTCCTTCATCTCTCGACATTTTTCAGTAAGTTCAAGAAAAAATTGGAAAAGATGCAAAAAAAAACGTTTGCCCATAAGGGAAAGTACCATAGGTTCCCCTGGTTGTCTTCAGAGGATCTGACAGATACTTAAGGTCGGTGCCGGGATCATCCTGCTGAGTTCGTATGTTGGGACTACGAGCGGCAGCAGTAACAGCCTGGTTGATCAGGACCTGTTCCTGGTCATGGACCGGGCCGCGGGGCGTTTTGATCCCCCGGAATAACTTCCAGGTAGACTCCAAGTAGTGTTATGCACGGTTGTATGTATATCTGGTTAGTTATCTGCAGTGTTATGATATCCAGTTTTATTTTCCATCCCCCTCCTCTCTTCTCTGTCTTCTATGAATAATTTATCTTGCTGTCCCTCTGGGATTGTCGAGATATCTTCCAAAAATTCCATTTCTGTGTGTAAGTTTGAAGTTGTGCTGTGAGACGGTACTTCCCAGTATAGTAACTGCACCTTGGTTGTGTAGGTTTAGGTTGTGCTGAGAGACGGTAATTCCCAGGTGATAGTAACTGCACCTCTGTTGTGTATGTTGTAAGTTGTGCTGAGAGACGGTACTTCCCAGGTGATAGTAACTGCAACCTCTTGTGGTGTATGTTGTAGGTGTGCATTGAGAACGTACTTTCCAGTATAGTAACGGCAAACCTCAGTTGTGTATTTTGTAAGTTGTGCTGAGAGACGTAAACTTCCCAGGTGAAAGTAACTGCACCCTGTTGGTATCAAAACCACTCCTGAGGTCTCCCAGTTAGCTGACACTACTGAAGTCTCCCAGCTCAGGCTAACAGTACTGAAGTCTCCCAGCTCAGGTTGACATTAATAAAATCTACCAGGTCAGACTGACACTACTGAAGTCTCCCAGCTCAGGCTAACAGTACTGAAATCTCCCAGCTCAGGCTAACAGTACTGAAGTCTCCCAGCTCAGGCTAACAGTACTGAAATCTCCCAGCTCAGGCTAACACATTTCAATACCTTATATAAGCACCATCCTGAGTGATGAAATTTAACAGGGAAACATAGCTAACTTTTGTTGCCACTGTGTAACTACCATATAGAATAGTGTAGCAGCACACTACTGGTGTTACCACTGTGTAACTATCATATAGAATAGTTAGCAGCACACAGTTTGGTGTTCTCACTGGTAATTGCCTGAATAAGATCCAGTGCTATAAGATGGAAAGAAAGAATAACTCAAAAGGAACACTATATACGAAAAACTCAAGAGGGTCACCCAATGAACAAAGAACAACGTAAAAGACTTTGGGAATAAATTGTCAGCTGACCGTTCTTTTAAAAGACCATAAGCAGACAAAGATCACGATAGCCAGGAAGATGACGTAGGTGGTAATGAGAACTTTCAAAAGGTAGTGGGTTTGGGGTTTTTAGTGGTAGTGGGCGGTGGGAGTGGGTGGTTTAGTATGGTAGTGGGGTGATGGAGTGGGGTGGTGTGGGGTGGTAGGGTGGGGGTGGTATCTTGGTGGTGAGGATGGTGGGCGTGGTAGTGGGGGTGGGGGGGGGTGGTGTAGTGGTGGTTTGGGGTAGTGTTGGGGGGTAGTCTTTGGGGATGGGGTAGGGTGGTGATGGGGGCGGTGGGGGGGGTGGATGATGTGTGGGTGGTTGGGAGTGGTGATAGGTAGGGTGGGGCGGCGGGGAAGTGGTGGTGGTGATGGTGGCGGGGGTGGGGTGATGATGAGTGGTGGTGGGGTAGTGGTGATGATGGTAGTGGTGGTGGCGGCGGTGATGGTGGTGAAGGGAGTGGTGGTGGTGGAAAGTAAATGGTGGTGGTGGTAAGGTAGGGGTGGTGTGATGATGGTAGTGGTGGGGGTGGTGATGGTTTGTGGTGGAGGTGTGGTGGTGGTGATGTTAGTGGTGGGGGTGATGGTATGGTGGTGGTGATGGTAGTGGTTTGGGGGTGAGTTAGTGGTTGTGGTGATGGTACTGGTGGTGGGGGATGGTGGTGGTGATGGTGGTGGTGGGATGGTAAATGATGGTTTATGATGGTAGTGGTGGGGTGGTGGGAAGGGGTGGTGAAGGTAGTGGGGTGACTGATGGTAGTAGGGGTGTGCGATCGGTAGTGGTGTGGTGGAGATAGTGGTGATGATGAGGTAGGGCTGTGGTGATGGTGGTGGGATGGTAGTAGTGGCGATGGGTGGTTAGTGGTGGTGGTGAGGGGGTGGTGGGAAGGTAGTGGTGGTGGGGATGGAGGGTGATGAGGTAGTGGTGGTGATGGTGGTGGGGGTGATGGTAGTGGTGGGATGAGGGTAGTGGTGGTGATGATGGGGGTGGTGGTGGTGATGGTAGTGGTGGTGGGGGATTGTGTGGTGATGGTGGTAGTGGTGGTGATGGTGGGTTGATGGTAGTGGTGGTGATGAGGTAGTGGGGTGGATGGTAGGGGTGATGGTGGTGGTTATGGTAAGGTGGTGTGATGGTAGTGGTGGTGGTGGTTGTGGTTTATGATTTAGTGGGGTGGTGGTGATGGTAGGGGGTGGTGGTGGTGATGGTAGTGGGGGTGGTGTGGAGTGGTGGGTGGTGAGATGGTAGTGGTGGTGGTGGTGATGGTAGTGGGTGGTGGTGGTGGTGGTGATGGTGGTGGGTGAGGGTGGGGTAGTGGTGGTGGGGGGTGGAGGGATGGTGGGGAGGTGGGGGTGATGGTAGTGGTGGTGGTGGTGAGGTAGGATGGTGAGATGGTAGTGGTGGTGGGAAGGTGGTGGTGATGGTATTTTGGTGATGGGTGGTAGTGGGGGGGATGGTGGGTGGGTGGGGGAGGGGGTGGGGGATGGAGGGGGGGTGGGTAGTGGGGGGTGGTGGGAGGGGGTGGGGATGGTAGTGGTGGGGTGGTGATGGTGGTGTGATGATGGTAGTGCTGGGGTGATGGAGTGGTAGGGGAGTGGTTTGGGATGTGGTAGGGGGGTGGGGGTGATGGTATGGTGGTGGTGGGGGGAGTGGGGGTGGTGGTTGGTGGTGTGTGGTTGGGGGGATGGTGGAGGGTGGGTGTGGGTGTGGTGGTGGTGGTGGGTGTGGGTGGGGGGTGGTTGGGAGTGGTGGGGTGGTGTGGGGGGAAATGGTGGTGGTGTGAGGTGTAGTGGTTGGGGGGAAAGGTGGGATGGGGGGGTGGTGGTTGGGGGTTGGGGTGTGTTGGTAGTGGGTGGTGGTGGTGATGGTGGGATGGGGTGGTGATGGGGGTTTGGGG
>NC_069401.1:12083833-12106333 GCF_026875155.1 Cherax quadricarinatus
ATGGGAGAATATAATACATGGAGAGAAGACAAAAGATGTAATCACAAATAATGCTGAAGTAGTTTCTTTGCTCAAACCAGGAACTGACACAGTAATGTGCCAAAGTCAGATTGGAGTAAAGTTACAGTTCAATAAAGAAACTGTAAGTGAGACACCACAAAGGCTGCCAGTAAGTCGAATACCTAAAACATTTCAGGGAGCAAGTTATACAAGTTCTCAGGAGTCCCAAAAGTACAGAACAGCCCGTGCATCATCAAATATTAAATCATTTAAAATTCCAGTTAAAATAGAACCCACATGCACATTTACTAAAGAAAAGTCACTAATTCCTGCTAAAAAGGGATCTTCAAAGGACTCTGCAAAGAAAGGACTCACTGAGAGTACTTCTAAGAAGGCACATGTATTATGCTCCCCAAAAACAAACACTCGCAGACTTCATCAAGGTAGGGGAAATCTACATAATTATATTTGTGTGGAAATGTTACAGGAAACAGAAAGTCAAGTAACTTTGCAGAAATCTCAAAGTGTAGGACAACAGCAACACTCAAATTCAGGGCAATTACAAAGTATTTCAGATGATAAACATTCACAGTGTTTTCCACAGAATAAACAATCACACTCACCTTTGAGTAAAGAATTGCTGCAGCATTCATCAGGTACTAGAAAACATACTATACATAACACATCTGACACAAGAATACCTATTCATTTGTATTCTTTAAAGGAATCACAGAAATCATCTAGCAAGACAGTATTAGAGTGTTTTCCTGTGAAGGCTTTCAGTAGCCTACCAAGGAAGGGGTCATCACATGGAAAACTACCAGTTTCAGAAGAGATACTGGGAACATCATAGACAGAACTAGTACCAGAAATTTCATATAAGTTACATAACATTTGCTTTACAAATGAAGAAACACTACAAGTTTATAAAAGACATGGACCTACAACAGGAATCAATGTATGCAAATGAAATATAATATAGATTACATACAGAGTTTAATAAAATTGCCCCAGAAATAAAAACTACAAAGCAGTATCTTATAGATGAGTTTACTGCAGTTTTGTTAGCAAGGATAACAGTATTAAGTTTCATTTAACAGAAAACAGAAAGCTGCAGACAAGTTCAGGACTCAACAAATGAAAGTTTGCAACTCAATCTCAGATAGAAAAATTACAAATACTGTGCTAGAAGAAAATATCTAAAGATAAAAAAATAAAAAAGTATTCAGATACAAATTCAAAGAATGATTAAAAAAGTTTTACACATGATTTCATGCAAGATGATAAAAAAAAACATGAAAAACATCAACAAGAAGCAACATCATGGAAACCAGGGTGACATACTTTTTACAGCTATTTAAACCCAAGGATATACTAATACAAGTTTATAATAATTAAAAACTTTATATTTGTGGGAAACTTCTATAACTCTATAACAAAATATGCATGATTGAGCTTCAGTGATATGTGAAACATTTTACTTTTACTGAGAATTATACAAGATTGTTGAAGAATGGGTGGAATGTAACTACAATACCCTATCTAATGTATTTATTGAACTTGGTCCATTTCGTCTTATTACAAGTGACCTATATTTTATGTTACACACGTGCTCACACACAAAACGTAATGATACATTAGATTACAAGATGTGTAGTGTCCAACTACTACGAATTATTTAAATGTGATACATGAACCTACACCTGCAAAGATATGAGAACTGAAGAAAATGATGAGAAATATAATAAGTTAATTTGTGATGAAATACAGTAGAAGACTACTACAAAAGCACCATTAAATATGCTCAGGAAATTCAAAGAAGTTTCTTGTGCTGAGAGTACAGAAGAGAGAGAGCATTCATTATAAGGTTAGATGATGTTTATACAAATCTTAAACATTGATTTCTGTTGAATGATCCTTGGACTTGAAGCTACAGATCAAAGATTATTATTCTGTTTTGTATTTTGTCTTGATTTCTACCATTTGATTTATATATTGCTTTATTACCATAGTAATTATGCAAGAGAATGTGCAGTGGTTAAAATGTTTGATTAAACTGCCATGTGATCTAATGATGCCATGACATGTTATCCGTCAACATGTGTAATACCGAATATGTCTGTTATTTTAAGTGGCTGTGAAACCCTCTATGGAAAGCAGGGTTTTGGGGAGCAGTAAACACAAGTGATACTTCATGAAGGTTACTAAGCAACCTAACACTGGTTTCACATAGCAGCTTAACGCACAGATTTTATATAGCAGCTTAACGCACGGATTTCACATAGCTTAACGCACGGGTTTCATATAGCAACTTAACGTATGGGTTTCACCTTGCAGCTTAATGCATGGGTTTTGCATAGCAGCTTAACACATGGGTTTCACATAGCAACTTAACACACTCATTTCAATTAGCACCTTAACCCCTTCACTGTCAGAAACCTTGAAATTAACCCTTAAATGGTCCAAACGTATATATACGTTCACCTGCGCAGTGCCCCAAATATTTTGAGAAAAAAAAAAATTATAGGAAAAAAGAGCATGTGGTACCTAGGTGTCCCCAATTTTTTTTCATATGGAGCACACTGAGTGCACACACCCATTCTCTCATGTCTAGGTGACTCAGGCCTATCGTGTCAATGTTGAATGAATGAGAAATGAAACATGTATATGTATACCTCTGGGGCGCTACGCAAGTGAGCGTATATATACGTTTGGACTGTTTAAGGGTTACGTGCTGATAATCTGACATTTTTCAGAAAAAAACAAATTCTTCTGAAATGGTAAAGAATCTTCTTTGGAGAGTAATAACAGAAAGTGTGATATTTGATGAAAATTGTACAGAATTACAAAGGCATGAAGTTGGCAGTTTGAGCACAACTAATGCACTGAGTACTGTTTTAAGCCAATTCCTTTGCTCCATTTGATCAAATTATTAGCCATTCCATTCTGTTGATTGAACAGAAGAAATCGCCCATTCTTTATCAGAACTATGCTATAAAGTACCCAGAAGTCGGTAATTTGGCCAATTTTACACAAAATTAATAAAATACCATTTTAAAAACCGACTGCATAATCAACACTGTAGACAGTCCAGGCTTGGTACTAAAGTAACATTTTCCTCTCCTATATTACACTTTCCCTCCATTTTGAATTCCTTACACAAATAATAAAATATAACCAGGAATGAATAGTCATGGTTTATGGCATCCCAATAATTGAATCAAACCTAGTAAAAACCCATAAGATAGACCAGAGGATATGCGGAGGGCCTTACCTGTCCTCAGGAAAATAAAAAATAAAATATTTCTGCTTATTTGAGCCTGATTTCAATCTACTTCTAGTAGACTGAAATCAGTAGTGTGTCTTTCTCTCTTATTAAATAATACCAAGAAACAGTCAATAAAACAATAAAAAAATAATCTTAGAAAATACATGCCGTAAGGTCAGAGGTTTGCTTTTCCTAGGCAGTATTTTTTTTTTATACTAAGCACACTCACTGCACAGACAAATTCTCTCATGTCTAGACTAAAATTTACTCTTACTGCTTATGAGGGAGGGGAACTCAAATCGTACATCTACATAGGCAACCCTGGCATCAATAATGTAGATACATATACGAGACAGTGAAAAGGTTAACACACTGGTTTCACATAGCAGCTTAACACACTGGTTTCACATAGCAGCTTAACACACTGATTTCACATAGCAGTTCAACATATGTACTGGTTTCACATAAGGGCTTAACACACTGGTTCCACATAGCAGCTAAACACACTTTCACATAGCAACTGAACACTGTTTTCACATAACAGCTTAACATACAGTTTTCACATAGCAGCTTAACATACTGCTTTCACATAGCTTAACACATTGCTTTCACATAGCTAAACACACTGGTTTTACATAGTGGGTATCTTAAAAGAAGCATTGTTTATGTTGTGTCTTGTGGTATATGCTTCAGCATTAACATATGAATGTGTCTGTATAGGCTTCTTATTCTGCTGGCCCCTCCATGATTTTTTTTTTTTTTTTTGCCTGATTCAGCATTTAGTAATATCACATTTTGTTCTGTATGCTGTTCCTTGACTTTTGTTCCTTGCTTTTATTCTTGACTAATTTACAAATATTTGTTATTACCTATTTCTGTTCTGTGCAGATGTACATTACTCTTGACTGAAGAAGATATATATATATATAATATTTATATATAAAAAATTATTTTGATATACAGTAAAAGGTTTCACACATTGTATAGTAATACTAAGTACTGATACCTCTGAAGACATGCAGTAACTGGTAGAAAAGATGCAACTTTATACTTGATAAAAACATTTAAGTCTCTTATCTTTTTTTTTTTTGCATTATATTGCAGTGTATCATACATAGTATCTGTATAAGGACACTAATTTTAATGAAATGATACTAAAACATCTAATATGTTATAATTCAGTGTTATAAGAGTCTAACAGTAATCCTACATATAATAATTTATATTTTATTATGAGGAGATAAACTGTAGTTCTCATTTATCTTAGTAACAATGTTATATACACTGCAGGTGTGAAGAGGGTCAAATACCTACGTCGCCATCACCACGTCGCAGGTCTAGTGTAGGTGGGCGAGGAGTGAGGCGAGACTCTTTGGAAGGTAGCTATTCTATGCGGCAGCGATCACAATCTCCTGCTAACAGGGATCCTTCTGGCTTCTTACGTTTAGGATCTGCGAGGTAAGTGCACTACTATATATCCAATTCAATTCAAAGTTTATTCTCTATAAGGATTACAATGCTGAGTTTACAGAATTTGGTTATTGTGTGGTTTACATGTAGTAAAATAATAATTACAGAGTGTACCACTAGAACACCTAGCATGGCTAGGCATTTCGGGCAGACTTAGATTAAATCTTGAGTTTAAAATATTACAAAATTATGAGGTAAGTTGGTGTTATGGCTAAGTGACTAAATACTAGTTTGTGAGTTTAGCGATGTGAATGCTTTTGTTTTGGCACTATACATAGTTTCAGTATTGGAGTATCACAGGCCAACTTATGACTAGTTAAGATTCATTATTTTGAGATTGAGATTGATATTTCTGTTTATGGTCAAATGGGTGAGTGAGTGTAAGTGTTAACCACCAGGTGGTATTCGTGTAATTAGTTGACAGGGTGTATCAGGGAGATAAGATGTGATGTTTTCTGATGGTAGTTTTGAAGGTGATGAGTGTGTCTGCAGTTTTAGAATTTTCAGGTAGGGTGTTCCAGATTTTAGGGCCTTTGACATACACTGAATTTTTGTAAAGGTTTAGTCGGACACGGGGAATGTCATAATGTTTTTGTCTGGTGTTGTGCCTGTGGGTTCTGTCACAACTATCAAGAAAGCGTTTTAGGTCAAGGTTAATATTTGAATTTAAGGTCCTGTAGATGTAGATTGCACAGTAGTAAGTGTGGATGTACTGAACAGGGAGTAAGTTTAGATCTATGAAGAGTGGGGGGGTGTGTTGCCAGGGATGGGATTTAGTGATTATTCTTACTGCGGCTTTTTGTTGGGTTATTATTGGCTTTAGGTGTGTTGCTGCAGTTGAACCCCAAGCACAGATAGCATAGGTGAGGTATGGATATATAAGTGAATGGTATAGTGTGAGAAGGGCAGTTTGCGGCACATAGTATCGTATCTTGGAGAGGATCCCAACCGTTTTGGATACTTTTTTGATTATGTGTTGGATATGGGTGCTGAAGTTCAGGTTGTTGTCGAGGTATAGGCCTAGCAATTTGCCCTCATTATGCCTGGCAATTAGTCTTGTCGATCTTAATGTTAATTTGCGCATCTCCTGCTCTGCTACCAAACATAATGTAGTAGGTTTTGTCAGTGTTAAGCGTAAGTTTATTGGCTGTCATCCAAGTCGATAATTTGATCAGCTCCTCATTAACAATGGTGTTGAGGGTGGTAAGATTAGGGTGAGAGATGACATAAGTCGTGTCGTCAGCAAAGAGAATGGGGTTCAGGTGTTGAGATATGTTTGGAAGATCATTGATGTATATGAGGAAGAGCAGGGGACCAAGGACACTTCCCTGCGGAACTCCAGTATCAAGTGGCTGTGTTGTTGATGCTGTGTCTTTAATGGTGCCATACTGATACCTATTAGTAAGGTAAGATTTGAAATATGCAAGCGCATGGCCTCATTACCACCATAATGGTCAAGTTTGTGGGGTAGGATGCCGTGGTCTACTTTGTCAAAAGCTTTTCTTAGGTCAATAAAAATTCCTAGTGGATATTCCTTATTTTCCAATGCTGTGTAAAGCAGATCTAGCATTTTTGTGATTGCATCGTTAGTGCTTTTATTTTTCCTGAATCCAAATTGGCAGGGGTTGAGTATGTTTTGTGCCGTTATAAATGAATATAGTCTCCGGTGCACGAGTTTCTCAAAGATTTTGGATAGCAATGGTAAGTTTGATATTGGCCTATAGTTGTTTAAATCTGTAGGGTCACCACCTTTATGTATTGGTGTAACCCTTGCCGTCTTGAGTAGTTTTGGGAAGGTGCTAGTTTCTAGTGACTTGTTAAAAAGTAATGAGATAACATGCGAGAGGACAGGGGCCGCTCTCTTGTACAATAATGGTGGGACATGAGACAGATCCCCTGAGTTATTTTTAAGTGACTTTATAATCTTGGTGACTTCCGTGGGCTCAGTTGGAGCAAGATAGAAGGAATTTGGGAAATTCCCATCTAGGTAGTCCCCGGCATGGGCATTGGTACGTGGGATTTTATTGGCGAGATTAGATCCTATGGTTGAGAAGAAGTCGTTTATCTTGTTAGCTGTGTCAGTGGGATGCAGTGGTGTTTCATTAGGTTTAGTTAGGACAATATTCTTGTTTTTTTCAGTTTGTGGGTCCCTAGAATCTGAGAGAGTGTTTTCTAGGTCTTTTTTATATCTCCTCTAGTGTCTGTGAATCTACTGGAGTAGTATAGTTGTTTGGCTTTCTTTATTACTTTGGTGAGAGCTGATGAATAGTGTTTAAGAATATCTTTGTGTATTAAGCCCTGTCTATATTGTTTTTCATATTGGTGTTTCTTATCAATGGATTTCAGAATGGTGCTGGTTAGCCATGGGCAACCAAGCCGTTTGTTTGTGATCTGTTTTGTTTTTATAGGACAATGTTTGTTGTATAGTCTAAGTAATTTGTTAAGAAAAATGTCTGTCCAGTCATCAATACCATTGGCCTTGGAGAATTCTGTAGGCCAGTCAACAGTCTCTAGGTCAGCTGTGAACTTCCTTATTGAGGCCTCATCATGGAGTCTAAATGAAACTTTGTTGTATTCAAGTGGTGGTTTACTAATGTTTGTTAAGAGGAAGGTAGGGTAGTGGTGTGTAGTGCTATCTGTGATTATCCCTGATTTAAGGGGGGCTAGTATATTGGTCCATATGTGGTCTATTATGGTTGCACTTGTTTCAATGGCCGATGTGGATACAGTTGTATTATTATTATTATAATCAGGGGAAAGTGCAGAACCCATAAAGGTTAAACAGTGCACGGGGAATGGGAGGCAATGTGGTTTAATCCAAGAGAGGGAAGGATAGATCCACTTCCTTTGATCAAGAGCCCCTTTCAGGGAACATGACTCCTCTGCTGAGAGGAAAATACAAATATAGCTAATTTGTATATTTTATTTCATGTTTTACATGGTGTTATGTCCAGGCAACCCACAACTAATACAAACTCTTCATAAAGCAACAGCTCAAATGACAATGTAACATACAGCATTACATTCCTTATAAATGAAAGGTCTGCCAATATCTTTGCAAAATTTTCTTAATAGATGAGAGAAATACCTATTAAAAGTATTCATTTAGAAAAGGTCCCCTTCAGTTTGCTGGCCTGTTTCCCTAAAATGCATTTGAGAAAGCATACTATTACCGACTAAATACAGTGGAACTTCTACTTACGAGTTTAAACCATTCTGTGACCTTGCTCTTATCTCAGTTTGCTCGTTTGTCGAGTCAATTTTCCTCATTTAAATTAATTGAAATGGAATTAATCCGTTCCAGCGGAATTCCAGGCACGACAAAATACTTCAGTATTTCGCTAATATCAACTCTGTGGCTTATTTATCTATCACAATTCATCTAATATGACATAACATAGAAACATGATATATACACTAGAATGAATATGTCATTATGTATGTGAGGAGTGGTAGGTGGCAGCAACGGCCATTGTTCTTGTTGGGGTGTATAGGGCCACCACAGTGGCCATTCCTGCTTCTGACTACATAAATTCCCGTGCTCTTATTATAACAGAAAATGGAGTATTTGTAAGACAAACTGCATTAGATCACTACATGTACATAGTTTCATAAGAAAAACATTAATAATAATAATAATGTAAACAAATTATGTAGTACTACAGCATTTACCTTGGAGATGGAGAAGAGACGCTGGATGCAGCGGTGTATGCTGTCAGGAGTTCATTTTGTTCTGTTGCTTAATTGCTACACTCTTAATGCTACACTTTGTCTCTTAACTGCTACAATTTTTATTTTTATGTTACTTCACTATTCACTGATTTTTGGGTTTTTCTCCACACTTTCATCTGCAGGGAGTTTCAATAAAAAACTGTCCGAAGAGGTTTGTTTCTTCCTCCCTTTCAGAATGTTTCAGAAATGAGTTATGCAAGCGTCATTAAATAGCCCCAACGCACGACCACTTGAAACTTTCTCTGGGTGATACACTCGTAATGCTATGTACACTTAATTCCTAAACTCTTAATGATACACTGTAATGTCCTTTGCTGGCACGATAGCCTTTATAAACTCCTTATGCTTTAGTATTGTACACATTGTAGAAGTGCTATGCTGGTACTGCCTGGCCAGATCCTTAACCCTGGCACCTAGTCTGTGTTTATCAATGATTTCCTGCTTTAAATCCATGGTAATCATCCTCTTTTTCTTCTTGGCACTCTCCTGTGGACTTGCTTTCTTAGGACCCATGGTTAGAAACAAGAAATTTTGCAAAATAACTGCACAAAACGTAAGGAAAACACGAGAATTCCTTTAACCGCAAGGTAAGCTCCGTAACCACACATGGACTGGCTTTGTTTTGATACGTAGTACGTACATATTATTATTATAGTACAGTGGACCCCCGGTATTCGATATTAATCCGTTCCTGAGAGCTCATCGAATACAGATAATATCGAAAACCGAATCAATTTTCCTCATAAGAAATAATGAAAATCAAATTAATCCGTGCAAGACACCCAAAAGTATGAAAAAAAAATTTTTACTACATGAAATATTAAGTTTAATGCAATAGAATAATTACAATAACAATAAAATAATTGACACTTACCTTTAATGAAGATCTGGTGATGATTGATGGGATGGAAGGAGGGGAGAGGTGTTAGTGTTTAGAAGGGGAATCCCCTTCCATTAGGACTTGAGGTAGCAAGTCCTTTTCCAGGGTTACTTCCCTTCTTCTTTTAATGCCACTAGGACCAGCTTGAGAGTCACTGGACCTCTGTCGCACAACAAATCTGTCCATAGAGCTCTGTACCTCCCGTTCCTTTACGATTTGTCTAAAATGGGCCACAACATTTTCATTGTAATAGCTGTGTTTGGGTGATTTTCATCCATAAAGGTTTGCACTTCAACCAACTGTGCACACATTTCCTTAATTTTTGAAGTAGGCACAATGTATTCCACAACTGGTATAGGCTTCTCAGGGTTAGCCCCAAACCCTTCAAAATCTTTCTTAATTTCCATACTAATTCTCACCCTTTTTACCACAGGGTTGGCACTAGAAGCTTTCTTGGGACCCATGGTGACTTATTTTGCAGAAACAAGCACCAAACAGTGATAATATGGATAATATGGAATGTACCGAATGTATCCTTAGATGCGCGCACACTGGCTGGCTTGTAAACACTGGCACACAAGGGGCAGTTCAGGCCACATGTGGACAGGTCTCGTATGAATCATATCGAATACCGGGTTTTCAATCAAATACCGAGGAAAATTTTTTGCGATATAATGCATCGAATACCGGATTTATCGAATACCGATGCCATCGAATACTGGGGGTCCACTGTATTATGTATTATATTATTATACATATTATTATACAATGGACCCTCGGCTAACGAATGCATCGTATAATGTTAAATCTGCCTTACGAAGCGTTTGAGTGTAAAAATTTTGGCCTGGCTATCGGATGAGCTATTGGAGTGTGAGCAGGGTAATATTTTCTGAAGGGATTCAGGGCAACCGGTTAGCCGGACTTGAGTCCTGGAGGTGGGAAGTATAGTGCCTGCACTTTAAAGGAGGGGTTTGGGATATTGGCTGTTTGGAGTAAAATCTAAACTGTCATATCTAAGCACCTCTGTGAAGACTGATTGTGTGTGAATAATGGTGAAAGTGTTTCTTTTTTGGGTCACTGCCTCGGCGGGAGTTGGCCGACATGTTGGAAAATAAATAAATCTTTTTTTCAACAAACCGGCCGTATCCCACCGAAGCAGGGTGGCCCAAAAAGAAAAACAGAAGTTTCTCTTTTTAAATTTAGTAATTTATACAAGAGAAGGGGTTACTGGCCCCTTGCTCCTGGCATTTTAGTCGCCTCTTACAACACGCATAGATTACTTTGGAAGAATTCTGTTCCACTTCCCCATGGAGATAAGAGGAAATAAACAAGAACTGGGCAGTTGCTGTCTACCAGCTTACTACCTAGAAATAAATAAATTTTTTTTTTTTTTCAACAAGTCGGCCGTCTCCCACCGAGGCAGGGTGACCCAAAAAAGAAAGAAAATCCCCAAAAAGAAAATACTTTCATCATCATTCAACACTTTCACCACACTCGCACATTATCACTGTTTTTGCAGAGGTGCTCAGAATACAACAGTCTAGAAGCATACACATATAAAGATACACAACATATCCCTCCAAACTGCCAATATCCCAAATCCCTCCTTTAAAGTGCAGGCATTGTACTTCCCATTTCCAGGACTCAAGTCCGACTATATGAAAATAACCGGTTTCCCTGAATCCCTTCACTAAATATTACCCTGCTCACACTCCAACAGATCGTAAAGGTCCCAAGTACCATTCTTTCTCCATTCACTCCTATCTAACACGCTCACGCACGTTGCTGGAAGTCCAAGCCCCTTACCCACAAAACCTCCTTTACCCCCTCTCTCCAACCCTTTTCGAGGACGACCCCTACCCCGCCTTCCTTCCCCTATAGATTTATATGCTTTCCATGTCATTCTAAATTTGATCCATTCTCTCTAAAAAGACCAAACCACCTCAACAACCCCTCTTCTGCCCCCTGACTAAATTTCTTTTATTAACTCCACACCTTCTCCTAATTTCCACACTCCGAATTTTCTGCATAATATTTACACCACACATTGCCCTTAAACAGGACATCTCCACTGCCTCCAACCGTCTCCTCGCTGCTGCATTTACCACCCAAGCTTCACACCCATATAGAGTGTTGGTACATACTATATTTTCATACATTCCCTTCTTTGCCTCCATAGATAACGTTTTTTTGACTCCACATATACCTCAACGCACCACTCACCTTTTTTCCCTCATCAATTCTATGATTAACCTCATCCTTCATAAATCCATGCGCCGACACGTCAACTCCCAAAGTATCTGAAAACATTCACTTCTTCCTTACTCCTCCCCAATTTGATATCCAATTTTTCTTTATCTAAATCATTTGACACCCTCATCACCTTACTCTTTTCTATGTTCACTTTCAACTTTCTACCTTTACACACATTCCCAAACTCATCCACAAACCCTTTTGAAATTTTTTCTTTAGAATCTCCCATAAGCACAGTATCATCAGCAAAAAGTAACTGTGTCAATTCCCATTTTGAATTTGATTCCCCATAATTTAATCCCACCCCTCTCCCAAACACCCTAGCATTTACTTCCTTTACAACCCCATCTATAAATATATTAAACAACCATGGTGACATTACACATCCCTGTCTAAGACCTACTTTTACCGGGAAGTAGTCTCCCTCTCTTCTACACACCCTAACCTGAGCCTCACTATCCTCATAAAAACTCTTTACAGCATTTAATAACTTACCACCTATTCCATATACTTGCAACATCTGCCACATTGCTCCTCTATCCACTCTATCATATATAAATATATAAATATAAATAAAATTATAGAGGAATAAGTTTAGTGAGTATACCAGGAAAAGTGTACAGTAGGGTTATTATTGAAAGAATTAGAGTTAAGACAGAATGTAGGATTGCGAATAAGCAAGGAGGTTTTAGAGTGGGTAGGGGATGTGTCGATCAAGTGTTTACATTGAAGCATATATGTGAACAGTATTTAGATAAAGGTAAGGAAGTTTTTATTGCAATTATGGATTTAGAAAAAGCATATGATAGAGTGGATAGGGGAGCAATGTGGCAGATGTTGCAAGTACAATGGAACCTTCACTTACGAGTGTCCCAACTTACGAGTTTTTTTGCCATCCATGGGTCGATTTTTTGCTCTGAGTTACGAGCCAACACTTGAATTACGAGCCAGCTCCCCCCTCCCTCTTCCCCCTCAACTCAAAACCTGGACACCTCTCTTGTTTATGATTTCATGCTTTAATTCTATGGAAATCATTCTCTTTTTTTTTCTCAGCAATAATAATAAAATATTATTACAGTCAAGTCACTCAGTAAGTCAGTCAAGTTATTCATTAACCCTTTCAGGGTCGACAGGCCCTCTCAGAGATTTGTTCTCAGGGTTGGCCAAATTTCAAAAAAAAAAAAAAAAAAAAAAAAAAAAATCTTATGAAAAGATAGAGAATATTTTCCCGATCATAATGACACCAAAAGTATGAAATTTGATGGAAAACTTATGGAATTATGCTCTAGCGAAGTTAGCGGTTGCAACGATGTTTATGCATCGGTGATTTTGTCCACTTTGAGCCCTGTTTTCGGCCAATTCCAGTGTACTCGTCGACAAAAATCATAACAATTTCGCTAGAACTCCATTTTTTCTATCGAATGAGTACAAGAAACCACCCATTTACCGATTTCAACTATCCAATACAGTGGTCAGAATTTAGCAATTTTGCCAATTTCACACAAATTTCAAAAGATGCCAATTTCCGAATAGGGTCCAAAATAAACATGAAAGACATTCCTGGCACTAAAATAACATTTCCTCTGTTCATTAGTCACGTCCCCATGCCCCTCTTACATTCTTTTGCTTTCCACTTTGAATTTTTATTCTCACAAAAAATAGAAGATTTACTGTTATGCAGACTACTGCATTGGTGTAGAAATGTTATAAATAATATCAGCACACTTATGAAAGAATATTAGACTCACCAGTTGACTTGTATTGGATGCATAGCATGATTTGTTTACTTTTGAACTTTGGTAAAAATCGAACATTTCTGCTACTTTGAGCTCAGTTTCAAGGTACTTTTATTTGTAAAACCAGTCAAAATCATCTCAATTTCTGTAATATGTCTTCCATTCTATAAAATGAGACCAGGAAAACTAGAATACAACAATAAATACCATACGAAAATACAGTGCAAAGTCGGTTTTAATCCAAAAACACGGTCAAAGTTTTTTTTCTCATTACGCACTGTGTGCTGCAGAATTTTTTTTATACCACGCACACTGACCACATAGACCCATTCTTTCATATGTAGGCCTACCAGCTTTCTCTCACTGGATTTGAGGGCGCTAGAATTTAGGCGTACTAGTCAAAAACCCTGGCTCGTAAGCCATACTAGTACGGCCGAAACCCTGAAAGGGTTAAGTCAGTCAGTCAAGTCGTTCAGTAAGTCAGTCAAGACATTCAGCAAGTCAATCAAGTCACTCAGTCAGTCACATCACTCAGTAAGTCAGTCAGGTCACTCAGTAAGTCAGTCAAGTCACTCAGTAAGGCAGTCAAGTCACTCAGTAAGTCAGTCATTCAGTTAGTCAGTCACACAAACTCATGTTAACCTCCTTTTCTGTGTACAAAGTAACACTTCAGTTATGGCTACAGGTTATCTCTTGTCTAATAGCTTTGTTAATCCTAAGACTTAGTGCTTATACCTCTTCATGCCACTTTCAGCAACACTGGTATGGCTACTGGGTGCCACTTTCAGCAACACTGGTATGGCTACTGGGTGCCACTTTCAGCAACACTAGTATGGCTACTGGGTGCCACTTTCAGCAACACTAGTATGGCTACTGGGTGCCACTTTCAGCAACACTAGTATGGCTACTGGGTGCCACTTTCAGCAACACTAGTATGGCTACTGGGTGTCATGATTGCTTGGCAGATACAAGATATAGTAATTAAAATATCATAACACAATTGACAAACACAGCTGCCTTGTAGCAGAGAGAGACTGGACACACATGAATTACCAATGCTGGGATGGTGGGGGATGATGTTGGGGAGTGGTAGGGGATGGTGGGAGTGGTAGGGAATGGGGGGGGTGTCGGAGTGGTAGGGTGTTGTTGGGTGGTGTCGAGGAATGGTAGGGGATGCTCTACAACAAGGTGGCCACTTGAGCAAAAGAGAATTTTTTTTTCCTTCCCACAAACTGAACCATGTTAACCCTTAAATGGTCCAAACGTATATATACGTTCACTCCCGCAGGGCCCCAAATATTTTGGAAAAAAAAAAACAAAAAAAAATTTGACATGTTTTAGAATAAAAAAAAATAGTTGGCACTGGATGCTCATGTGACGGCAACAGAGTCCTGCTGCTTGCAGAAGTGTTGCTGATATACCTTTTTTTTCTATTTTTCATATTATTTTATGTAATTTTTATGTTCTGATAATTGCAATTTTTAGTAGTTCTTGTCATTTTATAACCAATCTTTGTTCAGACACTAGTATTAGGTACTGAAATTATGCTCAAATTATCACAAACACATTGACAGGTGGACATTTACACCTGCCTTAGCCATTTACTATTGTCTTGGAATATATACAAAGTACAGTGGACCCCCGCATACCGTTGGCCTTACATAACGTTAAATCCGCATACTACTACATTTTATCGCTAAGATTTTGCCTCGCATACCACTAAAAAACCCGCTCAACGCTGTTCGTCCGAGACGCGTCTATGTGCGGCCTGAGCCACGCTCACATGTTCCGCCGGTGGCATTGTTTACTAGCCAGCCTCCGCGGTAACATCCAAGCATACAATCGGAACATTTCGTATTATTACAGTGTTTTTGGTGATTTTATCTGCAAAATAAGTGACCATGGGCTCCAAGAAAGCTTCTAGTGCCAACCCTACAGCAATAAGGGTGAGAATTACTATAGAGATGAAGAAAAAGATCATTGATAAGTATGAAAGTGGAGTGCGTGTCTCCGAGCTGGCCAGGTTGTATAATAAACCCCAATCAACCATCGCTACTATTGGTGGTACAGCTGCTGCTGCTGCTGTACCACCGTCAGCTGCTGCTGCTGCTGTAGCACCGTCAGCTGCTGCTGCTGTTGTACCACCGTTAGCTGCTGCTGCTGCTGTAGTACCGTCTGCTGCTGCTGCTGCTGTAGTACCGTCTGCTGCTGCTGTAGCATCGTCTGCTGCTGCTGTAGCATCGTCTGCTGCTGCTGTAGTACTGTCAGCTGCTGCTGCTGTTGTACCACCATCAGCTGCTGCTGTTGTACCACCATCAGCTGCTGCTGTAGCATCGTCTGCTGCTGCTGTAGCACTGTCAGCTGCTGCTGCTGCTGTACCACCGTCAGCTGCTGCTGCTGCTGTAGTATTGTCTGCTGCTGCTGTAGCATCGTCAGCTGCTGCTGTAGCACTGTCAGCTGCTGCTGTACCACCGTCAGCTGCTGCTGCTGCTGTAGTACCGTCTGCTGCTGCTGTAGCATCGTCTGCTGCTGCTGTAGCACTGTCAGCTGCTGCTGCTGCTGTAGCACCGTTGTTGGTGTGGCTTATTGAGAATACCAAGAAACAATTAACCCCAGAGGATTTGCCACCCAGGATAACCCAAAAAAGTCAGTGTCATCGAAGACTGTCTAACTTATTTCCATTGGGGTCCTTAATCTTGTCTCCCAGGATGCAACCCACACCAGTCGACTAACACCCAGGTGAACAGGGAAAAATGCCTGGAACTAGTGCTCATATTGGTGAATTTAAAGCCAGCAAAGGTTGGTTTGAGAGATTTAAGAATCGTAGTGGCATACACAATGTGATAAGGCCTGTTCTGGAAGAAAATGCCAAACAGGAACTACAGTACTCAGGAGGAAAAGGCACTCCCAGGACACAGTGTCTCATCAGTCATTGCTGCATCTTCAATAAAGGTAAGTGTCATTTATTCTTCATTTAGTAGAGTAGTACATGCACAATATATATTGTGCATGTACTACTCTACTATTGTGCATGTATCCTTCTCTTTGTGTGTAGGAAAATGTATATTTCATGTGGTAAAAATTTTTTTTCATACTTTTGGGTGTCTTGCACGGATTAATTTGATTTTCATTATTTCTTATGGGGAAAATTCATTCGCATAACGATAATTTTGTGGATTAATATCGCTATGTGGGGGTCCACTGTATTTATATGTCCCAGCAATATTTTGGATATGTGGAAGTATATAATAACAATGAGGAGGAGGAGGAGGAGGAGGAGGAAAAGGAGAAGGAGGAGAAGGAGGAGGAGGAGGAGGAGGAGAAGGAGGAGGAGGAGGAGAAGGAGAAGGAGGAGAAGGAGAAGGAGGAGAAGGAGGAGAGGAGGAGGAGGAGAAGGAGGAGGAGGAGAAGGAGGGAGGAGGAAGGAGGGGGGAGGAGGAGGAGGAGGAGGAGGAGGAGAGGGAGGAGGAGGAGGAGAAGGAGGAGGAGAAGGAGAAGGAGGAGGAGAAGGAGAAGGAGAAGGAGGAGGAGGAGGAGGAGAAAAGGGGGAGGAGGAGGAAGGAGGAGGAGAGGAGGAGGGAGGAGGAGAGGAGGAGGAGGAGGAAAGGGGAAAAGGAGGAGGGGGGAGAGGAGGAGAAGAAGGAGGAGAAGGAGGAAAAAGGAGAAGGAGGAGGAGGAGGAGAAAGAGAGGAGGAGGAGGAGAAAGAGGAGGAGGAGGAGGAGGAGAATACGTAATAATAATAGGTAATAAGTTGCCTTGAAGCATGAAAAACAAAGTCCACCCCTGACAGTGACATGATAAGATGAGATAACATCTGATAGGAGTTGACGTTTGATGAGCATACACGAGGGTGGGGGAGGGTGCAGCTGATAAGAAAAGATTAGAGGTGACATTTGATGAGCATCGCCCTCACTTTGTTTTCGCTGGTACACAAACATTTCTGTCTGTCTCTTTGTCTGTCTGTCAAGCTCCCTGTCTGTCTAGCTCTCTGTCTCAGAGAGAGCCACAAGACTGCATCATCACCTTTACTCATATCTTCAATCAGAGTATAACACTGTCTGGATTTTTTGGGTTATCTTAGGTAATTTACACTATGTATACTTCTATTTATGTGTACCTGTGAAACAGAGATAGGAGGCGGGGTAGGGGTCGTCCTCGAAAAGGGTTGGTAAGAGAGGGGGTAAAGGAGGTTTTGTGGGGTAAGGGGCTTGGACTTCCAGCAAGCGTGCGTGAGCGTGTTTAGATAGGAGTGAATGGAGACGTATGGTACTTGGGACTGACGATCTTGTTGGAGTGTGAGCAGGGTAATATTTAGTGAAGGGATTCAGGGAAACGGTTATTTTATATAGTCGGAATTGAGTCTGGGAAATGGGAAGTACAAATGCCTGCACTTTTTAAAGGAGGGGTTTTGGGATATTGGCAGTTTGGAGGGGATATGTTGGTATCTTTATATGGGTAATATGCTTCTAGACTGTTGTTTATTCTTGTTGCACCTCTGCAAAACAGTGATAATGTGCGAGTGTGGTGAAAGTGTTAATGATGATGAAAGTATTTTCCTTTTGGGGATTTTTCTTTCTTTTTTGGTCACCTGCCTCGGTGGGAGACGGCCGATTGTTGAAAATTATATATATATATATATATTTATATATATATAATATATATATATATATATATATATAAATATATATATTTATATATATATTTATATATATTATATATTTTTCAACAAGTCGGCCGTCTCCCACGAGGCAGGGTCACCAAAAGAAAGAAAATCCCCAAAAGAAAATACTTTCATCATTATTCAACACACTTTCACCTCACTTCATATATAATCACTGTTTTTGCAGGGAGGCTCAGAACATAACAGTTTAGAGCATATACGTATAAGATACACAACATATCCAAAACCCCTCCTCTAGAGTGCAGGCATTGTACTTTCCATTTCCAGGACTAAGTCCAGCTAAATAAAATAACTGGTTTCCTGAATCCCTTTCACTATAATATTACCCTGCTCACACTCAAATTATCAGAATACGTCAGGTCCCAAATACCATTCGTCTCCATTCACTCTATCGAACATGCTCATGCCACGCCTGCTGGAAGTCCAAGCCCCTCACCCACAATACCTCCCTTATCCTTCCTTCCAACCCTTTTCACGGATGACCCCATACTCGCCGTTTCCCAGAGAAGCGGGTGACACAGAAAGAAAGAAAAAATTTTCATCTTTCAACACTTTCACCTGCATCAAACACAATCACTTGTGTTGTAGAGGCCACACAGATACGGTCGCTTAGAGTCCCTCCAAATGCCAATATCCAAACTTCTCCTTTTTAAATGGCAGGCATTTTCAGACTCAAGTCTGGGTAAGCAGTTTCCCTGAATCCCTTCACAAAATTTTACCCTGCTTACACTCCAGCAGTCGTCAGGTCCCCAATACCATTGTCTCCATTTCACTCCATCTAACCTCACTCATGCACGCTTGCTGGAAGTCGAAGCCCCTCGCCCCGCCCCCACAAAACCTCCTTTACCTCATCCCTCACCCTTTCCTAGAACACCCACTACCTCGCCTTCCTTCCTACTAATTTATAGGCTCTCCATGTCATTCTACTTTGTTTCCATCCTCTTCTAAATGACCAAACCACCTCAACAAACCCTTGACTTTAATAAAACACTAAGGCCAATCGTGCAAATTTGAAGGCAGGAAAAATAAAAGGTATATATACGTTTGGGGCGCTATGAGTAAGAACGTTGTAAGAACGTATATAATGGCAGTCTACTGCATTATTATATTAACGATAGAGCTTCAGTTCCCTAAATTAATAATAATAACAACTATTATAATAATGATAGAGTTTCAGTTCCCTAAATTAATAATAATAATAATGCATAATACGTATGTAATAATTCAGATTCCTTCTGCTAGTTGGCACAGCTGGTAAGCAGTAAACATGTTTACATCCTTGTGGGGGCAGTTCTCTCGTGCTTGTTTGCATTTTTTTTTACAGTCATTTGGCCAATTTTCTTTTTTCTAACCATGGGTCCTAGTGATTTACTGCAGTTAGCCTCAAAAATACTCTGTTTTCTCTTACAGTAAGAACATAGGAAGGTACTATAGTCAAATTGGGACAGAAATGGCCAATGCTTCTGCCGCTGCCGCCATATTATGGCCTATTTTATTCATTCTAGAGTATATATCATGTTTCATATTCAAGTAATTTTTTTCTCGTCTCCAGAGTGCAGGAACGAATTAATGGCTTTTCAATTAATTTAAATGAGGAAAATAAATTTGATATACGAGTAAATTGAGTTACGAGCTAGCTCCTGGAACAGATTAAATTCGTAAGTCGAGGTTCCACTGTATATATATACAGTGGACCCCCGACATTCGATGGAAAACCCGACATTCAATACGATTCGTATGAGACGTGTCCACATGTGGCCTGAACTGCCCCGTGTGTGCCAGTGTTTACAAGCCAACCAGTGTGTGTGCATCTAAGGATACATTCCATATTATCCATATTATCACTGTTTTTGGTGCTTGTTTCTGCAAATAAGGTTATCCATGGGCCCCATGTAGCTTCTAGTGCCAAACCCTTCGAGAAAAAAAAGGTGATAATGCTATTGAAATGAGAAAGGAGATAATTGCAAATAGTAGGGAAGTGGACCCCTGCATGAGATGTGGTAAAAGGAAAATGCCTGCAACTAGTGGTGATGTGAGTGAATTTAAGGCCAGCAAAGGTTGGTTTGAAAGATTTATGAATTGTAGTGGCCTACACAAGTGTGGTAAGGCATGGTGAGGCTGCCAGTTCAAGTCCTAATGGAAGGGGATTCCCCTTCTAAACACCATCCACACACTCCCCTCCTCCCATCCTATCAATCATCACCAGATCTTCATTAAAGGTAAGTGTAAATTATTCTATTGTTATTAATCTATTGTTTTTATTGTTATTTTGTAATTATTCTATTGCACTAAACTTAATATTTCATGTGGTAAAATATTTTTTTTTCATACGTTTGAGTGTCTTGCAGGATTAATTTGATTTCCATTATTTCTTATGGGGAAAATTTATTTGACCTTTGATATTTTTTTGACATTTCGATGAGCTCTCAGGAATGGATAATATCGAATGTCGGGGGTCCCTGATGTATATATATATATATAATATTTATATATAATATATTATATATATTTTTATATATATATAATATATATATCTATATATATATATTTTTCCCAACAAGTCGGCCGCTCCCACCGAGGCTAGGGTAAGACCCAAAAAGAAAGAAAATCCCCAAAAGACAACTCTTCAATCCTCATTCTAACACTTTCACCACACCCACACATTATCACTGTTTTACAGAGGGTCAGAATATACAGTTCAGAAGCAAATATGTACAAAGATCAAACACATCCCTCCAAACTGCCAAATCCCAAACCCCTCTTTAAAGTGCAGGCATTGTACTTCCCATTTCCAGGACTCAAGTCCGACTATATGAATATAACAGGTTTCCTGAATCCTTCACTAAATATTACTGCTCACACTACAACAGATCGTCGAGGGTCCCAGTATCATTCGTCTCCATACACTCCTATTTCAACACGCTCATGCACGCTTGCTGGAAAGTCCAAGCCCTTCTACCACAAAACCTCCTTTACCCCTCTTTCCAACGCTTTTGAGGATGTCCCTACCACCCTCCTTCCTTCCCTATAGATTAATAGCTTTCCATGTCATTCTACTTTGATCCATTTTTCTCTAATGACAAACCACCTAAACATACCCCTCGTCTGCCTCTGACTAATGGATACTTTTATTAATCCACACCTTCTCCTAATTTCCACACACTCGATTTTTCTGCATAATTATTTAACACCACACATTGCCCTTAGAATGGACATCTCCACTGCTCAAAACCGTCTCATCGCTGCTGCATTACCACCCAAGCTTCACATCCATCTAAGAGAGTTGGTACTTACTATTACTTTCATTCATTCCTTCTTTGCTACATAGATAACGTTTTTTTGACTCCTCCAATATTCCTCAACGACCTTACTCTCCTTTTTTCCCTCATCAACTTCTTTGATTAACCTCATCCTTCATATAATCATCCGCTCGACTCGTCAACTCCCTTAGTATCTGATAACATTCACTTCTTTCCTTACTCACTCCTCCTCCTGGGTGTTGCTGTCTACCAACCCACTATCCTATATACATGTTTATTGTGTGTGTGTGTGTGTGTGTGTATATATATATATATTTTATATTATAGATTATATATATATTTATATATATATATATATATTATTTATATATATTTTCAGGAGGGCCCGCTTTACGGCGTTCCGCTTTCGCGTTCCCGCTAATACGGACATTTCAAATTATGACCAAAAAATCACTCTATACGGTCCCCCCACCTGACTTTCTAATACGGTCACCGTTGCCCACCCTGTTTGTTTACATTCTCCTTGAGCTCAGTTAAGCACTAAGCTCTCCATTTTGTCTGGAAAACTCCCAAAATTTCAAATGTTTTTAAAGTATTCATTTTTATATATACTATGATAATTATACTTTTGTATACCTGACCTAATAAACTTAATACATCGAGTTATTTAAATGTCGTATATTACGTTAATATACACATTTTCATTTATCCCATCCATGATATTTTTTTCAAATTATATAATAAAACACGATGCATAACATATAATAAGATAAATACTCCCCACAGTAGAATAATAAACAAATGTGAGATGTGAGCAGACGACTTGCACAAGTGGGATTATAACATACTGAGTCTCATTAAATGCGTATATTACGGTAATATAACACATTTTCATTATCCATTCCAGTTATTTTTTTCAAAATTATTTAAAAAACACGGATTGCATAAATATAATTAAGAATAAATTCACCCCACAGTAGTATAAATAAAACAAATGTGAGATGTGCGGTAGCAGACGACTTGCTCAAGTGGTGACTAATACAATACCGATGTCTCATTAAATGTCGTTATATTACGGTAATATACACATTGTCATTAATCCATCCATGTTATTTTTTTCAAAATTTATAATAACACTATGCATACATATAAATTAAGATAAATACACCCCACAGTAGAATAAATAAACAAATGTGAGAGGTAGTAGCAGACGAACTTG
>NC_069401.1:12111333-12348833 GCF_026875155.1 Cherax quadricarinatus
GGTTAAAATTCTCTTACATGAATTAAATAAGAGCATTGGAATCTTGTCAGTTCTAATTGCTATATTTATGTTGTTTTTATCTTTGTTCGAGATTTTAACCAGTTTGACCGTAATAAATTTATCGCAAAATTTTACAAGAATCTTATAGACACATCCATCAGCCATTTTGGGGGTAATTCTTTATCAAAAGTTTTTTCACTATCAAGATTTTTGAATACAACGTTAATATAAAAGTCTTAAGAAGAGAAGGCATATAACCAAAGTTTTTCATGGTAAGGGGAACCAACATATTTTTAGTTGAATAAGGCTGGTTGTCCCTTTATTGGGTTTTAAAAGTTGTTTCTAGCAACTTTAAAAGATTTATCAAGTACATTTCTTGGGTATTTTAAAACATTACCTATTTCATAAATCTTTGGATATTTTCCTCAATCTATGAACTCAGGACTACCAAATTCGTAAGCTCTCAAAAAACATTGATGAGTAAACAGACAGTTTGACTTCTATCTTGATGCGCAGGAATAATTGTGGACATAGGAACAGTTATTTGTAGGTTTTCTGTAAATTTTAAATTGAATTCATTTTTACCCTTAATAATTAAACATCTAGAAAAGGCAATGAGGTTATTTTCTTCAAAATCAACAGTTAAGTTTATAGAATGGGGCTTTTAAAGCTATTTAATTTCCAAAGGAAATGGTGATATCTAAATTTTTGGGGGCATAGTCACAATATTTCATCAACATATCTGACATTTTGCTCTATTAGGGAGGATTGTGTTTTAAGCAACTTGTTTCAAAAAATCCTGTATTGGTTTACTAAGACAGGTGAATGAGGATTTCCCCATTGCCCCATACCAACTTTGAGTGTAAAAATTATCATTAATACAAATTTGCATCAACACTGCAATGTTAATAAGTTAATGATAGTAGGAATGGCAATGGTAATCATAGTTACGGAGTTCTTCAGATAAGAAACTTAAATTAAATCATCAACAGGAACTTTCGTATAAACACGGAAGTAACATCAAAAACTAACCATGTTAAAATCATTTAAGTCAGTCAAGGAGCTTAATTTATCAACCAAGTCTATGTTGTTTTTAAACATAAAGTTAGAAATTTTGCCAACAATAGGGCTCATGTAATTATCAAAACAAGCCATTTGGACTAATTTTTATGAAACTGACCCTATGGAGCTAATAATTGGTCTGACTTAGTGGATTCCCTGGTTTGTGTTTTTTTTAGTCCATACATGTAAGGTAAAGATGGATTAGTGGAAGTTAAATTGTTTGGACTAATTCATTCTTTGCCTTTCAGTAGAAGTGTTTATTGTTTTTTTGAAATTGCTGTTAACGTTTCTAGTGGATTTTTCTAAGTTAGAATAGGTCTCGTATCATCTAAGAGATTATTCATTTTTCTTGGTATCATTTTCTTTCATAATTACTTTTTTTATTGCATTTATTTTTGTCTGCTTTTGTAAGGCGCAAATTTTTATTGTTTTAAGGGTATCATATGACTTAAAGAATCTTTGAGGGGCATTGGGAATGTTTGGTTTTAACATAGAGCTATATACCATTCCTTTACTAATATTAATTTCATCAGAGGACAAATCAGAAAATTTTTCAAAGTTACAAAAGGCTTTTGCAATTTCAACATTATTAAGTTTTTTTGAAGTTGCAAAACTTAGGCCAAAACCTAGAGCAGCAGTTGTATGTTTGTCTAAAATTTCATCTGATAAGTTAATTATAAAATTGTTATTAGCATGTAGATATACACCATTTCCTTGGAAAATTAAATAGCTTAGCCCATTCTATAAACTTTACTGTTGAGTTTGAAGAAAATAACTCATTGCCTTTTCTAGATGTTTTAATTATTAAGGGTAATAATGAATTCAAATTTAAAATTTACAGAAAACCTACAAATAACTGTTCCTATGTCCACTATTATTCCTCGCATCAAGATAGAGTCAAACTGTCTGTTTTCTCATCAATGTTTTTGAGAGCTTTACGAATTTGTAGTCCTGAGTTCATAGATGAGGAAATATCCTAAACTTATGAAAATAGGTATTGATTTAAAATACCCAAGAAATGTAATTGATTAACTTTTGAGTTGCTAGAAACACTTTTATAATCCAAAAAGGGACAACCGCCTTATTCAACTAAAAATATGTTGGTTCTCCCTTACCTTGAAAAATTGGTTGATATGCCTTCTCTTCTTAAGACTTTTAATTTTAAAGTTGTTTCAAAAATCTTCATACAGTGAAAAAAAACTTTTAATAAAGAATTCCCCATAATGCTGATGGTGTGTCTTATAAGATTCCTTGTAAAATTTGCGATAAAGTTTATTACTGGTCAAACTGGTAATAAATCTCGAACTAGTATTAAAACCAACATAATATAGCATTAGAACTGGGACAAGATCCAATGCTTATTTATTCATGTAAGAAATTTTAACCATCCAATTGATTTTCAAAAAGTTGAGAAAGTAGTATCAAGCAAGTCCATGGTCGACAGGAGTTATAATTGATCTTGTTTCATAAAAGCAGTTTTGACAATAATATGAAATATTGCCTTTGGTTTATATAAATTAGATCATTATTAATTAATAGAATTTGGGAAAGAATTTATTAATACACTGGACAATAATAATTTTTAAAACTTTATTGGGTAGAATAGCTTGGGGGTGAGTTGTGCAAGGGACCTATCAAGTTGGGTCGCGAGCGTCAGTGTTTAAACCGTTGTGGGATTGATATGTGAGGTGCTCGCCGGACCCCTCTTATATAGCTTCCTTGGATGCTTTACTTATAGTTTCCTGCTTAATGTGAGTAGTCACGGAAGCGCTTGGATTTCTCTATTCTTTCAGAGTGGTTGTTTTGATATTTTGAAATCACCTGTTTTGTGATCTTATTGCATATATACTGTATATAGGTAGTAGGTTGGTAGACAGCAACCGCCCAGGGAGGTACTTACCGGGTCCTGCCAAGTGAGGTGTTTTAAAAACTACAAGCTGTAATTGTTTTAATGATGGTAGGGATTGCTGGTGCTTTTGTTGTCTCATAAACATGCAAGATTAGGTATGTCTTGATAATTCTTACGTACACTTAGGTATTCTACACATACAATGTACAATTTATTTTTATTTTTTTATTATCACACCGGCGATTCACCAAGGCAGGGTGGCCCGAAAAGAAAAACTTTCACCATCATTCACTCCATCACTGTCTTGACAGGAAGGGTGGCTTTACACTACAGTTTTTAAAATGCAACATTAAACACCCCTCCTTCAGAGTGCAGGCACTGTACTTCCCATCTCCAGGACTCAAGTCGGCCTGCCGGTTTCCCTGAATCCCTTCATAAATGTTACTTTGCTCTCACTCCAACAGCAGTCAAGTATTAAAAACATTTGTCTCATATTCCACTCCTATCCATACACGCTCACGCATGCCTGCTGGAAGTTCCCAAGCCCCTCGCTCACAAAACATTCCTTTACCCCTCCTCCAAACCCTACTAGGCCGACCCACTTCCCCGCCTTCTTCACTAGAGACTGTTACACTCTTAATGTCATTCTGTTTCGCTCCATTCTCTCTACATGTCCGAAACACCTCAACAACCTTCCTCAGCCCCTCTGGACACAGTTTTGTGTTAATCCCGCACCTTCTCTAACTTCCTCAAACACGAATTCTCTGCATTATATTCCACACCACACTATTGCCCTCAGACATGTCATCTCCTGCCTCAGCCTTCTCCTCGCTGCAACATTCATCACCCCACGGCTTCTCACCCATATAAGAGCGTTGGTATAAAACTATACTCTCATACATTCCCCTCTTTGCCTCCAAGGACAAAGTTCTTTGTCTCCACAGACTCCATATGTGCCACTCACTCTTTTTCCCTCATCAATTCTATGATTCACTCATCTTTTCATAGACCATTGTGACACGTTTTCACTCCAATATGGAAACGGTTTTCACCTCCTCCATTACTCTCTCCCTCCAATCTGATATTTCATTCTTTCATCATCCTAATCTTTGGTTTCCTATAACCTTACTTTTCTGTATTCACCTTTAATTTGTCTTTTGCACACCCTACCAAATTCATCCACCTATCTCTGTAACTTCTCTTCAGAATCTCCCAAGAGCACTGTGTCTCAGCAAAGAGCAGCTGTGTCAATCCTACTTTGTGTGTGATTCTTTTATCTTTTAACTCCACGCCTTTGCCTTGGACCCTCGATTTACTTTCTTTCAAATCCCCATCTATAAATATATTGAACAACCACGGTGACATCACACATCCTTGTCTAAGGCCCTACTTTTACTGGGAACAAATTTCCCTCTTTCCTACATACTTCTAAACTTGAGCCTCATCTATCCTCGTAAGAACTCTTCACTGCTTTCAGAAACCTACCTCCTACACCATACATTGCAACATCTGCCACATTGCCCCCTATCCACCCTGTCATACGCCCTTTTCCAAATCCATAAATGCCAAAGACCTCTTTAGCCTTATCTATAATACTGGTTCACGTATTTGTGTCAATGTAAACCCTGGTCCACTACACCCCCTACCTTTCCTAAAGCCTCCTTGTTCATCTGCTATCCTATTCTCCGTCTTACTCTTAATTCTTTCAATTATAACTCTACCATACACTTTACCAGGTACACTCAACAGACTTATCCCCCTATAATTTTTGCACTCTCTTTTATCCCCTTTGCCTTTATACAAAGGAACTATGCATGCTCTCTGCATATATATAAACACATATATATAAACACACCCCTCTGGGTTTTCTGCTATTTTCTTTCTAGTTCTTGTTCTTGTTTATTTCCTCTTATATCCATGGGGAAGTGTAACAGAATTCTTCCTCCCTAAGCCATGTGTGTCATAAGAGGCGACTGAAATGCCGGGAGCAAAGGGGCTAGTAACCCCTTCTCCTGTATATATTACTAAATTTGAAAGGAGAAACTTTCGTTTTTCCTTTTTTGCCACCCCACCTCGGTGGGATACGGCTGCTAATTGACCAGTTTTACATATTCGGCATGACATAATATATATATATATATATATATATATTATATATATTATATATATATATATATATATATATATATATATATATATATTGGCAGAGAGCATGTATAGTCCCTTTATTTAAAAGGGAAAAGGGAACAAAAGAGACTGTAAAAATTATAGAGGAATTAGCTTACTGGAGTATACCAGGAAAAGTGTTACGTAGGGTTATATGAAAAGAATTAGAGGTAGACCGAATCTTGGATTGCGGATGGAAGGTCTGGTTTTAGAGTGGGTAGGGGATGTGTGGATCGGTGTTACATTGAAGCATATGTGAACAGTATTTTAGATAAAGATTGGGAAGGTTTTTATTGCATTTATTGGATTTAGAAAAGGCATATGATAGAGTTGGATAGAGGAGCAATGTGGGCAGATGTTGCAAGTATATGGAATTGGTGGTAAGATATTTAAATGCTGGTAAAGAGTGTTTTTGAGGATAGTGAGCTAGGTTAGGGTGTGTTGAAGAAGAGGGGGAGAATACTTCCCGGTAAAAGTAGGTCTTAGTCAGGGATGCTGTAATGTCACCATGGTTGTTTAAATATATTTATAGATGGGGTTGTTAAGGAAGTAAATGGCTAGGGTGTTTGGAGAGAGGGGGGGATTTAAATTATGGGAATCAAATTCAAAATGGGAATTGACACAGTTACTTTTGCCTGATGATACTGTGCTTATGGGAGATTTTCTAAAGAAAAAATTGCAAAGGTTTAGTGATGAGTTGGGAATGTGTGTTAAAAGGTAGAAATGATTGATAGTGAACATAGAAAAGTTAAGGTGATGAGGGTGTCAATGATTTAGGATAAAGAAAAAATTGGATATCAAATTGGAGGAGGAGGAGTATGGAGAAGTGGGAATGTTTTCAGATACTTGGGAGTTGACGTGTCGGCGGATGGATTTATGAAGGATGAGGGTTAACATAGAATGTGAGGAAAAATAAAGGTGATGTGGTGCGGTTTTGAGGTATATGTGGAGTCAAAAAACGTTATCTATGGAGGCAAAGAAGGGAACGTTGAAAGTTATAGTAGTCCAACACTCTTGTAGGTTGTGAAGCTTGGGTGGTAAATGCAGCAGCGAGGAGACGTTTAGAGGGGGGCAGTGGAGATGTCCTGTTTAAGGGCAATGTGTGGTGTAAAATATTATGCAGAAATTTCGGAGTGTGGAAATTAGGAGAAGGTGGGAGTTAATAAAAGTATAGTCAGAGGGCAGAAGAGGGGTTTGTTGAGGTGGTTTGGTCATTTAGGAGAATGGATCAAAGTTAGAATGACATGATAAGCTATAAACTATAGGGGAAGGAGGCGGGGTAGGGGTCGTCCTCGAAAAGGGTTGGTAAGAGAGGGGGTAAAGGAGGTTTTGTGGGGTAAGGGGCTTGGACTTCCAGCAAGCGTGCGTGAGCGTGTTTAGATAGGAGTGAATGGAGACGTATGGTACTTGGGACTGACGATCTTGTTGGAGTGTGAGCAGGGTAATATTTAGTGAAGGGATTCAGGGAAACGGTTATTTTATATAGTCGGAATTGAGTCTGGGAAATGGGAAGTACAAATGCCTGCACTTTTTAAAGGAGGGGTTTTGGGATATTGGCAGTTTGGAGGGGATATGTTGGTATCTTTATATGGGTAATATGCTTCTAGACTGTTGTTTATTCTTGTTGCACCTCTGCAAAACAGTGATAATGTGCGAGTGTGGTGAAAGTGTTAATGATGATGAAAGTATTTTCCTTTTGGGGATTTTTCTTTCTTTTTTGGTCACCTGCCTCGGTGGGAGACGGCCGATTGTTGAAAATTATATATATATATATATATTTATATATATATAATATATATATATATATATATATATAAATATATATATTTATATATATATTTATATATATTATATATTTTTCAACAAGTCGGCCGTCTCCCACGAGGCAGGGTCACCAAAAGAAAGAAAATCCCCAAAAGAAAATACTTTCATCATTATTCAACACACTTTCACCTCACTTCATATATAATCACTGTTTTTGCAGGGATGCTCAGAACATAACAGTTTAGAAGCATATACGTATAAAGATACACAACATATCCCAAAACCCCTCCTCTAGAGTGCAGGCATTGTACTTCCCATTTCCAGGACTCAAGTCCAGCTATATAAAAATAACTGGTTTCCCTGAATCCCTTTCACTATAATATTACCCTGCTCACACTCCAACAGATTNCGTCAGGTCCCAAATACCATTCGTCTCCATTCACTCCTATCGAACATGCTCATGCACGCCTGCTGGAAGTCCAAGCCCCTCACCCACAAAACCTCCCTTATCCCTTCCTTCCAACCTTTTCAAGGATGACCCCTACTCCGCCGTTTCCCAGAGAAGCAGGGTGACCCAAAAAGAAAGAAAAAATTTTCATCTTTCAACACTTTCACCTGCACTCATACACAATCACTGTCTTTGTAGAGGCACCCAGATACGACAGCTTAGATGTCCCTCCAAACTGCCAATATCCCAAACTCCTCCTTTAAATGGCAGGCATTTCCAGGACTCAAGTCTGGGTAAGCAGTTTCCCTGAATCCCTTCACAAAATATTACCCTGCTTACACTCCAGCAGCTCGTCAGGTCCCCAAAAACCATTCGTCTCCATTCACTCCCATCTAACACACTCATGCACGCTTGCTGGAAGTCCGAGCCCCTCGCCCACAAAACCTCCTTTACCTCATCCCTCCACCCTTTCCTAGAACAACCCCTACCTCGCCTTCCTTCCCCTACTAATTTATATGCTCTCCAAGTCATTCTACTTTGTTCCATCCTCTCTAAATGACCAAACCACCTCAACAACCCCTCTGACTAATACTTTTATTAACTCCACACCTCATTCTAATTTCCACACTTCATAATATTTATACCACACATTGCCCTTAGACATGACATCTCCACTGCCTCCAGCTGCCTCCTCGCTGCAGCATTTACAATCCATGCTTCACACCCATATAAGAGTGTTGGTACCACTACACTCTCATATATTCCCTTCTTTGGCTCCATGGATAAATTTTTTTTTTCTGTCTCCACAAATACCTCAAAGCACCACTCACCTTTTTTTTCTTCATCAATTCTATGGTTAACCTCATACTTCATAAACCAATCTGCTGACAAGTCATCTCCAAAATATCTGAAGACATTCACTTCTTCCATACTCCCTCCCTCCAATGTGATATCTAATTTTATCTAAATAGTTTGTTACCCTCATCACCTTACTCTTATCTGCGTTCACTTTCAACTTTCTACCTTTACACACCCAGACTCATTCACTAACCTTTGCAACTTTTCTTTAATCTCGCAAAAGCACAGTATCATCAGCAAAAAGTAACTGTGTCAACTCCCATTTTGTATTTGATTCCCCATAATTTAATCCCACCCTTGTCCCCAATGCCCTAGCGTTTACTGCTTTTATGACCCCATCTATAAATATGTTAACCATTGTCACATTATACATCCCTGTCTATGACCTACTTTTACTGGTAAGTAATCCTCCTACATACCCTAACCTGAACCTCACTATCCTTATAAAAACTCTGTACAGCACATAGTAACTTACTACCTATATACAGAGCAAGGGGCTAGTAACTCCATCTCCTGTATATATTACTAAATTTAAAAGGAGAAGCTTTTGTTTTTCCTTTTGAGCTGCACTGCCTCAGTGGGATACGGCTGGTTTGTTGAAAGATATCTAATGTGTATACAGACAGGCAGACGTGCACACATATTTATTCATACTTTGTATTACAGATTCACTTCTGGAAAATGGGGACCATCATGCAGCTTTCGAGATGAGCAAGCAGCGTGGCGTGATGACTCCTCGGAAGTTAGTGATGAGGGCTACAAAAGTCAAGGCAACACTGCTTCACGCTCATTACCAAGAACGCGCAAACCAACACCCAAGAAAAATCTTGATATGGATACAACTGAGATGATAGGTAATTATTACTTTTATATTCTAAAGGCAGCACTGTACGTGGGTTGTGTAATTAAGATGAGGTTCATGCAGCTACTGGTGTGTGCAGGTGTGCTATGATCCAAGTCCATTCTGTGACTCAGATCCAATGGGTCCAATAATTTTGAAGAGCCTCTGCTTGACCTCAGGCATTCAGCACTAAGTGGCCTGCTCACAGTTACTAAGTGGCCCACTCATTTTCATGAATGGTTCATTCGTGCCATTCACATTCAGTGAGTTCCAGTTAATCAGATCCCATGCAAAGATTGCAATATGGAATTGTTTGTAGCAACTAAGATCAGTGAACACATGTGCACAGTTTAGTATAGGCAAGAGAACTCAGCTCTCTTTCAAAGTCTATAGTAAAGATCACAGTACAATAGGACCCCCACATCTGAGGGACCCCCCATATCCCCAGGACCTGCTGCAAATACCAAAACTGCAGATAGTAGCAAACCCTATACAGTGGACCCCCGCATAACGATCACCTCCGAATGCGACCAATTATGTAAGTGTATTTATGTAAGTGCATTTGTACGTGTATGTTTGGGGGTCTGAAATGGACTAATCTACTTCACAATATTCCTTATGGGAACAAATTCGGTCAGTACTGGCACCTGAACATACTTCTGGAGTGAAAAAATATCGTTAACCGGGGGTCCACTGTATATAAGTCGTTTTTTGTTTACACACATACCTATGATAAAGTTTAATTGATAAATTACACATAATAAGTCTAGAATTAGCACTTTTTCACTGATGGGAAGCACTTTAAGGCTTCTCTTAGGTTTTGAAGAACTGCCATCATTATTACTTTTGCACCTTGGTGTCATTATTAAGCAAAATTAAGTCTTATTTTCGGGCCATGGTAAACCATGGATAACTGAAACATTGGAAACAGGACCATGGATACAGGGTCTGGTGTCATTATTAAGCAAATTTTCAGGCCACAGTAAATCACGGATAACTGAAACCTCGGAAACAGGATCCACGGATATGGAGTCCTACTGTATGCCATGGCAAGCATCTGCCATCACACACATGAGATTGTAGCTACAAACATTTTATTGTATCCTATTTTACAGAGGAGTGCTAAACTCATACAGATCACATAGCATTTTTGGAAAGGGTGGATGGTTCCAATTCCTTGAACCTGTATACCTTCACCATTATTAAGATTTCTGTGCAGGGACAGATAAACATAAAAATGACTCTCAGTGGTACTACACCACACTGTAACACCTCAGTATGAACAGATTTTCACCTGAGGTGTTTACAGTTTCTCACTATAGAAACATGTTACTTTCTCACTTTTTTTTTTTCAGTCTCTAAAGAGGACTTCAGTTAGGGGTTGAAATATACAGACCAACTTATTACATGGGTTATTACATAGCACTGACAAGATCAATATGCTATTATTGGTTATGCTTTACATACTAATTACAGAAGGGCCCCACTTATATGGCTGTCCAGGCTACCTCCGTAAAGTGGAACGCCATTTCTTTTCCACTCATAAATGCATATAAATACTAGATAACAAGTTTACACTAATATATATTAAGTTAGCAATAGAACTATGCATTAAAAAAAACAATAAAAAAGTAAAATATGCATATAGTACACTCACTGCTTACCTTAAAATATTTGTAGTTTTAATGTAGAGTGAGATGAGTAGTATTTATTGTAAGAAATCAGTTGTGGTAGGTATGGTAACCAGCCAGGCTACTGTCTCTAGCAAGACAGTGGTGAAAGCTTATAAACTAAGGAAGGAGGAAGTTAGGGTGATATATAAGCAACTATTGGTAGAAAGGTGGGCTAGTGAGAGTATAGGTAGTGTGGGGGGTTGAAAAGGGGTGGGATAGTTTTAGAAAATGCAATGTTAGAATGTGGGGCAGAAGATATAGGAGGGTGGGTGTGGGAGGAAAGAGGAGTGATTGCTGGAATGATGAGGTAAAGGGTGTTGTGGAAAATATATAGTATATTTTCCGAAAATAGTGTATTTGTACGTAAATTAATAAAATATATTGTATTTAATAAAAATTATATTATAAAAAATGGGAAGCTCGGCACCTGCACAGTCGAGCAGGGAAGAGTCGCCATGTTTTTTGAATGAGCCAAGAAAACGTTAGTGAAAATGAGAAGAATTTTTGTCGCTCTAGAGGTTATATTGGGCTTACACCTCTCAAATAGGAGCCAAAATTGTTGGAATTGCAGTCCTGCATAACGAGAGAATCAGGCGACTGGGCAGGACTCCATAATTAGATGAAAACAGAATATTACCCCCAGCTAAGTCATGTCTATATTTATGTTTATAGTTCTGGCCAGTATTATCATAAATGTAGACAGGGGGGTTTTTGAGTATGATACACAGTAATTTCCAGACAAATTGGTGAGTGTTATGATTATAAATTCTCCTTCTGTTATATAAATGTGTATATGTAATCATTTATTAAATTTAATATACAGTCCACAAAAATTATAATAATTTTACCAGAATTCCTGGTGTGTATGTACAATTCATTTGCAATTAATATAGGCCTAGAGCAACTTGTGGAGAGATAGATGGTAGGTATCGAAGGGGGACATTTTTGCGACCTAAGTGTCCTAAAAATTCCTACTTGTCTCTGTAACTTTGATAAATAATAATTATCTTTGTTACCATTTATTTGTATGTATGTAATGAGATTCATCCAGGTAAATGTAATTTACCACAGGTGTGATGAGGGAGAAAAAAGAAAGTTTTTTTTTTTTTTTTACAAAGCAGAAGTGATATAAGAAAGGTGGAGTAGGTGGCGAGTAAGAGAGAGGTGAGGGAGTGTAAAAAGAGAGCAGTAGAGTGAGTGAAGGGCTGTCAACAAATTTTGCTGTGAATAAAAAAAAGTTTTAGAGAGAGATAAATAGGTTGAGAAAGCCTAGGAAACAAATGGATTTGACAGTTAAAAACAGAGTAGGGAAGTTAGTAGACAGCAACCGCCCAGGGAGGTACTACTGTCCTGCCAAGTGAGTGTAAAACGGAAGCCTGTAATTGTTTTACACGATGGTAGGATTGCTGGCGTCTTTTTTTTTCTGTCTCATACACATGCAAGATTTCAGGTACGTCTTGCTACTTCTACTTACACTTAGGTCACACTACACATACATGTACAAGCATAACTATACACACCCCTCTGGGTTTTCTTATATTTTCTTTCTAGTTCTTGTTCTTATTTATTTCCTCTTACCTCCATGGGGAAGTAGAACAGAATTCTTCCTCCGTAAGCCATGCATGTTGTAAGAGGTGACTAAAATGCCAGGAGCAAGGGGCTAGTAACCCCTTCTCCTGTATATATTACTAAATGTAAAAGGAGAAACTTTCATTTTTCCTTTTGGGCCACCCTGCCTCGGTGGGATATGGCCAATGTGTTGAAAGAAAGAAGAGAGGGAGGCAGTAATTTCATGCACTGATCAGGGAGGTACATCTTTTAGGAGTGAAGAAGAGGCAGATGTGAGTGTAGAGGAGGTGCATGAGGTATTGGGTAATATGAAAGGGAGTAAAGCAGCTGGAATTGATAGGATCCTGACAGAAATGTTAAAAGTAGGGGAGGGGGGGGGGATATAGTTTGAAGTGGTTGGTACTTTTGTTCAATAAATGCATGAAAGAGGGAAAGGTACCTAGGGACTGGTAGAAAGCATGCATAGCTCTTTATATGAAAGGAAGGGGAACAAAAGAGACTGTAAAAATTATAGGGGAATAAGCCTACTGAGCATACCAGGTGAAGTGTATGGTAGAGATATTATTAAACGAATTAAGAAGTAAGATGGAGAGCAGGCTTGTAGATGAACAAGGAGGCTTTAGAATGGGTAGGGGATGTGTAGACCAAGTGTTTAGATTGAAGCATATTAGTGAACAATATTTGGATAACAGTAGAGAAGTTTTCATTGCTTTTATGGATTTAGAAAAGGCATATGATAGTGTGGATAGAGAAGCAGTGTGAAAGATGTTGCAAGTGTAGGGAATAGGTCGTAAGTTACTAAATGCTGTAAAGCGTTTTTGAGGATAATGACGCTCAAATTAAGGTATATAGGAGAAAGAACCATCAAATACAAATTAGGAGGTGACACATAATTTCTGCTGATGATTCTTTGCTCTTGGAAGATTCTGAAGAGAAGTTACAAAGGTTAAGAGACTAGTTTGGGAGAGTGTGTACAGGAAGGAAGTTGAAAGCGAACATAGATAAGGGTAAAGTGATGAGATTATCAGAGTTAGGTAAAGAAAATCTGGATATCAGATTGGAAGGAAGGAGTGTGGAAAAAGCAAATGTGTTCAGATATTTGGGAGCAGACTTGTCAGCGGATGGGTTTATGAAGGGAGAGGTTAACCATAGAATTGATGAAGGGAAAAAGGTGGGTGGTGGATTGAGGTATCTGTGGAGACAAAGAAGGGAATGTATGAATATAGTGGTATCAACAATCTTATATGGGTGTCAAGCATGGGTTGCGAATGTTGCAGAGGAGGCGGCGGCTGGAGGCAGTGGAGATGTCGTGTCTTAGGGCAATGTGTGGCATAAATATTATGCAGAGAAGTCATAGGAGGTGTGGAGTTACTAAAAGTATTATTCAGAGGGCTGAGGAGGGGTTGTTGTGGTGGTTTGGTTATTAAGAGAGGATGGAACAAAATAGGATGGGTATATAAATCTGTGGTGGAGGGAAGGTGGGGTAGGGGTCGTCCTAGGAAAAAATATGGAGGGATGGAGGGGGTAGAGGAGGTTTTGTGTGCAAGGGGCTTGGACATACAGCAAGCATGGGTGAGCATCTTAGATAAGAATGAGTGGAGACGAATGGTTTTTGGGACTTGACGAGGTGTTGGAGTGTGAGCAGGGTAATATTTTGTGAAGGGATTTAGGGAAACTATTTAGCCAGACTTGAGTCCTGGAGGTGGGAAGTACAGTGCCTGCATTCTAAAGGAGGGGGTTTGGGATATTGTACAAGAATGGTATACAATACTACTACTACAACAACTAACCCATCCTTTTGGGTATGACCAATTTCCACTGGGGGATCCCGCCTACCAGTGACTATGCCCTCATCTGCTACCCATTCCTTTCCACCTGACGTTAGTATATAAGCATCAGCTTTCTTGCCTGTGCTCCACAATCTTCATGACTACAGTGCTCTTCACACCAACTCCAAGGCTGAGGGACTGATTACCTCATCTTTTGCATATAGTTCTGTCTTTACATTATATCCTAGAATTTATATTGATAAAGCCATTGGATGGCAAAACGTCTACAATAAAGATACCCATATGTTGTACATGGGTTTGGGATATTTGCTGTTTAGAGTGACATGTAAACTGTCGTATGTGTGTGCCTCTGGCAAGATAGTGTGAATAATGGTGAAAGTGTTTCTTTTTTCAGGTTACCCTGCCTCTGTGGAAGATGGCCAGTGTGTAAAAAAAAAAAAAAAAAATGTATGCGCGCGCGCACACACACACACACACAATGTACACGCATGCCTAAATCAGGCCAAGTATCTAACAACAAGTGCCTTTGACAACTGGTAACTAGCTCGCATGCACTATAATGAATGATTTAATGGGGGAAAGGGTGTACGTTACTGTTATCTATTTCCTAATTGTGAGATTTATTTTTCCATGATGGTTGGTTCTAGACACTACAGGACACAAAGAACATGGTAACCTGTATGTAGAACAGTGCAGGAAGGGCAAACAGAATGGAAGAGAGGGTGTGCAGGTGTGTGAGAGCGAGTGTCAGGGTGGGTGTGAAGGTTAGCTTTGAATAAACATTAGAAATGCTTTACTAGAAGACACAGAAATAATGTACAGTGGACCCCTGCATAACGATCACCTCCGAATGCGACCAAATATGTAAGTGTGTGTATTTATGTAAGTGCGTTTGAACGTGTTTGTTTGGGGGTCTGAAATGGACTAATCTACTTCACAATATTCCTTATGGGAGCAAATTCGGTCAGTACTGGCATCTGAACATACTTCTGGAGTGAAAAAATATCGTTAACCGGGGGTCCACTGTATTGTTAATTTACACAATGCAGAGCCATGTATAGTTGTACAGTACATTGATTTTTTCCTGTACCATAAATAATTTTTTATTTTCTTATCCTACAGAACGGCCAGAATCATCCATGACACAAATGTCCTCAGAGGGATCATCCATGTCAACAGAGGAGTCAGTTAACACTCCTCCACGTTCTCCAACAAACGCCATTGCCACTCCTCATTACCCACTAGCAGATGCTACCAATACTTGGTCACCACCTTCACAAAGTAAACATAAGAATTCCAGCAATATACCTAAATCAAAAATACCTTTCATTGATTCTCTAAAGGGCCCATTTATGGGTAGTAAGAAATCAAAGAAAACTTCGCTTCCTGAAGAAAAATCCCCATCAAAACCTGCTTGGAATTCAGGACCTGGATTGCGTCGGAATAGTGAGGATCGTGGGAGTCGTGTTATAAGTCGCAGTCGAAGTGCTACTAGTGAGGGTGGATTAATGATGCTAGGCAGAGAATCTCCTTCACGTATGTCCCACAGACCAACAGCAAGGCGACCATCTCTCTCTGGTGGACCACAAGATAAAAATACTTGGAATGGCAGAGCTTCACGGGAACAGCCACGCCTCACAGCAGATACCTATAAACCACCAACCCCTCGCACTGTACGTTCAGCGTCTGCATCTCCAGCAACCACACGTCGACATTTTGGGCATTCAGCCCCAGCCACACCCTTAAATCGATCACCAAAGCGTTCAGCACCAGGATCCACTCTCGCATCACCAACTACTAGTGGCCCAGTGCTTAAACAGCTTGCTGATCTTGAACCAGATGAGAATACTCTCCTCTGCATTAAAGACATATATGACTCACTTAGGGCAAAAGTGTGTGAGAGCTTAGCAGCAGAAGGTAAGTCACTGCCACCAGAACTAGCTCAAGAATATACATCTTCCTGGGTAAATGCACATGTATCTAGTAGCGGAAGTCAGAGTTTAGATCCAAAAATAAATTTAAATGTTGGTACTACCAGCCCCACTAGTTCTCTCAAGGTTGCACCGAGAAAGTCTGGTGTCGGGTCTCGCATTCCTGCACCAACATTCTTTATGTCCCGCCAGACAGAAATATAGCAGTGACATTTTTTTTTTTTAAAGAAAAAAAAATAGGCTGTGGAGGTGGCATAGTGTGCATGAAAAAGTGCCTGCACATACTTTAACAAATTTCTCATATGTAAACCTAAGAACATTATACATTAGGTCTGTGAACGAACTGATTATACACAAGCTACAATAATTAGTGTAATTGCTTGGGAAAATTCACCTTGGTGTGGTATCTAACAGGTATTTGTAAACACACTAATGCCACCAAGATAACTCTGAAGTTTTGCTACCCAATTGTGCCTCTGTAATCACACTAAACATGAATGGTGCTCCTTACCTAACATGTGATATGTTGCAATTTACATTATTTCTGATATTACGAAAGAATAACATTCCGATATTATTGTGTTTGATATCGGTTGTGTCATAACGCAAATACTAGTCGAATGTAGAATAGAAAAATTATAACTTTTTAAAAAATATTTAAAATGTTTCTAATTCAATCTGATATTACTATTGAGACAATTTAGTACAATGGTATATAGCTTTACAGCCTTATTTCATCCAGACTTGTGTTTCAGTTTAGCTACTGCTGTTTTTAAAATGTATAGTAATCATTCATGGGGCAAGTGCTAAACCCATAAGAGTCATACAGCCACCTGAGGAATTAGGAGGCAATGAGGTTCAGTCTACGAGAGGTTAGGTCCAATTCCTTGGATCAAGAGCCCTTCACACATACCTCCCTTGAGGGGTTAATGTCTTTGTTTCTTATGCAAAATATATATTAATCTACAGCACTTGTGATCTAGAGGGGTTGCCTATTTTTTTTAGATTATATTATTTACAAAGAAAAGCACTAAACTTGTATGGGTCAGTCAGTGCTAAATTCTGTTTAGAGAAAATCAGTCTTATTTTTTAATGAATTGTGTTTTTATCATTACTATGTACTACATATTAAAAATGTTTGCCACCTGAGAGAAGGCTTTTTGACAACTTAGTTAAATTCTATTAAAAGTAGTGAAAATGATTATTAAAGTCCATAGTATAATGTACACTAAAAGTTTCTAATTGGTCATGTTAGCAGCAGGTAATGAAAATGAGTAGGAGAAAATAATGGGCATTTTTAACATGTGTGTAAATAGTAAAAACTGCTGTCCAATGCCATTTAATTAATAACTTTAGGCCCATTATTAATGTCAAATTTGTGGGGAACTTGACCTGTGCTTTCCTCTCATGGACATGACTCTGAATATTGTTTTTGAAAAGAATGTTCTCATTTTAATAATTTATTGTAAGGAAATTAAGATTGTATTCATTGAGAGTTGTTAAATAAATTAATATTTGCTAAAACTGTTACCAATTTTTATATTACAAAATTAAATATATAAATTTTAGTTATATATGATGCAAATATCAGCTAGTTTCAAATATTTTATTGAGTTGAAACTTTAAAAGAATTTGTATACTCTTAGCAATGTTGCTGTTATGAGTAAATATTACATAAAGTTGAACTAATATCAAAATTCTAAGGTTAGGTTATTTCCATTAATTACTGATACCAGATTAGTAATAAAAAAATGTCATTACATTAAAGTAGCAATGCATTCCTATTTGGAGTACCAGTGTAAGTATAAGAAATGCAAATTATAAATCACAGTGTAATTAGTGTTGCACATAAAAGATGCTGTTTGACTGATGTTGAAGCCTAGGATATCTGTAGTGATTGAGAGCTGTCTGGAAGACACAGTGCTTCACATGTTTTGTTCCCACTGCTGTTTATGCTTCTATCAAGCACATGAACACAGTAACGTTGCCAATACTGGTATGCTAAACAACTCAACTTTATATTTTTATGTTTTGTTTCCTGCACTAAAATAATGAATGATAAAATGGCTTATAAGTTTAAAAATCACTTATACTAATCTTAATCTGGGTTCCTTATTTCTCTTAAGGAATTTTTGGGGGGACCCTGAAATAAGAGGAAGAACCTGTTAACATGAAGAACTAATATTCACTGGCTCAATGTTTTGTGATGGGCATGTGTAAATAATGTGTTTCTTCTTTTGGGTCACCCTACCTTGGTGGGAGATGGCCAGTGCATTAAAAAAAAAAAAAAAAAAAAAAAAAAAAACTATTGCTTTACATAGGGTATCATGAAGCTCTGATTTAATTCAATGTGACGAATCCACATAAATTCTAATTAACAAAATAGGTTGTGTACCTAAACTTAGTGTACTCTAGGAAGCCTATCCCCTAACTGCCAACTCCCCTACAACTTGGTTCACTGCTTTTCTTTAATTCATCTGTGTAATCTGTTGGCCAGCTGAATATACCCCACTCAACTGACCTCGGACATTGTTATTATAATCTACATTTTTTAATAAAGACAAAAGAATAAAAGTCTTTTTTTTTTACCTGCATATTCTGAAAGTTTTATTTTTTTTTCAAATAATAGTTAATACAATGTCAGCGATGTTACTGTATAGTATATAGTTATCTGACTTGAATACTTGGTCACAAGAGAGAAAGTGAGAAGCTATGACAAAAGAACCTTTTATCTACAAGGAAAAAATTATCAGTTTCTAATCAAGAGAGCTAACTGATGTATTTCACAATGATTTGAAAAGTACATTTTTTAAAACATTACATATACAGTACAGTCATCCCCACAAATTCATGGCCTTCTGTATTTGTGGATTTTGATTATTTAAAACTTTAATTCCTATGGTAGAATTACTTTTATTTATAGTACTGGCCCAATACCCTAAATTAAAAGCTACCTTAAGATTTCCTATGAATGCCAGTATTAAGCACATTAGAACATATTAAATGATGTATTACAGAGACTGGTCTCAAATGCAGAATGAACCCAAATCTGAAAAAGAAATTATGTAGATGTAATTGCATATTATTTGCAGTTCTTAGTTTTGTGGAACCTCTGGGAACGTAACTTGACTCCCCTCTCCTCAAAACTTGTAGGAATGACTGTACAGTACATATAATTTACAGCTGTAATTTTGCATTCTTTTTACAATAAAACAAGATATATACTTGCAGTAATAATCAGAACTGAGAATTTTAACAGAATTCAACTGAAAATGGTTAGAGCTTTAATTCAACTGCTTTATTTAGAAAATGAACTTCAGTACTTGACTATTGTATTGTGCACTTAAAGGAAAATGTAATTAACTCAGCACTACATATGCAATGTACATGTATTTGAATACTCACAGATCATGTCACATAAGACAGACATAGTACCTCTAATAATATACTGTACGATAAATGAGGTGGGATTTTGTAAAACGAAATGATGATACTGACTGCCTTCCACTAGCACTGGGTGAGCAGAGGCACAGTGTCAACAAGGGTTCGTGTCAAGCCCTCCACTGTAAATTAAAATGAAAGATTAATTAGCAAACTTACACTAGTAAATCTGAAATGCAGTACTACAATATTCTATACTTGCTTCAACATACAGTGAGCCCTCGGTCATCGGCCGTTCCACTTATCGGCCAACTCGTTTATTGGCTGGTTTTTCGGCATCTGGTTATCGGCTGTTATTTCACTTATTGGCCATATTGGATACTTATCGGCCAGTGATGCTCACGTATTCCTGAGTCAGTGCAGCTGTGTCGCTGGCCAAATGAGGAAGCTTTTGCTCATTCATCCAAACATTTCGCTATAAATCAGTGTTTTTCTTTGTTATTTATTAAGTGCAACTGCGAAATAAGTAAGCATGGCCCCAAAGAAAGTTCCTGTGGTAAAGAAAGTGAGAAACATGATGGAATATAAGAGAGAAGTGAATGAAAAATTTGAGAGTGGTATGTGAGTGTTGGAACTTGCCAGGATGTAAGGGAAAAACAAATCTACCATCACTTCCATCATGGCAAACAAAGAACAAATCAAGGAAGCTGATGTTGCAAAAGGAGTAAATGTGATAACGAAACAAAGGTCACCAACAATGGAAGATATGGAAAAGTTATTATTGTTGTGGATCAGAGAAAAACAATTAGCGGGAGATAGTGTTGTGGAGTCAGTGATCTGTGAGAAGGCAAAGCAGTTGTATGCAGATCTTGTAAATAAAATGCCTGGAACAAGTGATGCTGTTTGTGAATTTAGGGCCAGCAAAGGCTGGTTTGAGAGATTTAAGAAGCATAGTGGCATACACAGTGTGGTAACGCATGGAGAGGCTGCAAGTTCAGATAAATGTGCGGCTGAAAAATTTGTGCAAGATTTAAGAGGTACGTAGAGGCTAAAGGATTCCTCCCCCAACAAGTATTCATTTGTGACGAAACAGGCCTGTTGTGAAAGAAAATGCCAAAGAGGACCTACATTACGCAGGAGGACAAGGCCCTGCCTGGACACAAGCCTATGAAAGACAGGCTTACTCTCTTGTTCTGTGCTAATGCTACTGGGGATTTCAAAGTGAAGCCTTTACTGGTGTATCACTCTGAAAATCTCAGTGTGTTCAAGAAACACAATGTTTTGAAGAGTAAATTGTGTGTGATGTGGAGGGCTAACAATAATGCATGGGTCACAAGGCAAATTTTCAAAGAGTGGGTGAATGATGTGTTTGGCCTGAGTATGAAAAAATACCTCTTGGAACAAGTGCCTCCTGGTACTGGACAATGCTCCTGCTCATCCTACAAACTTGGTGCTTTGAAGTGACCTTGGACACAGAATTGACCCTAAGAGAGTTCTGGAGGAATCACTTCAATATCCTCCATTGCATAAGCCTTATAGGTAAGGCTTGGGAGGGAGTGACTTTCAGGACTTTGAACTCTGCTTGTAGAAAATTGTGGCCAAAATGTGTCCAAGAGAGGGATTCTGAAGGGTTTGAGGCTGACCCTGAGGACCCTATGCCTGTTGTGAAATCCATTGTATCTCTGGGCAAGTCCATGGGGTTGAAGGTTAGTGGTGAGGATGTGGAAGAGTTGGTGGAGGACCACTGAAGAGCTGCAAGAGCTTCATCTGGAACAGCAACAGACCACAGCTCAGGAACTTACTTCAGAGGAGGAGGAAGAGGGAGTGAAGAAGGTGACTTCAGAGATTAAGGAGATTTGTGCAATGTGGACTATTATTATTATAATAAAAAAGAAGCACTAAGCCACAAGGGCTATACAGTGCTGCAGGGTAGGGAAGGAAGTGAGGGTATTGGGCGGCAGAAAGGGGAAGGGATGATCAGTAGGTTACAGAAAACAGCGGGGCAGGGGATAGTGCGGGGGTAGAGGGTAGCAAGAGATTGAGGTAGAAAGGGCTGAAGGTATCATCAGAGTTTGTGAAGTAAGTCAGTTGTTGTCAAAAAGTCAATGAGAAAGTCCGGATGAAAGGTGGGTCCATCAGTGAGAAGGGAAGGTGAAGAGAGAGCAGCGGAGCGAAGACGACGTTGGAGGTAAATTCTGCATGCTCGTTGATAAAGTGGGCAGTCTAACAGAATGTGGCTGACCGATAATGGAACCTGACAATTCTCACAGAGAGGAGCAGGGAGCCTCTCCATGAGATATCCATGAGTAAGACGAGTATGGCCAATGCGAAGACGGGAGAGAGTAGTCTCCCAACCTCGACACTGGTGACAAGAAGACGGCCAGTAACCTATACTCGGTTTAATAGATTGAAGTTTGTTACCAAGCAGAGCAGACCAATGTTGTTGCCAACAGGTGTGAAGGTGGGTAGCTATTGCAGCAAAATAGTCCGTAAATGGAACACCTCTATATGAAACTGGTAGGTCATGTACTGCTGACTGCGCAGCAGTGTCTGCTTGTTCATTGCCCTGTACGTCAACATGACCAGGGACCCAACAAAAAACAACATCTTTATGCTTGGTAGAGATGCGGTGTAGCCAAAGTTGGATACGGAGGACTAAGGGGTGAGGTGTATCAAATTTCTGTATAACCTGTAAAGCACTAAGGGAGTCTGAGACAACCACAAATGATGACACAGGCATAGATGCAATACGGATTAGTGCTACAAGAATGGCATACAATTCAGCAGTAAAAATACTAGCCGAAGATAGTAAATGCCCTCGTACGACGCTGTCCGGAAACACTGCTGCGAATCCTATGCCGTCAGAAGACTTAGAGCCATCTGTGTACACTGCAATGTCATGAGAATGAGAGTGGAAGTGGTCAAGAAAAAGAGAGTGGGAAGCTACCGTAGACAGTTGGGCTTTTGAGCAAGGGAGTGAGAAAGAACAGACTCAAACAGCTGGAACTTTCCAGGGGGGTAGGGAAAAGTGAGATGCTACATGAACATAGAAAGGTGGTAATTGAAGAGAAGACAAGAGTGAATGTAGGCGAAGAGAGAAGGGATGGAGCAAACAGAGGCGGCAAACAAATAAAGAATGTCTACTAATATCGGTGACCATTCTATAAATGGAAGGATTGCGGAGATCATGAGAGCATACATAGTAGCAAAGGCAATGGGCATCACGGCGATCGGATAAGGATGGAATGTTCGCTTCTGCATAGAGGCTCTCAACAGGGGAAGAGCGAAAAACACCAAGGCATAAACGTAATCCTTGGTGGCAATGTGAACTAGGGTGCAAGCTTTTGCTGAGAAATATCACCCTGACCAAGTTGAAACAAGCTACATCTGCAACAGGTTTAGTGACAGAACCTTGTCCCACTTCAGGGAAATCTTAAGGAGATGCTAGAAACAGAGCTCTCTCGACAGATATTTTGTGCAGCAGGGGTCCAGTGACTCTCAAGCTCGTCCTAGTGGCATTAAAAGACAGAGAAGGGAAGTAACCTCAGATAGGGCTTTGATACTGAGAAGTCCTTATGGAGGGGGGATCCCCCTTCCAAACAATAAACTCTCCTCCTTATCTTCCACAAGCCAACAACAGTCTTCAATAAAGGTATGCAATACTGATTTAACTGTTTATGTATTTATTTTATTTAGTTCTCATTATTTTGTGTATGTAAAACTATAATTAATCTGTAAAAAAAAAAATGTATTTTTTTGTGAATATTTTTGGGTGTCTGGAACGGATTAATTGTATTTACATTAATTCTTATGGGAATAATTATTTCGGGTATCAGCCATTTCGGTTTCAGGCTGGCCTTCTGGAACGGATTATGGCCAATAACTGAGGGTCCCGTCCCGTCCCTCCCTCCCCCTCTCTCTCTCTCTCTCTCCCTCTCTCTCTCTCCCTCTCCCCCCCTCTCTCCCCCTCCCTCCCTCTCTCCCCCTCCCTCCTCTCCCTCCCTTTCCCTCTCTCCCTCCCTCCCTCCCTCCCTCTCCCTCTCCCTCACCCTCCCTCTCTCTCCCTCCCTCCCTCTCCCTCTGTGTGTGTGTGTGTGTGTGTGTGTGTGGCACACTCACCTAGTTGAGGTTGCAGGGGTCGAGTCTAAGCTCCTGGCCCCGCCTCTTCATTGCTCGCCACTAGGTCACTCTCCCTGAACCATGAGCTTTATCATACCTCTGCTTAAAGCTATGTATGGATCCTGCCTCCACTACATCTCTTCCCAAACTATTCCACTTCCTGACTACTCTGTGGCTGAAGAAATACTTCCTAACATCCCTGTGATTCATCTGTGTCTTCAGCTTCCAACTGTGTCCCCTTGTTGCTGTGTCCAGTCTCTGGAACATCCTGTCTTTGTCCACCTTGTCAATTCCTCTCAGTATTTTGTAAGTCGTTATCATGTCCCCCCTATCTCTCCTGTCCTCCAGTGTCGTCAGGTTGATTTCCCTTAACCTCTCCTCGTATGACATACCTCTTAGCTCTGGGACTAGTCTTGTGGCAAACCTTTGCACTTTCTCTAGTTTCTTTACATGCTTGGCTAGGTGTGGGTTCCAAACTGGTGCCTCATACTCCAATATGGGCCTAACGTACACTGTGTACAGGGTCCTGAACGACTCCTTATTAACCCTTTGAGGGTCGACAGGCCCTCTCCGAAACTCGTTCTCAGGGTCGGCCAAATTTAAAAAAAAAATTATTTTCTCTTATGAAAAGATAGAGAATCTTTTCCCGATCATAAAGACACCAAAAGTTTGAAATTTGATAGAAAACTTACGGAATTATGCTCTCGCAAAGTTAGCGGTCTCGGTGATGTTTACGCATCGGCGATTTCGCCCACTGAGCCCCATTTTCGGCCAATTTCACTGTACTAGTCGACAAAAAACATGAATATTTCGCTAGAACTCCATTTTTTCTATCGAATGGGTGCAAGAAACCACTCATTTATGAAATTCAACTATCCAGTACAGTGGTCAGAATTTAGCAATTTTGCCAATTTCACACAAATTTCAAAAGATGCCAATTTCCGAATAGGGTCCAGAATAAACAAGAAAGACATTCCTGGCACTAAAACGACATTTCCTCTAGTCATTAGTCACGTCTCAAGGCCCCTCTTATATTCTTTTGCTTTCCACTTTGAATTTTTATTTTCACAAAAAATATAAGATTTACTGTTATGCAGACTACTGCATTAGTGTAAAAAATGGTATAAATATTATTGGTGCACTTGTGAAAGAATATTAGACTCACCAGTTGACGTGTATTGCACGCTTGGCACGATTTGTTTACTTTTGAAGTTTGGTAAAAATCGAACATTTCTGCTACTTTGAGCTCAATTTCAAGGCACCTTTCTTTGCAAAACCAGTCAAAATCATCTCAATTTCTGTAATATGCCTTCCATTCTATAAAATGAGACCAAGAAAACTAGAATACAACAATAAATACCATACGAAAATACACTGCAAAGTCGCTGATTTATTAAAAAAAAATGGTCAAAGTTTTTTTTTTCTCATTATGCACTGTGTGCTGCAGGATTTTTTTTAGACTGTGCACACTGACCACATAGACCCATTCTTTCATATGAAGGCCTACCAGCTTTCTCCCACTAGATTTGAGGCCGCTAGAATTTATGAGTACTAGTACGTCAAAAACCCCTACGCGTAAGACGTACTAGTACGACGAAAACCCTCAAAGGGTTAAGATGTCAGAATGCTGTTCTGAGGTTTGCCAGGCGCCCATATGCTGCAGCAGTTATTTGGTTGATGTGCGCTTCTGGAGATGTGCCTGGTGTTATACTCGCCCCAAGATCTTTTTCCTTGAGTGAGGTCTATAGTCTCTGGTCCCCTAGACTGTACTCCGTCTGTGGTCTTCTTTGCCCTTCCCCAATCTTCATGACTTTGCACTTGGTGGGATTGAACTCCAGGAGCCAATTGCTGGACCAGGTCTGCAGCCTGTCCAGATCCCTTTGTAGTTCTGCCTGGTCTTCGATCGAATGAATTCTTCTCATCAACTTCACGTCACCTGCAAACAATGACACCTCAGAGTTTATTCCTTCTGTCACGTCGTTCACAAATACCAGAAACAGCACTGGTCCTAGGACTGACCCCTGTGGGACCCCGCTGGTCACAGGTGCCCACTCTGACACCTCGCCACGTACCATTACTCGCTGCTGTCTTCCTGACAAATATTCCCTGATCTATTGTAGTGCCTTCCCTGTTATCCCTGCTTGGTCCTCCAGTTTTTGCACTAATCTCGTGTGTGTGTGCACTCACCTAATTGTACTCACCTAATTGTGGTTGCAGGGGTCGAGACTCAGCTCCTGGCCCCGCCTCTTCACTGATCGCTACTAGGTCCTCTCCCTCTCTGCTTCCTGAGCTTTGTCATACCTCTTCTTAAAACTATGTATGGTTCCTGCCTCCACTACTTCACTTGCTAGGCTATTCCACCTCCTGATGACTTTATGACTGAAGAAATACTTCCTAACGTCCCTGTGACTCGTCTGAGTCTTCAGCTTTCAGTTGTGACCCCTTGTTTCTGTGTCCCCTCTCTGGAACATCCTATCTCTGCCCACCTTGTCTATTCCCCACAGTATCTTGTATGTCGTTATCATGTCTCCCCTGGCCCTTCTGTCCTCCAGTGTCGTCAGTCCGATTTCCCTCAACCTTTCCTCGTACGACATTCCCCTGAGCTCTGGGACTAGCCTTGTTGCAAACCTTGGTAGTTTCTCTAACTTCTTGACGTGCTTGACCAGGTGTGGGTTCCAGACTGGTGCTGCATACTCCAGTATGGGCCTAACATACAGTGTACAGTGTCTTGAACGATTCCTTATTAAGGTATCGGAACGCTATTCTCAGGTTTGCCAGGCGCCCGTATGCTGCAGCAGTTATTTGGTTGATGTGTGCCTCCGGTGACGTGCTCGGTGTTATGGTCACCCCAAGGTCTTTCTCCCTGAGTGAGGTCTGTAGTCTTTGTCCACCTAGCCTATACTCTGTCTGCGATCTTCTTTGCCCCTCCCCAATCTTCATGACTTTGCATTTGGCAGGATTGAATTCAAGAAGCCAGTTTCTGGACCACATGTCCAGCCTGTCCAGGTCTCTTTGCAGTCCTGCCTCATCCTCATCCGATTTAATTCTTCTCATCAACTTCACATCATCTGCGAATAGGGACACTTCAGAGTCTATTCCTTCCATCATGGTCTTTGACTGTTGTCTTCCTCCTGATGTGGCTATACAATAGTTTCGGGTCAGTCTTGATTTTCGATGCTATGTCATTTTCGTACTGTTGCTGGGCCTCCCTCCTTACCTGTGCATACTCATTCCTGGCTCTGCGACTGATCTCCCTATTTTCGTGTGTTCTCTGCCTTCTGTACTTTTTCCATTCACTATTGCACTTTGTTTTTGCCACCTTACACCGTCGGTTAAACCAGGGGCTCGTTCTGGTCTTCCCATTGTTTCTGTTGCTCTTGGGAATAAACCTTTCCACTGCCTCCTTGCATTTTTGTTGTTACATATTCCATCATTTCGTTTACTGGCTTTCCTGCCAGTTCTCTGTCCCACAGAGCCTCCTGCAGGAAGTTCCTCAACCCTATGTAGTCCCCTCTTTTATAGTCAGGCTTTTCCCATTCAACTCCTGTTATTCCCTCCACTTGCAACTCTACTAAGTATTCAAAGCACAGAACCACGTGGTCGCTAGCTCCTAGGGGACTCTCATACATGATGTCCTCAATGTCTGAACTGCCCAGGGTGAACACAAGGTCCAATCTTGCTGGTTCATCCTCCCCTCTCACTCTGGTAGTGTCCTTAACATGTTGGTGCATGAGGTTTTCCAGCACCACGTCCAACATTTTGGCTCTCCATGTTTCCGGACCCCCATGTGGCTCCAGGTTTTCCCAGTCAATCTCCCTGTGGTTGAAATCCCCCATAACCAGCAACTTTGCTCTGCTGGAGTGAGCTCTTCTTGCCACCTCAGCAAGTGTGTCCACCACTGCTCTGTTGCTCTCTTCATATTCCTCTCTTGGCCTCCTGCAGTTCTGTGGTGGATTATACATCACTGCAATGACCACCTTGTGCTCCCCAGACTGAAGTGTACCTACTATGTAGTCTCTCCCGTCTCGTCTATGCCTCCCATTTTCTCGAATTTCCATTTGTTTTTTACGAGCAGAGCAACCCCTCCTCCCCCTCTGACCCTTCTATCTTTCCTCATGATCTGGTATCCTGGTGGGAAGATTGCGTCTGTTATTGTCTCTGTGAGTTTTGTTTCTGTAACTGCTATGATGTCTGGGGACTTCTCATTGATTCTTTCTTGCCATTCCTCATGTTTATTTGTTAATCCATCCGCATTTGTGTGCCAAACCTTCAACTTCTGTTCTAATACTGTAACTGTGGTGTGGGGGGGGGGGGGGAGAACAGAGGGATCGGTGTGTGATGGTTGGTTTGGATTGTTCAGTTGCCTTGGGGGTGTCGTGGCTGGAGTCCTTCTGCAGGTGTTTCTGGGGGGTGTGCTTGTCCTTCCACTTGTTCCTGGGTTATTCTGCTCTCCTTTTTCATTTCCTCCCATTTCTCTTTTCGTTTTTGCACTCTCTCTTTCAGCATCCTCCTTTCCTCCTGTGTTCTGTCTCGATCAAGGTACACACTCATGAACTCCTGTTTGCCTCTCAGCCGTGCTTTCTCCTGCAGGATCACGGTTCGGGTTGATTCTGCCTTGAAAATTACTTTGAGAGGCCGATTCCTTTTCTTTGTGAACCACCTGATTCTCCGAAAATTTGCCACCTGGGTCATGTCCCCCTCGCCTATCACCTTCATGATACCTTCAATCGCTTTTTTCTCCTCCTTTCTTTCATCATAAGTTTCCCCTTTAGCTTCGTCTAGCCCATAGACAAAAACTGATCTCTCCCTTTCCACCTCCCACTGTGACTCCCATTGCGTCCTCTGAGGTGTTTTAGTTCCTTCCCCTCTAGTGTTCCTTCCTTTAGTCTCTTCCCTAGCCATGGCCCCTATGCTCATTGGTTTGTCCTTCCTGCTCACCTAATCATGGCCCCCACAGGTGTCTGGTAAGGTCCCTGCACATGTCCTAGTTCCTTCAATGTCTTCCAACCTTTCATTCTGTCCTAGTGTGCTCCCTGTCTTTGTTTTGGCCCCATGTGGGTTTGACAGGACCTCTGCATACAGTTTAGCTTCCATGCTCCCTTCAGACCCGTTGTCTGTGTCTGATGTAGCCATTGCTGATGCTACTTCTGTAATATCTTTGTCTCTATGCTGTTTCAGATGTCTCAGCTCCTCTTCTAATCTCTGTATCTTGTTTTCTGCTGCTGTGGCATGTTGCTTCCACCTTCTGCATTCTGCTGCTAACCTCTCCTCCATCTTCCCTTGAAAGTCGTCTAGCCCCCTTTCCCCCAGTCTTCCTCCCTTTTTTTGAGCTCTGCCCCCCGTCTCCCTCCAGTTTTCATCCTTCAGGCCCTTGTTCTACCCTGTTCTGTTTCCCCACGCTCCACAGAAGGGGGGGGAGAGGTGGTTGGGGGGGGGGAATAGGTGGTTAGGGGGAGTGGGATGGATGGTTATGGGGGAGGGGGGGATGGTTATTGGGGGGGAAGAGGTAGGTGGGGGAGGGGGTTAGAGGTTTTGGGGGAGGGATAGGTGGCAAAGGTAAGGGGGAGGGGGTGGTTGGGGAGGGGGGAGAGGTGGTTAGGGGGGGGGGAAGGTGGTTGGGGGAAGGGGGATAGTGTTTGTGTCAATGTTATGTCTTGTTCCTGGGCCCCGCCCCTTCACTGTTGCTACTGGGTCCTCTCTCTCCCTGCCCCCATGAGCTTATCTACCTCCCCTTAAAAAACTATGTAGGGTTCCCTCCTCCATACGTCATTTCTAGGCTATTCCAGGCCTAAACAACCTTGATGAAAAATACTTCCAAAAATCCCTTTGTTCATCTGAGTCTTCAAACTTAAATTTGTGACCCTTTTTTCTGTCCCCCTTTCTGAACATCTGTCTTTATCCCCCTGTCTATTCCCGCGCAGATTTTATCTCTCCCCCTCACCCCCCTGTCCCCCGTGTCGTGGGGGCCGTTTTCCCCTCAACCTTTTTTCGTGGACAATCCCCGAACTTGGGACTTCTTGTTGCAAACCTTTGCACTTTCTCTAATTTCTGACGTGTTGACTAGGTGTGGTTTTTCCCAAAGGGTGTGCTCCCCAGTATGGGCTGACGTAAATGGTATACAGAGTTTAAACGAACCCTTTATGAGGTATTGGAACACTATCCGTAGGATTGCCAGGGGCCCGTATGCTGAGTAGTTTCTGATTGATTGCCCCCCAGGAATTGCTGGTTTTATACTCACCCCAATCTTTTTCCTTGAGTGGGGGTTTGCTGTTTTTGGGCCTCAAAACATATTGGTTGCGGTCTTCTTTCCCCTTCCCAACTTCATGACTTTGCTTTGGGGCGGGGTTTAAAAAAAGGGCCAGTTTGCTGGACCAGGTTTGTAGCCTGTCCAGGTCTTTTTGTAGCCCCGCCGACTCTTGATTTGATTTTTCATTAAAACTTCACATCATCTGCAAAAACGACATTTGAGTCTCCCCCCTTCCGTTATGTCATTCACAATCCCAAAAAAACAGCACATTTTTGGACGCCCCCTGTAAAAACCTGCTTGTCACAGGCGCCCACTCTGACCCCTCGTCACATACCTGACCCCCTTTGCCTCCCTGTCAGGTATTCTCGACCCCATTGAAAGTCCCTTTCCTGTTTATGTGTGCCGGATCCCTGTTTTTTGCGAAACTTCTTGTGAGGAATGTGTTGAGGCCCCTTCTGCAGCCCAAAAAAAAAGCAGTCGATCCCCCCTCTCTCTCTTGTCTTCTTCTGTCCCCTTGTAAAAAACCTGTGGGTTTTGTGACACAGGTTTTTCCCTTTCCCCTGAAACCGTGCTGGTTGTCAATAACATTTGTTTCTTTCCAGGTGCTCCCCCACTCCCCTCCTGATGATTCTCCATGACCTTGCATACTATACAGTTTGATACAGGTCTGTATTTTTAGTCCCTCTGTTGTCCCCTTTTTTAAAAAATTGGGACTACATTTGCCATCTTCCATACCTCAGGGAGTTCCCCAGTTTCAAATGATGTTTTGAAGATCTTTGTTAATAGCTCCAAGTATCTCGCCCCTTTTTAAGGGACCCCAGGGAGAGATGTTGGCCCCACGCCTTTGAGGGGTCATTTTGCATAGCAGTTTTTCACCTCCTCCTTGGGTTTATGTACCTCATCCACACTTTTGGGGTACCCCCCCGTTCTGTTTCCCGGATCCTACTGGGGTTTCCACTGTAATACTTTTTTAAATTCGTGGGTTAGTCCTCACTACCTCCGGTTCGTTTTTTGTGAACTCCCCTCACCCCCCCAGCTGATTACCTGGTCCTTTACGTTGTTTTCCTCCTGATGTGGCTGTCAAAAAGCTTTGGGTCAGTCTTGACTTTCGATGCTAGTCTTTTCACATTGTCGTGGCCTTTCCTTTTTTCTTGCATATTGTTTTTTGGCTCTTTGGCTAACCTTTATTTTTTTGAGTTCTTGCTTCGGTACCCCTTTTCCCTTCTCTAGTTCACCTGTTTTTTGCCCCCCTAACCTTTGGGTGAACCAAGGACTCGTTTGTTTTTCCCATTTTTTCTGTTTTTCCCTTTGGGAAAAAAACCTCTCCCCTTTCCCCCTTGCATTTTGTTGCCACTAGTCCCTCAAATTTCTTTTACGGTTTTCCTCCCCGTCCCCCTCCCTTTTGTAGTTTTTGGTTTTTCCCAACCTATTCCCCTACTCTTCCCCCTTGGAGTCAACTATGTAGTCGAAGCACAGAACCAATGATCCTACTCCCAGGGGCCTTTCTACATGATATCCCCGTGTCCGAATACTCAAGGGGATCGGGGGCCAGTCTTTCTGGTTCATCCTCTCCCCTCTCTCTGTAGTGTCTTAACATGCTGGATGTGGTTTTTCCTACCACATCAAACATCTTGGATCTCCATGTTTCGGGACCCCCATGGGGGTCCCCGGGTTTTTCCAGTCAATCTCCTTGTGATTGAAACACCCAAACTAGCAAATTTGCTCTCCCCATGTGTGCTCTCCCCGGCCCCCCCTAAATGTGCGACCATTTTCTCTGTTGCTCCATCAAATTTTCCTTGGCCCCCCTGCGTTCTGTGGGAGGTTTTACATTACTGCAATTATCACCTTTTTTCCCCGACTGGATTGTTCCACAAGTAGTCCCTTTCCCCATGCCATCCATTCCCTTCCATTTTCCAAAAACCCCATGGTTTTTAATGAGCATGCAACTCCTCCTCCCCCTCTCCTCCCCCTTCTTTTTGAGGATTTGATATCCCGATGGAAAAATTGATTTTTGGTGGTTTTTTTTTCTGTGAGTGCTATTATTCTGGGGATGTCTCCTTGATTCTTTCATGCCCCTCCTCTACTTATTTGTTATTTCCCTTGCATTTGTATACCACACCTTCAATTCTTTTCTAAGACTTGGTCTGGGGGGGATATGGGTTGGGGAAATGGGGACCTGATAAGGAACTATGGGTGGTTTTGTGGGGGTGGGGTTCTTGCAGTGGGTGGGGGGATTGGATGTGGCAGGGGTGTTTTGGTTTTTGGGGTTTTGGTTGCCTGGGGTTTACCTGGTTGGGAGGTTTTATAGAAAAATTTTGAGGGAGGCTGTATTTGTCTTCTTCCTGGGTCTGGGGTCTCCTGTCTGTCTTCCACCCCCTCTTTTCCCCTTTGCCTTTGTACCATCTCTCTTAGTTTCTGCCTTTCTTCTTGTTTCTGTCGCAGTCGAGTACACCCTTTGTATCCGGGATGTTTTCCTTAATCATGCTTTTTTTCCCCAGGACCCTGTCCCGAGTCGATTCTGCCTTGAAAGGGCCCTTTCACTGGCCGGGTTTTTTTTTTTTTTCAAACCCCCCCATTCTCCAAAAGTTTTTCCCGCTGGGTCATGCCTCTTTCCCTATTGCTTTTATGATGCTTTCAATTGCTTTTTTTTTTCCCCTTGTTTTCTTGTTCATATGTTTTCCCCCTTTAACTTTCCCGGGCCCCTTCACAAAGACTGACCCCCACCCTTTCATTTCCCACTGATATCCCTGTGTATCCCCCCCTTTAAATTTGATTTCCTCCCTTTCAGCTTTCCTTTCTTCAGTTTTACTAGTAATGTACTTGTCTCAGTGGGGCCCTTTTATTTTTTCCCTTTTCGGCTTTCCCTGGGCTCTGCTTGGTTGTTAGGGTCCCCCATATGTTAGCTCTTTCATTGTACAGTTCCTTGAAAGCTTCTACATGCAGTTTTGCTCCTTCTTTTCCCTTTCAGTCCCCCTTTTTTGGGTTGAGGTAGCAGTCCGATGTCAATCCCAAAAGTTCTTTAGTTCTTTAGGGGGTGTTTCAGATTTTTCGTTTCCTTTCTAAAAATTTTAAAACCTAGCCTCTGCTGCTTCGACTTGCACCTCCCACTTCCTGCTTTCCATGTCTATCCTCTCTTCCATTCTCATGCTAAGTTCTTCTAGTTTCTTTTCCCATTCATGTTCCCTTTTTATGAGCTCTGCTGCCCAATCTTCCTTTGCAGCTTCCTCCTCCTGTCCCTTAGTTTTTCTTCCTGCTCTCTGGCAACCCACTTTTGTTTTATCCTGATTGCCTCAGAGTGGGAAACCTTTGTAATTCTGTGTGTTAGGTTAGTAGTGTGTATGTCAGAGTGTGGGGGGGGAGGTAGATGAGGAACTACGGCTATGTGGGAGAGGAGTGTGGAGGGGGATCTAGGGGGGAATATGGGGAGTGGGAAGGAGGGAGAGGGAGAGAGGGAAGGAGGGAGAAGCAAGTGGGTTAGTGGGAGAGGGAGAGGGGGAAGGAGTGAGAGGTGGGGAGGGGGAGGGTGAAAGAGGGAGGGGTGGGATCAGGGGAAGGAGTGAGATGTCGGTGGGGAGGGGGAGGGCGAAAGAGGGAGGGGTGGGATCAGGGGAAGAAAGTGAGATGTCGGTGGGGAGGGGGGAGTGTATGTGTGAGTCTGGATATGTGTGAGTGTGTGAGTGGTGTGTGTGTGAGTGTGTGTGTGTGAGTGTGTGAGTGAGTGGTGTGAGTGTGCACGCGCGTGTGCGTGTGTGTAATTATGTGTGGGTCACCGAGATTATAAAGTCACTTAAAAATAGCTCAGGGAATCTGTCTCATGTCCCACCATTATTGTACAAGAGAGTGGCCCATGTCCTCTCGCATACTATCTCATTGCTTTTTAACAAGTCACTAGAAGCTAGCACCTTCCCGAAACTACTCAAGACGGCAAGGGTTACACCAATACATAAAGGTGGTGACCCTACAGATTTAAACAACTATAGGCCAATATCAAACTTACCATTGCTATCCAAAATCTTTGAGAAACTCGTGCACAGGAGACTATATTCATTTATAACGTCACAAAACATATCAACCCCTGCCAATTTAGATTCAGGAAAAATATAAAGCACTAACGATGCAATTATAAAAATGCTAGATCTGCTTTACACAGCATTGGAAAATAAGGAATATCCATAGAATTTTTATTGACCTAAGAAAAGCTTTTGACACAGTAGACCACGGCATCTACTCCACAAACTTGACCATTATGGTATAAGAGGCCATGCGCTTGCATATTTCAAATCTTACCTTACTAATAGGTATCAGTATGTCACATTAAAGACACAGCATCAACAACACAGCCACTTGATACTGGAGTTCCACAGGGAAGTGTCCTTGGTCCCCTGCTCTTCCTCATATACATCAATGATCTTCCAAACGTATCTCGACACCTGAACCCCATTCTCTTTGCTGACGACACGACTTATGTCATCTCTCACCTAATCTTGCAACTCTCAACACCATTGTTAATGAGGAGCTGATCAAAATATCGACTTGGATGACAGCCAATAAAACTTACGCTTAACGTTGACAAAACCTACTACATTATGTTTGGTAGCAGAGCAGGAGATGCGCAAATTAACATTAAGATCGACAACACTCTAATTACCAGGCATAATGAGGGCAAATTCCTAGGCCTATACCTCGACAACAACCTGAACTTCAGCACCCATATCCAACACATAACCAAAAAAGTATCCAAAACGGTTGGGATCCTCTCCAAGATACGATACTACGTGCCGCAAACTGCCCTTCTCACACTATACCATTCACTTATATATCCATACCTCACCTATGCTATCTGTGCTTGGGGTTCAACTGCAGCAACACACCTAAAGCCAATAATAATACCCAACAAAAAGCTGTAGTAAGAATAATCACTAAATCCCATCCCTGGAAACACACCCCCCCACTCTTCATAGATCTGAACTTACTCCCTGTTCAGTACATCCACACTTACTACTGTGCAATCTACATCTACAGGACCTTAAATTCCAATATTAACCTTGACCTAAAACGCTTTCTTGATAGGTGTGACAGAACCCACAGGCACAACACCAGACACAAACATCTCTATGACATTCCCCGTGTCCGACTAAACCTTTACAAAAATTCAATGTATGTCAAAGGCCCTAAAATCTGGAACACCCTACCTGAAAATTCCAAAACTGCAGACACATTCATCACCTTCAAAACTACCATCAGAAAACATCTTAACTCCCTGATACACCCTGTCAACTAATAATACGAATACCACCTGGTGGTTCACACTTACACTCACTCACTCACCCATTTGACCATAAACAGAAATATCAATCTCAATCTCAAAATAATGAATCTTAACTAGTCATAAGTTGGCCTGTGATATTCCAATACTGAAACTATGTATAGTGCCAAAACAAAAGCATTCACATTGCTAAACTCAACTAGTATTTAGTCACTTAGCCATAATACCAACTTATCTCATAATTTTGTAACATTTTAAACCTAAGATTTAATATAAGTCTGCCCGAAATGCCTAGCCATGCTAGGCGTTCTAGTGGTACACTCTGTAATTATTATTTTACTACATGTAAACCACACAATAACCAAATTCTGTAAACTCAGCATTATAATACTTATAGAGAATAAAGTTTGAATTTGAATTTGAATTATGTGTCTGAAAAGTAGGTGACTTGTACATTGGAGTGTAATGTGGAGTCTCAGTGGTTGCTTGTGACCACAACCTCTTGTGACCTGACCCCCACCCTCCTGGGACTTGACCTGCACCTACTTACAATGTTGCCCTTTATGCTTGTCCTTCCACCTAGCTTATAGTAAGTTAGTTGCCTTGTTCAATGGATTACCAATTGCTATTCCTTATTGAATACTTGAGTGCCTATTCTTTATCGTGCTGAGAGACCATTCACAATCAGCTTGGCGGTTAATTGGAACCTGGAACCCCACACCAAAACAACCACTCATAGGTGAATACAGTACAGTGGACCCCCGCATAACGATGGCATCGCATAGCGATTTTTCCGCATAACGATTACTTTTATCGCAAAATTTTTGCCGCGCATACCGATTAAAAACCCGCATACCGATTTTCGTCCGAGACGCGTCCAATGTGCCCTCAGCCAGCCTCACATGTGCCGCTCCGTCCCATTGTTTACCAGCCAGCCTCCGCGGTAACATCCAAGCATACACTCGGAATATTTCGTATTATTACAGTATTTTCGGTGCTGTTTCTGGAAAATAAGTGACCATGGGCCCCAAGAAAGCTTCTAGTGCCAACCCTGTGGTAAAAAGGGTGAGAATTAGTATGGAAATTAAGAAAGATTTTGAAGGGTTTGGGGCTAACCCTGAGAAGCCTATGCCAGTTGTGGAATCCATTGTGCCTACTTCAAAGATTAAGGAAATGTGTGCAGAGTGGGTTGAACTGCAAACCTTTATAGATGAAAATCACCCTGACACAGCTGTTGCAAGCCGTGCTTGTGACTATTTCAATGACAATGTTATGGCCCATTTTAGGAAAGTCTTGAAGGAACGGGAGGTACAGAGCTCTATGGACAGATTTGTTGTGCGACAGAGGTCCAGTGACTCTCAAGCTGGTCCTAGTGGCATTAAAAGAAGAAGGGAAGTAACCCCAGAAAAGGACTTGCTACCTCAAGTCCTAATGGAAGGGGATTCCCCTTCTAAACAGTAAGAAGATAATGCTCTCCCCTCCTCCCATCCCATCAATCATCACCAGATCTTCAATAAAAGTAAGTGTCATGTAATTGTGCATGCCTTTTTCAGTTTGTGTGTATTAAAATTAACATTTCATGTGGTAAAAAAAATTTTTTTTCATACTTTTGGGCGTCTTGCACGGATTAATTTTATTTCCATTATTTCTTATGGGGAAAATTCATTCGCATAACGATTATTTCGCATAACGATGAGCCCTCTTGCACGGATTAAAATCGTTAACCGGGGGTCCACTGTACTTGCAATGCAGCTGTAGCAGCCTGTAGATTGTCCAGCTCGATGTGACGTCCTGGCGTAGATCCACCTCAATTTCTTCTCGTTAATAATGTACCCTATTCACTGTATTTCTCTCACTGGTCACACGATTGTTTCACTTTAATATCTTTCTTGGGTGACACGTGACAACGTCGCCTTACCACCCACACTAGCCTGCCCACTCTGACTGCGCCACCATGTTTTACTTTCTAGATCACTTACAAAATTGTGGCTCTCCCCACACTTATGTGGCTCAGGCAGATTGTAAATCGCTTCTAGGATTGTTCACTACCCTGACACACTTAGCAACCCTTTTCAAAACACTTGGGTAGCCCTCAAAAACACTTATACTCGTGGAGCACGGAAGGCGTGACTCACGCGTTGGTGCCTACTGTGTGTGGTGTGTTTTGTGTGTGTGTGAGAGAGAGAAGAGGAGATAACCCCCAAGCATAGTAGAAGGCCATGCAAGCCTACATCAAGTGAGTAAGCTGTCACTGATGGTGACATTTTTGACAAGGACTGAAGCCCCCAAAACTGACTTAACTCGGGGTAAATAACTTGGAATTCGTCATTGCTAAGGTCCCACAGATGACAGAGTTCAAAACACTCCCTTTGGGGGAATTCTAACACAATTTCCCCCTTGACCACCAAAAGGGGGAACAAATCCTTTTCCCACAAAAAGGAACCCTTGATTTGTTAATTCTCCAAAACCCTGACATCCTGCTTTCAGCCACTACCAGTCCATAGACGTGCCATCCCATCTCTATCCTAACCTTCACCACCTGCTGACACTTTTTCCAGAATCTGGCAGCAGTGCTTCCTCGAAGTTCTGTCAGGATTTCTCCACCATAGAGGGGGTGCAGTTAATAATCAGGGAACATCACTTCCCCGATCATACTGCCCAAAGTAGAACACAGGGAGCACGTCAGAACGGGGGGGAGGGGGAGAGGAGGGGGAGGGGAAGACATTACAGTTGTCCACCCTCCAAACCAGTTCCAGGGCCAAACCTGAGGAAAAATCGCAAAACACAGGAGGTGCAAAAATAAGGGCCCCCCCCCCAGGCACCTAGGCGTGCTCTCCTGTACGGGAAGGGGGCCACTCCCGCAACTGCCTGCGAAAAAAGGGTGTAATTACTGCTACAAGAAAGGACATCAGGGGACCTGTGGAAGAAAAAGGAACTTGACAGACGGCCACCTGTTTAGAGCCCTGTTTTCCCAGAAAAACCAGCAATCTCTGAATTGGTGAACACTCTCACAGTACCCATTCAGCTACTCCTACCCCAGCCCACAGTGGTTTTGTGCCTTATAAGACCACAAAACCTACTCCCGCAGCTGCCTCAGTGCCCTACCTCTTAAAGGGGCAGGCCCTTAATGCCCTACCCCCACCTCAAGCTCCACATATCATGGGGACCATCTATCACTTGTGGGCCCAACTTTAGGGTTTCATTACTAATGTTGGAGAGCTCACACACGTTTTGTGAACACTCGACGCCCCCGACATGATAGCGTTGTTGAAATATTTTTGGTGAAGGACTCCAAAAAATTTTTTGCAAAAAATTGCTGGCTACACCTCATAATGAGAAGAGACAGGCAAGGGCAAGGAGGGGGTGTTGCTGTGTGTTTCTCTAAAAGTGTTCATGCCCAGCACATTGATGTTCCCACCCCTACACATTTTGAAATGAGTTTTCAAGCCTGCATAAATACTAATACTCTTACTAGATGTGCAATGTACAGCCTCATGGAACATGCAGATCCCATACTTCCTAATGGAAAATTTTGACCCCCTTTTTTACAACACAACTGTAAACTATATAATTGTTGGTCCCTAACCAGCCCCTATAAAAGGGGGATTTTGATGACCTTCTTGCAGTGTTTGACATGAGAAATTTTGTTATTTTCCCTACTCACTTTTGGGCTCCCCCTTGACCCAGTTGAGTGATCGGCAGAAGGCAAGTCACTTGTCCAACCCCCTCCCCATGTTGGAGTCTGACCACAAGGTTTTTTTTACGAATTTAAAACCCCCAAACGAACGAGGTGGGCCCACAGCAAAACCCTGGCTAGGGGAAAGGGGAAATTTGGGGCCACCTTTCGCTTGAGCTTGCCACCCCCAAATTTGGGTTTTCCTTCCCCAAGGGTGTTGACAATAAAGTGAAAGCCTTCAGGGACAAAGCCTTAATCTGAAACAAAAAAATTTCCCTCCCCGGGCAAATTGACGATCCCCTAGGAAGCCTTGGTTTTTGGGTTTTTTTGTAAAGAGGCTGTACTGGGAAGAAAAGCAGGCGAAGGGATAAAAGACATCCTAACCACCTTTAAAAGGAACTTTCACAGGAAGCCGTAGAAAATGGGTACGTTCAAAGTGGGCCATTGCAAAAGGAGGTGGGAATTAAAAAAAAGCTACATCAGGTGGGTGGTCTAAACCGGTGGTCCCCCGGGGCAAAGGCAACAAAATTATCTGCCCGATGAATCATTAAACCTCTAAATCGACAGGGGTGGGACCCCTCTACTAGTAGTCAAGAGAAGGCGGACCCTTTTCGAACACTTTGCTACCAAATGCAAGTTCCGATCCACAAGGGACCTCCTTGGCTAGCTGCAAGAATGTGTCAAAACTGTCAGGGTGACAATAAGGCAGGAGGGGTGCTTTTTCCCTTTTAAATCACTTGACCAAGAAAAAGGGGGGTGGGGGCCCAAAAAGTTGAGCCCAAATTGTGAGAAGATGTGCGACCGCAGCAGCACCTTAATCGCATCTTTCAGCAATGCCTAGTCAGTGTAAATGGCCCCCTCTAAGGAAAAAGGCAAAAGTATTTTTTCAAAAAAAAGAGCAGAGCAAAATCCAACTACAACCCCGTGTACCCTGTCAATCACTGGTAAAATCCCGAGACAATAATCTCAAGAAAATGACAGAGTTTTTTACTATCACTCCCACTTTTGTATTTTCAAATGGGTTTAGGAAAGGTTACTTGCTGCTGATCTTTGTTAAACCTCTCCCCTAAGTGGCACCACACTGGTGAAACCAAAGTCGCGGTGGTAGACGGACTTGCGGCACTTTCGCCCCCGGTGTGGCACCAGGGGGGGTCTTAGCAAAACTTCAAAGCACTGGGAATTGCAGGCCATGCTATGTCTTCTCATGATTCCTTCTGGTAGATCTCTAAGGATTTCAAGGGAAAAGAATCAGCAAGAAACCCATTGGGGCAAGTGTTCCCCAAAGGAAGCGTCTGGGAACCCTTTTTAGGAATGTCACTTAAAGACCATTATCCATCCCAAATCACATGATATGAGACAACTGCACACTGACATTCATTATCCCAAAAGAAAAATGCCAGCTGCTCAAGCTACATCAATCAACTGGGGATATATCAGCTTGGGGGAAAAAGATGGGAATAACTTTGCACCGAGAAAATGCAAATATGATGGGCTCTGGCACCCTGATGGTAATCGGTGCATAGTAAAGGGGGAAGGGAGGGGGTTGGCACTTTAAAAGAGTTGATTCCTTGGGGAAATTTGATCCCAAATAACCATGAAGAAAACCCTGTTTAAATCTTGCAAACAAGGAGCCAGGAACCTTACAGCACTTCGCCGTATCTGCATCTACTTCGTAGGGGGTTTCAAGATTCTGTATGAGGCCAAGTCGCTCGCACCTTGAGTATGTCCCTTTTTTTGGTTTCCTGCCCCCCTTATTGCGACTGCTTTACAGAGTAGAGAACAGAGCAAGATGTTCATCTCCGCCCGGACCCTCCTGGATAGATCTGTCATTTCAGCAGAGCCTTCAACATAGGGGGATTGGGTGGCCTTACTGTTAAGACAAGGCCCAAAATTGCAAAGTACCACACTTGGATCCCTTGAGGACCGTGAAACAAGCTTTTATGTCACAAGACTGGCAGAAACAGCAATTCACTCTGGCTGACCCCTTTCCAGAATTATCCATCTGAGATCATATATACCCGGATGATCAAGTATGGAACACATTCGACAGCATAAGATGTCAAAGATAAATAGTTTATCAAAGAAAATGTGGCCCCCAGTGGCTCCAACTTCATCCTGTTCCCTACTTGTATGTCTAATAACAATAAAATTGCTTTCAAATGAGCTGATGTAGGTAACAGCTCTAGCTTGTCAATAAAGTTAGGAATCCTTAACCTGTAAATAGCTTGTCAATAAAGCTAGGGATCCTTAACCTTGCCAAACCCTGTGTAAAAAAAAAAAAAGAGAGAGAGATAGAGAGAGAGAGAGAGAGAGAGAGAGAGAGAGAGAGGAAGAGAGAGAGGATGAGAGAGAGAGAGAGAGAGAGAGATAGAGAGAGAGAGAGATAGAGAGAGAGAGAGATAGAGATAGAGAGAGAGAGATAGAGAGAGATAGGAGAGAGAGAAGAGAGAGAGAGAGAGAGATAGAGAGAGAGAGAGATAGAGAGAGATAGAGAGAGATAGAGAGAGAGAGAGAGAGAGAGAGAGAGAGAGAGAGAGAGAGAGAGAGAGAGAGAGAGAGAGAGAGAGAGAGATAGAGAGAGAGATAGAGAGAGATAGAGAGAGATAGAGAGAGATAGGAGAGAGAGATAGAGAGAGAGAGAGAGAGATAGAGAGAGAGAGAGAGATAGAGAGAGAGAGATAGAGAGAGAGATAGAGAGATAGAGAGATAGAGAGAGAGATAGAGAGATAGAGAGATAGAGAGATAGAGAGATATGAGTGAGATGAGAGAGAGAGAAGAGAGAGAGAGAGAAGAGAGAGAGAGAGAGAGAGAGAGAGAGAGAGAGAGAGAGAGAGAGAGAGACCTCCTGATCCTTAACTTAAAGTAGACATGTATGTACTGCCTCAAGCCTTCATTCAAGTCACTGATATCAGCCTTAAATGGCACTTTCAATGCTATAAGTTCGTGTTACATGAGCAAGGTAAGTCTTAATCTCTTGTAATGCAAATTATGTACTACATTCCATGGGCAGACACAAGATGATTAGGGCTGTACTTTTCCAAATCATTATCCACGGGCTTTAACCCTTTGACTGTTTCGGTCATATATATACGTATGTCTTACAAGCCACTGTGTTTGACATATATATACTCAAAAATTCTAACGGCTTCAAATCTAGCAGGAGAAAGCTGGTAGGCCCACATGTGAGAGAATGGGTCTGTGTGGTCAGTGAGCACCATACAAAAAAAATCCTGCAGCACGCAGTGCATAATGAGAAAAAAAACACCGACCATGTTTTTTTTTATTAAAATGCCGACTTTATGGTGTATTTTCATATAGTATTTATGGTTGTATTCTCATTTTCTTGGTCTCATTTGATAGAATGGAAAACATATAGTAAAGGAGGTGATTTTGATTAGTTTTACTATGAAAAGAACCTTGAAATGGAGCTCAAAGTAGGGGAAATGTTTGATTTTTGCCGATGTTCCACAGTAAACAAATGTCATTATCCAATAAATGTCCAACTAGCCATTCTAATATGCAATCATGAATGGGTTGACATTATTTATACAATTATTACAATATTGCAGTAGTTTGCATGATAGTAAATCTTCAATTTTTTGTTTGAATAAAAATTCAAAATAGAAAGCAAGAGTAATATCAGAGGGGCCTGGAGACATGACTGATGAACAAAGAAAATGGTATTTTAGAGCCAGGAATGTCTGAATTGCTCATTCTGGACCCTATTTTGAAATTGGCATATTTTTTAATTTGCGTGAAATTGGCCAAATTGCAAATTTCTGATCAGGTTATTGGGTAGTTGAGATTGGTAAATAGGCAGTTTCTTGTACTCAATCGATAAAAGAAATGGAGTTCTAAAGAACTAGCTATAAGTCTGGTCGACTGGAACAATGGAATTAGCCAAAAATAGGGCTCAAAGTGGGCAAAATCACTGATTCGTAAATACCATTGAGGTCGCTAACTTCGCGAGAGCGTAATTCTGTAAGTTTTCCATCAAATTTCGTTCTTCTGGTGTCATTATCATCAGGAAAAGATTCTCTATTATTTCATAAGAAAATTTTTTTTTCTTTTTCAAAAATTTTCCGACACTAGGAGGCACCTTAGGATTTGGGGTTGTGACAGTCAAAGGGTTAAGCTCAAACCAAATGAGTACTACTTACCAAGTATTTTATATTATATTGAAATGCTGAGATATATGCTCCTCTGGGGCAAATTACATATATAACCACTTATTCATCCACAGCCCAGGTGGTAACTAGAACAGCACCCCGAAGGGATAGCCAGGGGAAGGCTGCTGGACATCGTGCTGCTATAGATAAGTAGTGATTGCTATATGTTGTTTCCTGCAGGAAAGTGTACTTATCTAACTAGTTCTCCATAATCCTGAACTATACACAAGTGCCCTTTTCCACATGAAGTGAAATGTGTTAGGTCACTAGCATTATAAAGAAATGTGTCACGGCCACCATCATTATAAGAAAGGAACCTGTGGCCACCACAATTATAAGGAAGGAAATGTGTGGCCACCATCATTATAAGGAAGGAAATGTGTGGCCACCATCATTATAAGGAAGGAAACTTGTGGCCAACATCATTATAAGGAAGAAAACTTGTGGCCATCATTATAAGGAAGGAAACATGTGGCCACCATCATCCTAAGGAACTTGTGGCCAACATCATTATAAGGAAGAAAATTTGTGGCCATCATTATAAGGAAGGAAACATGTGGCCACCATCATCCTAAGGAACTTGTGGCCACCATCATTATAAGGAAGGAAACTTGTGGCCACCATCATTATAAGGAAGGAAACTTGTGGCCACCATTATTATAAGGAAGGAAACTTGTGGCCACCATCATTATAAGGAAGGAAACTTATGGCCACCATTATAAGGAAATGTGTGGCCACCATCATTATAAGGAAGGAAACTTGTGGCCATCATTATAAGGTAGGAACTTGTGGCCACTCTCATTATATGGAAGGAAACTTGTGGCCACCATCATTATAAGGAAGGAAACTTGTGGCCATCATCATTATAAGGAAGGAACTTTGGCCACCATCATTATAAGGAAGGAAACTTGTGGCCACCATCATTATAAGGAAGGAAACTTGTGGCCACCATTATTGGAAGGAAAGATAATTAACAGTCAACCTTTAAGTTAATGGACCTTTCTTTAATGGATTTTGGAAATGTAGAACAAAGTCCATTGACTCAACTTAGTGGAAAACAATGGATAAAGTCTGTTGGTTATAAAATTGTTCGTTACTGTTATGATCACTGAATAATTTCATCTTTATCCACCAGAGTTGCATTACTGGCCTCCCACTCCTCTCCCCTGTTAGCTTGTTAAATCCAACATTTAATATACACCAAGGAGTACAATTAGTTAACTTACTGTGTGGCATGAAGCACACGGTGACCAGCGTAGTTAGGTAGTTCACAAGGTACCTGTGTACTTGTGTATACTGAGTTTCTAAACTTGTCAGTTCCTCACTTCTCACACTACCAATATCGTGCAGCCATAACCGACCCAGACGCTGAGTTAACCAAAATACCTATAAAGTAATTAATAGTTGACCTTTAGGGTGTTTAATAAGAAAAAAGAAAAAGCTATTATCCAATAAAACCTTGATAAGTCATGTGGTGATCACAATACAGTGGAACCTCTACTTACAAGTGCACCCACGTGCGAGTTTTTCCAGATACGAGCAGTCGCTCAGTCGATATTTTGCTTCCAGATGCGAGCAAAATTTCCACATGCGAGCAGGCCTCAAGGGAGGTTCCTTGACGTTGGTGAGGGGTTCTTGCTCTTGATCTAGGGAATTTGATCTCATTTGTTTGTTGGACTATCTTACTGAAACTTGGGCAAGGTATGATGGAAAGATGCTTCTTAATGTACACCAAAATTGAAAGAAATCGGACCATAAATAACAGAGTTCACTTCTCAGCCATCAGCAGCCCCTTAGCGGTATATTTTCGTATGGTTTTCATAGTTGTATTCTCATTTTTTTTGGTCTCATTTGATAGGATGGAAGATATATTACAAAAATAGACATGATTTTGATTGATTTCATGACAAAAAGTACCCTGAAATTGAGCTCAAAGTAGCAGAAATGTTCGATTTTTGCTGATGTTGAAGAGTACACAATACCTGTCTCAGTGGCCATTCCAAATAATGCAGTCATGAATGGGTTGAGATTATTTATACAATTACTGCAATAATGCAGTAGTCTGCATAACATTATATCTTCTATGTTTTGTGTGAATAAAAATTCCAAATCGTAAGGAAGAGTATTATTATAAGAATAATAATAATAATACATATATAATAATTACAGTATATAATAATGTAATATAATAACAAATTAGTACAATAATATGTACATACTACTAATAATAAATAATACAGTGGAACCTCGGCTTATGAACGCCCCCCCCACATGAAGTTTTCAGGATACAAACCGTCATTTGGTTTATTTTTTGCTTCTGGATATGAACGAAATTTCAGGATGAGTACTTCCTCCTCAAGGGAGGTTCCTTAAATAAATAAATAAAATATTTATTTCTTTGTGTCTTTACATATCATAATATCATTGGAGCAAAGAAAGCCACTATCATGCCAAGGCATTTCGGGCAGACTTAACTTAATACTTATAGAATACTTAAATCTAGACAGGTGAAAAGTAGTATTATTATTAGTAGTACTGTATGTACATGGTGAGGGGCTCTTGATCTGGGGAATTGGATCTGTGTTCCAGTTCCCTAAATTTAGCCGCAATGTATTCCATCTCCTCCCGCCCACAAGAGCTTCCCCATTATAATAATAACATAATACATATAATAATAATAGTGGAACAGAATTCTTCCTCTGCAAGCCATGCGTGTTGTAAGAGGCGACTAAAATGACGGGAGCAAGGGGCTAGTAACCCCTTCTCCTGTATATATTACTAAATGTAAAAGGAGAAACTTTCGTTTTTCCTTTTGGGCAACCCCGCCTCGGTGGGATACGGCTGGTGTATTGAAAGAAAGAAAGAAGTATAATAATACTTTCTGTTTTTATTAACACATCGGCGATTCCCACCAAGGCAGGGTGGCCCAAAAAAGAAAAACTTTCATCATCATTCACTCCATCACTGTCTTGTCAGAGGGGTGCTTTACACTACAGTTATAAAACTGCAACATTAACACCCCTCCTTCAGAGTGTAGACACTGTACTTCCCGTCTCCAGGACTCAAGTCTGGCCTGCCGGTTTCCCTGACTCCCTTCATAAATGTTACTTTGCACACACTCCAACAGCACGTCAAGCATTAAAAACCATTTGTCTCCATTCACTCCTATCAAATACGCTCACGCACACTTGCTGGAAGTCCAAGCCCCTCGCAGACAAAGCCTCCTTTACCTCCTCCCTCCAACCCTTCCTAGGCTGACCCCTACCCTGCCTTCCCTCCACTACAGATTTATACACTCTTGAAGTCATTCTGTTTTGTTCCATTCTCTCTACATGTCCGATCCACCTCAACAAACCTTCCTCAGCCCACTGGATAATAGTTTTGGTAATCCCACACCTTCTCCTAATTTCCAAACTACGAATTCTCTGCATCATATTCACACCACACATTGCCCTCAGACATGAAATCTCCACTGCCTCCAGCCTTCTCCTCGCTGCAGCATTCATCACCCATGCTTCACACCCATACAAGAGTGTTGGTACAACTATACTCTCATACACTCCCCTCTTAGCTTCCACGGACAAAGTTCTTTGTCTCCACAGACTCGTAAGAGCACCACTCACCCTTTTCCCCTCATCAGTTCTATGATTCACCTCATCCTTCATAGACCCATCTGCTGACACATCCAGTCCTAAATATCTGAATACATTCACCTCCTCCATACTCTCTCCAATCTGATATCCAATCTTTTGTCACCTAATCTTTTTATCCTCATAACCTTACTCTTTCCTATATTCACTTTTAATTTTCTTCTTTTACATACCCTATACCAAACTCATCCACGGACCTCTGCAACTTCTCTTCTGAATCTCCCAAAAGCACAGTGTCATCAGCAAAGAGCAACTGTGACAACTCCCACTTTGTGTTTGATTCTTTATCATTTAACTCCACACCTTTTGCCAGGACCCTAGCATTCACTTCTCTTACAACCCCATCTATAAATATATTGAACAACCATGGTGACATCACACATTCTTGTCTAAGGCCTACTTTTACTGGGAAATAATCTCCCTCTCTCATACATACTCTAACCTGAGCCTCACTATCCTCGTAAAAACTCTTCACTGCTTTCAGTAACCTGCCTCCTATACCATACACCTGCAACATCTGCCACATTGCCCCCTATCCACCCTGTCATATGCCTTTTCCAAATCCATAAATGCCACAAAAACCTCTTTACCTTCATCTAAATACTGTTCACCTATATGTTTCATTGTAAACACTTGGTCTACACACCCCGTACCTTTCCTAAAGCCTCCTTGTTCATCTGCTATCCTACTCTTAATTCTTTCAATAATAACTACCATACACTTTACCAGGTATACTCAACAGACTTATTCCCCTATAATTTTTGCACTCTCTTTTATCCCCTATGCATGCTCTCTGCCAATCCCTAGATACCTTACCCTCTTCCATACATTTATTAAATAACAGCACCAACCACTCTGAAACTAAATCCCCTCCTGCTTTTAACATTTATATCTTTATCTCATCAATCCCAGCTGCCTTACATGTACTATAATAATAATTATAATAATAGACGGTTTCAAAAGGACGTCACTAGATGGCAGTGAATACCACAACAATGTGGGAGTGGTTATGGCCACCTCCACTTGTCACATAATGACATTTTATTCATTCTAGAGTACAGTGGACCCCCGCCGTTTGGCGGCCACGACTTTCGTGAAATCCGACTTTCGGCAAAATTTAGCTTCATGGTTCGTGATTGGACTCGTGATTCGGCAACCTTCTGGTACGCGTCTGCCCATCAGTGCACACACAAAGCCAGTCTCCCGCACTATTCACACTCAGTGTGCCATTGTTTACCAGCATGTGACCATCACCCACGGGTTCATACAACACATTCCATAATAATTCATTGTTTTTTGTGCTTGCAACCGCTAAATAAGCTACCATGGGCCCAAAGAAAGCTCCTAGTGCCAGCCCTTTGGTAAAGGTGAGAAACGCGATAGAATTCAAGAAAAAACTCATAGCAAAGTACTACAGTAGAGGAGGAAGAGAATGTGCCTTCTGCAGTGATTCTACAATATGTATGATACTAAAACAGCAGGTATCGATAAAGGCTATAGCTCCAGCCAGTGATAAAGTGTAGAATTAACAGTGTAGCAAGTAAGTTAAGCGAGTAAGCAATAGAAAAGCAACATGAGAGTAACTCTCCAATGTTGTTGGATGTGTATAGGATCGCAGAACATACACCACCCTGTTATCTTCCACCACCCTAAACCTCTGCCAACATCTCCTTATTTATTTATTTAGTAATTTTAGCATACATACAGAGGTACAAAAAAATACAGGTAAGAGCAGCATGCCAAAGTCACTTATATGCATAGCATTACGGGCTGGCTTAAAATTAACTTAAGATTAACTAAGCAATGATGAAATCAGTGATAAAACATTATTGTAAACATATAACTATAAAGCACAAATGAGTATTACAAAGACAGGTCATATGGCTGCATGCATTGCTGTACATTCAGTCGAATGGAGTATTCTGTTAGGTAGTGTATTTAAAAAAATAACAAAGATTGGGTCCTAGGTTTAACATTTGTGTGATATAATTGTGAGTAACATATAGGATATACAATTTATAAGGTTCAGTTATTCAGTATTTATTTGGTTTTGAGTGAGTAAGTGATCTTTGAGAAGAGACTTGAATTTATAAACAGGTAGTGTTTCTTTTATATTTACAGGTAATGAATTCCAGATTTTAGGGCCTTTTATGTGCATTGAGTTTTTGCATAGCGTGAGATGGACACGAGGAACATCAAAGAGTGATTGATCTGTGCCTTGTGTTATGGTCATGTGTCCTGTTGAGGTTGGCAAGGAGATGTTTGAGGGGAGGGTTAATATCAGAGTTAAGTGTTCTATGTATGTAATAGGTGCAGTAATAAGTATGGATGTTTTGTATGGTGAGTAGGTTGAGTGTTTTGAATACTGGTGGAGTGTGCTGCCTGTAGTGAGAATTTGTTATCATTCTAACTGCAGCCTTTTGTTGGGTAATTAGTGGTCTGAGATGGTTAATTAATTAAACTAACATCTCCTCCAAGGTAAGTATAAATATGAAAGTGTAAGTATAAAAGTAAATACATATAAGTGTAAATATAAAAGGACACCAATGGAAATATGTCACTCTTGAATTTTTTGGGTTATCCTGGGTACTTTACACATATGCTGCTATGTATGATAATCTATGTATGTAACTGTATTTGTGTATACCTGAATAAACTTACTTATTTATAAATTAAAATGTAAATATTTCTTATTTATAAATTACATACATTGTTGGTGGTGGCTAAAGCCTCCACCGCCACCAACACGGCTTCTCTCAGTGGCAACCCTTAAACCCAACAACAACACTTACACTATTTACTCCTCTCATACATTATGACACATTTTATTCATTCTAGAGTATATATCATGTTTCTATGTTATTAACCATTTCAGGGTTTCGGACGTACTAGTATGGCTTACGCACCGGGGTTTTTGACGTACTAGTACGCCTAAATTCTAGCACCCTCAAATCTAGTGAGAGAAAGCTGGTAGGCTTACATATGAAAGAATGGGTCTATGTGGTCAGTGTGCGCAGTATAAAAAAAATCCTGCAGCACACAGTGCGTAATGAGAAAAAAAAAAACTTTGACCGTGTTTTTGGATTAAAACAGCGACTTTGCACTGTATTTTCGTATGGTATTTATTGTTGTATTCTAGTTTCCTGGTCTCATTTTATAGAATGGCAGACATATTACAGAAATTGAGATGATTTTGACTGGTTTTACAAAGAAAAGTACCTTGAAATTGTGCTCAAAGTACAAGAAATATTCGATTTTTACCAAAGTTCAAAAGTAAACAAATCATGCTAAGCGTCCAATACATGTCAACTGGTGAGTCTAATATTCTTTCACAAGTGCGCCGATATTATTTATACCATTTCTACACTAATGCAGTAGTCTGCATAACAGTAAATCTTCTATTTTTTGTGAGAATAAAAATTCAAAGTGGAAAGCAAAAGAATGTAAGAGGGGCATGAGGACGTGTGACTAATGAACAGAGGAAATGTTATTTTAGTGCCAGGAATGTCTTTCTTGTTTATTCTGGACCCTATTTGGAAATTGGCATCTTTTGAAATTTGTGTGAAATTGGCAAAATTGCTAAATTCTGACCACTGTATTAGATAGTTGAAATCAGTAAATGGGTGGTTTCTTGTACTCATTCGATAGAAAAAATGGAGTTCTAGCGAAATAGTTATGATTTTTGTCGACTAGTACACTGGAATTGGCCGAAAATAGGGCTCAAAGTGGGCAAAATCACCGATGCGTAAACATCGTCAAGACCACTAAATTCGCGAGAGCATAATTCCGTAAGTTTTCCATCAAATTTCATACTTTTGGTGTCATTATGACCGGGAAAAGATTCTCTATCTTTTCATAAGAAAAAATAATTTTTTTTTTTTAAATTTGGCGACCCTGAGAACAAGTCTGGGAGAGGGCCTGGGGACCCTGAAAGGATTAATATTGTTTATAATGTCATATTAGATGAATTATGATAGATAAATAAGCCGTAGAGATGATATTAGCGTCATATTGAAGCATAATAAACTCGCCTTCCTCTTGCCTCCTACACCAACAAGAATCAATAAAGGTTAAGTGTGAAGTTAAATGTTCATTTATCCATTTTATTAATGCTTTATATTTATTTGTCATTGTTTTCTGTATGTAAATCTATATTTAATCTTTAAAAAAATTATTTTTTGTTAATACTTTTGGCTGTCTGAAATGGATTAATTGGGTTTCCATTATTTCTTATGGGGAAAATAGATTCGCCAATCATGAATTTCGCCAGTCGGCAGACTCTCTGGAATGGATTAATCACGAAACTCGGGGGTCCACTGTATATATCAGGTTTCTACATTATTTATATTGTTTATTATGTTATATTAGATCAATTGTGATAGATAAATAAACCATAGAGTTGATATTAGCGCTATATTGAAGTGTACTGTTCCTGCCTCTGAGAGCAGGAATTCCGCCAAAACAGATTAATGGCTTTTCAATTAATTTAAACGAGGAAAATTGACTCAGCATACGAACAAATCAGGATACGAACAAGGTCACGGAATGGATTAAGTTTGTAAGCTGAGGTTCCACTGTACAATAATAATACTACGTATAAGTGAGTTTGAGAACACCACCATGAGATGGCATTACATGTACGAAAACAACACTCAGTCCGCATGTACTTCAACTGGCGGAGATAATTCTCATGATTTGCTTATGTTTTGTGTAGTTATTTTGCAGAATTTCTCGTTTTTAACCATGGGTCCTAAGAAAGCAAGTGCAAAGGACAGTGCTGAGAAGAAAAAGGGGATGATTTCCATGGAATTAAAGCAGGAAATCATTAATAAACACAAACTAAGAGTGTAACATTAAGAGTGTAGCATTAAGAGTGCAGCATTAAGAGTGGAGCATTAAGAGCGCCGGGTCACCATCTGGAAAAGACCCGGGCCGGAAGTACCGGCGAATCAACAAGAAGAGAAGCATTAAGAGTGCAGCATTAAGAGTGTACCATTAAGAGTGTACCATTAAGAGTGTAGCAATTAACAACAGAAAAAGGACGAAACGAATGAACTCCCGACAGCATACGCCACTGTGCCCAGTATCTCTTCTCCCTTATCAACCTTCGCCAGCATCTCTTCTCCAAGGTAAATGCTGTATTATTATTGTTATTATTTATTACGTATTATTATTATTTATGTATTATTATTATTATTGTTGCTTTCCTCATGAAACTACGTAGTTATCTAATGAAGCTTGCCTTACAAACACTCCGTTTTCTGTTATAATAAGAGCAGGGGAAGGTATGAAGTCAGGAGCAGGAACAATGGCCGCTGTGCTGCCACCTCCACTACCACTACTCAAATATGTAATGATATTTCATTCATTCTAGTGTATATATCATGTTTCTATGTTATTAATATTGTTTATTATGTCATATTAGATGAATTGTGATAGATAAATAAGCCATAGAGTTGATATCAAGGAAATATTCAAGTATTTTGTCATGCCTGGAATTCCACTGGGAAAGATTAATTCCATTTCAATTAATTTAAATGAGGAAAATTGACTCTACAAATGAGCAAATCCAGATGCGAGCAAGGTCATGGAACGAATTAAACTCGTAAGTAGAGGTTCAGTGGTTTAGAAAACTGACAGGTTGAAGAATGAGATACTTGTGCAACATTTGGGAACCTTTACTGAGGAAAAGTTTTGCCAGCTAGTGGCCTCCTAGGTACAATACAGAGAAGAATAGTAGAAGATAAGGAATTTGAGGAAATTAGTCCCTCAGCCTGGAGCCAATGTTGCACAAGTGTCTCAGTCTTCAATACTACAATTAAGTGATGACAGTGTACTGACCATTGTCTTTGTGAAAACAAACCATTCAGAGTAATGTAGACTTTCAAATAAAAGTGCTGACAAGTGACAATGGTTTTATTGTTACTGCTTCATTACATAACATTCAAGACACTAATTAACCTACCTTATTCAGTACTATTTGCAGGGGAAGTATCTTTTCACTGCTGCTCATCAGACATTCGGTGATCAGTTTATTCACGAGTGTTTCGTGTTCTGTGAAACAATAGTACAACTAATTTACTATTATGTAGAAGGATCATGGTAAACGACACAGCAATAATAACATCAGCATTTACTGAAGAGGAGACAAAGTACAGAATAACAAAACTGCTTGAAAAATCAACACAAAAATACCAAGCTCACAGAAGAGCAGTGACAACAGTAACTGTTCATCTGACATTGTTTTACTGAATATCACTGTCCAGTTATATAACTGACACAATGACCTCATTCCAGATTGTGGCAGGTCGCACATTGACACCACACACTCAGGTGTCAACACTTTCATAGGTCAAGGTTACTCACTATCTGATCCTTCACAGTTCAAAACTACTCACTGCTGACTCACACCCTCATGGTTCAACACTGCCACAGTACTTAGCAGTCTATATGATGGCATACATAACATGATTCATGATTTTAAGTTAATTCAATTTGATATACCTGTGACCAGTTCTGACAGTTTTTCTACTCCTGTAGCCCAGTCTGGGGCCAGGCTTCACTAGTGGTTGCCTGGTCAACCAGGCTGCTGCTATTGGTGGCCTGATGGTCCATATACTCATCACAGCCTGACTGACCTAGTACTTGGCAACGGTACTAATCCTGAAGACTTGTACACTTGTTGCTGCAGCATTTCTGATGTGCTGGCAGTGTTCGCATACAGTGCCCGAGCCCGACCCTGCTTCTCACTGGGTTTATTTTACACTTCCTCACATCTCTCTCACTCTGGTACACTCTTACAGTAGTATTGTGGTGGAAAATATTCCACCGGATTCCACCATACCCTCCACTATTCTGGAAAAAGGGCAAGTGAGGGACCATTACACCCCAAGCAAAGGGAAAGGGCAGGGGATGAGGGTAACCAGTTTTCCCCCCATCTATTTCTCTCTTCCCTCTTGTGAGAGACAAAATGTCAATATTACATTCCTTGACATACGAGTAGTCAATGATTTGATATGCTTTAATCCTATCCCATCAGGCTAGGAACTGCAATTAATGAATATCTAATGTGTTGACATTCTCACATGCCTAGACACTGTAAATGTTCATATTCTTTGCCATTTGTGGCAACCATGTTAACTGCCCTAGGCACATTTGAAGTGAGGATGGTGAGGGAGTCCTCAGTCTTGGACAAACTAGGCACTACGGAAGACTTGTTGATACACCTGGCGAAAGGCATGTTGTAAAACTGCATTTACCACCTAATCACTTAAGGGTCTATGCCGTTGTCCTACAGTTTTAAAGTCGGGGTCTGTGCTGTAGTTCTATGCCATGAGCTCAGCTCGCTCAGATAAGCTCTGAGTAATAAAGCTGGGCGAGTTTTTGCATCACCTATGAACATGTTCATATGTAGATTTTGTTTCCTTTGGCAAGTCATTTACATGGATAAGAGACACTATGCAGGCAATCACTGAACACTTACACCTCCCTATTCTCCTCATATAACTGTTAGCATTTTCCTTTCCAACAAGAAATCTCAACCAGTGTAATTGGTTGCCTTTCCTAACACATTCTTCAGCCTTCAGATTGCTGTTATTGTGTGAGTGGAACTCTACTGAGAGCCTTCTTAATGCCTAATGCATTCATTTCATTTGTTGATGGTATAACACACACGACACAGATTATTATTTTTTTTTTATTATCACACTGGCCGATTCCCACCAAGGCAGGGTGGCCCGAAAAAGAAAAACTTTCACCATCATTCACTCCATCACTGTCTTGCCAGAAGGGTGCTTTACACTACAGTTTTTAAACTGCAACATTAACACCCCTCCTTCAGAGTGCAGGCACTGTACTTCCCATCTCCAGGACTCAAGTCTGGCCTGCCGATTTCCCTGAACCCCTTCATAAGTGTTACTTTGCTCACACTCCAACAGCACGTCAAGTATTAAAAACCATTTGTCTCCATTCACTCCTATCAAACACGCTCACGCATGCCTGCTGGAAGTCCAAGCCCCTCGCACACAAAACCTCCTTTACCCCCTCCCTCCAACCTTTCCTAGGCCGACCCCTACCCCGCCTTCCTTCCACTACAGACTGATACACTCTTGAAGTTATTCTGTTTCGCTCCATTCTCTCCACATGTCCCAACCACCTCAACAAAACCCCCCACCCTCTGGAACAACAGTTTTGTAACCCGCACCTCCTCCTAATTTCCAAAAAACGAATCTCTGCATTTTATTTACACCACACATTTCTCTCAAAAACAGCACTCCACTGCCTCCAGCCTCTCCTCGGCAACATCAACCCTGCTTTACACCCAAAAAGACGTTGGTAAAACTATACCTCATACTTCCCCCTTTGCCTCCAAGGGCAAATTCTTTGTCTCCACAGACTCCCAAGTGCACCACTCACCCTTTTCCCCCCATCAATTTTTATGATTCACCTCATCTTTCCAAAAACCCCCCTGACACGTCCCCTCCCAATTTGAATACATTCACCTCCTCCATACTCTCCCCTCCAATCTGAATCCAAACTTTCATCCCAAATCTTTTTGTTATCCTCAAACCTTACTCTTTCCTGTTTTCACTTTAAATTTTCTTTTTTTGCACACCCAACCAAATTCACCACCAATCCTGCAATTTCTCTTCAGAACTCCCAAACACAGTGTCATCCCAAAGGCAACTGTGACAACACCCATTTTTTGGTGATTCTTTATCTTTTAACCCCCCCAGCCTCTTGTCAAGACCCTCGCTTTTTACTTCTCTTACAACCCATCTTAAATATTTTAAACAACCACGGTGACATCACACATCCTTGTCTAAGGCCATTTTTACGGGAAAATAATTTCCCCTTTTCCTACATACTCAAACGTGGCCCACATCCTCGTAAAAACCTTTTCACTGCTTTCAGTAACCTACCTCCTACCCCCATACACCTGCAATTCGCCACATTCCCCCCCCTATCCACCCTTCATATCCCTTTTTCCAAATCCATAAATCCCACTTTTCACTTATAGTTTCACGCAAACACCTGGTCCACACACCCCCTACCTTTCCTAAAGCCTCCTTGTTCATCGCTATCCTATTCCCCGTCTACTCTTAATTTTTTTCATAATAACTCTACCCATACACTTTTCCAGGTAACTCAACAGACTTTTCCCCCATAATTTTGCACTCTCTTTTATCCCCTTTGCCTTTATACAAAGGAACTATGCATGCTCTCTGCCAATCCCTAGGTACCTTACCCTCTTCCATACTTTTATTAAATAATTGCACCAACCACTCCAAAACTATATCCCCACCTGCTTTTAACATTTCTATCTTTATCCCATCAATCCCGGCTGCCTTACCCCCTTTCATTTTACCTACTGCCTCATGAACTTCCCCCACACTCACAACTGGCTCTTCCTCACTCCTACAAGATGTTGTTCCTCCTTGCCCTATACACGAAATCACAGCTTCTCTATCTTCATCAACATTTAACAATTCCTCAAAATATTCCCTCCATCTTCCCAATATCTCTAACTCTCCATTTAATAACTCTCCTCTCCTATTTTTAACTGATAAATCCATTTGTTCTCTAGGCTTTCTTAACTTGTTAATCTCACTCCAAAACTTTTTCTTATTTTCAACAAAATTTGTTGATAACATCTCACCCACTCTCTCATTTGCTCTCTTTTTACATTGCTTCACCACTCTCTTAACCTCTCTCTTTTTCTCCATATACTCTTCCCTCCTTGCATCACTTCTACTTTGTAAAAACTTCTCATATGCTAACTTTTTCTCCCTTACTACTCTCTTTACATCATCATTCCACCAATCGCTCCTCTTCCCTCCCGCACCCACTTTCCTGTAACAACAAACTTCTGCTGAACACACTAACACTACATTTTTAAACCTACCCCATACCTCTTCGATCCCATTGCCTATGCTCTCATTAGCCCATCTATCCTCCAATAGCTGTTTATATCTTACCCTAACTGCCTCCTCGTTTAGTTTATAAACCTTCACCTCTCTCTTCCCTGATGCTTATATTCTCCTTGTATCCCATCTACCTTTTACTCTCAGTGTAGCTACAACTAGAAAGTGGTCTGATATATCTGTGGCCCCTCTATAAACATGTACATCCTGAAGTCTACTCAACAGTCTTTTATCTACCAATACATAATCCAACAAACTACTGTCATTTCGCCCTACATCATATCTTGTATACTTATTTATCCTCTTTTTCTTAAAATATGTATTACCTATAACTAAACCCCTTTCTATACAAAGTTCAATCAAAGGGCTCCCATTATCATTTACACCTGGCACCCCAAACTTACCTACCACACCCTCTCTAAAAGTTTCTCCTACTTTAGCATTCAGGTCCCTACCACAATTACTCTCTCACTTGGTTCAAAGGCTCCTATACATTCACTTAACATCTCCCAAAATCTCTCTCTCTCCTCTGCATTCCTCTCTTCTCCAGGTGCATACACGCTTATTATGACCCACTTCTCGCATCCAACCTTTACTTTAATCCACATAATTCTTGAATTTACACATTCATATTCTCTTTTCTCCTTCCATAACTGATCATTCAACATTACTGCTATCCCTTCCTTTGCTCTAACTCTCTCAGATACTCCAGATTTAATCCCATTTATTTCCCCCCACTGAAACTCTCCTACCCCCTTCAGCTTTGTTTCGCTTAGAGCCAGGACATCCAACTTCTTTTCATTCATAACATCAGCAATCATCTGTTTCTTGTCATCCGCACTACATCCACGCACATTTAAGCATCCCAGTTTTATAAAGTTTTTCTTCTTCTCTTTTTTAGTAAATGTCTACAGGAGAAGGGGTTACTAGCCCATTGCTCCCGACACAGATATGTTTCGTTTTATTCAGCAGATGTGTTCCTGGCCCATGGAACATGAAGGAAAATTGTGTAAACTCAACACAATATAAAAGGTAAAACACAAAAATACATATTGAGATTGCAAAGTCCACACATCTTAATGAATGTTACTAAAACAATACGAGCTCACCAAACATGCACCAAATGATCTTATATAAAAGAAATACGTTTTAACCCTTTAACTGTTTTGGTCGTATACATACGTGTATATACTCATATGTGTATATACACACACATATATATACTCAGAAATTCTAGCAGCTTCAAATCAAGCAAGAGAAAGCTGGTAGGCCCACATGTGAGAGAATGGGTCTGTGTGGTCAGTGTGCACCATATAAAAAATATCCTGCAGCAAGCAGTGCATAATGAGAAAAAAAAACTCACTGTTTTTTTTAATTGAAACGCCGACTTTGTGGTCTATTTTCGTATAGTATTTATGGTTGTATTCTCGTTTCCTTGGTCTCATTTGATAGAATGGAAAACACTTTATAGAAATAGAGGTGATTTTGATTGGTTTTACTATGAAAAGAACCTTGAAATGGAGCTCAAAGTAGGGGAAATGTTTGATTTTTGCCAATGTTCAAAATTAAACAAATGATGTCATTATCCAATAAATGTCCAACTAGCCATTCTAATATGCAGTCGTGAATGGGTTGACATTATTTATACAATTATTACAATATTGCAGTAGTTTGCATAACAGTAAATCTTCTATTTTTTGTTTGAATAAAAATTCAAAATAGATAGCAAGAGTAATATCAGAGGGGCCTGGAGACATGACTGATGAACAAAGAAAATGTTATTTTAGAGCCAGGAATGTCTACAATGTTCATTCTGGACCCTATTTTGAAATTAGCATATTTTTTAATTTGCATGAAATTGGCCAAATTGCCAATTTCTGACCACTTTATTGGGTAGTTGAAATCAGTAAATGGGCAGTTTTTTGTACTCAATCGATAGAACCAATGGAGTTCTAAAGAAATAGTTATGAGTTTGGTCGACTGGAACAATGGAATTAGCTGAAAATAGGGCTCAAAGTGGGGGAAATTGCCGATTTGTTAATGTTGCTGAGGTCGCAAGAGCGTAATTCCGTAAGTTTTCCATCAAATTTCATACTTTTTGTGTCATTACCATCGGGAAAAGATTCTCTATCATTTCACAAGAAAAAATATATATATATTTTTTAAATTTTTGCGACACCAGGAGACACCTCAGGATTTGGAGTTGCGACAGTCAAGGGTTTGGTGAATGGTTTTGAAAACCGACAAGTTGAAGAATTGAGACACTTGTGCAACACACGGGAATCTTTATAGAAGAAACATTTCGCCACACAGTGGCTTCATCAGTCCAATACAAAGCAGAAGGTATAAGGAGAGGAGGAGTTTGAGGTAATCAGTCCCTCAGCCTTGAGTCGATGTGTTCAGTCCATCAATCTTGTAGAATGTACAGCATAGGGCCGTAGATGGCCCTATGCTGTGCATTTGGCCCTATGCGTCACTGTGCAATTAAAAAAAAATGAGGTAAATATACGAGTGTGTGATGAATAACTGCCTGATTTACTGACTTGACTAATTTACTGACTGACTTGATTGATTTACTGACTTGAAAGATTTACTGACTGACTGACTTGACTGATTTACTGACTGACTGACTGAGTTGACTGACTTAAAATTAAACTTTTTCACTGAAGAGGACCCTGAAACAGTGTCCAGAGCAGCTGATGCCTTACTGTCAGTTGTATAATGTACTGTACGGTAAAATAGAACAGAAATCCATTACAGAATTTATGCACACTCCAGTACAACCATCGACTTCAGTACCAGAACCTCTACCATCCACCTCAGACCAGTAGGACCACAGTACAACTCTCCACTCTCTTCACAATCATCCAGAAACACCAGCACCCACAATTTAAGGCAAGAAATACTGTTATTTATGTTGCATTTGTAGTCTTAAGCAGTAAAAACAACATAAAACATCACGACAATGAACTACAATTACATATTCACTTTTATTTTTGTCAGATCTGGAGGTCTAAAAAAAAAAAAAAAAAAAAAATTTGTTCAGCTTTTTTTGGGGCTCCCAGAAACGTAACCCTATTTTTCCCCTAAGTTCCTCAGTTTATCTAACACGGCGTTTTCAGTAACGTAACTACTGTGTAATGTAACGGTCTACTGTATACCAGTTTAGAGTGATATTTAAAGAGATATTATTAAAAAAAAAAAAATGGACTTTAATGATCGCACAAAAGTGAATTTATACTGCACACTGAGAATTACTGATAGATGACGTCACCGTATAACCATAAACTCTCATAAAGAAAAAACCTAACCTATGACCTGTTAACTGTGTGATCAACCAACTGCTGCTGCTCCTGCCTGCAGGTCAACATAGCCATCACAACTTGGCTGATCTGTAACATTGTGTAGGAATTGGTCCAGGTTGCCCCTGTTCCAGCAATATTTCTTGTATATGTTGGTAAAAGATTGAAGATTCTTGAGCCACGAATACTGATTGTTCTCTAACAGTGCTTATGGCAACCCTGCTTTTCACTGGGTTTCTGCTCAAAAAATACACAAGGGAATTTTTTTTTTTTTAACACAGCAGCTGTCTCCCACTGAAGCAGGGTGACCAGAAAAAGAAGAAACTATACAGTCCAATTTTAATGAATGGCTTCATTTTATGACTGCCTACACTATACATGCTATAAAGTCTAAAGTACAATGCAAAACTCATTTTCAAGAATAGGCATTTTCTGGCAAATAGTGGAAACTTTGTTTTAAATATAATAAAACAAGCATGGTAAAAGTGTAAGGAAGGTCAACTCAAGGTGTTCAATTGTTAATACAGTGCTATGAGACTAAACTGAAGGTATTATATACTGTACATGATTTCTTTTATGAGTGGAGTCAAGGAGGTGCAAACATCAATGAAAAACATTTGAAAAATATACCAGAGATGGATATTTTATTGTGAATATTAATATATCTATCCATGGGGAAGTGAAACAGAATTCTTCCTCTGTAAGCCATGCATGTTGTAAGAGGCGACTAGAATGTTGGGAGCAAGGGGCTAGTAACCCTTTCTCCTGTATATATTACTTAAGTTGTGATGAATGGTTTTGAAAACTGACAAGTTGAAGAATTGAGACACTTATGCAACACATGGGAATCTTTATTGAAGAAACGTTTCGCCACACAGTGGCTTCATCAGTCCAATACAAAGTAGAAATGGGTAAGGAGAGTAGAAGTACGAGGTAATCAGTCCCTCAACCTGGATTCGATGTGTTCAGTCCATCACTCTTGTAGTAAGTGCAGCATAGGGCCAGAGAGGTGGCTTATATACTGCGGTGAGATGAGTTGCATAAGTGTCTCAATTCTTCAACTTGTCGGTTTTCAAAACCATTCATCACATCTGTCAGACACTGCAACATCATGGAATCTTGGTACAAAGACTTCAACGCTTGCCCAACCTTTGGACGACGACCTACTTACACTAGTGGCACGTCCCACTAAGATCCCGCCTCCTCCTGCTTCAACTCATCTCACCGCAGTATATAAGCCACCTCTCTGGCCCTATGCTGCACTTACTACAAGAGTGATGGACTGAACACATCGAATCCAGGTTGAGGGACTGATTACCTCATACTTCTACTCTCCTTACCCATTTCTACTTTGTATTGGACTGATGAAGCCACTGTGTGGTGAAACGTTTCTTCAATAAAGATTCCCATGTGTTGCATAAGTGTCTCAATTCTTCATTACTTAAGTTAAAAAGAGAAACTTCTGTTTTTCATTTTGGGCCAGTGTGCCTTGGTGGGATATGGCCAGTGTGTTGAAAGAAGAAAGATATCTGACAAATCATATCTTTGCTAGTAAAGCAATTTGATATACTGTACTGACCAGCTATGATAGTAGTGAGGGCAGGCCTAGAGGCAAACAGCTTCTCTACAGCATGGTGATAGGGTAGAAAAACAGTATTTGCAAAGTGGTCATGGAGCTCTCGGGAGAAGCATAACAACCATTGCCGTAGTAACTGTAGTCGGTGCAGACGAGACTGTAGTGGACCACCACTTTCCTCTGTGTTTCTTTCTGACCTAATTACTGCTTGCCAACTGGCTAAATCTGAAAATTATTGATTATCAATAATTATTGTAATTTTTTCACTTCAACGAATACATCCCATATTTCCAAGCTACATATACTTCACTAATTCAAATAATGTATTGTACAGTGGACCCCTCGACTTACGATATTAATCCGTTCCATAGAGCTCATCGTAAGACAGAATTATCTTAAGTCAAATTAATTTTCCCCGTCCTGCCAGATGACTGTGAAACAGAAACCTGTAACTGTTTTGCATGATGGTAGGATTGCTGGTGTCTTTTTCTGTCTCATAAACACGCTAGATAACAGGGATATCTTGCTACTCCTACTTACACTTTGGTCACACTTCACAGACATGCACATGCATATATATATACATACATCTAGGTTTTTCTCCTTTTTCTACATAGCTCTTGTTCTTCTTTATTTCTTCTATTGTCCATGGGGAAGTGGAAAAGAATCTTTCCTCCGTAAGCCATGCGTGTCGTATAAGGCAACTAAAATGCCGGGAGCAATGGGCTAGTAACCCCTTCTCCTGTAGACATTTACTAAAAAAGAGAAGAAGAAAAACTTTATAAAACTGGGATGCTTGAATGTGCGTGGATTTAGTGCAGATGACAAGAAACAGATGATTGCTGATGTTATGAATGAAAAGAAGTTGGATGTCTTGGCCCTAAGCGAAACAAAGCTGAAGGGGGTAGGGGAGTTTCGGTGGGGGGAAATAAATGGGATTAAATCTGGAGTATCTGAGAGAGTTAGAGCAAAGGAAAGGGTAGCAGTAATGTTGAATGATCAGTTATGGAAGGAGAAAAGAGAATATGAATGTGTAAATGCAAGAATTATGTGGATTAAAGTAAAGGTTGGATGCGAGAAGTGGGTCATAATAAGCGTGTATGCACTTGAAGAAGAGAGGAATGCAGAGGAGAGAGAGAGATTTTGGGAGATGTTAAGTGAATGTATAGGAGCCTTTGAACCAAGTGAGAGAGTAATTGTGGTAGGGGACCTGAATGCTAAAGTAGGAGAAACTTTTAGAGAGGGTGTGGTAGGTAAGTTTGTGGTGCCAGATGTAAATGATAATGGGAGCCCTTTGATTGAACTTTGTATAGAAAGGGGTTTAGTTATAGGTAATACATATTTTAAGAAAAAGAGGATAAATAAGTATACAAGATATGATGTAGGGCGAAATGACAGTAGTTTGTTGGATTATGTATTGGTAGATAAAAGACTGTTGAGTAGACTTCAGGATGTACATGTTTGTAGAGGGGCCACAGATATATCAGATCACTTTCTAGTTGTAGCTACACTGAGAGTAAAAGGTAGATGGGATACAAGGAGAATAGAAGCATCAGGGAAGAGAGAGGTGAAGGTTTATAAACTAAAAGAGGAGGCAGTTAGGGTAAGATATAAACAGCTATTGGAGATAGATGGGCTAATGAGAGCATAGGCAATGGGATCGAAGAGGTATGGGGTAGGTTTAAAAATGTAGTGTTAGGTGTTCAGCAGAAGTTTGTGGTTACAGGAAAGTGGGTGCGGGAGGAAGAGGAGCGATTGGTGGAATGATGATGTAAAGAGAGTAGTAAGGGAGAAAAAGTTAGCATATGAGAAGTTTTTACAAAGTAGAAGTGATGCAAGGAGGGAAGAGTATATGGAGAAAAAGAGGGAGGTTAAGAGAGTGGTGAAGCAATGTAAAAAGAGAGCAAATGAGAGAGTGGGTGAGATGTTATCAACAAATTTTGTTGAAAATAAGAAAAAGTTTTGGAGTGAGATTAACAAGTTAAGGAAGCCTAGAGAACAAATGGATTTGTCAGTTAAAAATAGGAGAGGAGAGTTATTAAATGGAGAGTTAGAGGTATTGGGAAGATGGAGGGAATATTTTGAGGAATTGTTAAATGTTGATGAAGATAGGGAAGCTGTGATTTCGTGTATAGGGCAAGGAGGAATAACATCTTGTAGGAGTGAGGAAGAGCCAGTTGTGAGTGTGGGGGAAGTTCGTGAGGCAGTAGGTAAAATGAAAGGGGGTAAGGCAGCCGGGATTGATGGGATAAAGATAGAAATGTTAAAAGCAGGTGGGGATATAGTTTTGGAGTGGTTGGTGCAATTATTTAATAAATGTATGGAAGAGGGTAAGGTACCTAGGGATTGGCAGAGAGCATGCATAGTTCCTTTGTATAAAGGCAAAGGGGACAAAAGAGAGTGCAAAAATTATAGGGGGATAAGTCTGTTGAGTATACAGTGGACCCTCGCATACCGTTGGCCTTACATAACGTTAAATCCGCATACCGCTACATTTTATCGCCAAGATTTTGCCTCGCATACCACTAAAAAACCCGCTCAACGCTGTTCGTCCGAGACGCGTCTATGTGCGGCCTGAGCCACGCTCACATGTTCCACCGGTGGCATTGTTTACCAGCCAGTCTCCGCGGTAACATCCAAGCATACAATCGGAACATTTCGTATTATTACAGTGTTTTTGGTGATTTTATCTGCAAAATAAGTGACCATGGGCCCCAAGAAAGCTTCTAGTGCCAACCCTACAGCAATAAGGGTGAGAATTACTATAGAGATGAAGAAAAAGATCATTGATAAGTATGAAAGTGGAGTGCGTGTCTCCAAGCTGGCCAGGTTGTATAATAAACCCCAATCAACCATCGCTACTATTGGTGGTACAGCTGCTGCTGCTGCTGCTGTACCACCGTCAGCTGCTGCTGCTGCTGTACCACCGTCAGCTGCTGCTGCTGTACCACCGTCAGCTGCTGCTGCTGTAGTACCATCTGCTGCTGCTGTAGCATCGTCTGCTGCTGCTGTAGCACTGTCAGCTGCTGCTGCTGTTGTACCACCGTCTGCTGCTGCTGTAGCACTGTCAGCTGCTGCTGCTGTTGTACCACCGTCAGCTGCTGCTGCTGCTGTAGTACTGTCTACTGCTGCTGTAGCATCGTCTGCTGCTGCTGTAGCATCGTCTGCTGCTGCTGTAGCACTGTCAGCTGCTGCTGCTGTTGTACCACCGTCAGCTGCTGCTGTTGCTGTAGTACCGTCTGCTGCTGCTGTAGCATCGTCTGCTGCTGCTGTAGCATCGTCTGTTGCTGCTGTAGCACTGTCAGCTGCTGCTGCTGTTGTACCACCATCAGCTGCTGCTGCTGCTGTTGTACCACCGTCAGCTGCTGCTGCTGTTGTACCACCGTCAGCTGCTGCTGCTGTAGTACCGTCTGCTGCTGCTGTAGTACCATTTGCTGCTGCTGAGTCACTGCTTGCTTAGCACTTCCTGCTGCTGCTGTAGCACTGTCAGCTGCTGCTGCTGTAGCACTGTTGTTGGTGTGGCTTATTGAGAATACCAAGAAACAATTAACCCCAGAGGATTTGCCACCCAGGATAACCCAAAAAAGTCAGTGTCATTGAAGACTGTCTAACTTATTTCCATTGGGGTCCTTAATCTTGTCTCCCAGGATGCAACCCACACCAGTCGACTAACACCCAGGTGAACAGGGAAAAATGCCTGGAACTAGTGCTCATATTGGTGAATTTAAAGCCAGCAAAGGTTGGTTTGAGAGATTTAAGAATCGTAGTGGCATACACAGTGTGATAAGGCCTGTTCTGGAAGAAAATGCCAAACAGGACCTACAGTACTCAGGAGGAAAAGGCACTCCCAGGACACAGTGTCTCATCAGTCATTGCTTGCATCTTCAATAAAGGTAAGTGTCATTTATTCTTCATTTAGTAGAGTAGTACATGCACAATATATATTATGCATGTACTACTCTACTATTGTGCATGTATCCTTCTCTTTGTGTGTAGGAAAATGTATATTTCATGTGGTAAAATTTTTTTTTCATACTTTTGGGTGTCTTGCACGGATTAATTTGATTTCCATTATTTCTTATGGGGAAAATTCATTCGCATAACGATAATTTCGCATAACAATGAGCTCTCTTGCACGGATTAATATCGCTATGCGGGGGTCCACTGTACCTGGTAAAGTGTATGGTAGAGTTATTATTGAAAGAATTAAGAGTAAGACGGAGAATAGGATAGCAGATGAACAAGGAGGCTTTAGGAAAGGTAGGGGGTGTATGGACCAGGTGTTTACAGTGAAACATATAAGTGAACAGTATTTAGATAAGGCTAAAGAGGTCTTTGTGGCATTTATGGATTTGGAAAAGGCATATGACAGGGTGGATAGGGGGGCAATATGGCAGATGTTGCAGGTGTATGGTGTAGGAGGTAGGTTACTGAAAGCAGTGAAGAGTTTTTACGAGGATAGTGAGGCTCAAGTTAGAGTACATAGGAAAGAGGGAAATTATTTCCCAGTAAAAGTAGGCCTTAGACAAGGATGTGTGATGTCACCGTGGTTGTTTAATATATTTATAGATGGGGTTGTAAGAAAAGTAAATGCGAGGGTCTTGACAAGAGGCGTGGAGTTAAAAGATAAAGAATCACACATAAAGTGGGAGTTGTCACAGTTGCTCTTTGCTGATGACACTGTGCTCTTGGGAGATTCTGAAGAGAAGTTGCAGAGATTGGTGGATGAATTTGGTAGGGTGTGCAAAAGAAGAAAATTAAAAGTGAATACAGGAAAGAGTAAGGTTATGAGGATAACAAAAATATTAGGTGATGAAAGATTGGATATCAGATTGGAGGGAGAGAGTATGGGGGAGGTGAATGTATTCAGATATTTGGGAGTGGACGTGTCAGCGGATGGGTCTATGAAAGATGAGGTGAATCATAGAATTGATGAGGGGAAAAGGGTGAGTGGTGCACTTAGGAGTCTGTGGAGACAAAGAACTTTGTCCTTGGAGGCAAAGAGGGGAATGTATGAGAGTATAGTTTTACCAACACTGTTATATGGGTGTGAAGCATGGGTGATGAATGTTGCAGCGAGGAGAAGGCTGGAGGCAGTGGAGATGTCATGTCTGAGGGCAATGTGTGGTGTGAATATAATGCAGAGAATTCGTAGTTTGGAAGTTAGGAGGAGGTGCGGGATTACCAAAACTGTTGTCCAGAGGGCTGAGGAAGGGTTGTTGAGGTGGTTCGGATATGTAGAGAGAATGGAGCGAAACAATGACTTCAAGAGTGTATCAGTCTGTAGTGGAAGGAAGGCGGGGTAGGGGTCGACCTAGGAAAGGTTGGAGGGAGGGGGTAAAGGAGGTTTTGTGTGCGAGGGGCTTGGACTTCCAGCAGGCATGCGTGAACGTGTTTGATAGGAGTGAATGGAGACGAATGGTTTTTAATACTTGACGTGCTGTTGGAGTGTGAGCAAAGTAACATTTATGAAGGGATTCAGGGAAACCGGCAGGCCGGACTTGAGTCCTGGAGATGGGAAGTACAGTGCCTGCACTCTGAAGGAGGGGTGTTAATGTTGCAGTTTAAAAACTGTAGTGTAAAGCACCCTTCTGGCAGGACAGTGATGGAGTGAATGATGGTGAAAGTTTTTCTTTTTCGGGCCACCCTGCCTTGGTGGGAATCGGCCAGTGTGATGATAATAAAAAAAAATATAAAATAATAAATGAAATATACATTTTCCTACACACAAACAGAAGGATACATGCACAATATATATTGTGTAATGAATAAATGACACTTACCTTTATTGAAGATGTGGTGATGAGTGATGGGATGGGATATGATGGAGGTGTATTATTTTTTGGAAGGGGAATCCCCTTCCATAAGGACTTCAGGTAGCAAGTCCTTTTCCAGGGTTACTTCCCTTCTTCTTTTAATGCTACTGGGAACAACTTGAGTCACTTAACCTCTGTTGCACCAAACATCTGTCCATACAGCTCTGTACCTTGCATTCCTTTAAGATTTTTCTAAAGTGGTTCACAACATTGTCATTGTAAAAGTCACCAGATTGGCTTGCAATAGGTGTGTCAGGGTGATTTTCTTCCATAAAGGTTTGCACCCTAGTCCACATTGTACACATTTCCTTAATCGTCAAAGAAGGCAACTTTTTCAATTTCTCTCTCCCCTCCTCTGAAGCAATTTCCTCAGTTGTGGCCTCTAGCTGTTGCAGATGCTCTTGCAGCTCATCAGTGGTTAGTTCTTCATTGTTGTCCTCCACCAACTCTTCCACATCCTCGCCACTAACCTCCAACCCCAAGGACTTCCCCAATGTCACAATAGATTCCACAACTGGCATGGGCTCCTCAGGGTTAGCCCTAGACCCTTTAAAATCCCTTTCTTCTACACATTCTGGCCACAATTTCCTCCTAGCAGAGTTCAAGGTCCTCTTAGTCATTCCTTCCCAAGCCTTACCTATAAAGTTTATGCAATTGAGGATACTAAAGTGATCTTTCCAAAACTCTCTTAGGGTCAATCGAGTGTCTGAGGTCACTTCAAAGCACTTTTGAAACATTGCTTTGGTGTACAGTTTTTTGAAATTTTAAATGACCTTCTGGCCCATGGGCTGGAGGAGAGGAATGGAATTAGGAGGCAAAAACTTAACTTTTATGAAGCTCAACTCACCCGAAATTCGCTCTGTCAAGTCTGAAGGATGACCAGGAGCAATGTCTAATCCTAGGAGGTACTTAAGCTTCAATTTATTTTCCAGGAGGTAATTTTTCACAGTGGGGCCAAGCACATGGTAAAACCAGTCATAGAAAATGTCCCTGGTGACCCATGCCTTACTGTTTGCCCTCCACATCACACAAATTAGCCTTGACGACATTGTTTTTCCTGAACACTGGGAGTTTCAGTGATACACGAGCAGAGGTTTCACTCTGCAATCCCCACTAGCATTACTACAAAACATTAAAGTAACCCTGTCCTTCATAGGCTTGTGTCCTGGGAGTGCTTTTTCCTCCTGTGTAATGTAGGTACTGTTTGGCATTTTCTTCCAAACCAGGCCTGTTTTGTCACAATTAAACACTTGTTAAGGTTGCAATCCTTCAGCCTCTATGTACCCTTGGAATTCTTGCACATATTTTTCAGCCGCTCTTTTGTCCACACTGGCAGCCTCACCATGCCTTATCATACTGTGTATGCCACTACGATTCTTAAATCTCTCAAACCAACCTTTGCTGGCCTTAAATTCACTCATATTACCACTAGTTGCAGGGATTTTTTTAATTAAATCGTCATGCCACTGCCTTGCCTTTTCACATATGACCGCTTGAGAGATGCTGTCTCCTCATATCTGTTTTTCGTTTATCCACACCAATAACAGTCTCTCAACATCTTCGAGTACTTGTGATCTGTGTTTCGTAAAGATACTTGCACCTTTCGCAACAACAGTTTCCTTAATTACCTTTTTGTTGGCCAGGATAGTAGCGATGGTTGACTGGGGTTTATTGTACAACCTGGCCAGCTCAGAGGCCCGCACTCCACTTTCAAACTTATTATCTCCTTCATTTCCATTGTAATTTTCACTCTTTTTACCACAGGGTTGGCGCTAGAAGCTTTCTTTCGGCCCATGGTGGTTTATTTAGCAGTTACAAGCACTAAAAACACTGGAATAATAAAAAATGTTCCAAATGTGTGCGTGGAAGCGACGGCACTGGTTTGTAAACATTGGCACACTAACTGAAGGCAGGGCAGCTGAGGCGCGCTCAGGCCAGACGGACACCTGGAGGCGTACGGGGACGAATGATGTAAGTCGAGTTTTTCAACTTAGGTCGGGGTCAAATTTTTATGCTGACAAGCATCGTAAGTCGGTTTTATCATAGGTTGAGGCCATCGTAAGTCGGGGGTCCACTGTACTTTATTTATAAGCAATACAAAATACAGCGGTGGTGGTGGTGTAAATTCAGAGTCCATGTTCAAGTTACGTGGAAATTCAGTGACTGTCAGTTTCCAAATGACTAGGGGTTGGGTATGGGGTCAAGAGGCCAGTGCACACTCATGGAGAGAGAAAAAAAAAATGAATTAAGCTTACAGAAAAATAGTTTAATAATCTAGCAACAGTTTGGTGTAAATCTCATGTTTTTATGATGTTTCTACAATGATTTAGAGTCAGTACAACAATTATTGTGATGAGGCCACAGTTAGTATATCTCCATACATGAAGCGAGTTTCCTGCGATTTTTTCTGATTTTGTTTTTTTGAGGGGGGGGGAGGGCAGATCCAAATATTAATACCTTTAACCTCTGGAACTACTTTTTTTAAAATCCATTTTGTTTAAAGAGAGAATAAACATTAATAAGTATAACAATCTGTGTGTGTGTGTGTGTGTGTGTGTGTGTGTGTGTATGATACTCATGCTTTACTACTTTAATGCAACACAGAAAACAAAAATGTCTACACCACCACAAATCTATATAAAGAATTTTTAAAAGTATCTCAAGAAGCCAAGTGTAACAGCAGTATGTGGATAAGAAGCATATAAACACTGTGTACTATAATGTAACAGCATATGTGCATGCACATGCACGAACATGTATGCACATACATTGATGAATGCATGCACACACACGAGTACACATGAGTACATGAACATGCACAATGTTGAGGTGCATGTGCAGTTGTGCACATACAAAGTCTTAATTACCACAGTTTCATTAGGAAAAAATGTAAATATCTGATTTTAGATATGTGAGAACTAATAGTTTTTCCTGAAATTTGGTGACATCTACAGCAGATATATGTATTCAAGACTAATACATTGTTCATGAGTGCCAGAAATAGCATTTGTTTTATGTACATAATTAGTGTAAGATCACGAACAATACACAGGAACATGAAAGATATGTAAATATTGAAAACTTGTGTACTGTGTAGGGTCTCTTGTTCCCCATGTCCAGTACCTTCAACCTTCTATCAACCAGTGATGGCATGTCTAAAACCTTCAACCTTCTATCAACCAGTGATGGCATGTCTAATACCTTCATCATTCCAGTCTAGAGAGAACAAATGACTTAACCCTTCATTTTTGGGACCCCCAAAATAAGTGCTCAGTGTCGGCATATTAAAAACTTTTGAAATGGTAGACAATCCTTTTTCTGAAGTAATGACACTAAAAATACAAAACTTGATAAAAAACTTAATGAATTACACAGGCACAAAGCTAGTGGTGCAGGCGCAACTTACACATCGGCGATTTTGCCCATGTTGAGTCCTATTTTAGAAGTTCCCTTGGAGCCCTACAAGCACTCCAGTACAGTGATACCTTGCATATCTGGTCTGCCATTATCCGAACCTCGACAATATTTGAACAGGCCCTGGGAAAAGGGCAAAATTCTAAAATTATTACTGAAACATCCGAACAGCCGTTCGGATACGGCAGAAGGCTGAATCAAACTTGGCACGCACTTTAGTGTACCAGTTGGCCATTAAGAGCTGCACACTTTGCCTTCCTTTTAGCATTATTACAGCTGTGTTTTGTTCTAGGTATCTTGTGTATGGCACCAAAGAGGGCCAGGATGTGCTTACTCTAGAAAAAAAGAGAGGGAAATAGTCGCACGTGGATGCAGGCTGGTCCAAGACTGGAGAAAAAACTACAGAAGGTGATGTGCAGGACTGACTAGAGTGTGACGAAGACGACTGTTTTGGTCGTATATATACGTCTTACGAGCCAATGCATTTGACGTATATGTACTCAAAAATTCTAGTGGCTTCAAATCAAGCAGGAGAAAGCTGGTAGGCCCCCATGTGAGAGAATGGGTCCGTGTGGTCAGTGTGCACTGTATAAAAAAATCGTGCAATGTATAATGAGAAAAAAAAACTCCGACTGTGTTTTTGGATTGAAGCGCTGACTTTGAGGTGTATTTTCTTATAGATTTTATGGTTATATTCTCGTTTCCGTAGTCACATTTGATAGAATCGGTAACACATTAAAGAAATAGAGGTGATTTTGATTGGTTTTACTATGAAATGTTTGATTTTTGCTGATGTTCAAGAGTAAACAAATGATGTCATTGTCCAATAAATGTCCAACTAGCCATTCTAATATGCAGTCATGAATGGGTTGACATTATTTATACAATTATTACAATATTGCAGTAGTCTGCATAACAGTAAATCTTCTAATTTTTTGTTTGAATAAAAATTCAAAATAGAAAGCAAGAGTAATATCAGAGGGGCCTGGAGACATGATTGATGAACAAAGAAAATTTCATTCTAGAGCCAGGAATGTCTGAACTGTTCATTCTGGACCCTATTTTGAAATTGGCATATTTTTTAATTTGCATGAAATTGGCCAAATTGCCAATTTCTGACCACTTTATTGGGTAGTTGAAATCGGTAAATGGACAGTTTCTTGTACTCATTAGATAGAACAAATGGAGTTCTAAAGAAATAGTTATGAGTTTGGTTGACTGGAACAATGGAATTAGCCGAAAATAGGGCTCAAAGCGGGCAAAATCGCTGATTTGTAAATATCACCGAGGTCGCTAACTTCACAAGAGCGTAATTTCATAAGTTTTCCATCAAATTTCTTACTTCTGGTGTCTTTACCACCAGGAAAAGATTCTCTATAATTTCACGAGAATTTTTTTTTTTTCAAATATTTTGCAACACCAGGAGACACCTCAGGATTTGGGGTTGTGACAGTCAAAGGGTTAAACCTACAATGTTGTCGCCAATGGCAATATGACGGGGTACGGATGGCGATATGACAGTACTGAAGCGCATTTTTTTCCCCCCTTCACGTATCTGGAAACTCCGTTTCTGAACTGGTCTCGGACCATACATGTAGTTCGGGTATGAGAAGTATCACTGTAATTACAAAAGCCACCATAAAAGCAAACAGTTGAAGGAAAAACAGTTCAAGTATGTTGCACAGTAGCTGTATGCCATAGAATCTGTGTGAAATTTTGAATATCCTCAAGGCTTTCCATCTTCATTGATTGTCATTTACAGTAATTTCTTCAATATTTACTAAAGGGTACCTCCTACCATATCCTACTGAAGCAGTCCATCACTGGTTGTGAACAAATGCTTTTTTTTTTTTCCATCACTTCTCCAGATTACAACTGTAAACTCTTGAGTCCTGGGTTGGGAAGCACAGTACATGCAATGAAGAATGTATGGGGATATTACAATTCCAAGTATAATTTGAATTATAATATACATGTACTTATGGCTAGACAATTGGATGAATGATGGAGACTGTTTCCTCTGAGTCACCTTACCTTGTGGGAGATAACCAAAATGATTAAACATAATTCACATCAATTATTGTAATACTTTACACCGTCTCTTCTGCTGCTGTTGTACAATATACAGTACAACTATGTACTTACCTCTAAACTTAAGTCTTTCTAAACCATTAGTTACTCTCTTGAGACTAAGATTGAAGCGGAATAGCATGTTGAACTTCTTCATAATGGCTTCAGTAAGCAACAGGTTTGCTGGCCATGGTGCCTGGAATACAAATTTAATAGTGTATAAATAAGACAATATTCAATCAGCATACAGTGGTCCCTCGATAATAGTTGGGCTCGATAGTCGTCCTTTTCGGAAATCGTCGCGTTATTTTAGTCCAAACATTGGCTCGCAAATGGTCGGTTGACTCGCTAATCGTCCTTCATCCTGGACGCGTGCTCACGGCTCTGAGCCGCCTCGGCCTCTCTTCCCAGCCAGTGTGCCATTGTTTACCAGTGAGTGACAGTCCCCTCATGTGTTCATACGAAATATTTCATAATATTCCATTCATTTTAGTGCTTGCAAGTGCTAAATAAGCTACCATGGCTCCAAAGAAAGCTCCTAGTGCCAAGCCTTTGGTAAAGAAGGTGAGAAATACGATTGAATTTAAGAAAAACATTGTTGAACAATATGAAAGTGGCGCACGTGTGGCCGGACTGGCGAGGATGTATAACAAATCCCGTACAACCATATCTTCCAGCGTGGCCAAGAAAAAGGAAATCAAGGAAGCTGTTGTTGCAAAGGGGATAAATTATTATCAATTATCATCAACACACTGGCCGATTCCCACCAAGGCAGGGTGGCCCGAAAAAGAAAAAATTTCACGATCATTCACTCCATCACTGTCTTGCCAGAAGGGTGCTTTACACTACAGTTTTTAAACTGTAACATTAACACCCCTCCTTCAGAGTGCAGGCACTGTACAGTGGACCCCCGGTTTACGATATTACGTATTTCATTCCAGAAGTATGTTCAGGTGCCAGTACTGAACAAATTTGATCCCATAAGGAATACTGTGAATTAGATTAGTCCATTTCAGACCCCAAACATACACGTACAAATGCACTTACATAATTGGTTGCATTGGGAGCTGATCGTAAACCGGGGGTCCACTGTACTTCCCATCTCCAGGACTCAAGTCCGGCCTGCCGGTTTCCCTGAATCCCTTCATAAATGTTACTTTGCTCACACTCCAACAGCACGTCAAGTATTAAAAACCATTTGTCTCCATTCACTATCAAACACGCTCACGCATGCCTGCTGGAAGTCCAAGCCTCTCGCACACAAAACCTCCTTTACCCCCTCCCTCCAACCTTTCCTAGGCCGACCCCTACCCCGCCTTCTTTCCACTACAGACTGATACACTCTTGAAGTCATTCTGTTTCGCTCCATTCTCTCTACATGTCCGAACCACCTCAACAACCCTTCCTCAGCCCTCTGGACAACAGTTTTGGTAATCCCGCACCTCCTCCTAACTTCCAAACTACGAATTCTCTGCATTATATAACAAAATGAGACAAAAATGAGATCAACAGTACTCGAAGAGGTCGAGATGTTATTATTGGTGTGGATAAACGAGAAACAATTAGCAAGAGATTGTTTGTGAAAAAGCTAGGCAGTTGCATGACGATCTGGTAAAGAAATTGCCTGCAACGAGTACTGATATTTGTGAATTTAAGGCCAGCAAAGGTTGGTTTGAGAGATTTAAGAACCGTAGTGGCATACACAGTGTGATAAGGCATGGTGAGGCTGCCAGTTCAGACAAAATTGCAGCTACAAAATTCATAAGTGAATTCAAGGAGTACATAGAGGCTGAAGGACTGAAACCTGAATAAGTGTTCAATTGTGACGAAACAGGCCTCTTTTGGAAGAAAATGCCAAAGAGGACCTACATTACTCAGGAGGAAAAGGGACTGCCAGGACACAAGCCTATGAAAGACAGGCTGATGCTCATGTTTTGTGCTAATGCTAGTGGGGATTTCAAAGCGAAGCTGTTACTAGTGTACCATTCTGAAAATCCCAGTGTTAAAAAAAAAAAAAATGTTATGAAGAGTAAATTGTGTGTGTTTTGGAGATCTAATAATAAGGCATGGGTCACAAGGGAAATTTTCGTCGAGTGGTTCAATGAAGTGTTTGGCCCTAGTGTGAAGAATTACCTCCTGGAAAAGAAATTGGATCTCAAGTGCCTCCTAGTAATGGACAATGCACCTGCTCATCCTCCAAACTTGGATGACCTAATTCTGCAGGAGTTTGGGTTCATCACAGTAAAGTTCTTGCCCCCGAATACCACTCCTCTCCTCTAGCCCATGGACCAGCAGGTCATTTCAAACTTAAAAAAACTCTACACCAAAGTAATGTTTCAAAGGTGCTTTAATGTGACCTCAGACACTCACTTGACCTTAAGAGAATTTTGGAAAGAACACTTCAGTATCCTCCATTGCACAAGCCTTATAGGTAAGGCTTGGGAGGGAGTGACTACCAGGACTTTGAACTCTGCTTGGAGAAAATTGTGGCCAGATTGTGTCCACAAGAGGGATTTTGAAGGGTTTATGGCTGACCCTGATGAGCCTATGTCAGTTGTGAACTCTATTGTGGCATTGGGAGTTCCATGGGGTTGGATGTGAGTTTGGACAACGTGGAAGAGTTGGTGGAGGACCACAATGAAGAGCTAACCACTGAGGAGCTGCAAGAGCTTCAGCAGGAACAGCAACAGATCGCAGCTCAGAATCTTGCTGCAGAGGAGGAGGAAGAGAGATGGAAGAAGGTGCCTTCTTCAGAAATTAGGGAGATTTTTGAAATGTGTGGTAGGATGGAAAGATTTATGGAGAAACATCACCCTAAGAAGGATGTTGCAAGCCATATCGGCAACTTGTACAGTGACAGAGTCTTGGCCCATTTTAGGGAAGTTTTAAAGAGACGCCATTAACAGAGCTCTCTGGACACTTTTCTTGCGAGACAGGACTCCAGTGACTCTCAAGCTGGTCCATGTGGCATTAAGAAACAGAGAAGAGAAATAACCCCAGAAAAGGACTTGGTACCTAAGGTGTTGATGGAAGGGGATTCCCCTTCCAAACAGAAACTAATCTAATCTCTCTCCTCCTCCAGTCTTCCATACACTAAGAAGAATCGCCAATAAAGGTAAGTGTTATGCTGTTAAGGTAAGTGTTATGCTGTTAATGTTTCATTCATCATGTCCCAATGTATTGTTTATGTAGTACATCTATATTTCATGTAAAAAAATTTTTTGTTTTAATACTTCTGGGTGTCAGGAATGGATTAATTGTATTTACATTATTTCTTATGGGGAAAATCGATTCGAAAATCGTCTTTTTCGATAATCGTCGCACTTCCAGGAACGAATTAACAACGATAAACGTGGGACCACTGTATTATACCATTGTAAAAACCTTAACAGAGTACATGTATGGAGGTTCAAGAACACAAACTCTTATATAAAAGTAATGACAGGAGTAACCCAAAATTACTATTATTTTTTTAATGCACCAGCTGCATCCCACTGAGGCAGGGTGACTTAAAAAGAAAAACACGTTTTTCTTTTTAAATTTAGTAATTTATACAGAAGGGGTTACTAGCCCCTTGCTGCTGGCATTTTTCTTTATTTTTTTTTATTAACACACTGGCCGATTCCCACCAAGGTAGGGTGGCCCGAAAAAGAAAAACTTTCACCATCATTAACTCCATCACTGTCTTGCCAGAAGGGTGCTTTACACTACAGTTTTTAAACTGCAACATTAACACCCCTCCTTCAGAGTTCAGGCACTGTACTTCCCATCTCCAGGACTCAAGTCCGGCCTGCCGATTTCCCTAAATCCCTTCATAAATGTTACTTTGCTCACACTCCAACAGCACGTCAAGTATTAAAAACCATTCATCTCCATTCACTCCTATCAAACACGCTCACGTATGCCCACTGGAAGTCCAAGCCCCTCGCACACAAAACCTCCTTTACCCCCTCCCTCCAACCTTTCCTAGGCCGACCCCTAAACTTTTGAAGTCATTCTGTTTCGCTCCATTCTCTCTACATGTCCAAACCACCTCAACAACCCTTCCTCAGCCCTCTGGACAACAGTTTTGGCAATCCCGCACCTCCTCCTAACTTCCAAACTACGAATTCTCTGCATTATATTCACACCACACATTGCCCTCAGACATGACATCTCCACTGCCTCCAGCCTTCTCCTCGCTGCAACATTCATCACCCATGCTTCACACCCATATAAGAGCATTGTAAAACTATACTCTCATACATTGCCCTCTTTGCCTTGAAAGGACAAAGTTCTTTTTCTCCACAGACTCCTAAGTGCACCGCTCACCCTTTTCCCCTCATCAATTCTATGATTCACCTCATCTTTCATAGACCCATCTGCTGACACGTCCACTCCCAAATATCTGAATACATTCACCTCCTCCATACTCTCTCCCTCCAATCTGATATCCAATCTTTCATCACCTAATCTTTTTTGTTATCCTCATGACCTTACTCTTTCCTGTATTCACTTTTAATTTTCTTCTTTTACATACCCTACCAAACTCATCCACCAACATCTGCAACTTCTCTTCAGAATCTCCCAAGAGCACAGTGTCATCAGCAAAGAGCAACTGTGACAACTCCCACTTTGTGTGTGATTCTTTATCTTTTAACTCCACGCCTCTTGCCAAGACCCTCGCATTTACTTCTCTTACAACCCCATCTATAAATATATTAAACAACCACGGTGACATCACACATCCTTGTCTAAGGCCTACTTTTACTGGGAAATAATTTCCCTCTTTCCTACATACTCTAACTTGAGCCTCACGATCCTCGTAAAAACTCTTCACTGCTTTCAGTAACCTACCTCCTACACCATACACCTGCAACATCTGCCACATTGCCCCCCTATCCACCCTGTCATATGCCTTTTCCAAATCCATAAATGCCACAAAGACCTCTTTAGCCTTATCTAAATACTGTTCACTTATATGTTTCACTGTAAACACCTGGTCCACACACCCCCTACCTTTCCTAAAGCCTCCTTGTTCATCTGCTATCCTATTCTCCGTCTTACTCTTAATTCTTTCAATAATAACTCTACCATACACTTTGCCAGGTATACTCAACAGACTTATCCCCCTGTAATTTTTGCTCTCTCTTTTATCCCCTTTGCCTTTATACAAAGGAACTATGCATGCTTTCTGCCAATCCCTTTAGGGAAGTCATAAAGGAACGAGAGGTACAGGCCACTATGGACAGATATGTTGTGCGACAGAAGTCCAGTGACTCTGAAGCTGGTCCTAGTGGCATTAAAAGAAGAAGGGAAGTAACCCCAGAAAAGGACTTGACACCTCAAGTCTTAACAGAAGGGGATTCCCCTTCTAAACATTAAGACTCTCTCCTCCTCCCATCCTATCAATCATCACCAGATCTTCAATAAAGGTAAGTGTCATGTAATTCTGCATGCCTTTTTCAGTTTGTGTGTATTACAATTAATATTTCATGTGGTAAAAATGTTTTTTTTTCATACTTTGGGGTGTCTTGCACGGATTAATTTGATTTCCATTATTTCTTATGGGGAAAATTCATCCGCATAACGATAATTTCGCATAACAACGAGCTCTCATGAACGGATTAATATCGTTATGCGGGGGTCCACTGTACTTGCAACATCTGCCACATTGCTCCTCTATCCATGCTATCATATGCCTTTTCTAAATCCATAAATGCAATAAAAACTTCCCTACCTTTATCTAAATACTGTTCACATATATGCTTCAATGTAAACACTTGATCTACACATCCCCTACCCACTCTGAAACCTCCCTGCTCATCCACAATCCTACACTCTGTCTTACCTCTAATTCTTTCAATTATAACCCTACCATACACTTTTTCTGGTATACTCAGTAAACTTATTCCTCTATAATTTTTACAATCTCATTTGTCCCCCTTCCCTTTATATAAAGGGACTATACATGCTCTCTGCCAATCCCTAGGTACCTTCTCCTCTTTCATACATTTATTAAACAAAAGTACCAACCACTCCAACACTATATCCCCCCCTGCTTTTAACATTTCTGTTATGATCCCATCAGTTCCGGCTGCTTTACCCCCTTTCATTCTACGTAATGCCTCACATACCTCCCCCACACTTACATTCTGCTCTTCTTCACTCCTAAAAGATGGTATACCTCCTTGGCCAGTGCATGAAATTACTGCCTCCCTTTCTTCCTCAACATTTAAAAGTTCCTCAAAATATTCTCGCCATCTACCCAAAACCTCCATCTCCCCATCTACTAACTCCCCTACTCTGTTTTTAACTGACAAATCCATACTTTCCCTAGGCTTTCTTAACTTGTTTAACTCGCTCCAAAATTTTTTCTTATTTTCATTAAAATTTCTTGACAGTGCCTCTCCCACTCTATCATCTACTCTCCTTTTGCACTCTCTTCACCTTTCTTTTACTCTCCATATACTCTGCTCTTCTTATAACACTTCTGCTTTGTAAAAACCTCTCATAAGCTAACTTTTTCTCTTTTATCACATCCTTTACTTCATCATTCCACCAATCACTCCTCCTTCCTCCTACCCCCACCCTCCTATAACCACAAACTTCTGCCCCACATTCTAATACTGCATTTTTAAAACTATTCCAACCCTCTTCAACCCCCCCACTACTCATCTTTGCACTAGCCCACCTTTCTGCCAATAGTCCCTTATATCTCACCCGAACTTCCTCCTCCCTTAGTTTATACACTTTCACCTCCCTCTTACTTGTTGTTGCCACCTTCCTCTTTTCCCATCTACCTCTTACTCTAACTGTAGCTACAACTAAATAATGATCCGATACATCAGTTGCCCCTCTATAAACATGTACATCCTGGAGCCTACCCATCAGCCTTTTATCCACCAATACATAATCTAACAAACTACTTTCATTACGTGCTACATCATACCTTGTATATTTATTTATCCTCTTTTTCATAAAATATGTATTACTTATTACCAAATCTCTTTCTACACATAGCTCAATTAAAGGCTCCACATTTATATTTACCCCTGGCACCCCAAATTTACCTACTACTCCCTCTATAACATTTTTACCTACTTTAGCATTGAAATCCCCAACCACCATTACTCTCACACTTGATTCAAAACTCCCCACGCATTCACTCAACATTTCCCAAAATCTCTCTCTCTCCTCTACACTTCTCTCTTCTCCAGGTGCATACACGCTTACTATAACCCACTTTTCACATCCAATCTTTATTTTACTCCACATAATCCTTGAATTAATACATTTATAGTCCCTCTTTTCCTGCCATACCTTATCCTTCAATATTACTGCTACTCCTTCTTTAGCTCTAACTCTATTTGAAACCCCTGACCTAATCCCATTTATTCCTCTCCATTGAAACTCTCCCACCCCCTTCAGCTTTGTTCACTTAAAGCCAGGACATCCAGCTTCTTCTTATTCATAACATCCACAATCATTTCTTTCTTATCATTTGCACAACATCCACGCACATTCAGACTTCCCACTTTGACAATTTTCTTCTTATTCTTTTTAGTAATCTTTACACGAAAAGGGGTTATTAGCCCATTGTTCCCAGCATTTTAGTTGACTTTTACAACATGCATGGCTTACGGAGGAAAGATTCTTATTCCACTTCCCCATGGATATAAAAGGAAAAGTAATAAGACCAAGAACTATGAAGATAAAATCAAAGAAAACTCAGATGAGTGTGTATAAATAAACGTGTACATGTATGTGTAGTGTGACCTAAGTGTAAGTAGAAGTAGCAAGACATACCTGTAATCTTGCATATTTATGAGACAGACAAAAGACACAAGCAATCCTACCATCATGTAAAACAATTACAGGCTTTCGTTTTACACTCACTTGGCAGGACGGTAGTGCCTCCCTGAGTGGTTGCTGTCTACCAACCTACTACCTACAAATTATAGAGGAATAAGTTTACTGAGTATACCAGGAAAAGTGTACGGTAGGGTTATTATTGAAATAATTAGAGGTAAGACAGAAAGTAGGATTGCGGATGAGCAAGGAGGTTTTAGAGTGGGTAGGGGATGTGTAGATCAAGTGTTTACATTGAAGCATATATGTGAACAGTATTTAGATAAAGGTAGGGACGTTTTTCCTAGGTAGTAGGTTGGTAGACAGCAACCGCCCAGGGAGGTACTACCGTCCTGCCAAGTGAGTGTAAAACTGAAGCCTGTAATTGTTTTACATGATGGTAGGATTGCTGGTGTCTTTTTTTTTCTGTCTCATACACAAGCAAGATTTCAGGTATGTCTTGCTACTTCTACTTATACTTAGGTCACACTACACATACATGTACAAGCATATATATACACACACCCCTTTGGGTTTTCTTCTATTTTCTTTCTAGTTCTTGTTCTTGTTCATTTCCTCTTACCTCCATGGGGAAGTGGAACAGAATTCTTCCTCCGTAAGCCATGCGTGTTGTAAGAGGTGGCTAAAATGCCGGGAGCAAGGGGCTAGTAACCCCTTCTCCTGTATATATTACTAAATGTATAAGGAGAAGCTTTCGTTTTTCCTTTTGGGCCACCCCGCCTCGGTGGGATACGGCTGGTGTGTTGAAAGAAAGAAAGAAAGGGAAGTTTTTATTGTATTTATGGATTTAGAAAAGGCAATGTGTGGTGTAAATATTATGCAGAAAATTCGGAGTGTGGAAATTAGAAGGTGTGGAGTTAATAAAAACATTAGTCAGAGGGCAGAAGAGGGGTTGTTGAGGTGGTTTGGTCATTTAGAGAGAATGATCAAAGTAAAATGACATGGAAAGCATATAAATCTATAGGGGAAGGAAGGAGGGGTAGGGGTCGTCCTTGAAAGGGTTGGAAAGAGGGGATAAAGGAGGTTTTGTGGGCAAGGGGCTTGGACTTCCAGCAAGCGTGCATGAGCGCGTTAGATAGGAGTGAATGGAGACGAATGATACTTGGGACCTGACGATCTGTTGGAGTGTGAGCAGGGTAATATTTAGTGAAGGGATTCAGGGAAACCGGTTATTTTCATATAGTCGGACTTGAGTCCTGGAAATGGGAAGTACAATGCCTGCACTTTAAAGGAGGGGTTTGGGATATTGGCAGTTTGGAGGGATATGTTGTGTATCTTTATACATATATGCTTCTAAACTGTTGTATTCTGAGCACCTCTGCAAAAGCAGTGATAATGTGTGAGTGTGGTGAAAGTGTTGAATGATGATGAAAGTATTTTCTTTTTTGGGATTTTCTTTCTTTTTTGGGCCACCCTGCCTCGGTGGGAGACGGCAGACTTGTTGAAAAAAAAAAAAAATATGATAGAGTGGATAGGGGAGCAATGTGGCAGATGTTACAAGTACAGGAAGGCCCCGCTTTATGGCGTTTCACTTTACGGCGTTCCGCTAATACGGTCATTTCAAGTTATGACCAAAACTCGCTATACGGCTCCCCCCACCTGACTTTCTAATACGGTCACCACACCCCACCTTGTTTGTTTACATTCTTCGTGAGCTCAGTAAGCACTAAGTCTCTCCATTTTGTCTGGAAACTCCAAAATTTTAAATGTTTTTAAAAGTTATTTCATATTTTATATACACTCTGATAATTATACTTATGTATACCTGTACTTAAATAAACTTACATACTGTGCTGGCATGCAGGTACACATTAAAATCAGTAAGAGTGTCTTATGTCTCCAGACGTCATATTAGTAATGATAATAATAATCATCGAGTCTCATTTAAATGTCGTATATTATGTTAAATACACATTTTCATTAATCCATCTATGATATTTTTTCAAAATTATATAATAAACACGATACATAACATAAAAAGATGATAAATACACCCCACAATAGAATAAATAAACATAAATATGAGATGTGGTAGCAGACGACTTGCATAAGTGACGCAATATTAGAAATGCTAATAATAATAATAATAATCACCGAGTCTCATTAAATGTTGTATATTACTTTAATATACACATTTTCATTAATCCATCCATGATATTTTTTTCAAAATTATATAATAAACACGATGCATAACATAAAAAGATGATAAATACACCCTACAATAGAATAAATAAACATAAATATGAGATGTGGTAGCCAGATAACTTGTACAAGTGATGCCAAGAATAACCTTTTCTCTAATCTAACATAAGAGAAAATGTGTTACTGGGGGTAACTGTAGAAAATTATTCCTTTCGTATGTAAGTTTATTCAGGTATACACAAATACAGTTACATAGATTATCATACATAACAACATATGTGTAGAGAACCTAGGATAACCCAAAAAAAGTCAGAGTGACTTATTTCCATTGCCTTCACTCAGAGCATCATTTCTTCTCAAAATGATGTTACATGAGAATGGGAGTGTTCTTCTTTATTTATTCTACCGTATCAATGTAGAGACAACCTGTACACAATGTAACTTGTACACAAACCAGACGTGTACACTGTTTGTTTACAAAACTTACCTTCGCCTGGTTTGTTTACATAACTCTGCGCCTGTCCTCTCATGCACTCATTCTTTCTCTCTCATTTATTCGTTTTATCTCATTTACTTACTCCTGACCCTACATTAAGACTACAAATATTTTAAGGTAAGTAATGAGTGAACTGTATATACATTTTATTGCTCTGGGATGCTTAAATGTAATAGAATATTATGTGTAGGTGGGTTGGCCTGGTATGGTAGCCCGGCTGACTACCATACATACCACACTTGATTTTTTACAATACTACTCATCTCACCCTTTATTTTAAGGTAAGTAATGAGTGAACTGTGGCCCGGTGGCCTGGTGGCTAAAGCTCCCGCTTCACACACGGAGGGCCCGGGTTCGATTCCCGGCGGGTGGAAACATTTCGACACGTTTCCTTACACCTGTTGTCCTGTTCACCAAGCAGCAAATAGGTACCTGGGTGTTAGTCGACTGGTGTGGGTCGCATCCTGGGGGACAAGATTAAGGACCCCAATGGAAATAAGTTAGACAGTCCTCGATGACGCACTGACTTTCTTGGGTTATCCTGGGTGGCTAACCCTCCGGGGTTAAAAATCCGAACGAAATCTTATCTTATCTTATATACATTTTATCGCTCTGGGATGCTTAAATATCATAGAATTGTATGTGTGGGTGGGGTGGCCTGGTATGGTAGCCTGGCTGACTACCATACATTCCACACTTGATTTCGTACAATAAATACTACTTGTCTCACCCTAGATTAAGACTATAAATATTTTAAGGTAAGTAATGAGTGCACTATGTGTGTATTGTACTTTTTTATTGTTTTTTGATGCCTGGTTCTATTGCTAACTTAATATATGTTAGTGTAAACTTGTTATCTAGTGTTTGTATGCATTTGTAAGTGGAAAAAAAGGGTGTTCCACTTAACGGCGGTTCGCTTTACGGCGGTAGCCTGGAACCTAACCAGTCGTATAAGTGGGGCCTTCCAGTATATGGAATAGGTGGTAAGTTACTAAATGCTGTAAAAAGTTTTTATGAGGATAGTGAGGCTCAGGTTAGGGTGTGTAGAAGAGAGGGAGACTACTTCCCTGTAAAAGCAGGTCTTAGACAGGGATGTGTAATGTCACCATGGTTGTTTAATATATTTATAGACAAGGTTGTAAAAGAAGTAAATGTTAGGGTGTTTGGGAGAGGGGTGGAATTAAATTATGGTGAATCAAATACAAAATGGGAATTGACACAGTTACTTTCTGCTGATGATACTGTGCTTATGAGAGATTCTCAACAAAAATTGCAAAAGTTAGTAGACGAGTTCAGGAGTGTGTGTAAATGTAGAAAGTTGAAAGTGAACATAGAAAAGAGTAAGGTGATGAGGGTACCAAATGATTTAAAGAAAAATTGGATATCAAATTGGGGAGGAGGAGTATGGAAGAAGTGAATGTTTTCAGATATTTGGGAGTTGATGTGTCAGAAGATGGATTTATGAAGGATGAGGTTAATCATAGAATTGATGAGGGAAAAAAGGTGAATGGTGCATTGAGGTATATGTGGAGACAAAATATGTTATCTATGGAGGCAAAGAAGGGAATATATGAAAGTATAGTAGTACCAACACTCTTATATGGGTGTGAAGCTTGGGTTGTAAATGCTGCAGCAAGGAGACAGTTGGAGGCAGTGGAGATGTCCTGTCTAAGGGCAATGTGTGGTGTGAATATTATGCAGAAAATTCAGAGTGTGGAAATTAGGAGAAGGTGTGGAGTTAATAAAAGTATTAGTCAGTGGGCTGAAGAGGGGTTGTTGAGGTGGTTTGGTCATTTAGAGAGATTGGATCAAAGTAGAATGACATGGAGAGCGTATAAATCTGTAGGGGAAGGAAGGCGGGGTAGGGGTCGTCCTCGAAAACGTTGGAAGAAGGGGGTAAAGGAGATTTTGTGGGTGAGGGGCTTGGACTTCCAGCAAGCATGTGTGAGCATGTTAGATAGGAGTGAATGGAGACAAATGGTATTTGGGACCTGACAATCTGTTGGAGTATGAGCAGGGTAATATTTAGTGAAGGGATTCAGGGAAACTGGTTATTTTATATAACCGGACTTGAGTCCTGGAAATGGGAAGTACAATGCCTGCACTCTGAACGAGGGGTTTGGGATATTGGCAGTTTGGAGAGCTATATTGTGTATTTTTATACGCATATACTTCTAAGCTGTTGTATTCTGGGCACCTCTGCAAAAACAGTGATTATGTGTGAGTGAGGTGAAAGTGTTGAATGATGATGAAAATATTTTCTTTTTGGGGATTTTCTTCCTCTTTGGGTCACCCTGCCTCGGTGGGAGACAGCCGACTTGTTGAAAAAAAAAAATATACATATATATAGTTTTTTAACCTATAAGAAAATTTTAATTTTGGTGGGGAAAATTTTTGAATCCTGTGGACAAATTTCATATTGAGGGGTCTGGACCCTCAAAGGGTTAAAGAAGTTTCAAGTCCATGCAAAAATATTTTACCTACACTCAAAAAATATTATATCCATTCCTATGTAAGAGAAATGATATGAAAATATTAGTAATACTATCTTCAAAACTGAAGCTTTGCTGTTTACCTGATATTGTATTGTTATGTCTGGCAAGCCAACTCTTGCAAGTGGCATACTGAGTGCTGTTTCATTGTTGTGGTGTGAAGTGCATCCTCTATCAGCATCTACCATCACTGTTTTGGCACAAGACCCTGTCATCTCCTCAATAACCAGCATGCCATCACTCCTGTCATCTGATCCTACTGCACGCTCATTTTCCTCAATGATATCTTTGCCTGTTCTTGTATCCTGCAAATCTTGGGGTGTGACAGAGACAGAGAAGAACTGTGCCAAGTCTGGGTAAAGACGTGCAATGCAGTACTGAAGGTGCAGAGTTAGGCTGATGCTGTCAACACCATCACCGCTCTCAAGCTGAAAAACAATAACTTCACTGCATTATAGAACCATAAACAGAAGAATGGATGGGCACTTGAACCATGGTGTGTTATGGGTTAGCTGGTGTGTTCTCGAAAGTGAATGTGGAACGGAACTCAGTTGTTAAGTGAGGAGTGCCTGTACGCTTGTTGAAGGCTTACCTTGGCAAACAGGTGCGAATAGAATTCATGCATGATATCACCGGCTTCCATGAGTAAAACAGAACGAACTGCCTGACAGTGGCGATCCAACCGATTCTTTTCAATCAACACAGAAATCAGTCTGGCACTCAAGATATCTTGTTGCTTCTTCACCAGAGGACAAAGTGCTGACGTTAATAGTGACACCACTGATATTGCTCGTGGAACATCACTAATTTCTTCAATTAAACTGTGGACAAACAATTATATTACAGAATGATCTCAACTATTGTTAGAAAGAATATATTCACTAATTTCTGGAGTAAAATGGTGCATATGGGGTCTTCTGTAAATCCTTTAGTTGCCACCCTTCAATATACCACTTAACAGTTTAAAATTCTGTTGACTATGAAGAAATAAATCAACACATCCATATTACTTTAACAATAAGTAAATACATGATTAACTATATACAACAAGGAATAACAAACAATAACTACCTGACTCACGAAATCGTAATGACACGATTGCAAACAAACCATACCACGGGCGGGATTGAACCCGACGGTCTGGAGTTTTGAGACTCTCTGACCGCGGGTTCAATCCTGCCCGTGGTATAAGTAAGTAAGTAAGTAAGTTTATTCAGGTATACACAAATACAGTTACATAGAATTATCATACATAGCAGCATATGTGTAGAGAACCTAGGATAACCCAAAAAAGTCAGAAAGAGTGACTTATTTCCATTCGGTCCTTTTACCTTATTATTATAATATAAAGGTTATAATATTTTCTTATTATTCTACAATGAAGATAACATCTTATTTTTTTTGTTTTCAACAAGTCGGCCGTCTCTCACCGAGGCAGGGTGACCCAAAAAAGAAAGAAAATCCCCAAAAAGAAAATACTTTCATCATCATTCAACACTTTCACCACACTCACACATTATCACTGCTTTTGCAGAGGTGCTCAGAATACAACAGCTTAGAAGCATATACATATAAAGATACACAACATATCCCTCCAAACTGCCAATATCCCAAACCCCTCCTTTAAAGTGCAGGCATTGTACTTCCCATTCCCAGGACTCAAGTCCGACTATATGAAAATAACCGGTTTCCCTGAATCCCTTCACTAAATATTACCCTGCTCACACTCGAACAGATCGTCAGGTCCCAAGTATCATTCGCCTCCATTCATCCTATCTAAACGTCATGCCGCTTGCTGGAAGTCCATGCCCCCAGCCCACAAAACCTCCTTTACCCCCTCTTTCCAACCCCTTTTGAGGATGATTCCTACCCCTCCTTCCTTCCCCTATAGATTTATATGCTTTCCATGTCATTCTACTTTGATCCATTCTCTCTAAATGACCAAACCACCTCAAAAAACCCTCTTCTGCCTCGACTAATGCTTTTATTAACCCACCCTTCTCCTAATTTCCCCACTCCGAATTTTCTGCATAATATTTACACCACACATTGCCCCTTTGACAGGACATCTCCACTGCCTCCAACGTCTCCCGCTGCTGCATTTACCACCCAAGCTTCACATCCATATAAGAGTGTTGGTTCTACTATACTTTATACATTCCCTTCTTTGCCTCCATTGATAACGTTTTTTTGACTCCACATATACCTCAACGCACCACTCACCTTTTTTCCCTCATCAATTCTATGATTAAACCCCATCCCTTATAAATCCATCCGCCGACATGTCAAAATCCAAGTATCTGAAAACATTCACTTCTTCCATACTCTTCCTCCCCCAATTTGATATCAATTTTTCGTTATCTAAAATAATTTGATACCCTCATCACCTTACTCTTTTCTATGCTCGCTTTCAACTTTTACCTTTACACACATTCTCAAACTCATCCACTAACCTTTGCAATTTTTCTTTAGAATCTCCCATAAGCACAGTATCATTAGCAAAAAGTAACTGTGTAATTCCCATTTTGAATTTGATTCCCATAAATTTTAAACCCACCCCCCTCCGAACACCTGCATTTTCTTCTTTTCAAACCCCTCTATAAATATATTAAAAAAACCTGGTGACATTAAATCCCCGTTAAGACCTACTTTTACCGGGAAGATTCTCCCTCTCTTCTCACCCTAACCTGAGCCTCACTATCCTCATAAAAGCCTTTCAGCTTTAGTAAAACTATTTTCCCCCATATTCACATCTGCCCACATTGCTCCTTATTTACTCTATAAAATTTCCTTTCTAAAACCCTAATGAATAAAACTTCCTACCTTTACTAAATTGTTCCTTTATGTTTTGTAAACCCCTTGTTACCCCTCCCCTCCCATCTGGGCCTTTCCCGCTCATTTAAAACCTAAAACTTGCTTACCTAATTTTTTATTATCCCTACCTTTTTTCCTGGGTTACTCTCTTTTTCCTCTAAAATTTTTAAATCTCTTTTGTCCCCTTTTAATAAAGGGACTATACGCTCTCTCCCAATCCGGGTCCTTCCCTCTGTCATACAATTATTAAAACATAAGTACCAAACCCCTCCAACACATATCCCCCCCCGCTTTTAACATTTCTGTCTGATCCTCAGTTCCAGCTGCTTTACCCCTTTTTTTCTACGTAAAGCCTCAGTACCTCCACCACACTTACATTCTGCTCTTCTTCATTTCCTAAAAGATGGGTATACCTCCCTGGCCAGTGCATGAAATTACCGCCTCCCTTTCTTCCTTAGCATTTAAAAGTTCCTGAAAATATTCTCGCCATCTACCTAATACCTCCCTCTCCCATCTACTAACTCCCCTACTCTGTTTTTAACTGACAAATCCTGACTTTCCCTAGGCTTTCTTAACTGTTTAACTCACTCCCAAAATTTTTTCTTATTTTCATTAAATTTCTTGACAGTGCCTCTCCCACTCTTTCATCTGCTCTCCTTTTGCCTCTCTCACCACTCTCTTCACTTTCTTTTACTCTCCATATACTCTGCTCTTCTTATAACACTTCTGCTTTGTAAAAACCTCTCGTAAGCTACCTTTTTCTCTTTTATCACACCCTTTACTTCATCATTCCACCAATCACTCCTCTTTCCTCCTGCCCCACCCTCCTATAACCACAAACTTCTGCCCCACATTCTAATACTGCATTTTTAAACTATTCCAACCTCTTCAACCCCCCCACTACTCATCTTTGCACTAGCCCACCTTTCTGCCAATAGTCGCTTATATCTCGCCCGAACTTCCTCCTCCCTTAGTTTATACACTTTCGCCTCCCTCTTACTTGTTGTTGCCACCTTCCTCTTTTCCCATCTACCTCTTACTCTAACTGTAGCTACAACTAAATAATGATCGATATATCAGTTGCCCTCTATAAACATGTACATCCTGGAGCCTACCCATCAACTTTTTATCCACCAATACATAATCTAACAAACTACTTTCATTACGTGCTACATCATACCTTGTATATTTATTTATCCTCTTTTTCATAAATATGTATTACTTATTACCAAATTTCTTTTACACATAGCTCAATTAAAGGCTCCCCATTTACATTTACCCCTGGCACCCAAATTTACCTACTACTCCCTCTATAACATTTTTACCCACTTTAGCATTGAAATCCCAACCACCATTACTCTCACACTTGATTCAAAACTCCCACGCATTCACTCAACATTTCCCAGAATCTCTCTCTCTCCTCTACACTTCTCTCTTCTCCAGGTGCATACACGCTTACTATAACCCACTTTTCACATCCAATCTTTATTTTACTCCACATAATCCTTGAATTTATACATTTGTAGTCCCTCTTTTCCTGCCATAGCTTATCCTTCAACATTATTGCTACTCCTTCTTTAGCTCTAACTCTATTTGAAACCCCTGACCTAATCCCATTTATTCCTCTCCATTGAAACTCTCCCACCCCCTTCAGCTTTGTTTCACTTAAAGCCAGGACATCCAGTTTCTTCTTATTCATAACATCCACAATCATCTCTTTCTTATCATTTGCACAACATCCACGCACATTCAGACTTCCCACTTTGACAATTTTCTTCTTATTCTTTTTAGTAATCTTTACAGGAAAAGGGGTTACTAGCCCATTGTTCTCGGCATTTTAGTTGACTTTTACAACACGCATGGTTTACGGAGGAAAGATTCTTATTCCTCTTCCCCATGGATATAAAAGGAAAAGTAATAAGACCAAGAACTATTAAGATAAAATCAAAGAAAACTCAGATGAGTGTGTATAAATAAACGTGTACATGTATGTGTAGTGTGACCTAAGTGTAAGTAGAAGTAGCAAGACATGCCTGTAATCTTGCATATTTATGAGACAGACAAAAGACACCAGCAATCCTACCATCATGTAAAACAATTACAGGCTTTCGTTTTACACTCACTTGGTAGGACGGTAGTACCTCCCTGGGTGGTTGCTGTCTACCAACCTACTACCTTCAAACATCTTATTATCATACTAAAAAGACTATCTACTACACGAGGGTCATTAAGATTATCTACAATACGAGGGTCATTACTAGGAATAAGGTAAAATTTACACGTATGTTAGATAAAAAATAGAAAATCATTCCCCTCCGTTTCTGCAGCTACATTCATCAGACACCTTTTGGCACTCTTCTTGAACTGGTTCATGCTATGACTGGCTTTGATACCTGCCTGGTAATAGAATCCACAGTTGCAGGTGTAGCAAAATGGTGAGACTCTTGGTAAGTGTCAGTGAAAGCAGCTATAAGGAGGGGGTCTTCTTGTTTGCAGCCCAGTGTAAGGTGGCTGTTGCCCTCAGTGAGAACACTATCTGCATCCTCCTCATTGTTACTAGCGTGTACCTCCTCTTCAATATCACCACTGCTGGTTGCACGCACAGTCTTTTTAACAAACTTTATGACTACCTCTTCCAGTGACTGTTCTGGTGGGAAAAAATTAAACTGCATTACTGACCAGTTGCACTCTTTACCTAAAGATAGAATACTGACATGTTTAAGTTGCAAAAATGCTGTACTTGTTTTAAAATTTAATAATAGCTACCATTAAACTATCTCTGATGCATAACAATGTATAAAACATCCAATAACCATAACTAACAGAAGACCACTGAGATGATGTACATACAACCTATTTCCACTTTAACCCTTAAACTGTCAGTGATGCAAAGTCATGTCATTCTTCAAATCTGGTGGTAAAAGCACAAGCAGTCTTCACAGCAAACAATGGGTATGCACAGTAGGTGTGCTGTACTGAAAAAATCCCAGCCTGCCAAGCAGTGTGGAAACCACATGTTGCTCTTGTTTACCATGAAACACTGGTGAACAATTTGAAGCACCACTGTGGTTGTTGCAGTGTTTCAAAGGCTTAATACACTACAACAACCCTAAGAACATGACCCGTGCCTATAAATAGTGTATAGTTAAGAAAACATGGCAAACAATAAGTGACATCTGAGCTCCTCTCTACAAAGATAGTGATTATGTGTGAATACAGTGGACCCCCGGTTAACGATTTTAATCCGTGCAAGAGGGGTAATTGTTATGCGAAATAATCGCTATGTGAATGAATTTTCCCCATAAGAAATAATGGAAATCAAATTAATCCGTGCAAGACACCCAAAAGTATGAAAAAAAAAATTTTACCACATGAAATATACATTTTCCCACACACAAAGAGAAGGATACATGCACAATAGTAGAGTAGTACATGCACAGTACTAGTCTACTAAATGAAGAATAAATGACACTTACCTTTATTGAAGATGCAGCAATGACTGATGAGACACTGTGTCCTGGGAGTGCCTTTTTCTCCTGAGTACTGTAGGTCCTGTTTGGCATTTTCTTCCAGAACAGGCCTTATCACACTGTGTATGCCACTACGATTCTTAAATCTCTCAAACCAACCTTTGCTGGCTTTAAATTCACCAATATGAGCACTAGTTCCAGGCATTTTTCCCTGTTCACCTGGGTGTTAGTCGACTTGTGTGGGTTGCATCCTGGGAGACAAGATTAAGGACCCCAATGGAAATAAGTTAGACAGTCTTCGATGACACTGACTTTTTTGGGTTATCCTGGGTGGCAAATCCTCTGGGGTTAATTGTTTCTTGGTATTCTCAATAAGCCACACCAACAACGGTGCTACAGCAGCAGCAGCAGCTGACAGTGCAGCAGCAGCAGCAGCTGACAGTGCAGCGCAGCAGCAGCTAGCAGCGCACAGCATGTACCACATAGTAGCGATGGTTGATTGGGGTTTATTATACAACCTGGCCAGCTCGGAGACATGCACTCCACTTTCATACTTATCAATGATCTTTTTCTTCATCTCTATTGTAATTCTCACCCTTATTGCTGTAGGGTTGGCACTAGAAGCTTTCTTGGGGCCCATGGTCACTTATTTTCCAGAAAAAGCACCGAAAACACTGTAATAATACGAAATATTCCGATTGAATGCTTGGATGTTACCGCGGAGGCTGGCTGGTAAACAATGCCACCGGCGGAACATGTGAGCACGTCTCGGACGAAAATCGGTAAGCGGGTTTTTAAGCGGTATGTGAGGCAAAATTTTTGCAATTAAAGTAAGCGGTATGCGAAATAATCGCTATGTGATGCCATCGTTATGCGGGGGTCCACTGTAATGGCAAAAGTGTTAAATGATGCTGAAAGTGCTGCTTTCCTTTTTGGGTCACACTGCCTCGGTGGGAGACGGCTGATGTGTCAAAAGAAGAAAAAAAAAAAGAAATAAGCAACTTTGCGGTGGATTTTCATATGGTTTTTATAGTTCTATTCTCGGTTTCTTGATCTCATTCAATAGAATAGAAACTATATAACAGAAGCAGTGATGATTTTGATTGGTTTCAGTAATGAAAGTAGTTTGAAATTGAGCTCAAAGTAGCAGAAATGTTCAATTTTTGCTGATTTTCCAAAGTACACAAATAACATCACTTGTCCAATACGTGTCCAACTGGCCAGTCTAATACGCATTTAGGAATGCACTTACATTATTTATACAATTACAGTATTGCAAAAATGCAGTAGTGTCCCTAACAGTAATTTATTTTTTTTTATTAACACATCGGCCGATTCCAACGAAGGCAGGGTGGCCCGAAAAAGAAAAACTTTCATCATTCACTCCATCACTCTCTTGCCAGAGGCATGCTTACACTACAGTTATAAACCTGCAACATTAACACCCCTCCTTCAGAGTGCAGACACTGTACTTCCCAGCTCCAGGACTCAAGTCCAGCCTGCAGGATTCCCTGAATCCCTTCATAAATGTTACTTTACTCACACTCCCACAGCATGTCAAGTATTAACCCTTTCAGGGTTTCGGACGTAGTACTAGTACAGCTTACGTGCCAGGGTTTTTGATGTACTAGTACTCATAAATTCTAGCACCTTCAAATCTCGTGAGAAAAGGCTGGTAGGCCTAGATGTGAGAGAATGGATGGGTGTGGTCGGTGTGTGTGGTAGAAAAAAAATCTGGGACCCAGTGGCGAATTGTGGGAACGCCATTTTAGTAGACCTTGTTCACCATGCCTCGCGGTAAGAAGCTCCTCACTCCTCAGTGAATTGGGGCACTTTTGTTCCCCAGTGACAGTTCTAATACAGATGGAAGTGCCAGTGAGGATGAGTGGTCTTGTATTCGATATTTTTGTGACACGGGAAGTTATACACTGAAAAAATACCGGAATTTTATTGGGCATCTCTGGTGTGTGGGTAGAACAAATGATAAAAACCATACCTTGGGGTGGGGGAAAATTATTATATACTGATAACGGAAAACAAGCCCCTCACCATGTTTTTTTGCAGTGAACAGACAGATGTGTGTGGCACAGTGCGTGCAAATCAAAAATATATGCCCGGGGTTTTGAGCGGGACCTGGGGTGAGGTGCGGGCGTTTGCTGCCAATGCATCATGGCTTTTCGGTGGCTGAAAAACGAGATGTCACACGTTGTCACATTTCCCCCTTAACAAAAGCAACACGGCAGGCAGCATAGAGACAGCAATAAACCCCATTCAAAAACCGGGCAGCTGTGATGATTACACCCCAATAGCACTCAGTGGACAAATGTACAGAGTTTGGGGTTTGCTGATTGTGTTTGCAAGAGTTAAAGTGGTCATAAAACTCTTTTTTTCCATTTCTGGCATTTCCATGCCAAATGCTTATAATATTATAAGGAGGACCAGAAAAAAACCCACCATAGGGCAAATTTGTTTGTCTGTCATCAGACAAAATATTAATACCAAGGAACAACACCTGCAATAGACCGCCCACAAAATTTTCAACAACTACCTTCTCGTCTGAAGCGGGTGATCATTTCTTTTTAAAACGCCTGCACTGCTTCAAGAAAAAGGCTCAGAAGAGGTTTACGTGTGCACATACAAAAAATGCCCACAACAACGCAGAGAACTCTTTTTTATGCGTGAGGAATGTAAAACACCACGTGCATGACACCATTTTTCAAAGACTTCCCCAGGCTGCGGCTTCTAGAAACATTTTCCCCGGACTGTATATGTGATATAAAATAAGAAAAATAGTAAAAACAAATTTTCATATCGTTTGTTTGTGTAAATATTTTTTTGTAAACAAAACATGCAACAGTGTTTAGCAGTTATTATTAGTAAGAAAAAAATAAACTTTCAAAAAGTGATCATATTGGTCTCACAGGGCCCAAAAAATTACTTGAAAAAAAAAAATTTAAAAATAATAGAAAATATACCAAAAAATAAATAAAGTTACCGGGTGACCGGCAGTAGCGGTGTTTCCACATACCGGGGGTTTCTGTCAACTTACGCCTCCATATCTTGGTAAGTATTTATGGGAAATTTTTTTTTTTTTACCTGGATTTACCCGGGGAGATTCCGGGGGGAAGCCCCCGCGGCCCGGTCTGGACCAAGGGCCCCCTGGGGATCAAGCCTGATCAACCCGGCTGTTGCTGTGGTCACGCAAACCCAAAATACGAGCCACAGCCCGGGGGATCCGGAACTGACTTTAGGTGCTTGTCCAGTGCCACTTGAAGACGCCAGGGTCTGTTGGTAATCCCCCCTTATGTGTGCTGGGGGGGCATTGAACAGTCTCGGGCCCCCGACACTTATTGTATGGGCTCTTAATGGCTAGTGACACCCCTGCTTTTCATTGGGGGGGGGCACGTCTGCCCGTCTTTTCTTTGTAGTGGGTGATTTTCGTGTGCAAGTTCGGTATTCCCTCTAGGGTTTTCCAGGTGTAATAACATGTACTCCCCCCTGCGTTCCAGGGAATACAGGTTTTTTGGAACCTCAAACCTCCCAAAATTAGGTTTTTTATCCCGTTATGCGCCTGGGGGTGGGTGGTGGGCTAGAAAAAAAATCTGGGACCCCCGTGGCGAATTGTGGGAACGCCATTTTAGTAACTTGTTCACCCATGCCTCCGGTAAGAAGCTCCTACCCTCAGTTTGGGGCCACTTTTTTTCCCTGCATTTTAATACGATGGAAGGCCAGTGAGGATGGTTTCGAGGTTCTGGTGAGGTTGTGCCCAAAAACAATGACCATAAATTGGAAATAGTGGGGAAAACCCAAAGACCCTCAGCCTTCCCCTCTGTGCTGGCCCTTTTTCCCTTTCATTGTCTAGAATCAAAGAGGAAACCCTTTTTTCCCAAATCCGACCAATGTGAGTTTGGGTGAGTAGTGATAGTGAATACGAGTTAAAAGCTTTTAAAAACCAGTTCATGTGATAGTGAAGTGGAATATTCCCCAGTAAAGCGTCGTTATAGACAATCAGTGAACCCCCGGTATTCGATATTAACCGTTTGAGAGCTCATCGAATACGAATATCGAAAATAAAATCAATTTTCCCATAAGAAATAATGGAAATAAAATTAATCCGTGAAAAGACCCCCAAAAGTATAAAAAAAAAATTTTACTACATGAAATATTAAGTTTAATGCAATAGAAAATTACAATAAAAATAAAATAATTGACCTTACCTTTAATGAAGATCTGGTATGATTGCGGGATGGGAGGAGGGGAAGGTGTTAGTTTTCGAAGGGGAATCCCCTTCCATTAGGACTTGAGGTAGAAGTCCCTTTTCCCCGGGGTTACCTCCCTTCTCTTTTAATCCCCTAGGACCCGCTTGAGAGCACGGACTTCTGTCCACAAAATAACTGGAGCCCCCATGCCTAATCACACATGTATGCCATACGATTCTTAAAACTTTCAAACCCAACCCTTTTTGGCCCTTAAAATTTACTCACACACCACTAGGGTTTAAGGCCAATTGCTTTACCAAATGCATGCAACTGCCCAGCTTTTCCAAATGACGCTTGAGAGATGCTATCTCCTGCTATCTGTTTTTCATTTATCCACACCAGTAACAATCTCTCAACATTTTCTAACACTTGCGGTCACTGTTTCGTAATCACAGTTGCACCTTTTGCAAGAACAGCTTCCTTGATTGCCGTTTTCCTGGTCACTATAGTAGAGATGGTTGATTGGGGTTTATTATACAACCTGACCAGCTCCGACACATGCACTCCACTTTCGTACTTTGCAATTATCTCTTTCTTCATTTCATAAGTCATTAGCGACTTTTTTCTCGAAGGGTTGGCACTAGAAGATTTCTTGGAGCCCATGGTGACTTATTTTGCAGAAACAAGCACCAAACCAGTGATATAATGGATAATATGGAATGTACCGAATGTATCCTTAGATGCGCGTACACTGGCTGGCTTGTAAACACTAGCACACACGGAGCAGTTCAGGCCACACGTGGACAGGTCTCGTACGAATCGTATCGAATACCGGGTTTTCAATCGAATACCGAGGAAAATTTTTTGCGTTAAAATGCATCGAAAACCGGATTTATCGAATACCGATGCCATTGAATACCGGGGGTCCACTGTATATGCGCTCTGGTAGTGTGCCATATGCTATTCCAAGGGGAAGGAGTACATCCCGTAGCTGTACAACAGGAACAGACAGTGAAAATGACGATGATAGTGTTGCAATTGGGATGGAAAATGTGCATGGTGGTGGTAGTGGTGGTGCCGGCCATGAGGCACCAGCAGTGGGTCATGCTGCCACCCATGCCGCTGCCTCAGCTGATCTACAACAAAGGCCACCATCCCCCACCCACCCACCACACCAGCCTCCACAATCACAACCACCAGTCAATGTCCAGTACCCACCAGCAGACCGCACCTGGGATTGGCAGGAAGCTGTCAATTTTGTTCCAAATCCCCACCAGTTTGATGAAGGCCAAAGTGGAATACAACCATGTTGTACACTGGGGAACAATGCCAGTGAACTGGAATCTTTCGAGTTATTCTTTGACGAACCCCTGATGGAAATTATTGTCAGGGAAAGCAACACATACTACGAGTACACCATGGCAAACACAATACTTTCACCAAAATCATGTCTACACAAGTGGAAGGAGACAACTGTGGCTGAGATGTATCTTTTCTTTGCCACAATAATGCTTATGCCACATGTGTATAAGCACAGTGTGAAATCATACTGGTCAACAGACCGCCTGATTGCAACCCCAGGTTTCAGTGATATAATGCCAGTGAATCGATTTGTGCTAATGTTAGATATGTTTCACTTCTCAGACAAAACCAGGCCTGACAGAAACGACAGATTATATAAGATTAGGAATGTGTTTGCGTATCTGAAAGAGAAATTCAATATGTATTTTTATCCCTTCAGAAAGCTTGTAACTGATGAGTCTTTGAATCTGTTCAAAGGAAGACTCTCTTTCAAGCAGTACATATCAAGCAAGAGGAAATGCTTTGGTATAAAGTTGTTTGTGCTTTGTAATTGTTACAGTGGTCTTGTATTCGATATTATTGTGTACACTGGAAGTTATACACTGCAAAATACCAGGAAGTTATTGGGCATCTCTGGTGATGTGGGTAGAACAATGATAGAACCATACCTTGGTAAGGGGCATATATTATATACTGATAACTGGTATACAAGCCCCTCACTCAGTGATTTTTTGCGAGTGAACATGACAGATGTGTGTGGCACAGTGCGTGCAAATCGTAAATATATGCCCAGGGTTGACGCTGGCACTCGTAGAGGTGAGGTGCAGGCGTTTGCTGCCAATGACATCATGGCATTTCGGTGGCATGACAAACGAGATGTCACACTGTTGTCATCAGTTCACTCTAACAAAATGACAAACACTGGCAGGCAGCATAGAGACAGCAATGAACCCATTCTAAAACCTGCAGCTGTGATTGATTACACCCTCAATATGCACTCAGTGGACAAATGTGACATGCAGATTGGGTTTGCTGATTGTGTTTGCAAGAGTTATAAGTGGTACATAAAACTCTTTTTTCCATCTTCTGGACATTTCCATGCTCAATGCTTATAATATGTATAAGATGAGGACCAGAAACAAACCACCATATGGCAAATTCTGTTTGTCTGTCATCAGACAAATAGTATTCAAGTACCAAGGAACAACACCTGCAATAGACCGCCCACTAAATTATCAACAACTACCTTCTCGTCTGAAGCATGGTGATCACTTTCTAGTAAAACTGCCTGCTACTGCTTTCAAGAAAAAGGCTCAGAAGAGGTGTTACGTCTGTGCACATACAAAAAATGCCCACAACAACGCAGAGACACTCGTTTTATGTGTGAGGAGTGTAAAACACCACTGTGCATGACACCATATTTCAAAGACTTCCACAGGCTGCAGAGCTTCTAGAAACATTTCCTGTGACTGTATATGTGTATATAAAATATAGAAAAATAGTAATAAACAACATTTCATATCGTTTGTTTGTGTAAATATTTTCTGTAAACAAAACAGTGACAACAGTGTTTATGCAGTTATTATGTAGTATAGAAAAAGAAATAACTTACAAAATAGTGATCATATTGGTCTCACAGGCCATAAAAGTTACTTGAAAAAAAAAATTTAAAAATAATAGAAAATAGTACCTAAAAAATAAATAAAGTAATACCGGGTGACCGGCAGTCAGCGGTGTTACCACATACCGGGCATTTTCTGTCAACTTCACGCCTCCATATCTTGGTAAGTATTGATGGTAAATTTTTTTTGTTTAGCCTATAAGATTTAAAAAAAAAAACTATCTTTTCATAAGAAAAAATAATTTTTTTTTTTGAAATTTTGGCGACCCTGAAAGGGTTAAAACCCATTTGTCTCCATTCACTCCTACTAAATACGCTCACGCATGCTTGCTGGAAGTCCAAGCTCTTCACACACAAAACCTCCTTTACCCCCTCCCTCCAACCTTTCACAGGCTGACCCCTACCCCGCCTTCCCTCCACTACAGATTTATACACTCTTGAAGTCAATATATTTTGTTCCACCCTCTCTACATGTTCGAACCACTTCAACAACCCCTCCTCAGCCTTCTGGATAATAGTTTTGGTAATCCCGCACCTCCTCCTAATTTCTGAACTACAAATTCTCTGCATTATATTCACACCACACACTACCCTCAGACATGAAGACATGACATTTCCACTGCCTCCAGCCTTCTCCTTGTTGCAATATTCACCACCCATACTTCATACCCATATAACTATACTCTCATACATTCCCCTCTTTGCTTCCACGGACAAAGTTCTTTGTCTCCACAGACTCCTCAGTGCACCACTCACCCTTCTCCCCCTCATCTTTCATAGACCCATCTGCTGACACAGCCACTCCTAAATATCTGAATACATTCACCTCCTCCAATCTTTCGTTGCCTCTTTTTGCTATCCTTATCACTTTACTCTTTTCTATATTCACTTTTAAATGTCTTCTTTTACATACCCTACCAAACTCATCCACCGACCTCTGCAACTTCTCTTCAGAATCTCCCAAAAGCACAGTGTCATCAGCAAAGAGCAACTGTGACAACTCCCACTTTGTGTTAGATTCCTTATCTTTTAACCCCACACCTCTTGCTAAGACCCGCACATTCGCTTCTCTTACAACCCCATCCATAAATATATTGAACAACCACGGTGACATCACACATCCTTGTCTAAGGCCTACTTTTACTAGAAAATAATCTGCCCTCCCTCTATTTTTTTGTGTGAATAAAAATTCAAAATGTAAAGCAAGTGTAACATGAAAGGCATGGAGAAGTAACTAAGGAACAGAGGAATGTTTTTCAGTGCCAGGAATGTCTACATTTTTTATTCTGGGACCTATTTTTTAAATTGGCAATCACTGATTTCTGATCACTTTACTGGGTAGTTGAAATAGGTAAATGAGCAGTTTCTTGTACTATACAATGCAAAGTGGGCAAAACTGCCAATGAATAAATATTGCTGAGACTGCTAACTTTGCGAGAGCATAATTCCGTAAGCTTTCCATCAAATTTTGGTTTCACTACCCTTGGAAAAAAATTCACTATCATTTCACAAGAAAATATAACAATTTTTTTTTTTTTAATTTTGTGACCCTGAGAGGAAGTCTGAGAGTAGAAGTCGCGACCCTGAAAGAGTTAATTACATCCCCAGACCTCTTCTATATATTACATTTGCCTTTCATTTTGGATTCATGATCACACAAAAATAGAAGATTTACTCTAGTTCTTCTATAATAAAATATAACCAGGAATGGTTGGTCATGGTTTATAGTGTCAAAATAATTGAATCAGACCTATTAATAACCCATAAAATGGACCGTGCATGTAGGGCAGCCTTACCCATCTTCATAAAAATCAGAAAAAATAAAATATTTCTCTTACTTTGATCTTAATTTCAAGTTACTTCTGAGCCTGAAACCAGCCAAAATCATTTTTGTTTTAGTAATGCGTCTTCCATTCTCTCAAATGAACCAAGATTCAGCCAATAAAACCTCAAATTTGCTATTTTAAATCATACACACTGTATGGGGCAGGAATTTTTTTTATACTGTACACACTCACCACAGACCAATTCCCTCATAATTTGGCAAAAATTTACTACTCACAGCTTACCTGAATGAGATGAGATCATGATGCAGAACTACGTGAGGGGCCACTGAAAGAGTTAAACACAAAATGGATAAATAATATCACAAACCTTGTTCAGTTTCTGCCTTTAACCGAGACAGATTGCAGGGGTTAGACTGTTTAGGCAGAGGCTGGACATCCAAAATAGCAAGGAGTTCTCTTGACTTGCCTACTGTTGTAAGAGCAACCACCAGGGGAGACAGGAACCTCAAGATAGTTTTCCTGTCAACACAAACAAAACCATGTAAAAAACAGTTTTATACATCAGATTCAGAAATTGTATTTAATTCTTAATTAAAAATCAACATCTATAAACAAGGAAGTAAGATAACTGACTGACTGAGAGTAATTCCATCTCTATCTTTCTAATCTTGTTTCTGCTAGAACCTGTATGTGACTGTCTTGAGGGATCTTCCACCCTTATAGCCTAGCCTGAGGCCAGACTCTCTTGCTGCCTGGTTAACCAGGCTGTTGCTGCTAGTGGCCCACAGGCCTCTATAGCCCAAACAACCTGGTGAATTTGGCACTTGGAGCAGCTAGTTTAGTTTTTACCTGTAAGGAACTACCATGAGAGAAAAACCTCTAGAGAGCTGTGTATACTTTTCTAGCCTCCTCGTTTCCTCTTTGCACTCATTAAATCTACACCCTATGTATGGTTCAGCTTTCCCTCTCCAGGATTTCTGTAAGTACTACCATCCATCATCCTCACTCAATGTCTATACCATTATGAAGTATTATTCACCAGGACTTTTGTCCTGGAAGTGGGAAGTACAGTGCCTGCACTGGGAATGTTGAAGTTTGGAGGTCTTTTTTTTTTTTTTTGGAGGGGCGGGGGGAGAGAGAGGGGGTGCCATCCTACATTGGTGGAAGTACTCCTAGCCACAGGTGATGCTATGTCTATTTACTCACTTGTCTAGTTCTTGAATCAATGGTGCTTACCCTTACTCTGATGTAACTAAGTAAGTAAATAAGTAAGTCAGTGTCAGTCAGTCAGAGTGAGTGAGTCAAATTGAAAACCCGTCATTCTATATACAGTGGACCCCCGGTTAACGATATTTTTTCACTCCAGAAGTATGTTCAGGTGCCAATACTGACCGAATTTGTTCCCATAAGAAATATTGTGAAGTAGACTAGTCCATTTCAGACCCCCAAACATACACGTACAAATGCACTTACATAAATACACTTACATAATTGGTCGCATTCGGAGGTAATCGTTATGCGGGGGTCCACTGTATATATATATATATATATATATATATATATATATATATATATATATATATATATATATATATATATATATATATATATATATATATATATATTATATTTTAACTACTGTACTACATTTTCCTTTTATAAATCAGGAGAAGCCAATGCAATGCTTCGTAAATCCTTTTATCTTACTAGAATCAACTAAAGAACCGTTTTTGGTTGGCATCTACAAGATACTTACCATAATAACATCTGCTCAAAGTGTGTCCTTGCCTCTATGAACATCACTGTTTTGTTGCAACACCCTCCTCACACACTCATGCCACCAAGAAGCTACACTCCACCTTCCTTATTTATTCAAATTTCTGCTTAACATTCAAATTTATATGCTTCATCTTGGCACTATCACTAGCTTTAGAAAACAAACAGAGTCATGACTTAATTCAAAACTTAAGTTATGAATTAAATCAAGAATTAACTCTTTTGCAGTCAGTGTTGTAGTACTACAGTTTTGAGGTCAGTTTCTGTGCCATAGAACTACCTGATGAACTCAGCTCACTCAGATAAACTGTGAGTGGGTAAATTTTGGCCTAAATATGAGAGAATGGGTCTATGAAGTGAGTGTGCACCACATTAAAGAAATCCTGCCCCAAGCAGTGAATGACGAGAGAAAAAAAACAGCGTGTTTATGGTTTAAAATAGCAAACTTTGCAGTGTATTTTTAGATAGTTTTTATGTTTTTTTTTTTTTTATATCATTTGATAGAATGGAAGATATATTATAAAAAAAAAAAGATGTTTTTGATTGGTTTTAGGACTGGAAGTAGCTTGAAAATGAACTGAAATTAGTGGAAATATTCAACTTTTGCCATATTCCAGGACACAATGCCTAAATATTCTTAAGAGATGCAAATGTTTATAGTGTTTGTTCCAAAGACACAAGGCTCCAATACAATACATTTGATACTTACATTGGGTCCTTTGCATCCGAACTTTGTTCATCCTTCTGAAGACTAACTGTGAAAGCTTCACCCCAAAACCTTTCATCATTGGCCTTGACAGATTCGTCCCTGTTTAAAAATAAAGTCAAGAAAAAAGTATTAAGAGAGTTCTTGTCTTTTAGACCAAAAGCATAAACGATAACATTTTTAACAAAGATTACATTTTCAGCTTCCTAACAGGAGAGCAGTCCATGGCTTCTCATCCATTCACTCCCATTCCTGAACACTGACACACACACAGTACCTTACTTCTCAATGTCTCTAACATCCATACCCCTCTTCAATACTGTCCTGTCTAATTCATGAAATATCCCTGGTTATTGTACCTCCATTTCACAATCATAATTTTGTGTAATATCTTTCCATTGCTACTCGTCGTATCACATGAAGGAATCTTTTGGCAACCAGCAAAAAACTCAAACTGGTGTGGAGCAAGCAAACTAGAAAGATGCTAACTGGCAGAGTTAAGTAGAAATGAACTGACAAAAACTGAGCAGGAAGTAATCAATCATTGCAACACCACATTCCCAGGTCTGGTAAAGTCTGCCACTGTGGTAACTAGTGAGAAAAGAATACTAAAAAAGAACTGATTGTAGTGTTTCCATACCTTATTTTGTAATTAATCACATTTTTTTTTTAACCCCTTAACTGTCCAAGTGTTGATCTCCGTTTCCACTGCTAGCGCTCTGATTTTTTTTTTTTTTTAAACAAAGAGGGCAATTTTCTGTGTATAATAAGACAAAAAAAAAAATTAGCACCAGTACTTATTGAGATGCAAGGTGGTGAAGTTGGCATTGGAGGTTCACCTGACAGCAACATGGAGTCCAGTACGCTGAGGCCAGTGGTCACGTGTGGTCATACTTGCCTAAGCTCTTGGGAGTTAGTGTGGGCTGTTACCAAGCACCATGGTTTGTTGTAGTGCTCTTGAATCTCAGGTTCAAGTATTGAAGAAGGAGATTCTACTTCTTCAGGAGGAAAACAGGAGGCTGAAGCTTCGCATAGATGAGTTTGGGAGCGAGTGTGAGAAGGATTTAGCTGGTAAGGTAGGAATGGTCACCAGCAGTGATAGTGGCAGCCACTTTAAGTGGCAAGTGGTTCACAGTTCAAGAAGAAGGAAGATGAGGAGAGTTAATAGAGAAGATGTGAAGGTAGGAAATCGATTCTCTGTTCTCCAAGACGAGTGTACTTCAGTGGTTAGTGAGGGTGAAGGTACCACTGATTCCCCTGCTAATCAAGGTAAGAATATTTTAATAGTAGGCGATTCTCAGGTAAGATATATGGACCGTGCATTTTGTAACAGAGACAGAAAGGTCAGACAGAGAGTGTGTCTTCCTGGAGCTGGTGTTGGTGACATAGTCAGCAGGTTGGATAATATTATGGCAGGTAATGGGAACAAGCCCATTATCTGTCTTAGTGATGGAGGTAATGACATTGGGAAGGGCAGGAGAGAGGAGCTGCTGGATAAGTACAGGTCAGCCATAGAAGTAGTTAGGTCTAAGGGAGGGATCCCAGTCATATGTAGCATCTTGCCTAGAAAGGGAGCTCAATTTCAAGGTACTTTTCATTGTAAAACCAGTCAAAATCATCTCAATTTCTGTAATATGTCTTCCATTCTATAAAATGAGACCAGGAAAACTAGAATATAACAATAAATATCACACGAAAATATAGTGCAAAGTCGCTGTTTTAACCCTTTCAGGGTCCGTCCCGTAGATCTACGGCTTTACGTTCAGGGTCCAAACCGTAGATCTACGCCATGAGCTCAGCTCACTCTGATAAACTGTGAGTGGTACATTTGGGCCTAGATATGAGAGAATACATCTATGTGGTATGTGTGCACCACATAAAACAGATCCTGCAGCACACTGTGTATAATGAGAGAAAAAAAATGAAATCATGATTTTTTGATCTTAAAACAGAACTTTGCAGTTGTTTTTTTGTTATGTTTTTTATAGTTGTTGTATTTGCGATTTTCGTGGTCTCATTTGATTAGAATGGAGGACATATTACAGAATGTAGAGATGATTTAGATTGGTTTTAGCACTGGAAATGGCTTGAACTGAGCTCAAAGTAGCGGGGAAATGTTAAATTTTGCCGAATATTCAAGGAGTAAACAAACGGAACTCACACATCTATACTCGTCAGCTGGTGGGGTCTAATATACCATTACAAATATGGTGATGATATTTATACAATTATTACCAGTTTTGCTAACAGTAAATCTTCTATTTTTTGGTGTGAATAAAAATTATTTATGTGAATAAAAAAATCAAAATGGAATTTATTTGTAAGCTCCAAAACATAACTAATGAAGAGAGGGAATGTTAGTTTAGTGCTCTAGGAATGCCTACATTGTGCATTCTGGAGACCCTATTTTGAAATTTGAATATTTAGAACTTTGTGTTTAAATTGGCCAAAATAACATTTTACGATCACTTTATTTTGGTAGTTGAAAAACAGTTGACTCTGGCGATTTTTGTGCTTCAATCTGATAAGAAATAGAAGTAATACTAGTGTAATAGCTAAGAATTTGGTGATTGGAATAATGTTATTGGCCTAAAAATGGGAAGGTCAAATTCGGCAAAATGCCCCGGATTCATAAACATCGCTGACACATCAAATTCACCGAGAGCATTTATTTCGTCCAATTTTCCACCCCCAAAAATTTCGTTCTTTTTGTTTTTATTACCTTCACAAAAAGATTCTCTACGTTTTCATAAGGAAAAATAATTTTTTTTTGGAATTTCTTGGGGGACACTGGTGACGTGACTCCAGCTCGCGCGCGGGCCTTGGACTCACGCGCTCTCCGGGGTTAATCCCAAAAATCGCACCGGTCAGTAAGTTTTTTTTCTCATTATTCACTGTGTGCGGCCCTGGATTTTTTTTTATACTCGCAGCACTCACTGACCAATAAAAAATAAAAATATGTATAGTTTTTTGGAATTTAGTTTTTAAGGTGGTTTCCCTAAAAATTTTTCCCTGTGTGGGTTTTGTGCAGGTGATACTTTATCTTTTTGTTTGGGGGACTCTGTAGCTCTGTTACCAAAATGAATAAAGTGGGTTTTCCCAATTTGAGAGTTAGTTTGTTACCCTCACCGGGTAGTATTTTCTGAAATTCGGATTCTCGTATTGGCTAGCATGAGGGCCCTCGGGTAGAAAAGGACGTTGTAGTGTCCTGAAATGTGTGGGTTTGATAGTTGCATGCATTTGGTAGTCTTTTATGAAAAACGAGAAAGGACGAGGGCCAAGGACATTTCCCCGTGGGACCCCAAACTGTAAGGGCTTTGGGGAAGGTTTGCCCCATTTGTGTAACAATTGGCTTCTGTTGCGGGAAAGACTTTAGGTATTGGGGGAGTGCCCCCTTTTCCACTGCGCAATTTTATGTGGGCAAGTCTGGTCAACACATAAAAGTTTTACGAAACAATGAATTTATAGGCAAGAAATATTTAACTTAGGGGGGGAGAGATTTTTGTTTAATTTATTTGATGGAGGAGAGCGGGGCAGAGGTTTTAAGGGTGGTGGAAGATACAGGGCAGCATATGCTCAGGGGCCCCTATACCCTCCCCCAAAACATTGGGGGTTATTGTGTAGTTTTTCATCGCTTAATCTTTTAACTTATTGCACAGTGTTAATGCACACTTCACATGGCTGGCGTATAGCCTTTATCAATCCCTGCGTTTTAGTATCGTGCATTTGTAGAATCACTGAAGAAGGCACATTCTCCCCTCTCTCTTTGTCCCCATTTGGTATTTTGCAAGGGTTTTTTTCTTGAATTTTATCATTTTTCTTTCCTTTTTTACCAAACCCCCGGTACAGGAGCTTTCTTTGGACCATGGTGGCTTATTAGCAGTTGCAAGCACAAAAAAACAATAAAATTATATGAAATGATTGATACCCGTGGGGTGAGGGTCACTTGCTGATAAACAAGGCACAATAGTGTGAAGGGTGCGGGAGACTGGCTTTGGGCGCGCTGACACGGGGAGCTGCTCCAACGCAACAACGTCGCTGAATCACTAAGCCAATTCATAAACCCGGAGGCTATATTTTGCTGAAAAAATTTTCCCAAATCGGATTTCACGAAAGTGCGGCTGCCAAAAGGGCGGGGGTCCATGTACAGTTTTTCCCTAACTTTCCCTCTGCCCGCAACCACCCCCTCCATCAAAAAAACAGCATGTTTTTGTATTTAACGTGTTTCTTATAAAATTTTTGAAGAAAAAATCAAGAGGTCAATGAAGAAGCTTTTGACGTAAAAAGTCATTTAACCCTTTGGGCTTTCCCGTGATTACGGTGGTGGGTGGTTCCAAACCGTGTCTACCCCAAAAAATTTCTAGCCCCGCAAATTTAGCGAAAAAGACTCATAGGCCTACAAAAAGAGAGAATGGGTCTGCGCCGTGGGTGTGCGCCGAAAAACAAAAAATCTAGGCGCCTGCATGCTTTGTGGGAACGCTGGCTCAGTCACCCTTGTTCACCATGCCTCGTCGCGTAGCTCTCACCCCCCCGGAAAATGGGACTCCCCTTTTTCCTGTCTGATAGTTCTACACTGATGGAAGTGGAAATGAAGAAAAATTCTACGGTTTTGAAAATTTTAGTGCCCCAAAAAATTGCCCAGTTATCATAATAGTGCAGAAACCCCGCGCCTCGCCCTTCTACCTCGGTGGGGGCCCTTTTGATCACGGTGGGGTTTTCCTAAACGTAAGAGAAAACAATTTTTTCCGTGGCCGGGCCTTGACTTCAGAAATGACGATGATTCTGACGTGGATTGTGATTTTTTTTGCGCTCGACGATTCAGTAGTAAGTGAGGAAACTTTTAACCAGTGAAGGTGGGTATGTTCACTGCCGCATGCCTCGGGTAGTGTACCCTAGCTGTCCCCCAGGGGAGGGAGACACCCCCGGATCACCCCGGGTCATCCCAGAGTACATCCCGTGGCCCTACCCCCGTTTAGGTATGATAGTGGGATGATGGGGCTACATTGGCAGGGAGGGGGGCCACAGGCATCAGTGGATGGGTTAGGGGGCTGGTGGGGATGGCACCGTCTGCGTGACTCGCGTGCACGCGGGGACCCACGCTGCGACTCGTCAGTTTTAAGGACAAGCGGGCGTCACCCCCCCAGCCCCCCACAACCCCCGTCAACAGCCTATGATGTCCAGTATCCACCAGCAACGTATCTGGGGTTGGGGCAAAATCCCCAAATTTTTTCCCCGCCCTCACCACTTTGGACTCTCAAAATGGAATTCTACCTACCCGTCCCCCCTTTGGAAAAACGGCCCAAAGAACTGGGAAATTTTTTAATTATTCTTTGACCAGCCATTTATGGGAAAAATTGTCAGGAAATAATAAGTTTTTCGTACACCATGGAAAAACCCATCTAACCCAGTCAAGACTACACGTTGAAAAAGACGACGGTTTCAGAAAAGTATTTTCTTTTTGCAACAATAATGCTTATCCCCACGTCTATAACATAATATAAAAGATACTGGTCCACAGATCGGCTAATTTGACCCCCCCCTTCGTGAAAAAATACCGTAACAGGTTTATCTTACTGTTTCGTTTTTGCACTTTTCGACAAAACCCGGCCTGACAGAAGGACAGGGTTTTAAAAAGATTAGAAATGTTTTCATGTATCTAAACAAAAAATTTAGGATATACTTTTTTCCTTCAAGAATCTTGTAATTGACGGTCTTTTATTTTGTTCAAAGAGACGTCATTCAAGCGTAAATCCGGGCAAGAGGAACCCCTTTTGGGATAAAAAATTTTTTTTCTCTGTGATTGGACAGTGGCCTGGTGTTGGAATTGTTGTATCACGGGTAGTAAAAAAATTAAAAATACCAAGGTTATTGGGTATATCAGGTGAGTAGTGAGAAAAATGATGGACCCTTTTCTTGGGAAGGGGGCCAAAACTTTTATACCGAAAATGGTACACAAGCCCATTACTAGTGATTCATGCATGAACAAGAAAAGTTTTGGGGTGGCACAGTGCTTTCAATCGTAAAAATATGCCCAGGCTCAACGCAGGTGTTCGGGTGAGACGTGCAGGTGTTTATGCCAAAGAATCATGGATTACGGTGGGATGAAAACGAATGTCACATTTTGACAACCCTTCACCTAAAGAAAGCAAAACGGGGAAAGTTGATGAAGTGACAATGAACGTTTCGAAAAACCCCGTGACTGATTGTTATACACAAAACATGCGTTGGTTGAAATGTGACATGCAGATTGGTTTCGTTGACTGTGTTCGTAAGAGTTTTAAATGGTACATGAAATTTTTTCCATCTCATGGACTTTAAGCTGAAAGCAATAAATTACCCAAAAAAAACTGGTAAACAACCACCGAAATTTTTTGTTTTCTGTTGTCGACAACATAATGAAGTACCAGGAACAACACCTGAAACAACATGGTCCTCGAAATTTATCACAATATACCCAAGCGTTTGAGGAAAAAAGGTGCAATTTCATAATACACCGTTCAACCAAAAGAAAATTTTCCGAAGAGATGATTTTGTGCACAAACAAAAGACGCAACAAAGACCAAAGACACTCGGTTTATGTGTGAGGGAAAGTAAAGGGCCTGTTCATGGTGCCCTTTTTTCAAAAGTTCACAAGCCCAGCAGTTCTAAAAACCCTGCCAGTGATTGTAAAAAGAAATAATGATGAAAAATTTTTATTTACAAATTGTGCATGTTTATTGAATAAACAACAGTGGTAAAAAAATAATAGATAATAATTTAGTGCGGTTATTGTGTTCAATACAGTGAGTATATATATATCAATTATATACAGTATTGGTCTCTCAGGCCCCAAATGTTAGTAGGAATAGAAAAAAATTGGAAAAGAAAAGAAAAAACAACTAAAACAACAGAATAATATAATACGCGTATGTGGAATTCGTCGATGTTGCCGCCACCACATCATTTTCTACAAACTTCTTGGCACTGTATCTCGGTAAGTACTGATCAGATTCTATTTTTTTTGTTTTATTACCTTCACAAAAATATGCTCTTTAATTCTGTAAGAAAAAATAATTTTTTTTTTTTTTTCAAAATTTCTTGGACACTGGTGCGTGACTTCAGATTTTGGCCTTGGACCCTGAAAGGGTTAATGCACCCAAGAGTGATTGTTATTACATAGAGAGATGTGCTCATGGAGAACGTAAACAAACCAGGTGGCCCGCATGCCGTATTTGAAAGACCACTCACTGTATAGAAAATTTTGGTCATAATTTGAGATCGCTGTATTAGCGGAATGCATAAGGCGAAATGCCGAAAAGCGGGGCCCTACTGTATTAAGGATTACAAAGAATATACAGTGGAACCTTAACTTATGAGTGTCCCAATGTACGAGCTTTTTGAGATATGAGCCATCCCTGGGTCAATTTTTTGCTGAGTTATGAACCAGCTACCCCCCCTCTTCCCCCTCAACTCAAAACCTGGACACCTTGCTTGTTTATCTATGATTTCATGCTTTAATTCCATGGAAATCATTCTCTTTTTTCTTCTCAGCACTGTCCTTTACACTTATTTTCTTAGGACCCATGCTTAGAAAAACAAAATTTGGCCAAATGACTGTCAAAAATGCAAGCACAACATGAGAAAACTGCTCCCACAGCAAGGTGAACAGTGAACTGAGTTGGTGGCATTTGTTATTATAATAAAAATAATAATTATTATTATTATTAAGTAACTAGAGCACAGATCCAATTCCCTAGATCAAGAGCCCCTCACCAGTGTAAAGGTTCCTTGATGCTGGTGAGGGGCTCTTGATCTAGGGAATTGGATCTGTGCTCCAGTTCCCTAAATTAACAATAATAATAATATAATTAATTAATAATAATATTATAATATTATTACAGTCAGTCATCAGTAAGTCGTCCAAATCACTCAGTAAGTCAGTCAAGTCATTCAGTCAGGGCAGTTTAAGTCACTCAGTCAGTCAGTCAGGTCACTCAGTAAGTCAGTCAAGTCATTCAGTCAGTCAGTCAAGTCACTCAGTCAGTCAGTCAGGTCACTCAGTAAGTCAGTCAGGTCATCCAGTAAGTCAATCAGTCAAGTCATTCAGTCAGTCAGTCAAGTCACTCAGTAAGTCAGTCAAGTCATTCAGTAAGTCAGTCAAGTCATTCAGTAAGTCACTCAAGTCATTCAGTCATTCAATAAGTCAGTCAAACTCATGTTTACCTCTTTTTCTGTATACAAAGTAACGCTTCATTATAGCTACAGGTTATCTCTTGTCTAATATCTTTGTTTCTTTGCTAATTCTAAGACTAAAGTGCTTATACCTCTTCATGCCACTTTCAGCAACACTAGTATGGCTACTGGGTGTCATGATTGCTTGGGAGATACAAGATATAGAAATTAAAATATAACACAATTCACAAAGACAGCTGTCTTGTAGCAGAGAAAGACTGGACTGGACACATATGAATTATGAATGCTGGGATGGTGGGGTGATGTCAGGGAGTGGCAGGGGATGGCGGGATGGCTCCTCGGCAGCTCCACAACAAGGCAGCCGCTTGAGCAAAAGAATTTTTTTTTCCTTCGCACAAACTGAACCGTGTTAAATTAATTATACAATGTGTTACATAAAATTGTGCCGCAATTCTTTAATGGAGGTCTACTGTATTATTATAATAATGATAGAGCTTCAGTTTCCCAAAATTAATAATAATAATAATGATAGTCCTGGAAATGGGAAGTACAATGCCTGCACTTTAAAGGAGGGGTTTAGGATATTGGCAGTTTGGAGGGATATGTTGTGTATCTTTATAAGTATAATATGTATGTGTACGCAAATGGGGCAAACTCTTCCCCACAACCAGTTACAGTTGGTGTCCCACAGGGAAGTGTCCTTGGCCCTCTTCTCTTTCTCCTATACATAAATGACCTACCAAATGCATCGCAATTACTCAAACTCACACTATTTGCAGATGACACTACAAACATCTTCTCTCACCCGAGCCCAGTCATGCTAGCCAATACTGTAAATACTGAATTACAGAAAATATCTACCTGGATGAGGACTAACAAACTTACACTAAACATTGACAAAACCTACTTCATTCAGTTTGGTAACAGAGCTACAGATGTCCCTCTTAACATAATGATAAACGGATCACCTATCACAAAGCTAACAGAGGGAAAATTCTTAGGAATCCACCTTGATAATAGACTCAAATTTCATACACATATACAACAAATTTCTAAGAAAATTTCCAAGACCGTAGGCATACTATTGAAGATACGGTACTATGTTCCACAGTCAGCCCTCCTGGCCCTATATCTCTCTTATTTACCCCTATCTCACCTATGGAATTTGTGCATGGGGGCTCAACAACAATTAACCATCTCAGACCATAATTACCCAACAAAAGGCTGCAGTCAGAATGATACAAATTCCCACCACAGGCGACCACTCCACCAATATTCAAAACCTAAACCTACTCACCATACAAACATCCATACTTTATTACTGACCTATTACATACATAGAACACTTAACTCTGATATTAACCCTCCCCTCAAACATCTCCTTGCCAACCTCAAACAGAACACATGACCATAAAACAAGGCACAGATCACTCTTTGATATTCCCTTTTGTCCATCTCACGCTATGCAAAAACTCAATGCACATAAAAGGCCCTTAAAATCTGGAATTCATTACCTGTAAATATAAAAAAACACTACCTGTTAATAAATTCAAGTCTCTTCTCAAAGATCACTTACTCACCCAAAACCAAATAAATACTGATAAAATGAACCTTATAATTGTTATCTTAAATGTTTCTCACATTATATCACAAATGTTTTAAACCTAAGACCCAATCTAACTTTGTTATTTTTTAAATACACTACCTAACAGAATACTCCATTCGACTGAATGTACAGCAATGCATGCAACCATATGACCTGTCTTTGTAATACTCATTTGTGCTTTATTGTTATCTGTTTACAATAATGTTTTATCACTGATTACATCATTGCTTAGTTAATCTTAAGCTAGCCCATAATGCTATGCATACAAGTGGCTTTGGCATGCTGCTCTTACCTGTATTTTTTTGTACCTCTGTATGTATGCTCAAATTACTAAATAAATAAATAAATAAATAAATAAATAAATAACAGTGTCATATCAAACTTACCATTGCTATCCAAAATCTTCGAGAAACTCGTGCACAGGAGACTGTATTCATTTATAACGGCACAAAACATACTCAACCCCCGCCAAATTTTGGGTTTCAGGAAAAATAAAAAAAATATTTTAAAATGTTTTGGGAAAATTTAGTCAATTTCAAGGTGGTTTCCCCTAAAAATTTTCCCTGTGGGGAGCTTTGTGACAGGGGGATACATTTATCATTATTTTTATGGGGGACATCTGAAAGCTCTTTTCCCAAAAACTGAAGGGAAGTGGGTTTTTTCCCAATTTTGAGATTTTAGTTTGTTTTTTCCTCACCCAGGTAGAAAATTTTTCTGTAATTCGGAAATTAAACAGTATTGGCTAGCATGAGGGGGCCTCGGGTAGAGAAGACGTATGTAGTTTTTCCCCCTGAAATAGGGGGGGGGGGTTTGAGTATTGCATGCTTTTGGTGGGCCCATTTATGTAAACGAGAAAGGCCCAGGGCCAAGGACCCCTTCCCTGGGACACCAACTGAAACCCTGGCGGTGTGAAATTTGGTTTCCATTTGTGTAAAAAAAATTTGCTTCTTTTGCTGGGGAATGATTTTAAAGGTATTGGGGGAAATGCCCCAAATCCCAACAGTGCGTAAATTTTTATGGGGGGGGGACAAGCCCATGGTCAAAAACAACAAAAGTTTTAAAAAAAACAATAAATTTTTAATAGGCAAGAAATATTTACCCCTTAAACCGGGGAGGAGATGTTATTTTTAAAAAATTTGGATGGAGGAAAACCCCCTGGCAGAGGAAAGGGGTGGTGGAAGATAGCAGGGCAGCAAAAGCCAGTGGCCCTATACACCCCCACCAAAAATTGGGATTTTTTTTTCCCGTGTGTTTTTCTATCGTTTAAATCGTTTAATTTTACTTGCACAGTGTTAATGCACACTTAAACCACTGGCGGGCCCCTATACCCTTTTAAATAAAATCCCTTTGCGGTTTTAGTATCTTTGCATTTTGTAAATCACGAAAAAGGGCACATTCCCCCCTTTTCCCCTCCTTTGTCCTCCACATTGGTATTTTGGCAACGGTTTTTCTTGAATTTTTATCATTTTTCTTTCCTTTTTTCCCAAAAGGGCCCCCGGTACAAGGAGCTTTTTTTGGCCCCATGGGGGTTTAAATTAGCATTTTGCAAGCACAAAAAAACAAAAAAATTAAATTAAAAAAAATGAATTGTATAAACCCGGGGGGTGATGGTCACTTGTTTGATAAAAAAATTGGCAAAAATTTATTTGTAAAGGGGTGGGGGGAAAGACTGGCTTTGTGGCGCCTACACTGGGATGCGCCCCAAAAACGAAACCCAACAGCCCCGCTGAATCACTAACCCAATTTCATGAACCGGAGGCATTTTTTTCTGAAAAAATTTTCCCCAAAGTGGGTTTTCACGAAAGTAGGGGCTCCCAAAAAGGGCGGGGGTCCATTGCCCGAAATTAACCTAACATTTTCCCTTTCGGGCCCAGAAACCCACCCCTCCATACAAAAAAACAGCATGTTTTTGCTTTTAACGTGTTTTTTAAATTAAAAATTTTAAAGAAATATCAAAAAAGGATCAATGAAAAAAAGTCTATTTGACGTAAAAAAACCCAAAAAAAAACCCTTTCAGGGCCCCCCCGGTAGTCTACGGCTGGTTCGTGATTTCCCCAAACCGTGATCTACCCCAAAAAATTCTAGCGCCGCAAATTTAGCGCAAAGACTCATAGGCCTCAAAAAGAGAGAATGGGTCTCCCGCCGTGGGGTCGCCAAAAACCCAAAAAATCTAGGCGCCTGCAAAAGCATTGGGGGGAACGCGGGCCTCAGTCACCCTTGTTTCACCATGCCTCTTCGCAAGTCACCCTCTCACCCCCCCGGGAAAACTGGGACTCCCCTTTTTCCTGTCTGATATTTTCAACACTGATGGAAGGGGAAATGAAGAAAAATTTCAAACGGCTTGATAATTTAGTGCCCCAAAAAAAAGGGACCGGGGATATCATAATAGTGCAAAAAAACCCCCGACGTCCTCGACCTTCTACCTCGGTGTGGGAAATTTTGATTTCAGGGTCGGGTTTTCCAAAACGAAAGAGAAAACAATTTTTTCCCCGTGGCCTGGCCTCTGACTTCAGTAATGACGATGATTCTGACGTGGATTGTGATTTTTTTTTGCCTCGACGCATTCGAGTAGAAAAGTGGGGGAAACATTTTAAACCAAATAAAGCGTCGGTATGTTCACTCCCCGCATCCCCTCGGGAAGTGTACCCAAAGCTGTCCCCGGGGGGACGAGAACATCCCCGGGTACCCATACCCCAGAGTACACCCGTGGCCCTAAAACCCTTTTTGGGAAATGAAAAGGGGATGATGTGGCTACACTTGGCATGGAGGGGGGCCACAGGCATCAGTGGATGGTGTTAGGGGGCTGTGGGGGGATGGAAAACCGCAGGGGCGGGGACTCGCGTGCCACGCGGGGACCCACGCAGCGACCTCGTAAATTTTTTCAAGGAAAAAGCGGAGCTTTCACCCACCCACCCCGCCAAAAACCACCCAAACAACCAGCCTATGATGTCCAAAATCCACCACCCAAACCGTATCTGGATTGGCAGCAAAACCCCAATTTTTTCCCAGCCCCCCACCACTTTGATGACTCTCAAAGGGGGTTTCCCTCCCTACCTGCCCCCCTTTTAAAACCTACGGCCAATGAACGGAATTCTTTAATTTATTCTTTGACCCCATTGTTTGGAAATTTTTGTCGGGGAAAGTAATAAGTTTTTTTCAGTAAAACCAGGGCAAAAAACGATTTTACACCACAGTCAAGCCCTACACAGGAAAAGAAGACTAGTTGCAAAAATGTATTTCTTTTTGCAACAATAATGCTTATGCCTCACGCCCTATAACATAAATAAAAGCATACTGGTCCACAGATCGGCTAATTTTAACCCCCACCCTTTCCCGTGAAATAATACCAGTAACGGGTTTTTATCTTACTTTTTACGTATGTTGCACTTCTCTGAAAAAAACCGGGCCCTTTTAACAAAAAGGACATTTAAACAAGTTTAAAGGAAATGTTTCCCATGTATCTCAAAAAAAAAGTTCAGGAAATTTTTTACCCCTTCAAGAATCTTGAAATTTTGACGATTTTTTTTGATTTTTTTAAAAAGGAAGCCTGTCATTCAACCCAGTAAATACCGGCAAGGGGAACCGTTTTGGTAAAAAAATTTTTTACTCTGTATTGGGGACGGGGGCCCTGGTTTTGGGGAATTGTTGTTTTCACGGGTAGTAAAACATTAAAGATACCAAAAATGTTATTGGGAAATATCAGGTAAACGTATGAGAAACATGATCCCCCTTACCCTTGGGAAAGGGGGCCATACTTTATAAAACCAAATAACGGTTAAAACAAGCCCATTACTCGGGAAATTTCATGCATTTAACAAAAACATATGGTGGGGGCACAGTGCTTTTCAAAATCGTAAACATAGGGCCCCGGGCTCAACGCAGGTTTTTCGGGTGAGCCCGTGAAAGGTTTTTTATTTCCAAATGACATCATGGCTTTAAACGGGGGCTTTACAAACGAATGTCACATTTTGACAACCATTCCCGTAATGAAAGAAAGTTTTTGGAAAAAGTTGATGGAGTGACAATGAACGTATTCGAAAACCAGTGACTGATTAAATTAAAACAAAAAACAGGGCGTTTGGTTTGGGAAAAGTGTGACATGCAAAAAAAAATTTTTTGGTTTCGTTGACTGTGTTCGTAAGATTTCAAGTGGTACATGAAATTTTTCTTCCACTCAGGGAAAATTTAAAAGTTTAAATCCCAATAAAATTTACCAAATAAATACTGGAAACCAACCCACCGTTTTGGGCTTTTGTTATCTGTTGTCAGCCCAACCATAATAAAGTCCCAGGTAACAACACCTCAAACAACATGGTCCTCGAATTCACCCCAAAAATAAACCCAAGCGTTTGGGGAAAGAAGGTGAAAAATTTCATAATACAAAACCTTCAACCAAAAGAAAATGCCAGAAGAGATGAAATTGTCTTTGCAAAAACCCAAAACAAACGAAACAAAGACCAAAGACACTCGGTTTTTGTGGGGAAAAAAAAAGGGCCCCGGGTTCCCTGGTGCCTTTTTTTCAAGGATTTCCCCCCACAAGCCCAGCAGTTCAAAAACCATGCCCAGTGATTTTTAAAAAGTAAATAAATGAAGAAAAATTAGTATTATAAAAATTTTTTGGGCAGGGTTTATTAAAAAAAAAACCCAACAGTGGTAAAACAATAATAAAAATAAAAACTTTATGCGTTATTGTGTTCAATACATTTGAGTATATAAAATTAAAAATTTAAATATACAGTTTTGGGTTTCTCTCAGGCCCCAAATTTTAGTAGGAAAAAAAAAAAATTTGGGAAAAAAAAAAAAAAACAACAAAAAACCAACAGAATAATATAATACCTTATGGGGAAATTTTTCGCCGATTTTTGCCGCCACCAAAATCTTTTTCTAAAAAACTTTTTTTGGGCATTTGTATCTGGGTAAGTACTAAACAGATTTATTTTTTTTTTTTATTCCCTTTCAAAAAAAATATGCCTTTAATTCTGTTAAGAAAAAAAAAATTTTTTGTTTTTTTTTTTAAAAATTTTCCTTGGACACTGGGGGGATTTCCCGATTTTTTTGGCCCTTAAAAACCCTAAAAGGGTTAATGCCCCCAAGATGATTGTTTTTACATAGAGAAAATGTGCTCATGGAGAACGAAAACAAACCGGGTTGGCCCATGCCGTATTTAAAGACCACTCACTGTATAGAAAATTTTGGTCATAATTTAATCGCTGTTTTAGGGGAAATCCCCATAAGGCGAAATGCCGAAAACCCGGGCCCTACTTTTTTTTAAAATTTTACAAAGAAAATACAGGGGAAAACCTTAACTTATGAGTGCCCCAATGACAGTTTTTTTGAGTTTATTGAGCCACCCCCGGGGAAATTTTTTTGCTGAAAAGAACCAGCAAAACCCCCCCCTTTTTCCCCCTCAACTAAAAACCCCTGGCCCCCCCCTCCCTTGTTTATCAAATGATTTCATGTTTTAAATTTCCCCATGGAAAAAAATTTCTCTTTTTTCCCTTCTAAAGCCCTGTCCTTTACACTTTTTTTCTTAGGCCCCCCAATGTTTAAAAAAAACAAAATTTGGCCAAATGACGGGCCCAAAAATCCCCGCACAACTTTGAAAAAAACTGCCCCCCACAGAAAGGTGAACTGAACTGATTTTGGGGGCATTTTTTATTAAAAAAAAAATAAAAAATTTTTATTTTTATTAAGAAACTAAGCACAGACCCAAATTTTCCCCTAGATCAAGGGGCCCCTCACCAGAAAAAAGGGTTTCCCTTTTGATGCTGGTGGGGGGCTCTTGATCTAGGGAATTGGATTCTGTGCCCCTTTTTCCCCCAAAATTAAACAAAAATTTAATAATATAATAAAAATTTAATAGAAAAAATTTTAAATAATATTATTACAGTCCAGTCACTCAGTAAGTCGGGCCCAAGTCACTCAGTAAGTCAGGTCACTCATTTAAGTCATCAAGCATCACCCATTTCAGTCAATTTTCACTCAGTAAATTCAGCCCAGGGTCACTCAGTAAGCAGTCAGGTCATCCAGTAAGCAATCATCAAGTCTTTCATCAGCCCAGTCAATTTCACTCAGAAGTCAGTCAAGCCCATTCTTAAAGTCATTTAAAGGGTCATTCATTAACCCACTCAAGTCACATAAATTCAATAATTGTAAAAACTCATTTAACCCCCTTTTTTCTGTATAAAAAAGTAACGCTTCCATTATAGCAAAAGGGTTTATCTCTTTTCAAATTTTAATTTTTGTTTCTTTTTTTGCTTTTCCCCTAGCCCAAAAGTGTTTAAAACCTCTTAAAGCCATTTTCAGCAAAAACTAGTAGGCTAGGGGGTGTCATGTTTGCTTGGGAGATAAAAAGATTAAAAAAATTAAAAAAAAACACAATTCAAAAAGGACAGCGTCTTTAGAAAGAGAAAACGGACGGGAAAACAATAATTAGGGAATGTTTGGGATGGTGGGGGGGGTGCCCAGGGAGTGGCGGGGGATGGGGGGATGGCTCCTCGCAGCTCCAAAACAAGGCACCCGGGCTTGAGCAAAAGAATTTTTTTTTTCCTTCGCACAAACTGAACCGTTTTTTAAATTAATTATACAATGTGTTACAAAAAATTTTGCCGCAAATTTTTTAATGGAGGCCCACTGTATAATTTTAATAATGATAGAGCTTCAGTTTCCCCCAAAAATTAATAATAATAAAAAAGATAGTCCTGGGAAAAGGGAATACAAAGCCCCACCTTTTTTAAGGGGTTTAAAGGGTAAAGGGGAGTTTGGGGGATTGTTGTTAAACTTTATAAGTATAAAATGTAAGTTACGCAAATGGGGCAAACTCTTCCCCCCCAACCAGTTACAGTTGGTGTCCCACAAAGGGGAAATGTCCTTGCCCTCTTTTTTCCCTTTCCCTATAAAAAAAAAACCAAAACCCAAAAAGCATCGCCAAATTTCTCAAACCCCACACTATTTTTCAGATGACACTACAAACTCTTTTCCAACCCCCAGCCCCCGTCATGCTAGCCAATACGTAAAAAAATGAAAATTTCAGAAAATAACTACCTGGATGAGGGCTAACAAACTTAAAACTAAACATTGAAAAAAACCAAATTCATTCAGTTTGGTAAAGGCTACAGATTCCCCCTTAAAAATAAAAGAAAACGGATCCCCCTATCACAAAGCTAACAATGGAAAATTCCCTTTGGAATCCACCTTTATAATAGACTCAAATTTCATACACATATACAACAAATTTCTAAGAAAAAATTTCCCAAACCGATGCATACTAATTTAAGAAACGGTACTAGGTTTTCCCCATCACCCTCCTGGCCCAAATCTCTCTTTTTTACCCCTATCTCACCTAAAAGGGAAATTTGTGCATGGGGGTCAACAACAAATTTCCATCCAGAAACCCCTAATTACCCCCCAAAAGGGTGCCGTCAGAATGATAACAAAATTTCCCCCCACAGGGAGCACACTCCACCAATATTCAAAACTAAAAAAACCACTCACCTACAAAACATCCCTACTTTTAATACTGAACCTATTACAACATAGAAAAAACTTAACTCTGATATTAACCCTCCCCTCAAAAATCTCCTTGCCCAACCCCCAACAAAACCTGACCATAACACAAGGCACAGATCACTCTTTTAATTCCCTTTTGTCCCCTCCACGCTATGCAAAAACTCAAAGCACAAAAAGGCCCAAAAATCTGGGAAAACCCTTACCGAAAATAAAAGAAAAAACTACCTGTTTAAAAATTCAAGTCTCTTCTCAAAGATCACTTACTCACCCAAAAACCAAAAAAAAAAAATAAATGAAAAAAAAAAAGAACCTTATAAAAAAGTTATCTTAAATGTTTTTTTTCACAATTTAAAATCACATAAATTTTAAACCCAAGACCCCAAAAAAACTTTGTTATTTTTTAAAAAACCCCTTAAAACCCAAAAAAGAAAACTTTCCAAATTTGACCGAAAGTACACAATGCATGGGCCCCATATGACCTGTCCCTTTTTAATACTCATTTTGCTTTTTTGTTATCTTTTTTACAAAAATTTTTTTTTCACTGAAAATTTCATCATTGCTTAGTTTTTTTTTAAGCAGCCCATAAGCTATGCATACAAGTGGGGTTTTTGGGATGTGCTCCTTAAACCTTTTTTTTTTTTGTACCTCTGTATGTAATGCCAAATTAAAATAAATAAAAAAAAATAAAAAAATAAAATTTAAAAAACAGTGTCATAACCAAAAAACCAAAAGCAAACCAAAATCTTCGAGAAACCGTGCACAGGAGACTGTAAATTTATTTAAACGGGACAAAACATACTCAAAACCCCTGCCCAAATTTGGGTTCAGGAAAAAAAAAAGCCCCTAATGATGCAATTATAAAAATGCTAGACCTGCTTTAAAAACACATTGGAAAATTTAAGGGAAAATCCACTAGGGAATTTTTTAAATTGGGGCCCCAAAAAAAAGCGTTGGGGCCCGTAACCACGGCATCCTACTCCACAAACTTGACCCCCTATGGTATAAGAGGCCATGTGCTTGCCCTATTTTTTAAAACCTACCTTTCTAATAGGGATCATATGTACCATTAAAGAAAACAGCCTCATCAATAAAGGCCACTTGATACTGGAGTTCTGTAGGGAAATGTCCTTGGACCCCTGCTCTTTCCCCAAATTTCAAACAATGATTTTTTCCAAACATAACCCCAAAACCTGACAACATGACTTAAGTCACCCCCCACCCCAATCTTTCCCCCCTCAACACCATTGTTTAAAGAGGAGCTTTCTCCCAAAAAATCGCCCTTGGGAGGGCAGCCAATAAACTTACACAACACTGGAAAACCTACTATATTAGGTTTTGGTTTGCAAGCAGGTGTTGGGGCCAAAATTAACATTAAAAATCGACAAAACTCTAATTGCCAGACATAAAGAGGGCAAATTCCTTGGGCCAAAACCTCGACAAAAACCCCAAATTTCAGCACCCATATCCAACACATAACAAAAAAAGAAAAAAAAAACGGTGGGGGTCCCCCTCCAAGATACGAACTAGTGGGCCGGGAAAATGCACTTCTCCCTACTATACCATTCACCTTTTTTATCCATACCCACCTATGGGGTATTTTGGGCTTGGGGGCAACTGCAGCAAAAAACACCCAAACCAATAAAATCCAACCCAAAAACCCAGTAAGAATAATCAATAAATCCCAAACCCCCCCCCACTCTTCATAGATCTAAACTTACTCCCTGTTCAGAAAAATCCACACTTACACTGTGCAACTATAAACAAAAGGCCTTAAAAACCAATAATTTAAACCCTTTAACCAAAAAAGCTTTTCTTGATATTTGACAGGATCCCCAAAAAAACACCCCGGGCAAAAAACATCCCCTAAGAAACCCTTCCCCCCTGTTCCCACTAAACCTTTAAAAAAAATTCAAATTTTTTCAAAGGGCCTAAAAACCCGGGGAAACCCTAATTGGGGAAAAAACCTAGAAATGCAGACACAAATTTATCACTTTCAAAACTACAGTTAAAAACCCTCTTAAACTCCCGGGTCCACCCCCAACTAACTACATGATAACCACCTGGGGGTTCACAAAATTTCCTCACCAAACCCCTGACTATAAACCCAAAAAACTAATCCCAATCTTAAAAAAAAATAAAAACCAAAATAGTCCAAAGTTTGCCTAGAACTCCAAATAAAACACTTTTTTATTTTTGTCCAAAAAAAAAAGTATTCATATTCTAAAAAATCCAAATTATGATGGGAGTTTACTTTTGCCTTAATACCATAATCCCGTAAGGATTTTTAAAGTTAAGAATTTAATCTAAGTCGCGTCGAAATGGCCCAGCCAGGCTAGGTTCCCCCAGTGGCCCCCCCTTAATTAGTATTTTTTAAAATTTTAACCCCCTTAAAAATTGGGGGGAAAAATTTTTAACCCCAAAGGGGTAAAAATTTTTAAAAGGGGGAAAATTTTGGGAAAATTTTTCCGGGGCTTAAATGGGGGCCAAATTTAATTTGGCTTTTAAAAATTTTAAAATTTAAATTTTTTGGGAAAAAAAAATTTATATCAAGGTAAATTGAGTTAAAGAAAATAGTTTTAATTGGGTTTTTAAAAATTTGGTAAAAAGGGTTTATGGGTTTTGGCCTTGGGTGAATGTTTTAAGGGGAAATGTTTAAAAATTAAAAAATTTCCCCCTATTTAAAAATAAAAAGAATTGGCAAAAAAATTTTAAAAGGGAAGGGAAATTTTCTCCTCTTTCGGGGGAGATTTAATTTTTTTTTTTTTTTTTTTTTATTTAACCCCCTTACCCCCCAAGGATAAAAAGAAAAACTTTAAAACGTAAGGCCGGGAAGGGGCAACCCAAGTTTTTCCTGGAAAATTTAAAATCCCAAAAAACGATTTTTATCAAGGGGCCGGTTTCCCAAATTTTTAAAAATGTTACTTTTCTTAAAGGAGTCGAAAAACTTTTTTTTATCCCTTAAAAGTCCGTTTTGGGGGGTAGCCAAACCCTTTGAAGGGGCAAAACCCCCTTTTAAACCCCCTTCCAATTTCCCAGGGAATACCCGGGGGCCCCCCACTTTTAAAAATGGGGGTAATTTGGCTTGTTTGAACTTTAAAAGGGGCCCCCCCTCAAACAATTTAAATTGGGAAACCCCTTTTTTTAAAGGGGACCCCTCCCAAAATTAAAATAGAATTTTGTTTAAAAAAAACATTTCCCCCCAAATAATTTAATTATGAAATTTTCCTGCAACATTAAAAATTTCCCAAACCTTTTAAATTAAACTTGGAAAAAAAATTCCAACAATTTTTCCCCAATTTTTAAGGACCACAGGGGGTTCTTTTGACCCCCCCGACTTAAGTGCAACCCTCAATTTTTTCCCCCCAAACCCAATCATGGCACCCCCTTTTTTCCCCTCCCCACAAAAAACCCAAAAACCCCAAAAATTTAAAAGGTTTTATAACCCCCTTTCCCCCCAAAATAAAACCCAACTTTCCCTTTACCAACCTTTTTTTAAAAATTATAACCATTTTCCCCCTTTAAAAACTTTTTTTGCAAGGGATCCCCAAATTTCCCCCAATCCCAATTTTCCTTTCAGTTTTCCCCAAAGGGCCCCTTTATTTCGAAAAGTTGACCTCCCCCTTTTTTTTTAAATTTTTCTCCATTTTAAAACCCAATTACTTTTTAAACCCCCTAAAATATTTTAAAAAGGGGAAAAACTCCTTGGAAGGGGTATTTTTCTTGGGGGAAAAACTTTTTCTTTTTTTTCTTGGCCCCAAGAAAAATTTAGAATAAACCCCCCACCAAAAAAATGCCTTCCACATTTTTGTCAAGTTTTTAAAAATTTAAACCAAAAAAATTTTTTTAAAATAAAAACTTACTATATTTTCACTTCACCCGGGACACACATCCCCACCTTTTTAAAGCCCCGTTTATTTATTTTCTCCCCCTTTCTCAATTCTTTCAATTTCCACCAACAATATTTAAAACCAAAATTTTAATTTTCCCCTTTTATTTTTTTTATACAAAAAATAAGTTTGAACCCCGGGAATTTTTAAAACATTTTTAAAAACACCCAAAATAAAACCATACCCCCCTGCTTTTTTATTAACCCCCTCCAAAACTCCCCCCAAACCCCCTTTTTTTTTCTCCCACAAACACTTCAAACTCTCTTTTTCCTCCTACAAAATTTTTTTTTGCCCTTTTTAAGAAATAAGTTCCCCTTTTTTTTCAAAATTTTAAACAATTCCACCAAAAATTCCTTTTCTCCCTACCTCAATTTCCCCTTTTAAAACTTTCTCCATTTTAACTACAAAACCCTTTTTTTTGCCAAACTTTTTAAAAAACCCCCCAAAAATTTTTTCCCTTTTTTAACCAAAATTTTTGTAACCCTCTACCCTTTTCCCCTTCTAAAATTTTAAATAAGGCTAAACCCCTTCACTTCCCCCTTTTTTAAAAAACCCCCCGGAAATTCATTTTAAAAACCCTTTCTTCAACCTTTTTTTAAAACCCACCCTTTACATTTCCCCAAAGCTCCCTTCCCCCCGCACCCCCCATTTTTTCCCCAAAATTCTGCCATCCTTTAAAAAAACATTTTTTAAAAAAAAAAAATAATTGCCCACTTCCAAAGACAAAAAGCTTTTTTAAATTTTCCCTTTTTTTTTTTAAAAACCTTCAATCTCCCCTGAGGGGGGTTTTCCCCAAAAAGAAAATACTTTCATCATCATTCAACACTTTCATCTCACTCATACATAATCACTGTCTTAGCCGAGGTGCCCAGATACAACAATTTAGAAGCATATATAAAGATATGTATAACATATCCATCCAAACTGCCAATATCCCAAACCCCTCCTATTTCCAGTACTCAAGTCTGGCTATATAAAAATAACCAGTTTCCATGAATCCCTTCACTAAATATTACCCTGCTCACACTCAACAGCTTGTCAGGTCCCAAAAACCATTCACTCCTATTTAACACACTCACGCATGCTTGCTGGAAGCCCAAGCCCCTCGCCCACAAAAACCTCCTTTACCCCCTCCCTCTAACCTTTTCGAGGACGACCCCTACCCCACTTTCCTTCCCCTACAGATTAATACACTCTCCATGTCATTCTACTTTGATCCATTCTTTCTAAATGACCAAACCACCTCAACAACCTCTCTTCAGCCCTCTGACTAATACTTTTATTAACTCCACACCTTCTACTAATTTCTACACTCAGAATTCTCTGCATAATATTTACACCACACATTGTCCTTAGACAGGACATCTCCACTGCCTCCAACCACCTCATCACTGCAGCCTTTACAACCCAAGCTTCACACCCATATATGAGTGTTGGTACCATTATACTTTCATACATTCCCTTCTTTGCCTCCATAGATAATGCTTTTTGTCTCCACATATACTTCAATGCACCACTCACCTTTTTCCTTCATCAATTCTACGGTTAACCTCATCCTTCATAAACCCTAACTCCCAAATATCTGAAAACATTCAATTCTTCCATACTCCCTCTCTCCAATGTGATATCCAATTTTTCTTTATCTAAACTGTTTCATACCCTCATCACCTTACTCTTATCTATGTTCACTTTTAACTTTCTACCTTTACATACCCTCCCAAACTCGTCCACTAATCTTTGTAACTTTTCTTTAGACTCTCCCATAACCACAGTATCATCAGCAAAAAGTAACTGTGTCAACTCCCATAATATACCTGATTCCCCATAATTTAAGCCCACCCCTCTCACCAACACCCTAGCATTTACTTCTTTTACAACCTCATCAATAAATATATTAAACAACCATGGTGACATTACACATCCCTGTCTAAGACCTACTTTTACCGGGAAGTAATCTCCCTCTCTCCTACACGCCTTAACCCGAGCCTCAATATCCTCATAAAAACTCTTTACAGCATTTATTAATTTACCACCTATTCCATATACTTGCAACATCTGCCACATTGCTCCCTTATCCACTATCATATGGCTTTTCTAAATCCATAAATGCAATGAAAACTTCCCTACCTTTATCTAAATACTGTTCACATATATGCTTCAATGTAAACACCTGATCTACACATCCCCTACCCACTCTAAAGCCTCCTTGATCATCCGCAATTCTATTCTCTGTCTTACCTCTAATTCTTTCAACAGTAACCCTACCGTACACTTTTCCTGGTATACTCGCTAAACTTATTCCCAATAATTTTTACAATCTCTTTTGTCCCCCTTCCTTTATATAAAGGAACTATACATACTCTCTGCCAATCCCTAGGTATCTTCCCCTCTTTAATACATTTATTAAACAAAAATACCAACAACTCCAACATTATATCCCCCGCCCTGTTTTTAACATTTCTCTTATGATCCTGTCAGTTCCAGCTGCTTTACCCCCTTTCATTCTACATAATGCCTCATGCACCTCCCCCACACTCACATCCTGCTCTTATTCACTTCTAAAAGATGTTATACCTCCCTGGCCAGTGCACGAAATTACCGCCACCCTTTCTTCATCGATATTTAAAAGTTACTAAAGATATTCCCGCCATTTACCAATACCTCCAGCTTCCCATCTACTAACTCCCCTACTCCATTTTTAACCCTTTCAGGGTCCAAGGCCCAAATCTGGAGTCACGCACCAGTGTCCAAGATATTTCAAAAAAAAAATTTGTTATTTTTTCTTATGAAATCGTAGAGAATCTTTTTGTGAAGGTAATAAAACAAAAAGTACGAAAATTGGTGGAAAATTGACGAAATTATGCTCTCGCGAATTTTGATGTGTCAGCGATATTTACGAATCGGCGATTTTGCCACTTTGACTCCCATTTTAGGCCAATTACATTATTCCAGTCAACCAAATTCTTAGCTATTTCACTAGTATTACTTCTATTCTATCGATTGAGCACAAGAAATCGCCAAGTCAACTGTTTCAACTACAAAATAAAGTGATCGGAAATTGTTAATTTGGCCAATTTAACACAAAGTTCAAAATATTCCAATTTCAAAATAGGGTTCAGAATGAACAATGTAGGCATTCCTGGCACTAAACTAACATTTCCTCTGTTCATTAGTTATGTTTTGAGGCTTTACAAATAAATTCCATTTTGATTTTTTATTCACATAATGAATTTTTATTCACACCAAAAAATAGAAGATTTACTGTTATGCAATACTGTAATAATTGTATAAATATCATCACCATATTTGTGAATGTATATTAGACCCACCAGCTGATGTGTATTAGACGTGTGAGGTCGTTTGTTTACTCTTGAATATCGGCAAAAATTTAACATTTCCGCTACTTTGAGCTCAGTTTCAAGCCATTTCCAATGCTAAAACCAATCAAAATCATCTCTATTTCTGTAATATGTCTTCCATTCTATCAAATGAGACCAAGAAATCGCAAATACAACTATAAAAAACATACGAAAAAACACTGCAAAGTTGCTGTTTTAATCGAAAAATCATGATTTCATTTTTTTTCTCTCATTATGCACAGTGTGCTGCAGGATCTGTTTTATGTGGTGCACACATACCACATAGATGTATTCTCTCATATCTAGGCCCAAATGTACCACTCACAGTTTATCAGAGTGAGCTGAGCTCATGGCGTAGATCTACGGTTTGGACCCTGAACGTAAAGCCGTAGATCTACGGGACGGACCCTGAAAGGGTTAACTGACAAATCCATTTGTTCCCTAGGTTTCTTTAACTTGTTTATTTCACTCTAAATTTTTTTCTTATTTTCTGCAAAATTTCTTGACAGTGCCTCTCCCATTCTATCGTCTGTACTCCTTTTGCACTCTCTTCCCTTTCTCCATATACTCTGCTCTTCTTATAACACTTCTGCTTTGTAAAAACCTTTCATAAGCTAAGTTTTTCTCTTTTATCACACCCTTTACTTCAACATTCCACCAATCACTCCTCTTTCCTCCTGCACCCACCCTCCTATAACCACAAACTTCTGCCCCAAATTCTAATACTGCATTTTTAAAACTATTCCAACTATCTTCAAACCCCCCACTACTCATATTTGCACTACCCCACCTTTCTGCCAATAGTTGCTTATATCTCACCCAAACTTCCTCCTCCCTTAGTTTATACACTTTCACCTCTCTCTTACTTGTTGTTGCCAATTTCCTTTTGTCCCATCTACCTCTTACTCTAACTGTAGCTACAACTAAATAATGATCCGATATATCAGTTGCCCCTCTATAAACATGTACATCCTGAAGCCTACCCATCAACCTTTTATCCACCAATACATAATCTAACAAACTTTCATTATCAAATCAAATCAAAGTTTATTCTCTATAAGGATTACAATGTGGGGTTTACAGATTTTGGTTATTGTGTGGTTTACATGTAATAAAAATACAAATTACAGAGGGGGCCACTAGAACACCTAGCATGGCTAGGCATTTCGGGCAAACTTAGATTGATTCTTAACCCTAAATTATTACAAATTGTGGAGTAAGTTGACTAAATACTAAGTGTCTAAATACTAGTTTGTGTGTTTAGCAACGTGAATGCTTTTGTTTTGGCACAATACATAGTTTCTATATTGGAGTATCACAGGCAAACTTATGACTAGTTAGGAATCATTATTTTAAGATTAAGATACGTATTTCTGTGCTTATAGTCAAATGGGTGAGTGAGTGAAAGTGTAAGTGTGAACCACCAGGTGGTTTTTATGTAGTTAGTTGTCGGGGTGTATCGGGGAGATAAGATGTTTTCTAACGGTAGTTTTGAAGGTGATGAATGTGTCTGCAGTTCTAGAGTTTTCAGGTAGGGTGTTCCAGAGTTTAGGGCCTTTGACATACATTGAATTTTTGTAAAGGTTTAGTCGGACAGAGGGAATGTTGTAGAGATGTTTGTGTCTGGTGTTATGCTTGTGGGTCCTGTCACAACTATCAAGAAAGCATTTTAGGTCAAGGTTAATATTGGATTTTAACGTCCTGTATATGTAGACTGCACAGTAGTAAGTGTGGATGTTCTGAACAGGGAGTAAGTTTAGACCTAAGAAGAGTGGGGGGGGGGTGTTGCCAGGGATGGAATTTAGTGATTATTCTTACTGCAGCTTTTTGTTGAGTTATTATTGGCTTTAGGTGTATTGCTGCAGTTGATCCCCAAGCACAAATAGCATAGGTGAGGTATGCATAAATGAGTGAATGGTATAGTGTGAGAAGGGCATTTTGCGGCACGTAGTATCGTATCTTGGAGAGAATCCCAACTGTTTTGGGTACTTTTTTTGATATGTGTTGGATATGGGTGCTGAAATTCAGATTGTCGAGGCATAGGCCTAGGAATTTGCCCTCATTATGTCTGGCAATTAGAGTGCTGTCGATCTTAATGTTTAGTTGCACAGCACCTGCTCTGCTACCAAACATAATACATGTATAGTAGGTTTTGTCAGTGTTAAGTGTAAGTTTATTGGCTGTCATCCAAGTTAATATTTTGAGCAGCTCCTCATTAACAATGGTGTTGAGGGTGGCAAGATTAGGGTGAAAGATGACATAAGTCATGTTGTCAGCAAAGAGAATGGGTTTCAGGTGTTGGGATACGTTTGGAAGATCATTGATGTAAATGAGGAAGAGCAGGGGTCCAAGGACACTTCCCTGCGGAACTCCAGTATCAAGTGGCCGTGTTGATGATGCTGTGTCTTTAATGATGACATACTGATACCTATTAGTAAGGTAGGATTTGAAATATGCAAGCGCATGGCCTCTTATACCATAATGGTCAAGATTGTGGAGTAGGATGCCATGGTCTACTGTGTCAAAAGCTTTTCTTAGGTCAATAAAAATTCCTAGTGGATATTCCTTATTTTCCAATGCTGTGTAAAGCAGATCTAGCATTTTTACAATTGCATCATTAGTGCTTTTATTTTTCCTGAATCCAAATTGGCAGGGGTTGAGTATGTTTTGTGCCGTTATAAATGAATACAGTCTCCTGTGCACGAGTTTCTCGAAGATTTTGGATAACAATGGTAAGTCTGATATTGGCCTATAGTTGTTAACATCTGTAGGGTCACCACCTTTATGTATTGGTGTAACCCTTGCTGTCTTGAGTAGTTTCGGGAAGGTGCTAGTTTCTAGTGACTTGTTAAAAAGTAATGAAATAGCATGCGAAAGGACATGGGCCGCTCGCTTGTACAATAATGGTGGGACATGAGACAGGTTCCATGAGTTATTTTTAAGTGACTTTATAATCTCAGTGACTTTGGTGGGCTCAGTTGGTACAAAATAGAAGGAATTTGGGAAATTTTCCTTTACCCCTGGCACCCCAAATTTACCTACTACTCCCTCCACAACATTTTTACCCACTTTAGCATTGAGATCCCCAACCACAAGTACTCTCTCACTAGATTCAAAACTCCCCATGCACTCACTCAACATATCCCAAAATCTCTCTCTCTCATCTACACTTCTCTCTTCTCCAAGTGTATAAATGCTTATTATAACCCACTTTTCACATCCAACCCTTATTTTACTCCACATAATCCTTGAATTTATACATTTATATTCCTTCTTTTCCTGCCATAGCTTATCCTTCAACATTATTGCTACTCCTTTAGCTATAACTCTATTTGAAACCCCTGACTTAATCCCATTCATTTCTCCCCACTGAAACTCTCCTACACCCTTCAGTTTTGTTTCACTTAACGCCAGGACATCCAGCTTCTTTTCATTCATAACATCCGCAATCATCTCTTTCTTATCATTCGCACAACATCCATGCACATTCAAATGTCCCACATTGACGGTTTTCTTCTTTTTCTTTCCAGTAGGCTATATGGGAAAAGGGGTTACTAGCCCACTGTTCCAGGCATTTGAGTTGACTTTTACAACACGCATGGCTTATAGAGGAAAGATTCTCATTCCACTTCCCCATGGATCTTTCTTTCTTTCAACACACCGGCTGCATCCCACCGAGGCGGGGTGGCCCAAAAGGAGAAACGAAAGTTTCTCCTTTTACATCCAGTAATATATACAGGAGAAGGGGTTACTAGCCCCTTGCTCCTGGCATTTTAGTTGCCTCTTACAACACGCATGGCTTACGGAGGAAGAATTCTGTTCCACTTCCCCATGGATATAAAAGGAAAAGCAATAAGAAGAACTATTAAGACAAAATCAAAGAAAACTCAGATGAGTGTGAATATATAAATGTGTACATACATGTGTAGTGTGACCCAAGTGTAAGTAGAAGTAGCAAGATGTACCTGAAATCTTGCATGTACCTGATTCCCCATAATTTAAGCCCACCCCTCTCACCAACACCCTAGCATTTACTTCTTTTACAACCTTATCTATAAATATATTAAACAACCATGGTGACATCACACATCCCTGTCTAAGACCTACTTTTACCGGGAAATAGTCTCCCTCTCTTCTACACACCCTAACCTGAGCCTCACTATCCTCATAAAATCTCTTTACAGCATTTAGTAACTTACCACCTATTCCATATACTTGCAACATCTGCCACATTGCTTCCCTATCCACTTTATCATATGCCTTTTCTAAATCCATAAATGCAATAAAAACTTCCCTACCTTTATCTAAATACTGCTCACATATATACTTAGGTAGTAGGTTGGTAGGTATACATAGGTAGTAGGTTAGTAGACAGCAACCACCCAGGGAAGTACTACCGTACTGCCAGATGACTGTGAAACAGAAACCTGTAACTGTTTTGCATGATGGTAGGATTGCTGGTTTCTTTTTCTGTCTCATAAACACGCTAGATAACAGGGATATCTTGCTACTCCTATTTACACTTTGGTCACACTTCACAGACACGCACATGCATATATATATACATACATCTAGGTTTTTCTCCTTTTTCTAAATAGCTCTTGTTCTTCTTTATTTCTTCTTTTGTCCATGGGAAGTGGAAAAAATCTTTCCCCCGTAACCTGCGTGTCGTATGAGGCGACTAAAATCCCGGGGGGCAATGGGTAGTAACCCCTTCCCTGTAGACATTACAAAAAAGAAGAAGAAAACTTTATAAAACGGGGATGTTAATGTGGGGTGTAGTCGGAATGACAGAAACAGATATTGTGATGTATAAATGAAAAGAATTTTGGATGTCCTGGCCCAAAGCGAAAAAGCTGAAGGGGGTGGGGAAGTTTCAGGGGGGGGGAAAAAAGGGGGGATTAAATCTGGAGAAATCTGGAGAGTTGAGCAAAGGAAGGGAGGTAATGTAAAGACAGTTAGGGAAAGGAGAAAAGAGAATAGAAATGTGAAATTCAAAATTTATGTGGTTTAAAAAGTAAAGGTTGGATGCGAGAAGTGGGTCTAATAAGCGTGTAGCCCCTGGAGAAAAAGAGGAATGCAGAGGAAGAGAGGGGACTTTGGGAGTGTTAAGTGAATGTATAGGACCTTTGAACAAAGTGAGAAGTAATTTGTGGTGGGGCCTAAATGCAAAAAGTGGAGAAATTTTAGGGGGGGTGTGGTAGGTAAGTTTGGGGTGCCAGGTGTAAATGTAATGGGGCCCCTTTATTGAACTTTGTATAAAAAGGGGTTTATTTATAGGTAATACATTTTTTAAGAAAAAGGAAAAAAAGTATACAAGATAGATTTTGGGCAAAATGACAGTATTTTGTAGGATTATGTTTTGGGTAGATAAAAGACTTTTGAGTAATTCGGGATGTAATGTTTATAGGGGGCCACAGTATAGATCATTTTGTGTTAAAGCACACTGAGAAAAAAAGGTAGTGGGATACAGGAAAATAAAAGCTCAGGGAAGAGAGAGGGGGAAGGTTTAAAAACTAAAAGAGGGGGCAGTTGGGGTAAGAATAAACAGCTATTGGGGGGATGGGCAAATGAGGCATAGGCAATGGGGTCGAGAGGTATGGGGTGGTTTTAAAATGTGTGTTAGAGGTTCAGCAAATTTGTGGTTGGGAAAAACTGGGTGCGGGAGGGAAGAGGAGCGATTGGTGGAATGATGATGAAAAGAGGTAGAAAGGGGGAAAAAAATTTAGCATATGAGAAGTTTTACAAAGTAAATGATGAAAGGGGGGGAAAAGATTTTAATGGAAAAAAAAGAGAAGGTTAAGAGAGTGGTGGATGTAAAAAAGAGAGCAAATGAGAGAGGGGTTGAGATGTTATCAAAAAATTTTGTTGAAAATAAGAAAAATTTTTGGGGATTAAAAAGTTAAGAAAGCCTAGAGAAAAAAAGGATTTGTCAGTTTAAAAAAAGGGGAGGGGGAGAGGTAAAATTTGGGGAAAATGGAGGGGGAAAATTTTGAGGAATTGTTAAATGTTGTGAAGATGGGGAAACTGTGATTTCGTGTTGGGGAAGGAGGAATAAAATCTTGAGGGGTGGGAAGAGCCGTTGTGAGTGTGGGGGGGAAATTTTGAGGCAGTAGGGAAAATGAAAGGGGGAAAAGGGAGCCGGGATTGAGGGATAAAGATAGAAATTTTAAAGCAGGTGGGGATATAGTTTTGGGGTGGTTGGGCAATTTTAATAAATGTTGGAAGGGGTAAGGTCCCCCGGGTTGGCAGAGAGCATGATGTTCCTTTGTATAAAGGCAAAGGGGGAAAAAGAGAGTGCAAAAAAATTTTAGGGGGATAAAATCTGCGATATACCTTGTAAAGTGTATGGTAGAGTTATTATTGAAAGAATTAAGGTAAGAAGAGAAAAGGATACAGATAACAAGGAGGGGTTTAGGGGGTAGGGGGTGTGTGGACCCGGGGTTTACATGAAGAATAAGTGAACAGTATTTGATAAGGCTAAAGAGGTCTTTGTGGCATTTAGGATTTTTGGGAAAAAGGGGTAGACAGGTGGATAGGGGGCAATGTGGGAGATGTTGCAAATGTATGGTGTTTGGAGGTAGGTTTCTGAAAGCTTTAAAAGTTTTTACGAGGATGGAAGCTCATTAGAGTATGTAGGAAAGAGGGAAAAATTTTTTCCCAAAAAAAGGCCTTTAAAAAGGATGGTTTATGTCACCCGGGGTTGTTTAATATATTTTAGATGGGGTTTTAAAGAAAGTAAATGCAAGGGTCTTGACAAGAGGCGTGAGTTAAAAGATAAAGAATCACACACAAAGGGGAGTTGTCACAGCTGCTCTTTGCTGATGACATGTGTCTTGGAGATTTTGAAAAGAAGTTGCAGAGATTGGTGGATGAAAATTTGGTAGGGTGTGCAAAAAAAGAAAATTAAAAGGTGAAACAGGAAAAGTAAGGTTTTGAGGATAACAAAAAGATTTGGGAGAAAGATTGAATATCAGATTGGAGGGAGAGAGTATGGAGGAGGTGAATGTATTCAGATATTTGGGAGTGGACGTGTCAGCGGATGGGTCTATGAAAGATGAGGTGAATCATAGAATTGATGAGGGAAAAAGAGTGAGTGGTGCACTTAGGAGTCTGTGGAGACAAAGAACTTTGTCCTTGGAGGCAAAGAGGGGAATGTATGAGAGTATAGTTTTACCAACGCTCTTATATGGGTGTGAAGCATGGGTGATGAATGTTGCAGCGAGGAGAAGGCTGGAGGCAGGGGAGATTTTCATGTCTGAGGGCAATGTGTGGTGTGAATATAATGCAGAGAATTCGTAGTTTGGAAGTTAGGAGGAGGTGCGGGATTACCAAAACTGTTGTCCAGAGGGCTGAGGAAGGGTTGTTGAGGTGGTTTGGACATGTAGAGAGAATGGAGCGAAACAGAATGACTTCAAGAGTGTATCAGTCTGTAGTGGAAGGAAGGCGGGGTAGGGGTCGGCCTAGGAAAGGTTGGAGAGAGGGGGTAAAGGAGGTTTTGTGTGCGAGGGGCTTGGACTTCCAGCAGGTATGCATGAGCGTGTTTGATAGGAGTGAATGGAGACAAATGGTTTTTAATACTTGACGTGCTGGTGGAGTGTGAGCAAATTAATATTTATGAAGGGGTTCAGGGAAACCGGCAGGCCGGACTTGAGTCCTGGAGATGGGAAGTACAGTGCCTGCACTCTGAAGGAGGGGTGTTAATGTTGCAGTTTAAAAACTGTAGTGTAAAGCACCCTTCTGGCAAGACAGTGATGGAGTGAATGATGGTGAAAGTTTTTCTTTTTCGGGCCACCCTGCCTTGGTGGGAATCGGCCAGTGTGATAAAAAAAAAAAAAAAATATATTTTTTTTTGTTTTTTTTTCAACAAGTCGGCCGTCTCCCACCGAGGCAGGGTGACCCAAAAAGAAAGGGAAAATCCCAAAAAAGAAAATACTTTCATCATCATTCAACACTTTCACCACACTCGCACATTATCACTGTTTTTGCAGAGGTGCTCAGAATTACAACAGTCTAGAAGCATACACATATAAAGATACACAACATATCCCTCCAAACTGCCAATATCCCAAACCCCCTCCTTTAAAGTGCAGGCATTGTACTTCCCATTTCCAGGACTCAAGTCCGACTATATGAAAATAACCGGTTTCCCTGAATCCCTTCACTAAATATTACCCTGCTCACACTCCAACAGATCGTCAGGTCCCAAGTACCATTCGTCTCCATTCACTCCTATCTAACACGCTCACGCACGCTTGCTGGAAGTCCAAGCCCTTACCCACAAAACCTCCTTTACCCCCTCTCTCCAACCCTTTCGAGGACGACCCCTACCCCGCCTTCCTTCCCCTATAGATTTATATGCTTTCCATGTCATTCTACTTTGATCCATTCCTCTCTAAATGACCAAACCACCTCAACAACCCCTCCTCTGCCCTCTGACTAATACTTTTATTAACTCCACACCTTCTCCTAATTTCCACACTCCGAATTTTCTGCATAATATTTACACCACACATTGCCCTTAAACAGGACATCTCCACTGCCTCCAAAACCGTCTCCTCGCTGCTGCATTTACCACCCAAGCTTCACACCCATATAAGAGTTTTGGGTACTACTATACTTTCATACATACCCTTCTTTGCCTCCATAGATAACGTTTTTGACTCCACATATACCTCAACGCACCACTCACCTTTTTTCCCTCATCAATTCTATGATTAAACCTCATCCTTCATAAATCCATCCGCCGACACGTCAACTCCCAAGTATCTGAAACATTCACTTCTTCCATACTCCTCCTCCCCAATTTGATATCCAATTTTTCTTTATCCAAATCATTTGACACCCTCATCACCTTACTCTTTTCTATGTTCACTTTCAACTTTCTTACCTTTACACACATTCCCAAACTCATCCACTAACCTTTGCAATTTTTTCTTTAGAATCTCCCATAAGCACAGTATCATCAGCAAAAAGTAACTGTGTCAATTCCCTTTTTAAATTGATTCCCCATAATTTAATCCCACCCCCTTTCCCCCAAACACCCTAGCATTTATTCCTTTACAACCCCATCATAATATATTAAAAAACCCAGGGGAAATTTACACATCCCTGTCAAAGACCTACTTTTCCGGGGAATGTCCCCCTCCTTTACACACCCTAACCTAGCCTCACTATCCTCAAAAAAACTCTTTACGCATTTAAAAACTTACCACCTTTTTCCATAACTTGAAACATTTTCCCACATTGCTCCCTATCCACCATCATACCCTTTTTCTAAACCATAAATGCAATAAAAAACTTCCCTATTTTACTAAATACTGTTCCAAAAATGCTTAAATGTAAACACCTATCTACACACCCCCTACCCACTCAAAACCCCCCTTTGCCATCCGCAATTACATTCTGTCTTCCTCTAATCTTTTCAATTATAAACCCCACCGTACACTTTTCCCGGTATACTCAGTAAGCTTATTCCCATAAATTTTTTCAGTCTCTTTTTTTCCCCTTTCCCTTTAATAAAGGGACTATACTGCTCTCTGCCAATCCCTAGGGACCTTCCCCCTCTTATACATTTTTTAAAAAAAAGACCAACCACTCCAACCATATCCCCCCCTGCTTTTAACATTTTGTCATGGTTTCCGTCAGTTCCGCTGCTTTTAAAAACCCCCCTTTCATTTACGTAAAAAGCCCCAGCACCTCCCCCCCCCAACCCCTCTTCTTCACTCCTGAAAGATGGTATACCTCCCTGGCCAGTGCATGAAATTACCGCCTCCCTTTCTTCGTGTACAAGCGTATGTATACACACACCCCTCTGGGTTTTCTTCTATTTTCTTTCTAGTTCTTGTTCTTGTTTATTTCTTCTTATCTCCATGGGGAAGTGGAACGGAATTCTTCATCCCTAAGCCACGCATGTTGTAAGAGGGGACTAAATGCCAGGAGCAAGGGGCTAATAACCCCTTTTCCTGTATAAATTACTATTTTTATATGTATATACTACTTCTAAACTGTTGTATTCTGGGCACCTCTGCAAAAACAGAGATTATGTGTGAGTGAGGTGAAAGTGTTGAATGATGATGAAAGTATTTTCTTTTTGGGGATTTTCTTCCTTTTTGGGCCACCCTGCCTCGGTGGGATATGGCCGGTTTGTTGAAAAAAAAAATAATAATAATTATAATACGTATGTATAAATAATAATAATTATAATATGTATGTATGTACTAAGAATAATAATAATTATAACAATAATAATACAATAATAATAATATGTTGTCATTTTTAGACATTTTTCGTATTTTTTTTTTTCATATTTTTGTGCCAAATGCTTCAAAACAGAAATTGGTAAAAAACTCTGGGTGGCTGAAGGTACAGCTGCTACGACCACGGCTATCTCAGTACCAACCAAGTGTCAAAAGGAAGAGGTGTGCTGCTCTGAGTGACCACAGCAGACCTTGAGATGCATAATTTTGTCTTATATTGTATAAATTTCTTACACAATGCCTCGCTCAAAGAGACAGTATTTGCATACAATCAGCAAGAAGCGATTAGAAACTATGAGAAAAACTAGGGAAACGAAGAAGGCAGCAGCATAGAGTGGGGCAGTTGGCCGCCACCACCACCACTGTGGCCACAATGATCATGTCTTCACCTATATATACATCTGTCTTGACCACACCTGTGGTTATATATGTGACAACCTCACCACTAATCATAGATAAACACAAGCTAGGTGTAGGGCTATGGACTGGGAAGATACTAGAGTGGGAAAGTAAATGCCGGATGCTTTCTGCCGCTGCTGGCGTTGCCATCACTTGCCATATTATGGCCTATTTTATTCATTCTAGAGTATATATCATATTTCTATGTTAATTATTAATATTGTTTATTATGTCATATTAGATAAATTGTGATAGATAACTAAGCCATAGAGTTGATATTAGCATTATTTTGTCATGCCTCCTGAGAGGCTGGAACGGATTAATTGCATTTCAATTAATTTAAATGAGGAAAATTGACTCAGCATACAAACAAATCAGGATACGAACAAGGTCACGGAACAGATTAAATTTGTAAGCTGAGGTTCCACTGTATATATGTGTACAGTACTAAAATATCACTATACGTATACACAATTTATATTAATAATGCAACAAACACTGAAAGTGAAGGACTTAGGAGTGCAATTTACACAACGGATTTTGACCACTATCATAAAAGTCCCTTACAGTGAGGTCTGTTATATTGAGAGTTTATAATGCTTCACAGTAAACTCACCTTACAGCTGTGTATCTGGGAGACTTCTCCAAAATAGTAGTGGTGGCTGTTGAATGTACTGCAAAGATGGATGCCAGTGTTCGCAACCAGGGACGCAACTCTCCTTCAAGCCACAACAAGGTACATGTACTTTCTGAAATTGATAAAAGAACCAACATGTCATAAGAGAATAGTTTACATAGATAAAGTGTGCTGTTCTTCTCAACACTGCAAATCGGACAATTCAAAATTGTACCAATTCTGTAATCCATGGTTTCTCACCCGCTTTTTTTTTCCGCACGTCGGCCATCTCCCACCGAGGCAGGGTGATCCAAAAAGGTAACACTTTCACCATCATTCACACATAATCATTGTCTTTGCAGAGGCACTCAGATACGACAGTTTAGATGTCATTCCAAACAGCCAATATCCCAAACCTCTTCAACTCTCCAACTATTAACTCTCCTCTCCTACTTTTAACTGTCAAGTGCATTCGTTCTCCATGGGGAAGTGAAACAGAATTCTTCCTCCGTAAGCCATGCATGTCGTAAGAGGTGACTAAAATGCCAGGAGCAAGGGGCTAGTAACCCCTTCTCCTGCATACATTACTAAAGTTAAAAATAGAAACTTTTGTTTTTCTTTTTGGGTCACCCTGCTTTGGTGGGATTTGACTGGTTTGTTGAAAGAAGTGTATTCATTTCCTAGGCTTTCTCAACTTATTAATCGCACTCCAAAATTTTTTCTTATTCTCAGCAAAATTTGTTGACAGCATCTCATCCACTCTCTCATTTGCTCTCTTTTTACATTTCTTCACCACTCTCTTAACCTCTCTCTCCATATACTCCTCTCTCCTTAAAACACTTTTACTTAGTAAAAACCTCTCGTATGCTAACTTTTTCTTTCTTACCTCTCTTTACCTCATCATTCCACCAATCACTCCTCCTCTGTCCCTCACCCTCCTATATCCACAGACTTCTGCTGAACACTCACAGCATCTTACCCTAACTGCCTCCTCCTTTAGTTTATAAATCTTCACTTCACTCTTACTTTCTGTATCTACAACTATAAAAATGACCTGATATCTGTTGCCCCTCTATAAACATGCACATCCTGAAGTCTATCCATCAACCTTTCATTCACTAATACAAAGTCCAACAAACTACAGTGGATCCTCATTTTTCATAAGCATCGGAAGCCGTAATTTTCGCAAATCGTAACGTTTTTCGTCAAAATATTGACTCGCGAATCATCTGACTTGTAAATGGTCGTTCATCCCAGACGCATACACATGGCCCTGAGCGGCCCCACGCACCATTCATAGTCAGTGTGCCACTGTTTATCAGTGAGTGAGCACGATCCAATGTGTTCATACAATACATTTTGTAATATTCCATTCATTTTAGTGCTTGCAACTGCTAAATAAGCCACCATGGGCCCAAAGAAGTGCCAGGCCTTTGGTAAAGGTGAGAAACATGATAGAATTCAATAAAGACATCATTGAAAAATATGAAAGTGGAGTGAGTGTGGCAGAACTTGCCAGGATGAATCGGAAACCCCATACAACTATCACTTCCATTGTGGCCAAGAAAAAGGAAATCAAGGAAGCTGTTGTTGCACAAGGGGTAAATATACTCACAAAAATGAGACCACAAGTACTTGAAGATGTTGAGAAATTATTGTTGGTGTGGATCAACAAGAAACAATTAGCAAGAGATAGTGTTATGCAGTCGATAATTTGTGAAGAGGCAAGGCAGCTGCATGCCGATCTCAAAAAGAAAATGCCTGCAATGAGTGCTGATGTTAGTGAATTTAAGGCCAGCAAAGGCTGGTTTGAGAGATTTAAGCAGCATAGTGGTATACACTGTATGGTAAGGCATGGTGAGGCTGCCAGTTCTGACAAATATGCAGCTGAAAAATATGTGCGTGAATTCAAGGAGTATGTAGAAGCTGAAGAATTCAAACCCTAAGTGTTCAATTGTGACAAAACAGGCCTCTTTTGAAAGAAAATGCCAAAGAAGACCTACATCATGCAGGAGGAAAAGGCACTACAGGACACAAGCCTATGAAAGACAGGCTTACTCTTTTGTTCTGTAGTAATGCTAGTGGGGATTTCAAAGTGAAGCCTTTACTGGTGTATCACTCTGAAAATCCCAGTGTTTTCAAGTAAAACAGTGTTGCCAAGAGTATATCTTAATACTACTGATTGCAAAAAGGATTTAGGAGTTCTGGTTAGCAGTAATCTAAAACCAAGACAACAGTGTATTAGTGTTCGCAATAAAGCTAACAGAATTCTTGGCTTCATATCTAGAAGTATAAATAATAGAAGTCCTCAGGTTGTTCTTCAACTCTATATATCCTTGGTTAGGCCTCATTTAGATTATGCTGCTCAGTTCTGGTCACCGTATTACAGAATGGATATAAATGCTCTGAAAACGTACAGAGGAGGATGACAAAGATGATCCCGTGTATCAGAAATTTTCCCTAAGAGGATAGACTGAGGGCCCTGAATCTGCACTCTCTCGAAAGGCATAGAATTAGAGGGGGATATGATCGAGGTGTATAAATGGAAAACAGGAATAAATAAAGGGGATGAAGGTTTGGGGTGCCAGGTGTAAATGATAATGGGAGCCCTTTGATTGAACTTTGAATAGAAAGGGGTTTAGTTATAGGTAATACATAATTTAAGAAAAAGAGGATAAATAAGTATACAAGATATGATGTAGGGCGAAATGATAGTAGTTTGTTGGATTATGTATTGGTAGATAAAAGACTGTTGAGTAGACTTCAGGATGTACATGTTCATAGAGGGGCCACAGATATATCAGATCACTTTTTAGTTGTAGCTACACTGAGAGTAAAAGGTAGATGGGATACAAGGAGAATAGAAGCATCAGGGAAGAGAGAGGAGAAGGTTTATAAACTAAAAGAGGAGGCAGTTAGGGTAACATATAAACAGCAATTGGAGGATAGATGGGCTAATGAGAGCATAGGCAATGGGGTTGAAGAGGTATGGGGTAGGTTTAAAAATGTAGTGTTAGAGTGTTCAGCAGAAGTTTGTGGTTACAGGAAAGTGGGTGCGGGAGGGAAGAGGAGCGATTGGTGGAATGTAAAGAGAGTAGTAAGGGAGAAAAAGTTAGCATATGAGAAGTTTTTACAAAGTAGAAGTGATGCAAGGAAGGAAGAGTATATGGAGAAAAAGAGAGAGGTTAAGAGAGTGGTGAAGCAATGTAAAAAGAGAGCAAATGAGAGAGTGGGTGAGATGTTATCAACAAATTTGGTTGAAAATAAGAAAGTTTTGGAGTGAGATTAACAAGTTAAGGAAGCCTAGAGAACAAATGGATTTGTCAGTTAAAAATAGGAGAGGAGAGTTATTAAATGGAGAGTTAGAGGTATTGGGAAGATGGAGGGAACATTGTGAGGAATTGTTAAATGTTGATGAGGTTAGGGAAGCTGTGATTTCGTGTATAGGGCAAGGAGGAATAACATCTTGTAGGAGTGAGGAAGAGCCAGTTGTGAGTGTGGGGGAAGTTTGTGAGGCAGTAGGTAAAATGAAGGGGGGTAAGGCAGCTGGGATTGATGGGATAAAGATAGAAATGTTAAAAGCAGGTGGAGATATAGTTTTGGAGTGGTTGGTATTATTATTTAATAAATGTATGGAAGAGGGTAAGGTACCTAGGGATTGGCAGAGAGCATGCATAGTTCCTTTGTATAAAGGCAAAGGGGACAAAAGAGAGTGCAAAAAATTATAGGGGGTAAGTCCGTTGAGTCCTAGGTAGTAGGTTGGTAGACAGCAACCGCCCAGGGAGGTACTACCGTCCTGCCAAGTGAGTGTAAAACGAAACCTTGTAATTGTTTTACATGATGGTAGGATTGCTGGTGTCCTTTTTTCTGTCTCATGAACATGCAAGATTTCAGGTACGTCTAGCTACTTCTACTTACACTTAGGTCACACTACACATACATGTACAAGCGTATATATACATACCCCTCTGGGTTTTCTTCTATTTTCTTTCTAGTTCTTGTTCTTGTTTATTTCCTCTTATCTCCATGGGGAAGTGGAACAGAATTCTTCCTCCGTAAGCCATGCGTGTTGTAAAAGGCGACTAAAATGCCGGGAGCAAGGGGCTAGTAACCCCTTCTCCTGTATATATTACTAAATTTGAAAGGAGAAACTTTCGTTTTTCCTTTTGGGCCACCCCGCCTTGGTGGGATACGGCCGGTGTGTTGAAAGAAAGAAGTCTGTTGAGTATACCTGGTAAAGTGTATGGTAGAGTTATTATTGAAAGAATTAAGAGTAAGACGGAGAATAGGATAGCAGATGAACAAGGAGGCTTTAGGAAAGGTAGGGGCATGTGGACCAGGTGTTTACAGTGAAACATATAAGTGAACAGCATTTAGATAAGGCTAAAGAGGTTTTTGTGGCATTTATGGATTTGGAAAAGGCGTATGACAGGGTGGATAGGGGGGCAATGTGGCAGATGTTGCAGGTGTATGGTATAGGAGGTAGGTTATTGAAAGCAGTGAAGAGTTTTTACAAGGATAGTGAGGCTCAAGTTAGAGTATGTAGGAAAGAGGGAGATTATTTCCCACTAAAAGTAGGCCTTAGACAAGGATGTGTGATGTCACCGTGGTTGTTTAATATATTTATAGATGGGGTTGTAAGAGAAGTAAATGCGAGGGTCTTGGCAAGAGGCGTGGAGTTAAAAGATAAAGAATCACACATAAAGTGGGAGTTGTCACAGTTGATCTTTGCTGATGACACTGTGCTCTTGGGAGATTCCGAAGAGAAGTTGCAGAGGTTGGTGGATGAATTTGGTAGGGTATGTAAAAGAAGAAATTAAAAGTGAATACAGGAAAGAGTAAGGTTATGAGGATAACAAAAAGATTAGGTGATGAAAGATTGGATATCAGATTGGAGGGAGAGGGTATGGAGGAGGTGAATGTATTCAGATATTTGGGAGTGGACGTGTCAGCAGATGGGTCTATGAAAGATGAGGTGAATCATAGAATTGATGAGGGGAAAAGGGTGAGTGGTGTACTTAGGAGTCTGTGAAGACAAAGAACTTTATCCCTGGAGGCAAAGAGGGGAATGTATAAGAGTATAGTTTTACCAACGCTCTTATATGGGTGTGAAGCATGGGTGATGAATGTTGCAGCGAGGAGAAGGCTGGAGGCAGTGGAGATGTCATGTCTGAGGGCAATATGTGGTGTGAATATAATGCAGAGAATTCGTAGTTTGGAAGTTAGGAGGAGGTGCGGGATTGCCAAAACTGTTGTCCAGAGGGCTGAGGAAGGGTTGTTGAGGTGGTTCGGACATGTAGAGAGAATGGAGCGAAACAGAATGACTTCAAGAGTGTATCAGTCTGTAGTGGAAGGAAGGCGGGGTAGGGGTCGGCCTAGGAAAGGTTGGAGGGAGGGGGTAAAGGAGGTTTTCTGTGCGAGGGGCTTGGACTTTCAGCGGGCATACGTGAGCGTGTTTGATAGGAGTGAATGGAGAAATATGGTTTTTAATACTTGACGTGCTGTTGGAGTGTGAGCAAAGTAACATTTATGAAGGGATTCAGGGAAACCGGCAGGCTGGACTTGAGTCCTGGAGATGGGAAGTACAGTGCCTGCACTCTGAAGGAAGGGTGTTAATGTTGTAGTTTAAAAACTGTAGTGTAAAGCACCCTTCTGACAAGACAGTGATGGAGTGAATGATGGTGAAAGTTTTTCTTTTTCGGGCCACCCTGCCTTGGTGGGAATCGGCCAGTGTGTTAATAAAGGGATGTAAATAGCGTGCTGAAAATTTCCAGCCAAGACAGGACTCGCAGCAATGGTTTCAAGTTGGAAAAATTCAGATTCAGGAAGGATATAGGAAAGCACTGGTTTGGTAATAGAGTTGTGGATGAGTGGAACAAACTCCTGAGTACAGTTATTCAGGCTAAAAGGTTGTGTAGTTTTAAAAATAGGTTAGATAAATACATGAGTGGGAGTGGGTGGGTACGAGTTGAGCCTGACTAGCTTGTTCTGCTGGGTCTGGTGCCATGCTCCATCCTTGAGTGGAGGTGACCAGACTGGGTGGGTCATTGGTCTAATCCAGGGAGGGAGAGACATGGACCTGCTCTGCATGGGTCAGTAGGCCTGCTGCAGTGTTCCTTCTTTCTTATGTTCTTATGTGGAAGGCTAACAGTAAGGCATGGGTCACGAGAGACATTTTCCTTGATTGGTTCAACGAAGTGTTTGGCCCCAGTGTGAAGAAATGCTTCCTGGAAAATAAATTAGAACTCAAGTGCCTCCTGGTAGTGGACAACATACCGGTGGCCTGGTGGCTAAAGCTCCCGCTTCACACACGGAGGGCCTGGGTTCAATTCCCGGCGGGTCGAAACATTTCGACATGTTTCCTTACACCTGTTGTCCTGTTCACCTAGCAGCAAATAGGTACCTGGGTGTTAGCCGACTGGTGTGGGTCGCATCCTGGGGGACAAGATTGAGGACCCCAATGGAAATAAATTAGACAGTCCTCGATGACGCACTGACTTGGATTATCCTGGGTGGCTAACCCTCCGGGGTTAAAAATCCGAACGAAATCTCATCTTCCTCCAGACTTGGATGACCAAATGTTGGAGGAGTTTTGTTGCATTACAGTGAAGTTCTTGCCCCCTAATACCACTCCACTCATCCAGCACATGGGCCAGCAGATCATTTCAAACTTCAAAAAACTCTACACCAAAGCAATGTTTCAAAGGTGCTTTGATGTGACCTCAGACACTCAATTGACCTTAAGAGAGTTTTGGAAATTTCACTTCATTATTCTCCATCGCATAAACCTTCCAGGTAAGGCTTGGGAGGGAGTGACTTCCAGGACTTCGAATTCTGCTTGGAGAAAATTGTGGCCAGACTGTGTCCAAGAGAAGGATTTTGGGCTGACCCTGAGGACCCTATGCCAGTTGTGGAATCTATTGTCGCATTGGAGAATTCCATGAGGTTGGATGCGAGTGGTGAGGATATGGAAGAGTTGGTGGAGGACCAAAATGAAGAGCTAATCACTGAAGAGCTGCAAGAGCTTCAACTGGTACAGCAACAGACCACAGCTCAGGAAATTGCTTCAGAGGAGGGAGAGAGATGGAAGACGGTGCCTTCTTCAGAGATTAAGGAGATTTGTGCAGTGTGGAGTAGGATGGAAAGACTTGCGGAGGAACATCACCCTGACAAAGCTCGTGCAAGCCGTGTCGGCAACATGTACAATGACAATGTCTTGTCCCATTTTAGAGAAGTTTTAACCCTTTCAGGGTCCGTCCCGTAGATCTACGGCTTTACGTTCAGGGTCCAAACCGTAGATCTACGCCATGAGCTCAGCTCACTCTGATAAACTGTGAGAGGTACATTTGGGCCTAGATATGAGAGAATACATCTATGTGGTATGTGTGCACCACATAAAACAGATCCTGCAGCACACTGTGTATGAGAGAAAAAAACTTAAATCATGATTTTTCGATTAAAACAGCAACTTTGAAGTGTTTTTTCGTATGTTTTTTATAGTTGTATTTGCGATTTCTTGGTCTCATTTGATAGAATGGAAGACATATTACAGAAATAGAGATGATTTTGATTGGTTTTAGCACTGGAAATGGCTTGAAACTGAGCTCAAAGTAGCGGAAATGTTAAATTTTTGCCGATATTCAAGAGTAAACAAACGACCTCACACATCTAATACACGTCAGCTGGTGGGTCTAATATACATTCACAAATATGGTGATGATATTTATACAATTATTACAGTATTGCATAACAGTAAATCTTTTATTTTTTGGTGTGAATAAAAATTCATTATGTGAATAAAAATCAAAATGGAATTTATTTGTAAAGCCTCAAAACATAACTAATGAACAGAGGAAACGTTAGTTTAGTGCCAGGAATGCCTACATTGTTTATTCTGGACCCTATTTTGAAATTGGAATATTTTGAACTTTGTGTTAAATTGGCCAAATTAACAATTTCCGATCACTTTATTTTGTAGTTGAAACAGTTGACTTGGCGATTTCTTGTGCTCAATCGATAGAATAGAAGTAATACTAGTGAAATAGGTAAGAATTTGGTTGATTGGAATAATGTAATTGGCCTAAAATGGGAGTCAAAGTCGGCAAAATCGCCGATTCGTAAATGTCGCTGACACATCAAAATTCGCGAGAGCATAATTTCGTCAATTTTCCACCAAATTTCGTACTTTTTGTTTTATTACCTTCACAAAAAGATTCTCTACGATTTCATAAGAAAAAATAACAAATTTTTTTTTTTGAAAATTCTTGGACACTGGTGATTGACTCCAGATTTGGGCCTTGGACCCTGAAAGGATGCCAGAAACAACTCTCTAGACAGATATTTAGTGCCACAGGTGTGCAGTGTCTTTCAAGCTGGTCCTAGTGGCATTAAAAAACAAAGAAGGGAAGTAACCCGGAAAAGCACTTGGTACCTGAAGTCTTTATGGAAGGGGATTCCCCTTCCAAACAGTAATTAATCCATTCTCTCCCTTCCTCCTGTCTTCCATACACTAAGAAAAATCTTCAATAAAGGTAAGTGTCATGCTATTATTATTTCATTCTTCATGTCTCATTGTTTTCTGTGTAGGTACAATATATTTCATACAAAAATAATTGTTTCAATACTTTTGGGTGTCTGGAACGGATTAATTGGATTTACATTGTTTCTTATGGGGAAAATGGTTTCGCAAATCGTCAATTTCGCCATCAGTCACATTCTCTGGAACAGATTAATTACGAAAAATGAGGATCCACTGTACTGTCATTACACTCTATATCATATCTTTTTTTTTTTAACAAGTCAATCGTCTCCCACCAAGGCAGGGTGACCTAAAAAGAAAGAAAATCCCCGAAAAGAAAATACTTTCATCATTCAACACTTTCACCTCACTCACACATAATCACTGTTTTTGCAGAGGTGCTCAGAATACAACAGTTTAGAAGCATATACGTATAAGATACACAACATATCCCTCCAAACTGCCAATATCTCAAACCCCTCCTTTAAGGTGCAGACATTGTACTTCCCATTTCCAGGACTCAAGTCCGGCTACATAAAAATAACCGATTTCCCTGAATTTTATTTATTATTTTTTATTATCACACTGGCCGATTCCCACCAGGGCAGGGTGGCCCAAAAAAGAAAAACTTTCACCATCATTCACTCCATCACTGTCTTGCCAGAAGGGTGCTTTACACTACAGTTTTTAAACTGCAACATTAACACCCATCCTTCAGAGTGCAGGCACTGTACTTCCCATCTCCAGGACTCAAGTCCGGCCTGCCGGTTTCCCTGAATCCCTTCATAAATGTTACTTTGCTCACACTCCAACAGCACATCAAGTATTAAAAACCATTTGTCTCCATTCACTCCTATCAAACACGCTCACGCATGCCTGCTGGAAGTCCAAGCCCCTCACCCACAAAACCTCCTTTACCCCCTCTCTCCAACCTTTCCTAGGCCGACCCCTACCCCGCCTTCCTTCCACTACAGACTGATTCACTCTTGAAGTCATTCTGTTTCGCTCCATTCTCTCTACATGTCTGAACCACCTCAACAACCCTTCCTCAGCCCTCTGGACAACAATTTTGGTAATCCCGCACCTCCTCCTAACTTCCAAACTACGAATTCTCTGCATTATATTCACACCACACATTGCCCTCAGACATGGCATCTCCACTGCCTCCAGCCTTCTCCTCGCTGCAACATTCATCACCCATGCCTCACACCCATATAAGAGCGTTGGTAAAACTATACTCTCATACATTCCCCTCTTTGCCTCCAAGGACAAAGTTCTTTGTCTCCACAGACTCCTAAGTGCACCACTCACTCTTTTTCCCCTCATCAATTCTATGATTCACCTCATCTTTCATAGACCCATCTGCTGACACGTCCACTCCCAAATATCTGAATACGTTCACCTCCTCCATACTCTCTCCCTCCAATCTGATATTCAATCTTTCATCACCTAATCTTTTTGTTATCCTCATAACCTTACTCTTTCCTGTATTCACCTTTAATTTTCTTCTTTTGCACACCCTACCAAATTCATCCACCAATCTCTGCAACTTCTCTTCAGAATCTCCCAAGAGCACAGTGTCATCAGCAAAGAGCAGCTGTGACAACTCCCACTTGTGTGTGATTCTTTATCTTTTAACTCCACGCCTCTTGCCAAGACCCTCGCATTTACTTCTCTTACAACCCCATCTATAAATATATTAAACAACCACGGTGACATCACACATCCTTGTCTAAGGCCTACTTTAACTGGGAAAAAATTTCCCTCTTTCCTACATACTCTAACTTGAGCCTCACTATCCTCGTAAAAACTCTTCACTGCTTTCAGTAACCTACCTCCTACACCATACACTTGCAACATCTGCCACATTGCCCCCCTATCCACCCTGTCATACGCCTTTTCCAAATCCATAAATGCCAAAAAGACCTCTTTAGCCTTATCTAAATACTGTTCACTTATATGTTTCACTGTAAACACCTGGTCCACACACCCCCTACCTTTCCTAAAGCCTCCTTGTTCATCTGCTATCCTATTCTCCGTCTTACTCTTAATTCTTTCAATAATAACTCTACCATACACTTTACCAGGTATACTCAGCAGACTTATCCCTCTATAATTTTTGCACTCTCTTTTATCCCCTTTGCCTTTATACAAAGGAACTATGCATGCTCTCTGCCAATCCCTAGGTACCTTACCCTCTTCCATACATTTATTAAATAATTGCACCAACCACTATAAACTATATCCCCACCTGCTTTTAACATTTCTATCTTTATCCCATCAATCCCGGCTGCCTTACCCCCTTTCATTTTACCTACTGTCTCACGAACTTCCCCCACACTCACAACTGGCTCTTCCTCACTCCTACAAGATGTTATTCCTCCTTGTCCTATACACGAAATCACAGCTTCCCTATCTTCATCAACATTTAACAATTCCTCAAAATATTCCCCCCATCTTCCCAATACCTCTAACTCTCCATTTAATAACTCTCCTCTCCTATTTTTAACTGACAAATCCATTTGTTCTCTAGGCTTTCTTAACTTGTTAATATCACTCCAAATCTTTTTCTTATTTTCAACAAAATTTGTTGATAACATCTCACCCACTCTCTCATTTGCTCTCTTTTTACATTGCTTCACCACTCTCTCAACCTCTCTCTTTTTCTCCATATACTCTTCCCTCCTTGCATCACTTCTACTTTGTAAAAACTTCTCATATGCTAACTTTTTCTCCCTTACTACTCTCTTTACATCATCATTCCACCAATCGCTCCTCTTCCCTCCCGCACCCACTTTCCTGTAACCACAAACTTCTGCTGAACACTCTAACACTACATTTTTTAATCCTACCCCATACCTCTTCGACCCCATTGCCTATGCTCTCATTAGCCCATCTATCCTCCAATAGCTGTTTATATCTTACCCTAACTGCCTCCTCTTTTAGTTTATAAACCTTCACCTCTCTCTTCCCTGATACTTCTATTCTCCTTGTATCCCATCTACCTTTTACTCTCAGTGTAGCTACAACTAGAAAGTGATCTGATATATCTGTGGCCCCTCTATAAACATGTACATCCTGAAGTCTACTCAACAGTCTTTTATCTACCAATACATAATCCAACAAACTACTGTCATTTCGCCCTACATCATATCTTGTATACTTATTTATCCTCATTTTCTTAAAATATGTATTACCTATAACTAAACCCCTTTCTATACAAAGTTCAATCAAAGGGCTCCCATTATCATTTACACCTGGCACCCCAAACTTACCTACCACACCCTCTCTAAAAGTTTCTCCTACTTTAGCATTCAGGTCCCCTACCACAATTACTCTCTCACTTGGTTCAAAGGCTCCTATACATTCACTTAACATCTCTCAAAATCTCTCTCTCTCCTCTGCATTCCTCTCTTCTCCAGGTGCATACACGCTTATTATGACCCACTTCTCGCATCCAACCTTTACTTTAATCCACATAATTCTTGAATTTACACATTCATATTCTCTTTTCTCCTTCCATAACTGATCATTCAACATTACTGCTACCCCTTCCTTTGCTCTAACTCTCTCAGATACTCCAGATTTAATCCCATTTATTTCCCCCCACCGAAACTCCCCTACCCCCTTCAGCTTTGTTTCGCTTAGGACCAGGACATCCAACTTCATTCATAACATCAGCAATCATCTGTTTCTTGTCATCCGCACTACATCCACGCACATTTAAGCATCCCAGTTTTATAAAGTTTTTCTTCTTCTCTTTTTTAGTAAATGTCTACAGGAGAAGGGGTTACTAGCCCATTGCTCCCGGCATTTTAGTCGCCTCATACAACACGCATGCCTTACGGAGGAAAGATTCTTTTCCACTTCCCCATGGACAATAGAAGAAATAAAGAAGAACAAGAGCTATTTAGAATCCCTGAATCCCTTCACTAAATATTACCCTGCTCACACTCCAACAGCTCGTCAGGTCTCAAATATTAAAATGGTATAAAATACCGACAATGCTCTTCTCCAGAAGACTGAGGGACTGACCACCTCAAAACTTTAAGGGTGATGGACTGATTACAGCGTCTTCAAGTATCTTCTGCTTCTATCAACTTTTCTGTACTCGACTGAAGAAGCCTACTGTGTAGGCGAAACGTTTCGAAATAAAGTTACCTAACTGTTGCATATGTGTCTTACCTAACAGGTCTCAAATACCATTCGTCTCCGTTCACTCCCATCTAACACGCTCACGTACGCTTGCTGGAAATCCAAGCCCCTCGCCCACAAAACCTCCTCGTATACTATATTATCCTTTATTTCTATAAGTGGAGTATGTTATATTATGCAATTAGAGTGACTGACTTACATAAACTACAGTGACCCCCGGTATTCGATGGCATCGGTATCCAATAAATCCGGTATTCGATACATTTTAACGCAAAAATTTTGCCTCGCTTCTCGTTAAAAAACCCGCCACACGCGATTCGTCCGAGACGTGTCCACGTGTGGCCTGAACTGCCCCGTGTGTGCCAGTGTTTACAAGCCAGCCAGTGTGCTTGCATCTAAGGATACCTTCGGTACATTCCATATTATCACAGTGTTTTTGGTGCTTGTTTCTGCAAAATAAGTCACCATGGGCCCCAAGAAAGCTTCTAGTGCCAACCCTGTGGTAAAAAGGGCGAGAATTAATATGGAAATTAAGAAAGATTTTGAAGGGTTTGGGGCTAACCCTGAGAAGCCTATGCCAGTTGTGGAATACATTGTGCCTACTTCAAAAATTAAGGAAATGTGTGCAAAGTGGGTTGAACTGCAAACCTTTATGGATGAAAATCACCCTAACACAGCTATTGCAAGCCGTGCTGGTGACTATTGCAATAACAATGTTGTGGCCCATTTTAGACAAATCGTAAAGGAACGGGAGGTACAGAGCTCTAAGGACAGATTTGTTGTGCGACAGAGGTCCAGCGACTCTCAAGCTGGTCCTAGTGGCATTAAAAGAAGAAGGGAAGTAGCCCCAGAAAAGGACTTGCTACCTTAAGTCCTAATGGAAGGGGATTCCCCATCTAAACAATAAGTTCGACACTCTCCCCTCCTCCCATCCCATCAATCATCACCAGATCTTCATTAAAGGTAAGTGTCATGTATTCTATTATTAGTAGAGTACTACAAACTGTGCATGTCTTCTTCAGTTTGTGTGCATTAAACTTAATATTTCATGTGGTAAATTTTTTTTTTCATACTTTTGGGTATCTTGCAAGGATTAATTTGATTTCCGTTATTTCTTATGAGGAAAATTAATTCGCTTTTCGATAATTTTGGTATACGACGAGCTCTCAGGAATGGATTAATATCGAATACCGGGGGTCCACTGTACTTTATAGAAAGCCTTTTATTATGTATTTTGGGCAGTCTTAAAACTAAATTATAGTTACAAATATATGAAAATAAAAATACATAGTTTTATTTTATTGATTAAGCATCCATTGGCCTACTGGACAGGAATGCAATTTTGGCAGAGAAAATAAGTGTGCCTCAGGAAAAATAAAACTTATTAGCAGTTAAATATTTTTTCTTTTTATATTTTATACACACTCTTTCTTGTGATCACAATGCTGATTTTTACATGCTACTGGAGAGGTGTGAAGTGAACTGGTCATACTGGCATTAGAATATGTTCAATTTACCATTTCCAATTGGATAACTGGGAATTTGCTATATTTTACAAGGATTTAATATTCATCACCTTTCTTCAAAAGCAAAAGAAATAAGTAATTTAAGAGAGAAAATTTTAATGAAAAGTAACCGAATTTGAAGAAATGGAACGAAAAGATTCAGTACTTTAGTAAGCAATTCATTCTAACCACAAAGTGGAAGTGCACTGAAACAAATTTTATAATAATATGCCAACCTTGCTTCTTGACACGATCTTCCAGGGTAACTAGAGTTGACTGGAAGCGGTGTCTCCAAAGTTGTAAGCCAGCTGCATAAGCCAAGATGGTGGCAGGTTTAGGAGGGTCCATACTTGGAAATTCATATTTGTGCATGAACACATCTAAGATATGCAGCTGATTTAGAGGTTCACACAGATATTCCAACAAGCTTGATGTTGCCCCCTAAAAATTAGAAATATGAAAACCAGGAGGTTAAAAATTTGAGTGATAACCATAGACTTATGACTATGTATACCTGAATGTAAGCTTTAGGCATTTGCCCAACAATCCAAATACCCTCATGACATATCCTTAACCCTTAAACTGTCCAAACGTAGATCTACGTTTTTTCAACATTTGAAAGCATGTAAAAAAACGTAGACCTTCTGCTTTTTCTACATTTGAAAACGTGTAAAAAAACTTTGATCTATTTTTTTGTTATATTTGAAAATATGTAAACAAACGTAGATCTGTTTGGACAGTTTAAGGGTTAAATAAGGGCTGCCCACCTGATTGTGAAGGACAGGACTAACCAGGCATATAATAGCAGGCCCTTTGCAGCAACCTAGAGAAGTAAACACATTCACCATTATTCATTCAATTGCTGGCTTGCCAAAAGGGTACTAACATCACAATTTAGATTGCCCTCTAACTGCAACATGCCCACCTCTTCTTCAGAATGCAGGCAATGCCTGTCCCAACTTCAGTACTTAAGTCCAGATAAATAGTTTTCCTGAATCCCGTCATAAAAGTTACCTTGCTCACAATATAACAATTTATCCATTTAAAAATCCCTTGTCTGCATTCACTCCTAACACACAGTAGTACATAGTATATTTTTTAACATATTGGCCATCTCCTACCAAGGTAGGGTGAACTGAAAAAGAAGAAACAACTTTGCAATGATTCATTCAATCACTGTCTTGCCAGAAGTACACTAACATCAAAACCCAGATGACACTCTGTACTGAAACATCCTCACCCTTCCTTCAGAATGTAGGTAGGTACTGTACTTCCTACCTTTAGGACTCAAGCCTAGTTACCCAGATTCTAGATCTGCTTTACACAGCATTGGAAAATAAGGAATATCCACTAGGAATTTTTATTGACCTAAGAAAAGCTTTTGACACAGTAGACCACGGCATCCTACTCCACAAACTTGACCATTATGGTATAAGAGGCCATGCGCTTGCATATTTCAAATCTTACCTTACTAATAGGTATCAGTATGTCACCATTAAAGACACAGCATCAACAACGCAGCCACTTGATACTGGAGTTCTGCAGGGAAGTGTCCTTGGTCCCCTGCTCTTCCTCATATACATCAATGATCTTCCAAACGTATCTCAACACCTGAACTCTTTGCTGACGACACGACTTATGTCATCTCTCACCCTAATCTTGCCACCCTCAACACCATTGTTGATGAGCTGATCAAAATATCGACTTGGATGACAGCCAATAAACTTATGCTTAACACTGACAAAACCTACTACATTATGTTTGGTAGCAGAGCAGGAGATGCGCAAATTAACATTAAGATCGACAACACTCTAATTGCCAGTCATAATGAAGGCAAATTCCTAGGCCTATACCTCGACAACAACCTGAACTTCAGCACCCATATCCAACACATAACCAAAAAAGTATCCAAAACGGTTGGGATCCTCTCCAAGATACGATACTATGTGCCGCAAACTGCCCTTCTCACACTATACCATTCACTTATATATCCATACCTCACCTATGCTATCTGTGCTTGGGGTTCAACTGCAGCAACACACCTAAAGCCAATAATAACCCAACAAAAAGCCGCAGTAAGAATAATCACTAAATCCCATCCCTGGCAACACCACCCCCCCCACTCTTCATAGATCTAGACTTACTCCCTGTTCAGTACATCCACACTTACTACTGTGCAATCTACATCTACAGGACCTTAAATTCCAATATTAACCTTGACCTAAAACGCTTTCTTGATAGTTGCGACAGAACCCACAGGCACAACACCAGACACAAACATCTCTATGGCATTCCCCGTGTCCGACTAAACCTTTACAAAAATTCAATGTATGTCAAAGGCCCTAAAATCTGGAACACCCTACCTGAAAATTCTAAAACTGCAGACACATTCATCACCTTCAAAACTACCATCAGAAAACATCTTATCTCCCTGATACACCCTGTCAACTAATTACACGAATACCACCTGGTGGTTAACACTTACACTCAACTCACCTATTTGACCATAAACAGAAATATCAATCTCAATCTCAAAATAATGAATCTTAACTAGTCATAAGTTGGCCTGTGATACTCCAATACTGAAACTATGTATAGTGCCAAAACAAAAGCATTCACATTGCTTAACTCACAAACTAGTATTTAGTCACTTAGCCATAATACCAACTTACCTCATAATTTTGTAATATTTTAAACTTAAGATTTAATTTAAGTCTGCCCAAAATGCCTAGCCATGCTAGGTGTTCTAGTGGTACACTCTGTAATTATTATTTTACTACATGTAAACCACACAATAACCAAATTCTGTAAACTCAGCATTGTAATCCTTATAGAGAATAAACTTTGAATTGAATTGAAACAGTACTTTGCTCACACTGCAACAGCATGTCAAATCACAAAAGCCACTTGTCTCAACTCACTCCTATCCAACATGCTCACACAAGGCTGTTGGATGTTCAAGACATCTGACACCTCCTTTATCCCTTTCCTCCAACCCTTCCTGGGATGATCCCTACCCTTCCTTCCCTCCTCCTCTTTGTCTTCTATCAAAGCAGGGTGACCCCCCCCCCAAAAAAAAAAGGAGACTCATTTACCCTCTCTTTTTTTTCTTTCCCTCTCACACACACACAAACAAACATGAACCCACACACATTTTTACCATCATTTATATGTAATCACTGTCTTTGCAGAGACACTTAGACACAACAGTTCAGATGTCACTCCCTACAGATAACATCCAAAACCCCTCCTTTAAAGTGCGAGTATTGTACTTCCCACCTCCTGGACTCAAGTCAGGCTAACCAGTTTCCCTGAATCCATTCATAAAATATTACCCTGTTCACACTACAACAGCTCGTCAGGTCCCAAAACCCATTCATCTCCATTCGCTCCTATAAAATACGCTCACACATGCTTGCTGTATGACCAAGCCCCTACCAAACAAAACCTTTTTTTACCCCCTCCATCCTTTCCTAGAATGATTCCTCCCCCTCTTCCCCTCCACTACAGGTTTATACACCCTCCAAGTCATCCTATTCTGCTCCACCACCTCAACAACCCCTTCTCAGCTCTCTGAATAATACCTTCAGTAACTCCACACATTCTCATTTCCATTCTATGAATTCTCTATATAATATTTACACAACACTGCCAGTAGATATGACATCTCCACTGCCTCCAGCCTCATTCTTGCTGCAGCATTTACAGCCCATGCTTTTCATCCATATAAGAGTACTGGTACAACTACACTACTGAACATTCCCTTCTTTGTCTCCATAGATAATGTTCTTTGTCTCCACAGATACCTCAATGCTCCACCCACCCTTTCTCCTTCATCAATTGTATGGTTACCTCGTCCTTCATAAACCCATCCGCTGACAAGTCTACTCCCTATCTTTCTTCTTTCAACACACCGGCCGTATCCCACCGAGGCGGGGTGGCCCAAAAGTAAAAATGAAAGTTTCTCCTTTTACATTTAGTAATATATACAGGAGAAGGGGTTACTAGCCCCTTGCTCCCGGCATTTTAGTTGCCTCTTACGACACGCATGGCTTATGGAGGAAGAATTCTGTTCCACTTCCCCATGGAGATAAGAGGAAATAAACAAGAACAAGAATTAGAAAGAAAATAGAAGAAAACCCAGAGGGGTGTGTATATATATGCTTGTACATGTATGTGTAGTGTGACCTAAGTGTAAGTAGAAGTAGCAAGACGTACCTGTAATCTTGCATATTTATGAGACAGACAAAAGACACCAGCAATCCTACCATCATGTAAAACAATTACAGGCTTTCGTTTTACACTCGCTTGGCAGGATGGTAGTACCTCCCTGGGCGGTTGCTGTCTACCAACCTACTACCTACAATATATATATCTTCTTTCTTTCAACACACTGGCAGTATCCCACCGAAGCGGGGTGGCCCAAAAGGAAAAACGAAAGTTTTTCCTTTTACGTTTAGTAATATATACAGAAGAGGTTACTAGCCCCTTGCTCAAATATATATATATCTTTCTTTCTTTTAACACACCGGCCGTATCCCACCGAGGTGGGGTGGCCCAAAAGGAAAAACAAAAGTTTCTCCTTTTACATTTAGTAATATATACAGGAGAAGAGGTTATTAGCCCCTTGCTCAAATATAAATAAATAAATAAATAAATATATATATATACATATACATACATTTTTTTTTTATTATCACACTGGCCGATTCCCACCAAGGCAGGGTGGCCCGAAAAAGAAAAACTTTCACCATCATTCACTCCATCACTGTCTTGCCAGAAGGGTGCTTTACACTACAGTTTTTAAACTGCAACATTAACACCCCTCCTTCAGAGTGCAGGCACTGTACTTCCCATCTCCAGGACTCAAGTCCGGCCTGCCGGTTTCCCTGAATCCCTTCATAAATGTTACTTTGCTCACACTCCAACAGCACGTCAAGTATTAAAAACCATTTGTCTCCATTCACTCCTATCAAAACACGCTCATGCATGCCTGCTGGGAAGTCCAAGCCCCTCGCACACAAAACCTCCTTTACCCCTCCCTCCAACCTTTCCTAGGCCGACCCCTACCCCGCCTTCCTTCCACTACAGACTGATACACTCTTGAAGTCATTCTGTATCGCTCCATTCTCTCTACATGTCCGAACCACCTCAACAACCCTTCCTCAGCCCTCTGGACAACAGTTTTGGTAATCCCGCACCTCCTCCTAACTTCCAAACTACGAATTCTCTGCATTATATTCACACCACACATTGCCCTCAGACATGACATCTCCACTGCCTCCAGCCTTCTCCTCGCTGCAACATTCATCACCCACGCTTCACACCCATATAAGAGCGTTGGTAAAACTATACTCTCATACATTCCCCTCTTTGCCTCCAAGGACAAAGTTCTTTGTCTCCACAGACTCCTAAGTGCACCACTCACTCTTTTTCCCTCATCAATTCTATGATTCACCTCATCTTTCATAGACCCATCCGCTGACACGTCCACTCCCAAATATCTGAATACGTTCACCTCCTCCATACTCTCTCCCTCCAATCTGATATTCAATCTTTCATCACCTAATCTTTTTGTTATCCTCATAACCTTACTCTTTCCTGTATTCCCCTTTAATTTTCTTCTTTTGCACACCCTACCAAATTCATCCACCAATCTCTGCAACTTCTCTTCAGAATCCCCCAAGAGCACAGTGTCATCAGCAAAGAGCAGCTGTGACAACTCCCACTTTGTGTGTGATTCTTTATCTTTTAACTCCACGCCTCTTGCCAAGACCCTCGCATTTACTTCTCTTACAACCCCATCTTTTAAATATATTAAACAACCACGGTGACATCACACATCCTTGTCTAAGGCCTACTTTTACTGGGAAAAAATTTCCCTCTTTCCTACATACTCTAACTTGAGCCTCACTATCCTCGTAAAAACTCTTCACTGCTTTCAGTAAACCTACCTCCTACACCATACACTTGCAACATCTGCCACATTGCCCCCCTATCCCCTGTCATACGCCTTTTCCAAATCCATAAATGCCACAAAGACCTCTTTAGCCTTATCTAAATACTGTTCACTTATATTTTTTCACTGTAAACACCTGGTCCACACACCCCCTACCTTTCCTAAAGCCTCCTTGTTCATCTGCTATCCTATTCTCCGTCTTACTTTTAATTCTTTCAATAATAACTCTACCATACACTTTACCAGGTATACTCAGCAGACTTATCCCCCTTTTAATTTTTGCACTCTCTTTTATCCCCTTTGCCTTTACAAAGGAACTATGCATGCTCTCTGCCAATCCCTAGGTACCTTACCCTCTTCCATACATTTATTAAATAATTGCACCAACCACTCCAAAACTATATCCCCACCTGCTTTTTAACATTTCTATCTTTATCCCATCAATCCCGGTTGCCTTACCCCTTTCATTTTACCTACTGCCTCACGAACTTCCCCCACACTCACAACTGGCTCTTCCTCACTCCTACAAGATGTTATTCCTCCTTGTCCTATACACAAAATCACAGCTTCCTTATCTTCATCAACATTTAACAATTCCTCAAAATATTCCCTCCATCTTCCCAATACCTCTAACTCTCCATTTAATAACTCTCCTCTCCTATTTTTAACTGACAAATCCATTTGTTCTCTAGGCTTTCGTAACTTGTTAATCTCACTCCAAAACTTTTTCTTATTTTCAACAAAATTTGTTGATAACATCTCACCCACTCTCTCATTTGCTCTCTTTTTACATTGCTTCACCACTCTCTTAACCTCTCTCTTTTTCTCCATATACTCTTCCCTCCTTGCATCACTTCTACTTTGTAAAAACTTCTCATATGCTAACTTTTTCTCCCTTTACTACTCTCTTTACATCATCATTCCACCAATCGCTCCTCTTCCCTCCTGCACCCACTTTCCTGTAACCACAACTTCTGCTGAACACTCTAACACTACATTTTTAAACCTACCCCATACCTCTTGGACCCCATTGCCTATGCTCTCATTAGCCCATCTATCCTCCAATAGCTGTTTATATCTTACCCTAACTGCCTCCTCTTTTAGTTTATAAACCTTCACCTCTCTCTTCCCTGATACTTCTATTCTCCTTGTATCCCATCTACCTTTTACTCTCAGTGTAGCTACAACTAGAAAGTGATCTGATATATCTGTGGCCCCTCTATAAACATGTACATCCTGAAGTCTACTCAACAGTCATTTATCTACCAACACATAATCCAACAAACTACTGTCATTTCGCCTACATCATATCTTGTATACTTATTTATCCTCTTTTTCTTAAAATATGTATTACCTATAACTAAACCCCTTTCTATACAAAGTTCAATCAAAGGGCTCCCATTATCATTTACACCTGGCACCCCAAACTTACCTACCACACCCTCTCTAAAAGTTTCTCCTACTTTAGCATTCAGGTCCCCTACCACAATTACTCTCTCACTTGGTTCAAAGGCTCCTATACATTCACTTAACATCTCCCAAAATCTCTCTTCTCCTCTGCATTCCTCTCTTCTCCAGGTGCATACAAGCTTATTATGACCCACTTCTCGCATCCAACCTTTACTTTAATCCACATAATTCTTGAATTTACACATTCATATTCTCTTTTTCTCCTTCCATAACTGATCATTCAACATTACTGCTACCCCTTCCTTTGCTCTAACTCTCTCAGATACTCCAGATTTAATCCCATTTATTTCCCCCACTGAAACTCCCCTACCCCCTTCAGCTTTGTTTCGCTTAGGGCCAGGACATCCAACTTCTTTTCATTCATAACATCAGCAATCATCTGTTTCTTGTCATCCGCACTACATCCACGCACATTTAAGCATCCCAGTTTTATAAAGTTTTTCTTCTTCTCTTTTTTAGTAAATGTCTACAGGAGAAGGGGTTACTAGCCCATTGCTCCGGCATTTTAGTCGCCTCATACGACACGCATGGCTTACAGAGGAAAGATTCTTTTCCACTTCCCCATGGACAATAGAAGAAATAACGAAGAACAAGAGCTATTTAGAAAAAGGAGAAAAACCTAGATGTATGTATATATATATATGCATGTGTGTGTCTGTGAAGTGTGACCAAAGTGTAAGTAGGAGTAGCAAGATATCCCTGTTATCTAGCGTGTTTATGAGACAGAAAAAGAAAACAGCATCATTCATATATATATATATATATATATATATATATATATATATATATATATATATATATACACACACACACACACACACACACACACACACACACACACACACACACACACACACACCTACCATCCGACTTACGACCTGCTCGACATACGTCCACTCAACTTACGACCGTGCATCTGGCAGCTGGGCTGGGCAGGCTGATGCACACCGCGGTACAATATTTGACAATACTCGCGGCAGCAATGTGTCATGCAGGCGGCATCAGTTTGAGTAACCCTGCCCTATCAGCAGCATAATACTGTATTAACTGTACTAACTGGACAGTAAATTTCACCATGGCCCCTAAGATGAAGTCTGGATCTTGCACCAGAGATTGTGGCAAGAAAGGCTCTTACTCTCGAACTCTCTATTTGTTTTCACTATTGCACATAAACCTGTCTGTATCTGTCTGCCTGTATCTCTGTGTGTCTGTTTATCTGTCTGTCTACTAGTGTGTCTGTCTTTCTACCTGTGTATCTCTGTCTACCTGTGTGTCTTTATGTCTACCTGTGTGCCTGTCTTTCTGTCTACCTGTGTCTTTCTGTCTACCTGTGTCTTTCTGTCTATCTGTGTGTCTTTCTGTCTATCTGTGTGTCTTTCTGTCTACCTGTGTCTGGCTTTATATCTACCTGTGTCTGTGTCTACCTGTGTGTCTGTCTTTCTGTCTACCTGTGTGTCTGTCTTTGTCTGCTTGTCTGTCTCAGAGCCACTCACTAAGAGTGTACTTGGTCTTGAAGACGCCATATTAATAATGATAATAACAATAATAATCACTGAGGCGCATTAAATGTGTATAAAACGTTAATATAGACATTTTGCTTAATCCATCTATGATTTTTTTCGAAATTATATAATAAACATGCTACATAACATATAAATTAACAAATATGAGATGTTTTTCTGGTCGGCTTGACAGTGAACAGGAATCGTTCGTGTCCGGGCTGGTAACAACAACAACAACGTTTGTTTACATAACTCGTGAACATTCTACATTCTCATTCTCTCTCTCATTTATTCATTTAATCTTGTCTACTCATCTCTCATTCTACATTAAAACTACAGATATTTTAAGGTAAGTAATGAGTGGACACGATTATTATATTATAGCTTAATAATAATAATATTAATATTAGTACATATGTATTATTGTAATAATAATGATTATTAATATTATTATTAATTTAGGGCACTGGAGCACAGATCCACTGTATAGCACTTTGTCTGGATTTTTTGGGTTATCCTAGGTAATTTATAATATGTATGATAACTTGACTTACATGTACCAGTGAGAGAGAGAGAGAGAGAGAGAGAGAGAGAGAGAGATACAAAGAGGCAGCCACATTCGGTCAGCCAGTCAGCCAACTACCCACCCACACACCCATCCAGCCACCCACCCACCCACCCGGTCAACCACAGATCCGGCCACCCAGCCAGCCAGCCGGATACGTATTACACATGTTCCAGAGTTGCTTCTCTTTACTTAGGGTATAGGTTATACAACATTCTGGCAGGATGACACTACCAGTGATATTCTCCCATTCCACTGTGTCGACAATACATAAAGATAATAGTAACATACGATACTGTATGCGATGTAAAATTTACAATACAAATCACTACCATGTATACATTATACAGTGGACCCCCGCTTAACGATCACCTCCAAATGCGACCAATTATGTAAGTGTATTTATGTAAGTGCGTTTGTACGTGTATGTTTGGGGGTCTGAAATGGACTAATCTACTTCACAATATTCCTTATGGGAAAAAATTCGGTCAGTACTGGCACCTGAACATACTACTGGAATGAAAAAAGTTCGTTAACCGGGGGTCCACTGTATACCTGGAGTTTACCTGGAGAGAGTTTCGGGGGTCAACGCCCCCGCGGCCCGGTCTGTGACCAGGCCTCCTGGTGGATCAGCGCCTGATCAACCAGGCTGTTGCTGCTGGCTGCATGCAAACCAACGTACGAGCCACAGCCCGGGTGATCAGGAACTGACTTTAGGTGCTTGTCCAGTGCCAGCTTGAAGACTGCCAGGGGTCTGTTGGTAATCCCCCTTATGTGTGCTGGGAGGCAGTTGAACAGTCTCGGGCCCCTGACACTTATTGTATGGTCTCTTAACGTGCTAGTGACACCCCTGCTTTTCATTGGGGGGATGGTGCATCGTCTGCCAAGTCTTTTGCTTTCGTAGTGAGTGATTTTCGTGTGCAAGTTCGGTACTAGTCCCTCTAGGATTTTCCAGGTGTATATAATCATGTATCTCTCCCTCCTGCGTTCCAGGGAATACAGGTTTTAGAAACCTCAAGCGCTCCCAGTAATTGAGGTGTTTTATCTCCGTTATGCGCGCCGTGAAAGTTCTCTGTACATTTTCTAGGTCGGCAATTTCACCTGCCTTGAAAGGTGCTGTTAGAGTGCAGCAATATTCCAGCCTAGATAGAACAAGTGACCTGAAGAGTGTCATCATGGGCTTGGCCTCCCTAGTTTTGAAGGTTCTCATTATCCATCCTGTCATTTTTCTAGCAGATGCGATTGATACAATGTTATGGTCCTTGAAGGTGAGATCCTCGACATAATCACTCCCAGGTCTTTGCGTTGGTGTTTCGCTCTATTTTGTGGCCAGAATTTGTTTTGTACTCTGATGAAGATTTAATTTCCTCATGTTTACCATATCTGAGTAATTGAAATTTCTCATCGTTGAACTTCATATTGTTTTCTGCAGCCACTGAAAGATTGGTTGATGTCCGCCTGGAGCCTTGCAGTGTCTGCAATGGAAGACACTGTCATGCAGATTCGGGTTCATCTGCAAAGGAAGACACGGTGCTGTGGCTGACATCCTTGTCTATGTCGGATATGAGGATGAGGAACAAGATGGGAGCTAGTACTGTGCCTATGTGGAACAGAGCTTTTCAACCGTAGCTGCTGCCTCGGACTTTACTCTGTTGACGACTACTCTCTGTGTTCTGTTAGTGAGGAAATTATAGATCCATCGACCGACTTTTCCTGTTATTCCTTTAGCGCGCATTTTGTGCGCTATTACGCCATGGTCACACTTGTCGAAGGCTTTTGCAAAGTCTGTATATATTACATCTGCATTCTTTTTGTTCTAGTGCATTTAGGACCTTGTCGTAGTGATCCAGTAGTTGAGCAGACAGGAGCGACCTGTTCTAAACCCATGTTGCCCTGGGTTGTGTAACTGATGGGTTTCTAGATGGGTGGTGATCTTGCTTCTTAGGACCCCTTCAAAGATTTTATGATATGGGATGTTAGTGCTATTGGTCTGTAGTTCTTTGCTGTTGCTTTACTGCCCCCTTGTGGAGTGGGGCTATGTCTGTTGTTTATAGTAACTGAGGGACGACCCCCGTGTCCATGCTCCCTCTCCATAGGATGGAAAAGGCTCATGATAGGGGCTTCTTGCAGTTCTTGATGAACACAGAGTTCCATGAGTCTGGCCCTGGGGCAGAGTGCATGGGCATGTCATTTATCGCCTGTTCGAAGTCATTTGGCGTCAGGATAACATCGGATAGGCTTGTGTTAATCAAATTTTTGTGCTCTCTCATAAAAAATTCATTTTGATCTTCGACTCTCAGTCTGGTTAGCGGCTTGCTAAAAACTGAGTCATACTGGGACTTGAGTAGCTCACTCATTTCCTTGTTGTCATCTGTGTAGGACCCATCTTGTTTAAGTAGGGGCCCAATACTGGACGTTGTTCTCGATTTTGATTTGGCATAGGAGAAGAAATACTTTGGGTTTTCTTTCGATTTCATTTATGGCTTTTAGTTCTTCCCGCGATTCCTGACTCCTAAAGGATTCTTTTAGCTTAAGTTCGATGCTTGCTATTTCTCTGACCAGTGTCTCCCTGCGCATTTCAGATATATTGACCTCTTTTAGCCGCTCTGTTATTCTTTTCCGTCGCCTGTAAAGGGAGCGCCTGTCTCTTTCTATTTTACATCTACTCCTCCTTTTTCTTAGAGAATAAGCCTTGTGCATACATCGAGTGCCACCGAGTTAATCTGTTCTAGGCATAAGTTTGGGTCTGTGTTGCTTAGTATATCTTCCCAGCTTATATCGGTTAGGACTTGGTTTACTTGGTCCCACTTTATGTTTTTGTTATTGAAGTTGAATTTGGTGAATGCTCCCTCGTGACTAGTCTCATTTTGTCGGTCTGGGGCTCCACGCATACATGTCTGAACCTCAATTATGTTGTGATCTGAGTATATTGTTTTTGATATGGTGACATTTCTTATCAGATCATCATTGTTAGTGAAGATGAGGTCTAGTGTATTCTCCAGTCTAGTAGGCTCTATTATTTGCTGGTTTAAATTGAATTTTGTGCAGAGATTTAAAAGCTCGTGTGAGTGTGAGTTTTCATCAGAGCTGCCTCCTGGTGTTATACTGCAACAATATTATTTGCTATATTCCTCCATTTTAGGTGCCTTAAGTTGAAATCCCCCAGGAGCAAGATGTTGGGTGCAGGAGCTGGAAGATTTTCCAGACAGTGGTCAATTTTTAACAGCTGTTCCTGGAATTGCTGGGATGTTGCATCCGGAGGCTTGTAGACTACCACAATGACTAGGTTTTGGTTCTCGACCTTTACTGCTAAAACTTCCACTACGTCATTTGAGGCATTAAGCAGTTCTGTGCAAACAAGTGACTCTGCAATGTACAGGCCAACCCCCCCCTTTTGCCTGTTCACTCTGTCACATCTGTATAGGTTGTAACCTGGGATCCATATTTCGTTGTCCAAGTGATCCTTTATGTGGGTCTCAGTGAAAGCCGCGAACATTGCCTTTGCCTCTGCAAGCAGTCCACGGATGAAAGGTATTTTGTTGTTTGTTGCTGGCTTTAGACCCTGTATATTTGCAAAGAAGAATTTTATCGGACTGGTGGTATTGTTGGTACTGGGGGGGGATTTTTTTTTCCGGCATTAGTATCTGTATCTGTTGGTTTGGAGTGGAGGCCATCGACTGTGGTTCCACTCCAGGATTGACTGGATTTGGTGTACGATTTCTGCCATTTCCTGCCAGTTTTTTTTCCTTCCTGGCACTAAAAAACCTCTCCCTCTTGAGTGGCTGTGGCTACCCAGGTTTTCCCATGGCCTGGATGTTTTGTATCTTTTTGTCCCCTTTAGATGGTATGCCTGGCAATTTAAGTTATAGCACAGTCTTTCCTGTACTGAAGAGGTACACATTTCAGGGTGAAAAAGCTTACAGGAAGGGAGTTTGCATTTTCCTGTTGTCATATGGGCATGACATTTTCTAGGGTGGTCATAGTTGCATGTCCCATCTGTTTTTCCAGATTTCCCATGCCAGCAGATACCAAGTGCATAGTATATGCACAGGCTTGGTTTCAGTACATAAATAATTAAAATACAACAATAGAAGTAAATTATGGTAAAAAGAATGAAATAATGATTGTACATTACATTACAGTATTATGTAGATAGTTTATATAGGAAAGTTTTGACATTATGCCCTACCCAATATGTCGGCAATTTTCAAAGGTTCGACTTACGTCCATTTCGACTTATGACCGGTTGGTCAGAACCAAGCTTGGTCGTAAGTTGGATGGTAGGTGTGTACTCACCTATTTGTGGTTGCAGGGGTCGAGTCACAGCTCCTGGCCCCGCCTCTTCGCTGATTGTGTGTGTGTGTGTGTGTGTGTGTGTGTGTGTGTGTGTGTGGTGTGTGTGTGTGTGTGTGTGTGTGTGTTGTATGTATGTATGTATGTATGTATGTATGTATGTATGTATGTATGCATGCATTGCAATGCATGTTTATTTTTATTTTATTATCACACTGGCCGATTCCCACCAAGACAGGGTGGCCCGAAAAAGAAAAACTTTCACCATCATTCACTCCATCACTGTCTTGCCAGAAGGGTGCTTTACACTACAGTTTTTAAACTGCAACATTAACACCCCTCCTTCAGAGTGCAGGCACTGTACTTCCCATCTCCAGGACTCAAGTCCGGCCTGCCGGTTTCCCTGAATCCCTTCATAAATGTTACTTTGCTCACACTCCAACAGCACGTCAATTATTAAAAACCTTTTGTCTCCATTCACTCCTATCAAACACGCTCACGCATGCCTGCTGGAAGTCCAAGCCCCTCGCACACAAAACCTCCTTTACCCCCTCCCTCCAACCCTTTCCCTAGGCCGACCCCTACCCCGCCTTCCTTCCACTACAGACTGATACATCTTGAAGTCATTCTGTTTCGCTCCATTCTCTCTACATGTCCGAAACCACCTCAACAAACCCTTCCTCAGCCCTCTGGACAACAGTTTTGGTAATCCCGCACCCCCTCCTAACTTCCAAACTACGAATTCTTGCATTATATTCACACCACACATTGCCCTCAGACATGACATCTCCACTGCCTCCAGCCTTCTCCTCGCTGCAACATTCATCACCCCCGCTTCACACCCATATAAGAGCGTTGGTAAAACTATACTCTTCATACATTCCCCTCTTTGCTCCAAGGACAAAGTTCTTTGTCTCCACAGACTCCTAAGTGCCCCACTCACTCTTTTTCCCTCATCAATTCTATGATTCACCTCATCTTTCATAGACCCATCCGCTGACACGTCCACTCCCAAATATCTGAATACGTTCACCTCCTCCATACTCTCTCCCTCCAATCTGATATTCAATCTTCATCCCCTAATCTTTTTGTTATCCTCAAAAACCTTACTCTTTCCTGTATTCACCTTAAATTTTCTTCTTTTGCACACCCTCCCAAAATTCATCCACCAATCTCGCAATTCTCTTCAGAATCTCCCAAGAGCACATTTGTCATCAGAAAAGAGCAGCTGTGACAACTCCCACTTTGTGTGTGATTCTTTATCTTTTAACTCCACGCCTCTTGCCAGACCCTCGCATTTATTTTCTCTTACAACCCCATCTATAAATATATTAAACAACCACGGTGACATCACACATCCTTGCCCTAAGGCCTACTTTTACTGGGAAAAAATTTCCCTCTTTCCTACATACTCTAACTTGAGCCTCACTAATCCTCAAAAAAAACTCTTCATGCTTTCAGTAACCTACCTCCTACACCATACACTTGCATGTTTATAGAGGGGCAACTGATATATCGGATCATTATTTAGTTGTAGCTACAGTTAGAGTAAGAGGTAGATGGAAAAGGGAAGGTGGCAACAACAAGTAAAGGGAGGTGAAAGTGTATAAACTAAGGGAGGAGGAAGTTCGGGTGAGATATAAGCGACTATTGGCAGAAAGGTGGGCTAGTGCAAGATGATAGTGGGGGGGGGGTTGAAGAGGGTTGGAATAGTTTTAAAAATGCAGTATTTAGAATGTGGGGCAGAAGTTTGTGTTATAGGAGGGTGGGGGCAGGAGGAAAAGAGGAGTGACTGGTGGAATGTGAAGTAAAGGGTGTGAAAAAAGAAAAAAAGGTAGCTTATGAGAGGTTTTTACAAACCAGAAGTGTTATAAGAAGAGCAGAGTATATGGAGAGTAAAAGAAAGGTGAAGAGAGTGGTAGAGAGAGTGCAAAGGAGAGGGGGATGATAGAGTGGGAGAGGCACTGTAAAGAAATTTTAAGTAAATAAAAAAATTTTTGGAGTGAGTTAAACAAGTTAAGAAACCTAGGGAAAGTATGGATTTGTCAGTTAAAAACAGAGTGGGGGAGTTAGTAGATGGGGAGAGGGAGGTATTAGGTCGATGGCGAGAATATTTTGAGGAACTTTTAAATGTTGAGGAAGAAAGGGAGGCACTAATTTCATGCACTGGCCAGGGAGGTATACCATCTTTTAGGAGTGAAGAAGAGCAGAATGTAAGTGTGGTGGAGGTACTTGAGGCATTACGTAGAATAAAAGGGGGTAAAAGCGCTGGAACTGATGGGATCATGACGAAATGTTAAAAGCAGGGGGGGATTAGTGTTGGAGTGGTTGGTACTTTTGTTTAATAAATGTATGAAAGATGGGAAGGTACCTAGGGATTGACAGAGAGCATGTATAGTCCCTTTACATAAAGGGAAAGGGGACAAAAGAGATTGTAAATATTATAGAGGAATAAGTTTACTGAGTATACCAGGAAAAGTATACGGTAGGGTTATAATTAAAAAAATTTAGAGGTAAGACAGAATGTAGGATTGCGGATGAGCAGGGAGGCTTCAGGGTGGGTAGGGAATGTGTAGATCAAGTGTTTACATTTAAGAAATATATGGAACAGTATTTAGAAAAGGTAGGGAAGTTTTTATTGCATTTATGGATTTAGAAAAGGCATATGATAGAGTGGATAGAAAAAGCAATGTGGCAGATGTTGCAAGTATATGGAATAAGTGGTAAGTTACTAAATGCTGTTAAGAGTTTTATGAGGATAGTGAGGCTCAGGTTAGGGTGTGTAGAAGAGAGGGAGACTACTTCCCGGTAAAAGTAGGTCTTAGACAGGGATGTGTAATGTCACCATGGTTGTTTAATATATTTATAGATGGGGTTGTAAAAGAAGTAAATGCTAGGGTGTTCGGGAGAGGGGTGGGGTTAAATTATGGGGAATCAAATTCAAAATGGGAATTGACACAGTTACTTTTTGCTGATGATACTGTGCTTATGGGAGATTCTAAAGAAAAATTGCAAAGGTTAGTGGATGAGTTTGGAAATGTATTCATTAATAACACCCTCAGGCCTCTCCTATATTGCTCGTTCTTCATTCTGAATTCATCACACACCTTATTTCCTGGATAATAAAATATAACCAGGAATAATTGGTCATGGTTTATGCCAATGCAATAATTGAAGCAAGTCTAGAGACTGGGGGTGTAAGGGACCTTACTCATCTCCCAGAAAATCATCAAAAATTTAATATTTCTGCTACTCTGAGCCCAATTTCAAGCAACAGTGGACCCCCGATTAACGATATTTTTTCATTCCAGAAGTATGTTCAGGTGCCAGTAGTGACCGAATTTGTTCCCATAAGGAATATTGTTAAGTAGATTAGTCCATTTCAGACCCCCAAACATACACGTACAAACGCACTTACATAAATACACTTACATAATTGGTCGCATTGGGAGGTGATCGTTAAGCGGGGGTCCACTGTACTTCCAGTCCTCAAACCAACAAAAATAATCTCTATTTGAGTATTATGTTTTCCACATAATATTTGAGCATTATATTTTCCACATTTTGGCCTAAACATTATGGAATGAATTTCAGTGGTAAGTGTGCATGGTATAAAAAAAAAAAGAGTCCTTCCCCTCCCATGTGATGCATGATGGCAAAAACAAACTTCTGACCTTGTAAATAACAAAAAAAGGCACAATACCGTGACTGGAACGATACACAAATAACCCACATATAGAAGAGAGAACCTTACGACGACGTTTTGATCCGACTTGGACCATTTACAAAGTCACACTAATGAGAAGTTGAGCAGGACGGGTATATATAGGCCTATATATACCCATCCTGCTCTACTTGTCGTTAGTGTGACTTTGTAAGTGGTCCAAGTCGGGCCGAAACGTCGTCGTGAGCTCCCCTCTTCTATGTGCGGGTTATTTGTGTATCGTTCCAGTCACGGTATTGTGCCTTTTTTTTGTTATTTACAAGGTCAGAGGTTTGTTTTTGCCATCATGCACCACATGGGAGGGGAAGGACTTTTTTTTTATACCATGCACACTTACCACTGAAACTCATTCTATAATGTTTAGGCCAAAATTTACAATTCACAGCTTATCTGAGGTGAGCTGAGCTCAAAACATAGACGTACATAAGCAACCCTGGCGTCAATGTAGATCTAGGTACAAGACATCGAAAGGGTTGATGTGACTTAATATTGGTACAGTATTTAACATGCTTCACTGGTCAACCAATGAAGACTTGGTGATAACAGAGTGTATTTTAACAATTAACCTTATAAAAATGGCAAGTCAGTGCTAGACATACTTACTCACCGGTGTTAAACTTCCAAGTGATATATTCTGCTTCAAGGTGAATGAGCCTTTCTTATTTAAAATGAATATATGTGAAGGCACTGGGCACAACAAGACCCATAGTACCTCCCTCATCACTTCCCATTCCGTCAAGTGTTGATACAAGCCCCTCAAACCTTGTTCTTCCTCCCTAGAAGAAAAAAATAATTTAAGAACATTTATGAAAAAGCTGTTTCATATTTAATACTGTACAGTATGGCATAAACAAACCTACATGGAAAAATAAAACAGAAGGAAGTAGTAGTGTATATTTTGGCCTTAGTGTAGGCCCCTCCTTCAGTATGAGAAAAACAAACTACAGAGAGCCTGAGGATGATGTGGGAAAAGTGTGTGAGGCAGCGAGTAGAATATAAGTGCATGAGGCAGTGGGTAGAATACAAGTGTGTGAGGCAGTGGGTAGAATGTAAGTGTGTGAGACAGTGGCTAGAATGAATGCAAGGTTAGTTAATCTGTAAGGTGAGAATGCCCCTTAGTAAAACCATGCTGAAATTCACCAATCAAATTATATCTTTCAAGGTGGCTTTGAATTGCTGATGCAATTCAGGGTCACCATCAACTTTCCCACAACCGAGATTAGACTGATTGGTCTATAATTTGACACTAAGGACCTATCTCCCACTTTGTAAATGGGTATCAAATTTCTCATTTATCTAGATATTTGTTTGTAGTGATCTACTGAAGAGACTAGCTCATGGTTTGCTAGTTCCTCCTTACATTCCTTTAGAACTTTTGAAAACAGGTCATCAGAGCTCAAGTGACTTACCTTCAACCTATCTAGTTGTTTGAGAACCACATCACTAGTGACTTTGATATTACATAATTTATTGTTCTGACCATTATAATTATTAATTTCTAGGATTTTGTTTGCATCCTCTGTAATAAACCAAAAAATGAGGAAAATGGTATATCATCATCATCTTTCAACAAACTGGCAGTATCCCACCAAGGCAGGGTGGCCCAAAAAGAAAAACCAAAGTTTCTCATTTTAAATTTAGTAATTTATACAAGAGAAAGGGTTACTAGCCCCTTGCCCCCGGCATTTTAGTCGCCTCTTACAACACGCATGGCTTACGGAGGAAGAATTCTGTTCTACTTCCCCATGGAGATAAGGGGAAATAAACAAGAACAAGAACTAGAAAGAAAAATAGCAGAAAACCCAGAAGGGTGTGTATATATATATGCTTGTATATGTATGTGTAGTGTGACCTAAGTGTAAGTAGAAGTAGCAAGACGTACCTGTAATCTTGCATATTTATGAGACAGACAAAAGACACCAGCAATCCTACAATCATGTAAAACAATTACAGGCTTTCGTTTTACACTCGCTTGGCAGAACAGTAGTACCTCCCTGGGTGGTTGCTGTCTACCAACCTACTACCTAGGAAAATGGTATATATTACAGAAATTTATTAGTAACAGTAAGCTGATCCAAGTTACATTTTAGTGGGCCTATCTTTTCCCTAATCTTATTCCTATATGTACCTGAAAGAAACCCTTAGGACTGGTCTTTGATTCCCTTGCAATCTTGATTTCATATCTTCTTTTGGCTTTCCTTATTCCTTTTTTTCTTTTTGACTTCTCCGTTCAATAAGGTGACCCTCACCTCTTTTCATTCATTTCTAAATGATGACCATTTTTTTTTTCCAAGAGATGCTTGAGTCTGTTTATCAATTTAGGGTCACTCATGTTTGATCTAAATTCTCTATTACGAATACAGTGGACCCTCGTTTTTCTTAAGCCTCGAAAGTCGTAAGTTTCGAAAATCGTAAAGTTTATTTTGTCAAAACATTGACTCGAAAATCGTCGTTGACTTGCAAATAGTCGTTTGTCTCAGACTAGTCTGTCTGTCTGTCAGACTGTCTGTCTCAACTATTGGATCACTACGACAAGGTCCTAAATGCACTAGAAGACAAGTGTGACCATGGCGTAATAGCACACAAAATGCGTGCTAAAGGAATAACAGGAAAAGTCTGTCGATGGATCTATAATTTCCTCACTAACAGAACACAGAGAGTAGTCGTCAACAGAGTAAAGTCCGAGGCAACTACGGTAAAAAGCTCTGTTCTACAAGGCACAGTACTCGCTCCCATCTTGTTCCTCATCCTCATATCTGACATAGACAAGGATGTCAGCCACAGCACCGTGTCTTCCTTTGCAGATGGGCACCCGAATCTGCATGGGCAGTGTCTTCCATTGCAGACACTGCAAGGCTCCAGGTGGACATCAACCAAATCTTTCAGTGGGCTGCAGAAAACAATATGAAGTTCAACGATGAGAAATTTCAATTACTCAGATATGGTAAACACGAGGAAATTAATCTTCATCAGAGTAAAAAACAAATTCTGGCCACAAAAAAGAGCGAAAAAACCAACGTCAAAAACCCGGGAGTGATCATGTCGGAGGATCTCACCTTCAAGGACCATAACATTGTATCAATCGCATCTGCTAGAAAAATGACAGGATGGATAATGAGAACCTTCAAAAATGGAGGCCAAGCCCATGATGACACTCTTCAGGTCATTGTTCTTCTAGGCTGGAATATTGTTGCACACTAACAGCACCTTTCAAGGCAGGGGAATTGCTGACCTAGAAAATGTACAGAGAACCTTCCGGCGCGCATAAACGGAGATAAAAACACCTCAATTACTGGGAGCGCTTGAGGTTCCTAAACCTGTATTCCCTGGAACGCAGGCGGGGGGGAGATACATGATTTTATACACCTGGGAAAAACCTAGAGGGACTAGTACCGAACTTGCACACGAAAATCACTCACTACGAAAGCAAAAGACTTGGCAGATGATGCAACATCCCCCAATGAAAAGCAGGGGTGTCACTAGCACGTTAAGAGACCATACAATAAGTGTCAGGGGCCCAAGACTGTTCAACTGCCTCCCAGCATACATAAGGGGGATTACCAACAGACCCCTGGCAGTCTTCAAGCTGGCACTGGACAAGCACCTAAAGTCGGTTCCTGACCAGCCGGGCTGTGGCTCGTACATTGGTTTGCGTGCAGCCAGCGGTAACAGCCTGGTTGATCACGCTCTGATCCACCAGGAGGCCTGGTCACAGACCGGGCTGCGGGGGCGTTGACCCCTGGAACTCTCTCCAGGTAAACTCCAGGACACGTATGCATGGCCCCGAGCAGCCTCACACTCCATTCCCAGCCAGTGTGCCATTGTTTATCAGTAAGCGAGGATGATCCCACGAGTTCATACGATACATTTCATAATACATGTATTCCATTCGTTTTAGTGCTTGCAACTGTTAAATAAGCCACCATAGCTTCAAAGAAAGCTTCTAGTGCCAGCCCTTTGGTAAAGAATGTGAGAAACACATATAATTTAAGAAAAAGTTTGTAGAAAAATACGAAAGTGGTGGTGGTAGAGAGGTAGCAGTTGTGATAGTGGTAGAGGGTGGTAGTGATGGTAGCTGTTGTGATAGTGGTAGAGGGTAGTAGCAGTTATGATAGTGGTAGAGGGTGGTAGTGATAGTGGTAGAGGGTCATAGTGATAGTGGTAGAGGGTGGTAGTGATGGTGGTAGAGGGTGGTAGCAGTTGTGATAGTGGTAGAAGGTGGTACTGATGGTGGTAGAGGATGGTAGCAGTTGTGATGGTGGTAGAGCGTGCCTTCTTCAGTGATTCAGCAATTCTACTAACTCCTCTAATGTTGTTGGAGTTATACAGGGCTACAGAAACCGCTGCCTCAGCTGCTGCTTCATCACCATTATGGACGGCTTATGCTCTCAGTGGCCCTTATACACCGAACAACAACACAACACCTCTCGTGACATACATAATGACTTATTTTATTCATTCTAGAGTATATTCCATGTTTCTATGTTATTAATATTGTTTATGACATATTAGGTGAATTGTGATATATAAATAAGCTGTAGAGTTGATATTAGTGTCATTCTCCAACAATAAACTCGCCTCCCCTCCCTCTGCCATGCACAAACAAGAGTCTTCAATAAAGGTAAGTGTGATGTTAAATGTTCATTTATACATTTTATTAGTGCTTTACATTTATCTGGTATTCTTTTCTGAATGTAAATCTATATTTAATCTAGGGAAATGACTAGAGAAGTGACCCCTGAAGTGAACTAGAGTCCTTATAGAGGGGGATTCCCCTTCCAAACAATAGCCTCTCTTCCCTCTCTCCTCCTCCCTGTCTTCCATTCATCGACAACAGCCTTCAGTAAAGGTAACTGTCATGTTGAATGTTCATTCTTTTGTGCATGTAAATCTATCTTTAAGGTAAAAAAAAATTTTTTTTGATACTTCTGGGTGTCTGGAACGAATTAATTGGATTTACATTATTTCTTATGGGGAAAATGGATTCGCAAATCTTCCATTTCGATAACAGTCATACTCTCTGGAATGAATTAATTATGAAAAACGAGGGTCCACTGTATATGCAGCTTGGCCAGCTTGTACAATGCTTTGGCAACCATTACCACCAGCTATCTGGTCTCCCTCATGATAGTCCCTAATCAGGTCATCCCCAGTTTATACTTCTCAAGTAATCCTTTAGCCCCACATAATTTGCAGCGTGAAAACTGGTGACCTTAACTTTGTTAAGCTTTTCATTAACCTCTATATTATCTATCGGAGAATCCCTGTGAGGGAAACAAACACTCCTCAATGGAATGAATATGAACATGAAAGTCCTGGTGAATGGAAACATGGTGAATGTAGATCTACTCCTGAGGCCAATTTCAAAAGAAAAACTGAAACCTAATGATAAATTGCTTTATGTATGGGTGAAAGTAAGATCCAAGAGGGTAACAAATCGAGGAATAAAGTGAACCATGAATAATGGAAGCAATGCACAAGTGTGTGTACTCACCTATTTGTGGTTGCAGGGGTCGAGTCACAGCTCCTGGCCCCGCCTCTTCGCTGATTGCTACTAGGTCCTCTCTCTCCCTGCCCCATGAGCTCTATCATACCTCGCCTTAAAACTATGTATGGTTCCTGCCTCCACCACATCACTTTCTAGGCTATTCCATGGCCTGACTACTCTATGACTGAAGAAATACTTCCTAACATCACTTTGATTCATCTGAGTCTTCAACTTCCAATTGTGACCTCTTGTGTCTGTCCCATCTCTGGAACATCCCGTCTTTGTCCACCTCGTCTATTCCGCGCAGTATTTTATATGTCGTTATCATGTCTCCCCTGACCTCCGGGCCTCCAGTGTCGTCAGGCCGATTTCCCTCAACCTTTCTTCATAGGACAATCCCCGTAGCTCTGGGACTAGTCTTGTTGCAAACCTTTGCACTTTCTCTAATTTCTTGACGTGCTTGACTAGGTGGGGGATTCCAAACTGGTGCTGCATACTCCAGTGTGGGCCTGACGTAGATGGTGTACAGAGTCTTAAACGAATCCTTACTGAGGTATCGGAACGCTATCCGTAGGTTTGCCAGGCGCCCGTATGCTGCAGCAGTTATCTGATTGATGTGCGCCTCAGGAGATATGCTCGGTGTTATACTCACCCCCAGATCTTTTTCCTTGAGTGAGGTTTGCAGTCTTTGGCCATCTAAACTATATTGTGTCTGCGGTCTTCTTTGCCCTTTCCCAATCTTCATGACTTTGCATTTGGCAGGGTTTAAATTCAAGGAGCCAGTTGCTGGACCAGGCTTGTAGCCTGTCCAGATCTCTTTGTAGTCCTGCCTGATCCTCGTCCAATTCGATTCTTCTCATTAACTTCACATCGTCTGCAAACAAGGACACTTCTGAGTCTATCCCTTCCGTTATGTCGTTCACGTATACCAAGAACAGCACAGGTCCTAGGACTGACCCCTGTGGAACCCCACTTGTCACAGGCGCCCACTCTGACACCTCGTCGCGTACCATGACTCGTTGTTGCCCCCCTGTCAGATATTCTCTGATCCATTGCAGTGCCTTTCCTGTTATGTGTGCCTGGTCCTCTAGCTTTTGCAGTAACCTCTTGTGAGGAACTGTGTCGAAAGCCTTCTTGCAGTCCAAAAATACGCAGTCGATCCACCCCTCTTTCTCTTGTCTTACTTCTGTCACCTTGTCATAAAACTCTAGTAGGTTTGTGACACAGGATTTTCCTTCCCTGAAACCGTGCTGGTTGTCAATTATACACTTGTTTCTTTCCAGGTGCCCCACCACTCTCCTCCTGATGATCTTCTCCATGACCTTGCATACTATACACTATGATGTGTTGAAGATCTTTGTTAATGGCTCACACAATATCTCTGCTCCCTCTTTAAGGACCCATGGAGAGATGTTGTCTGGTCCCACGCCTTTGAGGTGTCAAGTTCGCATAGCAGCTTCTTCACCTCCTCCTTGGTTATATGTACCTCATCCAGCACTTGCTGGTGTGCCCCCCTGTTCTGATTTCTTGGAGTCCTACTGGTTTCCACTGTAAATACCTGTTTAAATCTTGTGTTGAGCTCCTGACATACCTCTCGGTCGTTTCTTGTGAATTCCCCTCCCCTTCCTCAGTCTGATTACCTGGTCCTTGACTGTTGTTTTCCTCCTGATGTGGCTGTACAACAGCTTCGGGTCAGTCTTTACTTATCTGTGCATATTCGTTTCTGGCTCTTCGGCTGATTTCTTTATTTTCCTGAGTTCTCTGTCTTCTGTACCTTTTCCATTCTCTAGTACACCTAGTTTTTGCCTCCCTACACCTTTGGGTGAACCAAGGACTCGTTCTGTTTCTTCCATTATTTCTGTTTCCCTTGGGAACAACTCTCCTCTGCCTCCTTTCATTTTGTTGCTACATAGTCCTTCATTTCTTTTACTGGTTTTCCTGTCAGTTCCCTCTCCCACTGAAAAGTCTTGAAGAAGTTCCTCATGCCTGAGTAGTTCCCCCTTTTGTAGTTTGGTTTTTCCCAGCCTATTCCTGCTACTCTCCACTTGGAGCTCAACTATGTAGTCGAAGCACAGAACCACATGATCACTACTCCCAGGGGCCTTTCATACATGATACCCTCGATGCCGACTACTCATGGTGAATACAAGGTCCAACCTTGCTGGTTCATCCTCTCTCTCTCTCTTGGTAGTGTCTCTAACATGTTGATGCATGAGGTTCTCCAGTACCCCCATCCATCATCTTGGCTCTCCATGTTTCGGGACCCCCATGGGGCTCCAGTTTTCCCAGTCAATCTCCTTGTGATTGAAATCACCCATAACTAGTAACTTTGCTCCCCCATGTGTGCTCTCCTGGCCACCTCGGCTAGTGTGTTGATCATTGCTCTGTTGCTCTCATCATATTCTTCTCTTGGCCTCCTGCAGTTCTGTGGTGGGTTGTACATTACTGCAATTATCACCTTATGTCCCTCAGACTGGATTGTAAAGTGACACAAGTGCAACTAATGTGACATTTTATTGTGGCAATGTTTCCGTTCCAAGCAGTTTCATCAACATTAAAAATCTGTTGCTTGGTATATGCACTACATTTGATTATCCCAGCTAGCTCATGTGGATTATTTTCTGCAGCTACAGTGTCAGTGCTAGCTGCTTCACCCTGCACTTTGATGTTATGAAGTTGGCTTCTTTCCTTAACCCTTTGACTGTTTTGGACATATACGAGCACCGTGTTTGATGTATATACAGTGGACCCCTGCCTTACGATATAATTTCATTCCAGAAGTATGTTCAGGTGCCGTTACCGAACGAATTTGTTCCCATAAGGAATATTGTGAATTAGATTAGTCCGTTTCAGATCCCCAAAAATACACATACAAAAGCACTTACATAAATACACTTACATAATTGGTCGCATTGGAAGCTGATCGTAAGGCGGGGGTCCACTGTATACTCATAAATTCTAGAAGCTTCAAATCAAGCAGGAGAAAGCTTGTAGGCCCACATGTGAGAGAATGGGTCTGTGTGGTCAATGTACACCATACAAAAAAAATCCTGCAGCATGCAGTGCATGAGAAAAAAAACTCCGACCGTTGTTTTTGGATTAAAACGCCGACTTTGTGGTGTATTTTCAGATAGTATTTATGGTTGTATTCTCGTTTTCTTGGTCTCATTTGATAGAATGGAAAACATATTATAGAAATTGAGGTGATTCTGATTGGTTTTTCCTATGAAAAGAACTTTGAAATGGAGCTCAAAGTAGGGGAAATGTTTGATTTTTGCCGGTTCAAAAGTAAACAAATGATGTCATTGTCCAATATATGTCCAACTAGCCATTCTAATATGCAGTCATGAATGGGTTGACATTATTTATACAATTATTACAATATTGCAGTAGTATGCATAACACTAAATCTCCTATTTTTTGTTTGAATAAAAATTCAAAATAGAAAGCAAGAGTAATATCAGAGGGGCCTGGAGACGTGACTGATGAACAAAGAAAATGTTGTTTTAGAGCCAGGAATGTCCGTATTGTTCATTCTGGACCCTATTTTGAAATTGGTATATTTTTTAATTTGCATGAAATTGGCCAAATTGCAAATTTCCTACCACGTTATTGGGTAGTTGAAATCGGTAAATGGGGAGTTTCTTGTACTCAGTCGATAGAACAAATGGAGTTCTAAAGAAATAGCTATGAGTTTGGTCGACTGGAACAATGGAATTAGCCGAAAATAAGGTTCAAAGTGGGTGAAATCGCCGATTCATAAATATCGCCGAGGTCGCTAACTTTGTGAGAGAGTAATTCCATAAGTTTTCCATCAAATTTCGTTCTTTTCATGTCATTACCATCAAGAAAAGATTCTCTATTATTTCATAAGAAATTTTTTTTTTTTTTCAAAAATGTTTCAACACCAGACACACCTCAGAATTTGGGGTTTCGACAGTCAAGGGGTTAAACCTTTGAAACAAGCCTCTACTAACTTTGAATTTATCTTCACCAGTTTCCTCAAATCTCTCAGCCTTCAGCCTTGGACTGGATAATGGATCAGCTTTAAGACATGTGACTAGTTTGATCTTCAATCCACACCAGTAAAAGTTTTTCCACGTCAGCAATAAGGTTATCATGCTGTCTTATAACTTTAGTGTTCACTGATGCAGCATTTTAATTAACTTCAATACTTTCTCCTTAGAGTTCAATTTTACTAACTTTGACGAGCCAAGCCAAGATTACGTGCCATTTGAGACAAACATACTTGTTGCGTACAGGGCACTACTTAAGCCTGTTTAGCCCTTTCTTGCAACAAATAAACAGGACTGAATATCCTGTTCTAGATGAAATCATTCAAGGGTTCAGTAGTAAACAATCACAATGTTTCTTTCCATTTTTTTATTAAGTTTCTTAATAAACCATAGAAGGGTTTTATATTAACTTTAAAAAGGTCACACCATAAAACAGAGTACTCATGAAATTTACACTTAAGTTCAATAAAAGATAATACACAGTATTATCTTGATTATAGTACTGAACGGCTCTAGTATCATAACACCTTCTCTTCACTTAATAACACTTTACTTAACTCAATCCAAATGAGACAGAAGACGTAACACTTCAATAATAATTCACTCTTATTCAACTTTCATAATATACTAAGTGAGATTAGGAATATTTTACACTTAACGGAATTTTGAGGCGAGTCTGTCTCCCATGACTTTTTCACCGTCCTCTTTTGAACCAATACTGCTTAAATTCACTCCTAGCAGAGCTAGAGACAATCACCAGCGTCTCCAAAACAGCAACACACACTTCGTCTGAGACGTTTCTGTCAGATACCGTCCGAGGTACTGGAGGGTCACTAGGGAACCTCATGTGGGACCAGAAGTTTAAATCCAGGAATCAGGGAGCTTCCCTCACGAGAGGTGAGGAAGGTAAGAACTGAACTCTGTGAGGCTTTACCAGCCCACTTTGCCTCGGTCGGAGCAGGGTCGAGCAGCTCAAAACACCTACTGTGCTTGGCCAGGTCACCAGCAGTTGACACTAATTAAATGACCTATCTAAATACAAAGCTAAGTAATACGACCAGATAATATTATAAAGTCGAGTAAACCCATTTTAGCTACTAATGGAATTACTCCTGAATATAATATTAAGTGAAATGGCAAAAATAACATGTAATAGTATACCATTGTGATAATAAGAAGAAAATGAACAAAATGAACAAAAGGGTGTAACAATACTGTACCTTGTTCACCGAGTTTAATCATATCTAACTTTTCACTTGAAGAGCCTTATGACTCCTCTTTTTATCACAACTACCCTTAGATGCCATCATAAATTCCAGACAGAATCGGGAGAGATGAGGAGCTCACGGATGACAAAAAACAGCAAGAAAATGAAGCACAGACGCCCAGCTGGGAGCATCATGACATAATAGCAAATCACTGCTATATAAAGAAATATTTAGGTATAATCTGAAACTGCTGTAAGAGTGAATCACCAAGAAGTGAAACACCGTAAACCAGAGCCCTACTGTACTTTAATGATTCGCTCATGAACCTGATCATCAGCCAGACAAATAGGTAATACATGTTGCAGAATCCTCTCTCTCTCTCCCTCCTCTACTAACTCTGACTCACTGTTGATAGGACATTCTGGTAGGATGCTACTACTAGTGGTATAAAAAATGAAAGGCAGTGGCATGAATGTTGCACATGGGTCATCTGAGTTATCAGTGAGGTTTCTGATATTTCCTTGATCACTTACAGCCACATCCATCTCAAAGCCGCTAAACTCAGGGTCAACATCACTTTCCTCGAAAAGGAGAGTGTTAATACATGGCGTTAGTGAATCCTTAAGATTTGCCATGCTGTCTGCTCTAGCTGGTGCTCAACTGAACTGGTGTTCCCACATGGTATTACGTGGTCCCAGATTTTTTTTTTTAATATTGCTCACACTGAGTATGCAGACCCATTCTATACTGCCTAGGCATATCAGATCTATGGCGCCAAATTTGAATGCAGGAAAAATAGTGTTGATCAACATGGTATGGTGAGTGCTAGCGGAAATGAGTAGATCAACCCCTTGACAGTTAATTAACCCTTTCACTGTTGAGACCTCTGATCACAAACCTGCTCTCAGTGTCAAAAAATATTCGAAAAAACAAAAAAAAAAAATTTCTTACCAAAATCTTAAGAATATTTTTCTGATTGCTTTCAAAGAAAAAAAACTTGCAATCAGTACTTACCGAGACAGAGGCATGTAGTTAACAGAAAGTGAACTGCTTACGGCAACATCGGTGATTGCCGCTCACTCGTTAATATTATTTTTACTTTAATTCTATTTTTTTCTTTTCGTTTCTAATATTTTATTTTTTCAAGTAACTTTTGTGGCGGCCTGTGAAACCAACATAACGCATAATGTATATATATCCACTCGCTGGATGCAACACAATAACTGCACAAACATTGTTACCATTACATTGTTTACAAAACTTGTTTACACCATAGGTAAAAATCTAGCGAACAAAATACCAAGCGTAAACACCCGTCCATCAGACTACCTCATAGGTACCTACCCAAATACGCTATTCCTAGCTCCAACCAACCCCATAGAAGTTAAGCTTATCATAAGCACCCTTAAAAACAAGGCAGGAGACATAAACAGCTTGCCTGCTTTTATGTATAAAACAGTTTCTCAAGTATTGTCACCAATTATTGCAACGCTCTTTAACAAATCCATTGAATCAGCTACCTTCCCAACAATCCTCAAAATAGCGAGGGTCACTCCGATCCACAAAGGAGGAGACCAAGCTGACTTGAATAACTATAGACCAATATCTAACTTACCACTGCTCTCTAAAATCTTTGAAAAATTAATTCATAGACGGATCTATTCCTACCTCGTCTCACACAACATATTAAACCCTTGTCAGTTTGGATTCAGGAATAATAAAAGCACAAATGATGCTATCATACGCATGCTAGAACTAATATATACCGCACTCGAAAAGAAAGAAGTCCCGCTGGGCATTTTCATTGATTTACGTAAAGCTTTCGATACAGTCGACCATGAACTGCTGTACTCCAAATTAACGCACTATGGTATCAGAGGCCACTCCCTCAACTACCTAAAATCATACCTTAGTAACAGAACTCAATATGTGTATGCAAATGATGCAAACTCTTCCACCCAACCAATCACAGTAGGAGTCCCACAAGGAAGCGTCCTTGGACCACCCCTCTTTCTCATCTACATCAATGATCTACCGAATACATCACAGCTACTCAAACCCATATTATTTGCAGATGACACTACATGTCTTTTCCCACCCAAACACAGTCATACTAGCAAACACAGTCAATGCCGAATTGCGTAAAATATCTGCCTGGATGATGACTAATAAACTTACCCTGAGTACTGATAAAACCTATTTCATTCAGTTTGAAAACAAAGCTGCAAATGATCCAATTAACATAAAGCTAAATGGATCATCAGTCACAAGACTCACAGAGGGAAAATTCCTAGGTATCCACCTTAAGTTCCAGACACACATACAACAAATCACCAAGAAAATCTCCAACACTGTAGGCATACTATCAAAGATAAGGTACTACGTTTCACAATCAGCTCTCCTGGCACTGTACCATACACTCATACCCTTATCTTACATATGGAATTTGTGCATGGGGATCAACAACATCCAATCACCTAAAACCCCTAATAACCCAGCAAAAGGCAGTAGTAAGAATGATAACGAATTCCCACTCCCACCAGCATACTCCACCAATTTTCAGAAGTCTGAATCTGCTCACCATTAAGAACATCCATACTTATTCATGTGCCTACTACATACACAGAACAATACACACAAATATAAACCCTCCACTCAAACTTCTCCTCACCAACTTAAACAGGACACATGACCACAAGACACAGATCTCTTTTTGATATACCTCATGTCCATCTCACACTGTGTAAAAACTCTATGCACATAAAGGGCCCTAAAATAGAGAATTCATTACCAGAAGATATTAAAGTAACCCAGTCTGAAAATCAGTTTAAGACTCTTCTCAAAAGCCACTTAATCACCCTAGACTAAATGCTAAATACTCAGTACACACATACTCACCTATGTACTCCTACACCATAACTTCAACAATCACTTTGAACCTTTTATCCATTGCTGACAGGAATATAATTGAACCATTGTTTTCACAAAAAGTATTTTTGACTATATGAATATATCCTTTGTCTGATACAAATTTAATTCACTTATAATTAATAATGTACTGTTCAACTATGAAATAATTACTATCCTACTGTACAACTATGATATAATCCTTAGTGTTAAGTAGTCTGTAACCCAATAATGTTAAGTTGGCCCATAATGCCTAGGCATAATAGAGGCTCTCTTTGCATTGCAACTCACTATTGTAAATATAAAATCTCAATGTACTACTGTTTGCAAAAACATAAAATAAATAAATAAATAAATAAATAAATAAATAAACCCACGCTGCCTTCCCCACCCACACCATCTTCCCCATCACCCACGCTGCCTTCCCCACCACCCATGCTGAAAATAAGTTAGTGACTTTTTTGGGTTAACCTAGGTTCTCTACACATGCTGCTATGTATGATAATCTATGTAATTGTACTCATAATGACACGAGGGTTCAATCCCGGCCGGGGGTATGGTTTATGTAATTGTATTTGTGTATACCTGAATAGATTACTTACATGCCGTCTTGCCAACCACCCATGCTGTCTTCCCCATCCACACCATCATCCCCACCATCCATGCTGCCTTCCCCTCCCCACACCATCATCCCCACCATCCACACTGAATTCCCCACCACTCACATGGTCTTCCCCACATCCATGCTGCCTTCCCCACACCCATGCTGCCTTCCCCACACCCACACTGTCTTCCCCATCACCCATGCTGGAAAGTAAGTCACTGACTTTTTTGGGTTATCCTAGGTTTTTTTACATGTGCTGCTATGTATGATAATCTATGTACCTGTATTCATGTATACCAGAATAAACTTATGCACCGCCTTCCCAACCACCCACACTATCTTCCCCACCATCCACAATGTCTTCCCTACCATCCAATCTGCCTTTCCCACCACCCAAGCTGCTTTCCCTTTTCACTATCTGCATCTGGTATCCTGGGCATTGCATTGGTCACAAACTCCTCAAAACCATGAAATTCATCTCAATGACACTTCCATCTGTGTTAGAACTATCACTTGGAAAGAGAAGAGTCCCAAATTCAATGGGGAGTGAGGTATTCCTTACTGCTAGGCATGCTGAACAAGGACTACTGAAATGGCATTCCCACAATGCACCACTGGTTCCCCAATTTTTTTTATACTGCGCACACTGACCACGCAAACCCATTCTCTTACATGTAGGCCTACTAGCTTTCTCCCGCTAGATCTGAAGCCACTAGAATTTTGGCGTAGTACTACGGCACAAACAGTGAAAGGGTTAAAAATGACTACACAATTTGAGAAATATTGAGATGAAAAGTAAACTCAAACATCATACTAACATATTTAAGGTGAGATTTCACTTAACCCTTTCAGGGTCGACAGGCCCTGTCAGAGACTTGTTCTCAGGACCGGCCAAATTTCAAAAAAAAAAATTATTTTTTCTATGAAAAAATAAGAATTTATTTTACTGAACATTATAGGCTAAACAAAAAATTTTTACCATCAATACTTACCAAGATATGGAGGCGTGAAGATGATAAAAAAGGGGCACCATGTGGCAACATCGCCGACTGCCGTCACCTGGTATTCTTTTATTTACTTTATGTACTAATTTCTATTATTTTTTAATTTTTCTTTTTCCAAGTAACTTTTATGGCCTGTGAGACTAGTATGATCAGTATTTTGTAAGTTATTTCTTTTTCAATACTACACAATAAGGGCGTAAACACTGTTGTCATTGTTTTGTTTACAAAAAATATTTGCACAAACAAACGATATGATATGTTGTTTATTACTATTTTTCTATATTTTATATACACATATACAGTCACAGGGAATGTTTCTAGAAGTTCTGCAGCCTGTGGAAGTGTTTGAAACATGGTGTCATGCACAGTGGTGTTTTACATTCTTCACACATAAAACGAGTGTCTCTGCGTTGTTGTGAGCGTTTTCTTGTATGTGCACAGACGTAACACCTCTTTTGAGCCTTCTTCTTGAAAGCAGTAGCAGGCAGTTTTACCAGGAAGTGATCACCACGCTTCAAACGAGAAGGAAGTTGTTGAAAATTTGGTGGGCAGTCTATTGCAGGTGTACTTGAATACTATTTGTCTGATGACAGACAAACAGAATTTGCCATATGGTGGTTTGTTTCTGGTCCTCATCTTATACATATTATAAGCATTCAGCATAGAAATGTCCAGAAGATGGAAAAAGAGTTTTATGTACCACTTATAACTCTTGCGAACACAATCAGCAAACCCAATTTGCATGTCACATTTGTCCACTGAATGCATATTGAGGGTGTAGTCCATCACAGTTGCAGGATTTAGAATGGGTTCATTGCTTTCTCTATGCTGCCTGCCAGTGTCTGCCATTTCATTAGGGAGAACTAATGACAACAGTGTGACATCTCATTTGTCATGCCACCTAAATGCCATGATGTCATTGGCAGCAAACGCCTGCACCTCACCTCTACGAGTGTCAGCGTCAAACCTGGGCATATGTTTCCGATTTTCACGCACTGTGCCACACACATCTGTCATGTTCACTCACAAAAAATCACTGAGTGTGGGGCTTGTGTACCAGTTATCTGTATATAATATATGCCCCTTACCAAGATATGGTTCCATCATTGTTCTAACAACATCACCAGAGATGCCCAATAACTTCCTGGTATTTTGCAATGTATAACTTTCAGTGTACACAATAATATCCAATACCAGACCACTGCAAAAATCACAAAGCACAAACAACTTTATACCAAAGCATTTCCTCTTGCTTGGTATGTACTGCTTGAAAGAGAGTCTTCCTTTGAACAGAATCAAAGACTCGTCAATTACAAGCTTCCTGAAGGGATAAAAGTACATATTGAATTTCTCTTTCAGATACACAAACACATACCTAATCTTATATAACCTGTCGTTTCTGTCAGGCCTGGTTTTGTCTGAGAAGTGAAGCATACGTAACATTAGCACAAATCGATTCACTGGCATTATATCACTGAAACCTGGGGTTGCAATCAGGCGGTCTGTTGACCAGTATGATTTCACACTGTGGTTATATACATGTGGCATAAGCATTATTGTGGCAAAGAAAAGATACATCTCAGCCACAGTTGTCTCCTTCCACTGGTGTAGACGTGATTTTGGTGAAAGTATTGTGTTCGCCATGGCGTACTCGTAGTATGTGTTGCTTTCCACGACAATACTTTCATTCAGGAGTTCGTCAAAGAATAACTCAAAACATTCCAGTTCACTGGCATTGTTCCCAAGTGTACAGGATGGCTGCATTCCACTTTGGCTGTCATCAAACTGGTGGGGATTTGGAACAAAATTGACAGCTTCCTGCCAATCCCAGGTGCAGTCTGCTGGTGGGTACTGGACAATGACAGGTGGTTGTGGTTGTGGAGGTTGTGGTTGTGGAGGTTGTGGTTGTGGAGGTTGTAGTTGTGGAGGCTGGTGTGGTGGGGGGGTGGGGGATGGTGGCCTTTGTTGTAGATCAGCTGAGGCAGCGGCGTGGGTGGCAACGTGGGTGGCAGCATGGCCCACTGCTGGTGCCTCACGGCCAGTACCACCACTACCATGCACATTTTCCATCCCAATTGCAACACTATCATCGTCATTTTCACTGTCTGTTCCTGTTGTACAGCCACGGGATGTACTCCCAGATGTACTCCCCTTCCCCTTTGGGAAAAGCATATGGGGACACTACCAGAGCGCATATATTGTCGTATATACTGACACTTCACTGGGGAATATTGCACTTCACTATCACTACTGGAACTAGTTTCAAGAGCTTGTAGTTCATATTCACTATCACATCATCACAAATGCTCACATCTGAGTCTGGGATTTGGGAAAATAGGAGTTTCCTCTTTGATTTTGGCACAACTGAATGTGAACAAGACGGGGCCCCGCACCAGAGGTGGAAGGCTGAGGGTCGTCTGGGTTTTCCTTACTATTACCGATATTATGGTCATTAGTTCCGGTCAAAACCTCACCAAAAAAACCCTTGAAACTCTCTTCACTGGCACTTCCATCTGTATTAGAACTGTCACTGGGGAACAAAAGTGTCCCAATTCGCCGAGGAGTGAGGAACTTCTTACCGCGAGGTATGGTGGACATTGTTTACAAAGATGGTGTTCCCACAATGCACCACTGGGTCCCAGATTGTTTTCCTACTGTGCACACCCACCACACAGACCCATTCTCTCACATCTAGGCCTACCAGCCTTTTCCCGTGAGATTTGACGGCGCTAGAATTTATGCATACTAGTACGTCAAAAACCCCTGCGTGTAAGCCGTACTAGTACGGCAGAAACCCTGAAAGGGTTAATTAACCCTTTGAAGGTCCAGAACCCCAATCTGAAAATTCCCCACAGGGTTCAAGAATATAAATTCTTTATTTTTTTTATTATGAAATGGTAGAGAATCTTTTTCTGAAGGTAATAAAAGAAAAAAAAAATGAAATCTGATCAAAAATTGACGAAATTATACTCTCATGAATTCTGCTGTGCTAGCGATATTTATACATTGGCGATTTTGCCCACTTTGAGTCCTATTTTCGGCCAATTACATTGCTCCATTAGACCAAATTCTTAGCTATTTTGCTAGTATGTGTTCCATTTTATCTACTGAGCACAAGAAATTGCCCAATCAACTATTTCAACTACCCAATAAAGTGATTGGAAATTGGTAATTTGGCCAATTTCACACAAAATTCAAAATACATACAGTGGAACCTCAAAAGTCGAACTTAATCCGTTCCAGGAGCTAGTTCTAAATTCGAAAAGTCTGAAATTCAAAGCAATATTTCCCATAAGAAATAATGGAAATACAATTAATCCATTCCAGATTATTATTATTATAATCAAGGGGGAAGCGCTAAACCCGGAGGATTATACAGCGCCTGGGGGGGGGGATGTGGAAGGCATTCAGGCTTAATTCGGGGAACTGGAGCACAGATCCAATTCCCTAAATCAAGAGCCCCTCACTAACAAATCCATTCCAGAAACCCAAAAATATTTGCACAAAAAATACATTTTACAGAGATTAATTACAGTTTTACATACAACAAATACTATAGTTTTTAATTATGTATAGTAATACATATAAAATAACATTTTTATTTACCTTTATTGAAGATTGGTGATGGGATCTGGAGGATAGGGGGAGGAGGGGAGGGGGGTTGGGGTTAGTGTTTTGGGAAAGGGGAATCCCCTCCATGAGGACTTCAGGTAAAGCCCTCTTTGGGGTTACTTCCCTCCTCTGTCTTTTAATGCCACTAGGACCAGCTTGAGAGTCACTGGACCCCTGTCTCACAAAATAACTGTCCACAGTCCTCTGTTTCTGGCGCCTCTTTAACATTTCCCTAAAATGGGACATGGTTCTGTCACTGAACTTGTTGCAAAGATGGCTTGTTTCAGCTTGCTCAGGGTGGTACTTCTTCACAAACATTTGGACATCATTCCACCTGGCACAAATCTCCTTAAGCTTTGAAGAAGGCACCTCATCCACTCCCTATATTAACACCATTCGCAACATCAGCTTCCTTGATTTGTTCTTTCTTTGACAGGATAGAACTGATGGTCGACTTGTTTTCCCATACATCCTGGCAAGCTCAACAAGTCTCACACCACTCTCATACTACTGTATTATTTCCTTCTTCACATCTATGGTGTTTCTCACTTTCTTTACCACAGGGGTACCACTAGAAAATTTCTTTGGGCCCATGGCAGCTTATTCCACTAGCACTAAACACAACGAAATAATCGTAAAATGCATGAATGAGAGCGCAGGTTAGTGTTCACTCAAGCATAAACAAAGCTAGACTGCTCATGGCGCCTGCGCGGGGATGCAGAGAGCGGGCGGCAGACAGGTCCCATACCCGGCGGTCCGAAAATAGGGGCGCGTTCGATAGTAGGGATACAGTTTGTCCGAAAAAATGGTCCTATTTTCGAAACGTTCAATATGTGATACGTTCGATTTTTGAGGTTCCACTGTATTCCAATTTCAATATAGGGTCCAGAATAAATGATGCTAGCATTCCTGGCACTAAAATAACATTTCCTCTGTTTATTTGTTACATTTCCAGGCTTAACAGATGAATTTCATTTTGATTTTTTATTCACAAAGTATTTTTATTCACACCAAAAAATAGAGGATTTACTTTTATACAATATTGTAATAATTGTATAAATAATATCAGCGCATTCGTGAATGTATATTGGACCCACCAGCTGATGTGTACTGGATATGTGACATCATCTGTTCACTCTTTAACATTAGCAAAAATCAAACATTTCCACTACCTTGAGCTCACTTTCAAGCTAATTTCAATACTAAAACCAATCAAAATCATCTCTATTTCTGTAATATATCATCCATTCTATCAAATGAGACCAAGAAACTGTGAATACAACTGTAAAAACCATATGAAAATACGCTGCAAAGTTGTTGTTTCAGTCCAAAAACACGGTCGTAGTTTTTTCTCATTACGCACTGCGTGCTACAGGATTTGTTTTATGTGGTGCATTTATTTACTTACTTATTATTATTTGGATATGATACATAGTTGTACAAAAGAAATACAGTGGTTGAGTGTACATGCCAAAAGTCCCTTGTAAGCAGAGCATTGTGAGCAGGCTTAAAATTAACTTAAGATTAATTAAGCAATGATATATTCAGTGGTAAAAATTACAGTAAACAAATTACAATATGAAGTACAAATGAGTATTTCAAATAAGAGGCTTTATAGTTGTACAAATCTGTAGCACCTTTGGTGAGTTACTGAGCAATCAAGAGAATGGAATATTCTATTAGGTAATGTAATTACAAAAAAACATAGTTTGATAGGGTCACAGGTTATACATTTATGAGATAGTTAATAAGTACAGTATTTATTTAGTTGTGGGTGATTAAGTTGTTTTTAAGAAGAGTCTTGAATTGATAAACAGACAGTGTTTCTTTTTATATTCACAGGTAATGAATTCCAGATTTTTGGGCCTATGTGCATTGTGTTTTTACAGTGTGAGATGGACACAAGGAACATCAAAGAGTGATCTGTGCCTTGTGTTGTAGTCATGTGTTCTGTTGAGGTTGGTAAGAAGTTTGAGGGGAGGGTTTATATCCGAGTTAAGTGTTCTATGTATGTAGTAGGTGCAATAATAAGTATGGATGTTTCGTATGATGAGTAAGTTTACAGTTTTGAATATTGGTGGAGTATGCTGCCTGTAGTGAGAATTTATCATCATTCTGACTGCAGCCTTTTGTTGGGTAATTAATGGTCTGAGATGGTTTATTGTTGTTGAGCCCCATGCACAGATTCCATAGGTGAGATAGGGGTAAATGAGTGAGTGATATAGGGCCAGGAGGGTTGACTGTGGAACATAGTACCGTATCTTCGATAGTATGCCTACGGTCTTGGAGATTTTCTTGGAAATGTGTTGTATGTGTGGGTTTTAAATTTGAGTCTATTATCAAGGTGGATTCCTAAGAATTTTCCCTCTGTGAGCTTTGTGATAGGTGATCCGTTTATCATTATGTTAAGAGGGACATCTGTGGTTCTGTTTCCAAACTGTATGAAGTAGGTTTTGTCAATATTGAGAGTAGGTTTGTTAATCATCATCCAGGTAGATATTTTCTGTAATTCGGTATCTACAGTATTGGCTAGCATGACTGGGTTTGGGTGAGAGAAGATGTATGTAGTGTCATCTGCAAATAGTGTGGGCTTGAGTAGTTGTGATGCATTTGGTAGGTCGTTTATGTAAATGAGAAAGAGAAGAGGGCCAAGGACACTTCCCTGTGGGACACCAACTGTAATTGGCTGTGTGAAAGAGTTTGCTCAATTTGTGTATACAATTTTATGTGCAGCAAATCATGGTCAACTGTATCAAAAGCTTTACGTAAATCAATGAAGATCCCCAATGGGACTACTTTTTTCTCGAGTGCAGTGCATACTTACCACATAGATGCATTCTCTCATATCAAGGCCCAAATTTACCGCTCATATCTCATGTGAGTGAGCTGAGCTCATGGTGTAGAACTACGGCTTGGACCCAGGCTTCAAAGCCGTAAAACTACAGGATGGACTCTCAGAAGGTTAAATAATATGTCAATAAAACATTAATTTTCTTTTTATTCTTTTTAGTAATTATTACAGGAAAAGGGGTTACTAGCCCATTGTTTCCGGCATTTTAGTTGACTTTTACAACATGCATGGCTTACGGAGGAAAGATTCTTATTCCACTTCCCCATGGATATAAAAGTAATAAGAAGAAGAACTATTAAGATAAAATCAAAGAAAATTCAGATGAGTGTGTATAAATAAACACATACATGTATGTGTAGTGTGACCTAAGTGTAAGTAGAAGTAGCAAGACGTACCTGTAATCTTGCATATTTATGAGACAGACAAAAGACACCAGCAATCCTACCATCATGTAATTACAGGCTTTTGTTTTACACTCACTTGGCAGGATGGTAGTACCTCCCTGGGTGGTTGCTGTCTACCAACCTACTAAGGGCAATGTGTGGTGTGAATATTATGCAGAAAATTCGAAGTGTGGAAATTAGGAGAAGGTGTGGAGTTAATAAAAGTATTAGTCAGTGGGCTGAAGAGGGGTTGTTGAGGTGGTTTGGTCATTTAGAGAGAATGGATCAAAGTAGAATGACATGGAGAGCGTATAAATCTGTAGGGGAAGGAAAGGGGGGCTAGGGGTCGTCCTCGAAAAGGTTGGAGGGAGGGGCAAAAGAAGGTTTTGCGGGCGAGGGGCTTGGACTTCCAGCAAGCGTGCATGAGTGTGTTAGATAGGAGTGAATGGGGACGAATGGTATTTGGGACCTGGCAAGCTGTTGGAGTGTGAGCAGGGTAATATTTAGTGAAGGGATTCAGGGAAACCGGTTATTTTCATATAGCCGGACTTGAGTCCTGGAAATGGGAAGTACAATGCCTGCACTTTAAAGGAGGGGTTTGGGATATTGGCAGTTTGGAGGGATGTGTTGTGTATCTTTATACATATATGCTTCTAAACTGTTGTATTCTGAGCACCTCTGCAAAAACAGTGATTATGTGTGAGTGAGGTGAAAGTGTTGAATGATGATTGAAGTATTTTTTTTTGGGGGGTTTTCTTTCTTTTTTGGGTCACCCTGCCTCAGTGTGAGACAGCCGACTTGTTGGAAAAAAAAAAATAATTTTCCTATTTCTGTATTGTAAATAAAATTGAAGTGAAGGTAGGAACTATGGAGACAGTGAGTTAGGTGGTGTGATATTTAAAGTGTATGTAGGAACTACAAAAGCACTGAGTTAGGTGGTGTGATGATATTTAAAACTGGAAACATTACTGCTTTAGAGACTTTCTGTAAAGAATAAAAAACTGCAAGGTACATACTTTTCATGGAGATAATGAACTAAATAACTTTGATTAAAAAATGAGTAAAGTGAAAAACTGCCACTTGCCATAGCTTTAGCACATTGGCCACTGGATGATCAGATAATGGTAACTGCTGTGGACGTTTTGGTCCCCAGTACTGCAAGTGTGTTTTTGCAGACAGCCAAGACTTGGCTCGGTGAACCTGCTCCAGTAATTCTCGAGTAGTGGGCTGCTTGGAGGAACACACTATTTCTACATTGTATGGTGGCAAATTCTTCACTAAACAAGCCTGTAACTGTGTAGCATCATTGCCTTCATTATCACTGCAATCACTATCTACTGACCAGTCCTGAAATAATGTTGACTCAAGTTAATATATGGAAAAGTATTCATTACTGTAGAAGAACTTATATTAACACTATATGGTTAAATAATGATCTCAGTCTAGGTACTTTTGTACCAATGCAATATTTATTGAAGCCTGAAGTTCCCCCATCCTAAAACAATTTACCATAAATTTCTTCTATCACTAAAATTATGTATTGTATTTAATCTATTTAGCCATCAGTTAAATTATTAGATGGCTGAAGGATGTCCTAAGTGCAAGGGACAAACAATTTTGTGGTCATGATTTTAAAGGGAGAGTTACTTCCTTTTCCTGTAGGGAAATTGTCATGTATCTATTATATTAAGCACACACGTCTTTCGATTTACAGTACAGTGGACCCCCGCATAACGATGGCATCGCATAGCGATTTTTCCGCATAACGATTACTTTTATCGCAAAATTTTTGCCGCGCATACCGATTAAAAACCCGCATACCGATTTTCGTCCGAGACGTGTCCAATGTGCCCTCACATGTGCCGGCCGTCCCATTGTTTACCAGCCAGCCTCCGCGGTAACATCCAAGCATACACTCGGAATATTTCGTATTATTAACAGTGATTTTCGGTGCTGTTTCTGGAAAATAAGTGACCATGGGCCCCAAGAAAGCTTCTAGTGCCAACCTGTGGTAAAAAGGTGAGAATTAGTATGAAATTAAGAAAGATTTTGAAGGTTGGGGCTAACCTGAGAAGCCTATGCCATTGTGGAATCCATTGTGCCTACTTCAAAGATTAAGAAATGTGTGCAGAGTGGGTTGAACTGCAACCTTTATAGATTGGAAAATCACCCTGACACAGCTGTTGCAATCCGTGCTTGTGACTATTTCAATGACAATGTTTGGCCCATTTTAGAAAGTCTTGAGGAACGGTGAGGTACAGAGCTCTATGGACGAATTTGTTGTGCGAAGAGTCCAGTGACTCTTCAAGCTGGTCTAGTGGCATTAAAAAAGAAGGGAAAGTAACCCAGAAAAGGACTTGCTACCTCAAGTCCTAATGAAGGGGATTCCCCTTCTAAACAGTTAAGAGATAATGCTCTCCCCTCTCCATCCCATCAATCATCACCAGATCTTCAATAAAAGTAAGTGTCATGTAATTGTGCATGCCTTTTTCAGTTTGTGTGTATTAAAATTAACATTTCATGTGGTAAAAAAAAATTTTTTTCATACTTTTGGGCGCTGAGGATTAATTTCTTTCATTATTCTTATGGGAAAATTCATTCGCATAATGATTATTTCGCATAACGATGAGCCCTCTTGCACGGATTAAAATCGTTAACCGGGGGTCCACTGTATATCAGTACTCAGGCTGCTGCAACATTTTTACTCAAAACTTCATGCTTGCCTGCTTTTTAATATGCTGCTAAAAGTTCTTCCCTAAAATCATAATTCACCACATTTTGCTCTCCCTTCTGCCCCTCCAAAAAATTATATGCTGGAACTTACAGAGAGAGGTTCCTCTGGTCCAAGGACATACTTGGTTTCACCATTTCTAAGGTACACTGCCCAGTCAATCTGCTCCTGCAATTCATCTTCAGTGTTCTCAGGAGAAGCTGCAACCTTCTGGATCTCTTGCAATGGGACTTGTGTAGGGCTGTTACTCAAATGTAACAAGAGAGACAGCAAGGACCATTCTACATCAGTCTGTAACAATTAACCGGGCATGAAAATTTGTATGAGTTGTTAACACACTACCCTTCATGAAGTTCACTTACCTGCTTCAACCATTAGCTTTACCTAAGTATTAAAAACATTAACCTATAAGCGATACATAAATATTATACACTGTAACATAACTGACCAGACAAGATTAAGCATCACCATTACCTACAAAAAAAAAAAAATACATAAATACTATATTAAAAATATCTTTGAGCAGGTTCAAATAAGCAACTCAGTACATAATTATTTAAATACTACAAAAAAAAACTATCTCAATACTACAAAAAAACTATCTCTAATACATGAGGGCTCTACTTATACAGTATGTTAGGCTCCAGGCTACTACTGCATACAAAAGCTCCAGGCTACTGCTGTAGCCTGGATCTTTTTTAAGCATTTTTCACTTTCAAATGCATATAAAAGCCTGATAACATGTTTCCACTAAGTGAGCAATAGAGCTAGGCCTAAAAAATGTATATACAGTGGACCCCCGCATAACGATTACCTCCGAATGCGACCAATTATGTAAGTGTATTTATGTAAGTGCGTTTGTACGTGTATGTTTGGGGGTCTGAAATGGACTAATCTACTTCACAATATTCCTTATGGGAATAAATTCGGTCAGTACTGGCACCTGAACATACTTATGGAGTGAAAAAATATCGTTAACCAGGGGTCCACTGTAGAGTACACACATTACTTACCCTAAAATATTTTTGTCCTTAGCTTACAGTGAGTGGTGAATATATTTATTGTAGGAAGTCTGAATAAATGAAGACTAGGTATAATTGAAAACTACTTTATTAGTGAAGCACTGTAAAGTGGGGCTCACCTGTATATACAATAAATAAATTACAGGTATTAAGTATTAGTCTGTCTTACTTGAAAATGATCTTGGAAGAGAGGAGAGGCAAGAAAATTTGATGTGAGAGAAGTCAGTTGTTGAGCTCGATGGTGCTGGCCATGAATGGTGAACTTCAGAGCAAGACCTTCAACTGAACGACGTACAGCATGACTGTTTACGGCCAGGCAGTGGTGATATAACAGGTTAGACAAGACAAACTGCTCACTTCGGACAAAGTTCTCTTCACCTTCCTGAAAGACATTATTTATATCAAAGTATAATTATTATAATTTTCAATGATTAATAGAACTAATCAGTCTGATTCAAGCCTAGATGAATAAATAAATTAACAATGTCAAAAAAATACTAGGTTAAAGTTCCTCTACAGAAAGGCACAGATAAAGTGAACAAGATTTTGTCTTGTTCTTATTCATTGTGATGTAGATTACTCCTGCCTATCATGGTATTCTGTTCTAGCAAAAACTGCATAATTAACTACAAATTATCCAAAAGAAAATGGTGAGATTTACCATGTATGCCAGGATAAACTATGAAAATCTAAATTACTAAAAAAATAAACAGTGATAGCTGAAACTAAGATACAACATTTTTTTCCTAAAAAGGTTAGAAGCCAATATCAATATTGTACTAAGGGAATTAAAATTTTGTAGTACCCTCTGAAGGCGGCTAGGCATCAAACACTTTTTTTTATACAGTAATAAATCTAGAACAGATTACCTGCTCATGTCACGGCCTATTATCACACTTGTCAGTGATAATGGGCTAGTGGAATAAAAAATAAAGACACAGTGACAACTTTAATTTGTAAAAAGAAAAATACTTGGCACTGTTACAAATGACTAAAAAAAAACATACAGTGGACCCCCGCCTTACGATGGCATCGCGTTACGTTAAATCAGCCATGCGATACATTTTAACGCAAAAATTTTGCCTCGCCTCACGCAATTCGCCTGGGACACATCCCACGCGTGGCCTCAGCTGCCCCGTGCGTGCCAGTGTTTACAAGCTAGCCAGTGCAGTCGCATCCATGCATACATTCGGTACATTTCACATTATCACAGTGTTTTTAGTGATTGTAGCTGCAAAGTAAGTCACCATGGGCCCCAAGAAAGATTCTAGCGCCAACCCTACGGGAAAAAGGGTGAAAATTACTATGGAAATGAAGAAAGAGATAATTGCTAAGTATGAAAGTGGAGTGCGTGTCTCGGAGCTGGCCAGGTTGTATACCAAACCCCGAATCAACCAATGCTACTATCATGGGCAACAAAACGGCAATCAAGGAAGCTGTTCTTGCAAAAGTGCAAGTTTGTGTTCAAAACAGATATCACAAGTGATAGATGATGTTGAGAGACTGTTATTGGTGTGGATAAGCGAAAAACAGATAGGAGATGGAATCTCTCAAGCGATCATATGTGAAAAGGCTAGGAAGTTGCAAGAGGATTTAATTATAAAAATGCCTGCAACTAGTGGTGATTTGAGTGAATTTAAGGCCAGCAAAGACTGGCTTGAGAGATTTAAGAATCGTAGTGGCATACATAGTGTGATAAGGCATGGTGAGGCTGCCAGTTCGGACCAAAAAGCGGCTGAAAAATATGTGAAGGAATTCAAGGATTACATAGACAGTGAAGAATTGCAACCTGAACAAGTGTTTAATTGCGACGAAACAGGCCTGTTTTGGAAGAAAATGCCAAGCAGGGCCTACATTACTCAGGAGGAAAAGGCACTCCCAGGACACAAGCCTATGAAAGACAGGCTTACTCTTCTGATGTGTGCTAATGCTAGTGGTGATTGCAAAGTGAAACCTTTATTGGTGTATCACTCTGAAACTCCCAGAGCATTCAGGGAAAACAATGTCGTCAAGGCTAATTTGTGTGTGATGCGGAGGGCAAACAGTAAGGCATGGGTCACCAGGGACCTTTTCTGTGACTGGTTACACTATGCATTTGCCCCCACTGTGAAAAATTACCTAATGGAAAAGAAATTGGACCTTAAGTGCCTCCTGGTATTATACAATGCTCCTGATCATCCTTCAGGCTTGGCAGAGCGACTTTCTAGGGACATGAGCTTCATTAAGGTCAAGTTTTTGCCTCCTAATACCACTCCTCTCCTGCAGCCCATGGACCAGCAGGTCATTTCAAACTTCAAAAAGCTCTACACAAAAGCTATGTTTCAAAAGTATGTACTTTGAAGTGACCTCAGACACTCAATTGACTCTAAAGAGAGTTTTGGAAAGATCACTTTAGCATCCTCAGTTGTGTAAACCTTATAGGTAAGGCTTGGGAGGGAGTGACTAAGAGGATCTTGAACTCTGCTTGGAAGAAACTGTGGCCACAATGTGTAGAAGAAAGGGATTTTGAAGTGTTTGGGGCTAACCCTCAGGAGCCTATGCCAGTTGTGGAATCTACTGTGGCATTGGGAAAGTCCAAGGGGTTGGAAGTTAGTGGGGAGAATGTGGAAGAGTTGGAGGAGGACAATAAAGAACTAACCACTGAAGAGCTGCAGGATCATCTTCAACAGCAAGAGGCCAGACCTGAGGAAACTGCTTCAGAGGAGGGGAGAGAGAAATTAAGGAAGTTGCCTACTTCAAAGATTAAGGAAATGTGTGCAAAGTGGGTTGAACTGCAAACCTTTGCAGATGAAAATCACCCTGACACAGCTACTGCAAGCCGTGCTGGTGACTATTACAATGACACTGTTATGGCCCATTTTAGGAAAGTCTTAAAGGAACGGGAGGTACAGACCTCTATGGACAGATTTGTGCGAAAGAGGTCCAGTGACTCTCAAGTTGGTCCTAGTGGCATTAAAAGAAGAAGGGAAGTAACCCAGGAAAAGGACTTGATACCTCAAGTCCTAATGGAAGGGGATTCCCCTTCTAAACAATAACAACTTCCACACTCTCCTCTCCTCCCATCCCATCAATCATCACCAGATCTTCAATAAAGGTAAGTGTCATGTATTCTATTCTTAGTAGAGTAGTAATTGTGCATGTCTTCTTTAGTTTTTGTGTATTAAAATTAATATTTCATGTGGTAAAAATTTTTTATTTTCATACTCTGGGGTGCCTTGCACGGATTAATTTGATTTCTATTACTTCTTATGGGGAAAATTAATTCGCCTTACGATAATTTTGACTTATGATGAGCTCTCAGGAACGGATTAATATCATAAGGCGGGGATCCACTGTATTTGCTAGCTTAAAAATAAATTAATTCACTGCTCACTTACTGTACACACACAGTACTCTCCATACAGCCTCTTCTCACTTAACAATGGAGTTCCATTCCTAAGACATTGTCAGTAAACAAATTCGTTGCTAAGCAAGGAACATACTACAGGTCGGACATCACTAATCCAGCACTCAGTTATCTGGTTCCACCAATAATCCAGCATTAATTTCGGCCAATATAATCTCGAATTTCATCGCTGTACCGACTCGAATTTCATCGCTGTACCGACTCGAATTTCATCGCTGTACCGACTCGAATTTCATCGCTGTACCGACTCGAATTTCATCGCTGTACCGACTCGAATTTCATCGCTGTACCGACTCGAATTTCATCGTTGTACCGACTCGAATTTCATCGTTGTACCGACTCGAATTTCATCGTTGTACCGACTCGAATTTCATCGTTGTACCGACTCGAATTTCATCGTTGTACCGACTCGAATTTCATCGTTGTACCGACTCGAATTTCATCGTTGTACCGACTCGAATTTCATCGTTGTACCGACTCGAATTTCATCGTTGTACCGACTCGAATTTCATCGTTGTACCGACTCGAATTTCATCGTTGTACCGACTCGAATTTCATCATTGTACCGACTCGAATTTCATCGTTGTACCGACTCGAATTTCATCGTTGTACCGACTCGAATTTCATCGTTGTACCGACTCGAATTTCATCGTTGTACCGACTCGAATTTCATCGTTGTACCGACTCAAATTTCATCATTTTACAGACTCAAATTTCATCATTATACCGACTCAAATTTCATCATTATACTGACTCAAATTTCATCATTTTACTGACTCAAATTTCATCATTTTACCGACTCAAATTTCATCATTTTACCGACTCAAATTTCATCATTTTACCGACTCAAATTTCATCATTATACTGACTCAAATTTCATCATTATACCGACTCAAATTTCATCATTATACCGACTCAAATTTCATCATTATACCGACTCAAATTTCATCATTATACCGACTGTTACGGCCCCCTGCCAAACTAGCGGTTAAATAGTTAACCTGCCAGCCAGCAGTACTACTGGGTACGTCATCAAACCCATTGTGGGGACTGCTGAGCCGGCCTTAGCAGCATTAAGTACCTGAACACCTCACGGTACGCACCGCAGCAGTAGGTACCTGAATACCTCACGGTACACATCTACTGGCTTTAGAAGCAGTAAGTACCTGAACACCTCACGGTACACATCTAATGGCTTTAAAAGCAGTAAGTACCTGAACACCTCACGGTACACATCTACTGGCTTTAGAAACATTACGTACCTAAACACCTCACGGTACACATCTACTGGCAGTAAGTACCAGAACACCTCACGGTATGCATCTAAGCAGTAATTACCAGAACACCTTACAGTATAGATCTACTGGCAGTAGAGAGTATTCTCCTGCCCATCTTATGGTATTTCTACTGGCGTTAGAGGAAGCGCTCACCGCAGCTTACTGAGTCTGTTGGCCTCAGTTACTTGACGGCCGCATTCAGTGAGCTCTCAGCATGGTGTTCTGCTAGTAATTAATCAGACCACCTTGCGGTGTGTCAACTGGTCTTGAAGGCGGTAGATAGTACTCACCAGACCATCTTACGGTGTGCTTCTGCCGGCTTTAGAGAGTATTTATAGGATTACCAGGTGATGTCTGCGGACTCTCCGCCTACGCTGGTCAACTGTGGGCCGGAGTCATCTGATGCTGTTTTAGTGTGACATTACATGAAGAAAAGGTTGGAGTGTTACACTGAACTGGGCTAGGACCGTAGTGTGACACTTAGGGAAGTACAGTGGTCCCTCAATAATCGTCCGGCCTGAAAGTCGTCCATTTCGGAAATAGTCCTGTTTTTTCGTCAAAATATTGGCTCGCAAATGGTCCGGTAACTCGCTAATAGTCCTTCGTCCCAGACGCGTACTCACACTCTGAGCCGCCTCGGCCTTTCCTTCCCAGCCAGTGTGCCATTGTTTACCAGTGAGCGATGGTACCTTCACGTGCTCCAGCAAAATATTTCATAATATTAAATTTATTTTGGTGCTTGCAAGTTATTTAAGTGCTAAATAAGCTACCATGGCTCCAAAGAAAGCTCCTAGTGCCAAGCCTTTGGTAAAGAAGGTGAGAAATACGATTGAATTTAAGAAAAACATCATTGAACAATATGATAGTGGCGTACGTGTGGGCGAACTGGCCAGGATGTATAAACAAATCCCGTACAACCATATCTTCCATCATAGCCAAGAAAAAGGAAATCAAGGACGCTGTTGTTGCAAAGGGGGGTAAATATGCTGACAAAAATGAGATCACCAGTACTCGAAGATGTTGAGAAGTTATTATTGGTGTGGATAAATGAGAAACAATTAGCAGGAGATAGTCTTATGACGTCGCTTATTTGTGAAAAGGCTAGGCAGTTGCATGACGATTTGGTAAAGAAATTTTCTGCAACTAGTGGTGATGTGAGTGAATTTAAGGCCAGCAAAGGCTGGTTTGAGAGATTTAAGAAGCGTACTGGCATACACAGTGTGGTAAGGCATGGTGAGGCTGCCAGTTCGAACCACAAGGCGGCTGAAAAATATGAGCATGAATTCAAGGAGTACATAAACAGTGAAGGACTGAAACCTGAACAAGTGTTCAATTGTGATGAAACAGGCCTCTTTTGGAAGAAAATGCCAAAGAGGATCTACATTACTCAGGAAGAAAAGGCACTGCCAGGACACAAGCCTATGAAAGACAGGATGACGCTAATGTTCTGTGCTAATGCTAGTGAGGATTTCAAAGTGAAGCCGTTACTAGTGTACCATTCTGAAAATCCCAGTGTGTTCAAGAAAAACAATATTATGAAGAGTAAAATGTGTGTGTTTTGGAGATCTAATAATAAGGCATGGGTCACAAGGGACATTTTCGTCGAGTGGTTCAATGAAGTGTTTGGCCCTAATGTGAAGAATTACCTCCTGGAAAAGAAATTGGATCTCATGTGCCTCCTAGTAATGGACAATGCACCTGCTCATCCTCCAAACTTGGATGACTTAATTCTGAAGGAGTTTGGGTTCATCACAGTGAAGTTCTTGCCCCCAAATACCACTCCTCTCCTCCAGCCCATGGGCCAGCAGGTCATTGCAAGCTTTAAAAAACTCTACACCAAAGCAATGTTTGAAAGGTGCTTGAATGTGACCTCAGACACTCACTTGACCCTACGAGATTTTTGGAAAGAACACTTCAGTATTCTCCATTGCGTAAGCCTTATAGGTAAGGCTTGGGAGGGAGTGACTACCAGGACTTTGAACTCTGCTTGGAGAAAATTGTGGCCAGATTGTGTCCACTAGAGGGATTTTGAAGGGTTTGGGGCTGACCCTGATGAGCCTATGTCAGTTGTTAAATCCATTGTGGCACTGGGGAGTTCCATGGGGTTGGATGTAAGTTTGGAGGATGTGAAGAGTTGGTGGAGGACCACAATGAAGAGCTAACCACTGAGGAGCTGCAAGAGCTTCAGCAGGAACAGCAACAGATCGCAGCTCAGAATCTTGCTGCAGAGGAGGAGGAAGAGAGATGGAAGAAGGTGCCTTCTTCAGAAATTAAGGAGATTTTTGAAATGTGGGGTAGGATGGAAAGATTTATGGAGAAACATCACCCAGAGAAGGATGTTGCAAGCTATATTGGCAACTTGTACAATGACAGAGTCTTGGCCCATTTTAGGGAAGTTTTAAAGAGACGCCAGAAACAGAGCTCTCTGGACAGTTTTTTTGCGAGACAGGACTCCAGTGACTCTCAAGGTGGTCCTAGTGGCATTAAGAAACAGAGAAGAGAAGTAACCCCAGAAAAGCAATTGGTACCCGGGGTGTTGATGGAAGGGGATTCCCCTTCCAAACAGTAAATCGACCAATCTGTCTCCTCCAATCTTCCATACGCAAAGAAGAATCGCCAATAAAGGTAAGTGTTATTCTGTTAATGTTTAATTCATCATGTGCCACTGTATTGTTTATGTACTACATCTATATTTCATGTAAAAAAATTTTTTGTTTTAATACTTCTGGGTGTCAGGAACGGATTAATTGAATTTACATTATTTCTTATGGGGAAAATTGATTCGTAAATCGTCCATTTCGATAATAGTCCCACTTCCAGGAATAGATTATGGACGATTATTGAGGGAGCACTGTATGATGGAGTGGAACACTGAGATATGCTACAGGACCGTAATGGAACGCTGAGAAGAAAAGGGTGTCGTTTGACACTGAAGATGGTCAGGTTGTAGTGTACATTGAATAGCATCATGTGACTGGACTCGAGAAAGACGCTGTGGGTGATAGTGTGCGACGCAGTGACAAGGGTGTCAAGAGTAACACAGTAGAGATATTGTGTATGACGCAGAGAAAATGGTGTCGTGTGACACGTAGAGTAGGAGTGTCGTGTGACACAGAGAAAAGGGTGTCTAGTGGACACGGTTGAGCAGGAGCGTCATTACACGGAAGAAAGGGTGTCAAGTGACACAGTTGAGAGGGAGCGTCACAACACACTACGGATAAGTGTCGTGAGAGATAGGGAGCGTCATAAGGAGTTGATTGTAATTTATTATTGTAAATATGTTACCTGGAGTTTACCTGGAGAGAGTTCCGGGGGTCAACGCCCCCGCGGCCCAGTCCGTGACCAGGCCTCCTGGTGGATCAGAGCCTGATCAACCAGGCTGTTGCTGCTGGCTGCACGCAAACCAACGTACGAGCCACAGCCCGGCTGATCCGGAACTGACTTTAGGTGCTTGTCCAGTGCCAGCTTGAAGACTGCCAGGGGTCTGTTGGTAATCCCCCTTATGTGTGCTGGGAGGCAGTTGAACAGTCTCGGGCCCCTGACACTTATTGTATGGTCTCTTAACGTGCTAGTGACACCCCTGCTTTTCATTGGGGGGATGGTGCATCGTCTGCCAAGTCTTTTGCTTTCGTAGTGAGTGATTTTCGTGTGCAAGTTCGGTACTAGTCCCTCTAGGATTTTCCAGGTGTATATAATCAAGTATCTCTCCCTCCTGCGTTCCAGGGAATACAGGTTTAGGAACCTCAAGCACTCCCAATAATTGAGGTGTTTTATCTCCGTTATGCGCCGTGAAAGTTCTCTGTACATTTTCTAGGTCGGCAATTTCACCTGCCTTGAAAGGTGCTGTTAGTGTGCAGCAATATTCCAGCCTAGATAGAACAAGTGACCTGAAGAGTGTCATCATGGGCTTGGCCTCCCTAGTTTTGAAGGTTCTCATTATCCATCCTGTCATTTTTCTAGCAGATGCGATTGATACAATGTTATGGTCCTTGAAGGCGAGATCCTCCGACATGATCACTCCCAGGTCTTTGACGTTGGTGTTTCGCTCTATTTTGTGGCCAGAATTTGTTTTGTACTCTGATGAAGATTTAATTTCCTCATGTTTACCATATCTGAGTAATTGAAATTTCTCATCGTTGAACTTCATACTGTTTTCTGCAGCCCACTGAAAGATTTGGTTGATGTCTGCCTGGAGCTTTGCAGTGTCTGCAATGGAAGACACTGTCATGCAGATTCGGGTGTCATCTGCAAAGGAAGACACGGTGCTGTGGCTGACATCCTTGTCTATGTCGGATATAAGGATGAGGAACAAGATGGGAGAGAGTACTGTGCCTTGTGGAACAGAGCTTTTCACTGTAGCTGCCTCGGACTTTACTCTGTTGACGACTACTCTCTGTGTTCTGTTAGTGAGGAAATTATAGATCCATCGACCGACTTTTCCTGTTATTCCTTTAGCACGCATTTTGTGCGCTATTACGCCATGGTCACACTTGTCGAAGGCTTTTGCAAAGTCTGTATATATTACATCTGTATTCTTTTTGTCTTCTAGTGCATTTAGGACCTTGTCGTAGTGGTCCAATAGTTGAGACAGACAGGAGCGACCTGTTCTAAACCATGTTGCCCTGGGTTGTGTAACTGATGGGTTTCTAGATGGGTGGTGATCTTGCTTCTTAGGACCCTTTCAAAGATTTTTATGATATGGGATGTTAGTGCTATTGGTCTGTAGTTCTTTGCTGTTGCTTTACTGCCCCTTTGTGGAGTGGGGCTATGTCTGTTGTTTTTAGTAACTGTGGGACAACCCCCGTGTCCATGCTCCCTCTCCATAGGATGGAAAAGGCTCGTGATAGGGGCTTCTTGCAGTTCTTGATGAACACAGAGTTCCATGAGCCTGGCCCTGGGGCAGAGTGCTACGTATAATTTATTATTTTAGCATAGATATATATATATATATATTATATATATATATATATATATATATATATATATATATATATATATACTGTATATATATATGACACAGTAGTGTCAAGGAAGTTGTACCCTGTGTAGGGTCACGAATTATTATTTATTATTTTAGTAAAATGCTACTTATAATTTGGTATTGTAACATGTATATATATATATATATTTTAAATACCTCTAGACCAAAGATTGATTTTTATATAATATTAAAGATTAATTGATTTTAATGTTGTATTATGTATCCCGAACTTTTATATTACAAACACTTATGTGAAAGTCCCAATTGGTGTTTTTGTAATACCAACTCAAATTTCATCATTATACCGACTCAAATTTCATCATTATACTGACTCAAATTTTATCATTATACCAACTCAAATTTCATCATTATACCGATTCAAATTTCATCATTATACCAACTCAAATTTCATCATTATACAGATTCAGAAATTGTGCAAGTGGTTGTAAATCCACAGCAGCAAGCCAATGGAGGAGAAAACAGTGATGAAAATGAGGAAGATATAGCAGAAAGTCTCCATTGATAATTTAGTTAACCCTTTGACTGTTTTGGTCGTATATATACGTTTTACGAGGTAACGTGTTCGATGTATGTATACTCATAAATTCTAGCAGCTTCAAATCAAGCAGGAGAAAGCTGGTAGGCCCACATGTGAGAGAATGGGTCTCTGTGGTCAGTGTGTACCATACAAAAAATCCTGGAGGACGCAGTGCATAATGAGGAAAAAAAAATTCCAACTTTTTTCCAATTAAAATGTCGACTTTGTGGTCTATTTTCGTATAGTATTTATGGTTGTATTCTCATTTTCTTGGTTTCTTTTGATAGAATGGAAAACATATTATAGATACAGAGGTGATTTTGATTGGTTTTAGTATAAAAAGAACCTGGAAATGGAGGTCAAAGTAGGGGAAATGTTTGATTTTTGCCGATGTTCAAAAGTAAATAAATGATGTCATTGTCCAATAAATGTCCAACTAGCCATTCTAATTTGCAGTCATGAATGGGTTGACATTATTTGTACAATTATTACAGTATTGCAGTAGTCTGCATAACAGTAAATCTTCTATTTTTTGTTTGAATAAAAATTCAAAATAGAGAGCAAGAGTGATATCAGAGGGGCCTGGAGACGTGACTGATGAACGAAGAAAATGTTATTTTAGAGCCAGGAATGTCTGCACTGTTCATTCTGGACCTTATTTTGAAATTGTCATATTTTTTAATTTTCATGAAATTGGCCAAATTGCAAATTTCTGACCAACATTATTGGGTAGTTGAAATTGGTAAATGGGCAGTTTCTTGTACTCAGTCGATAGAAAAAAAACGGAGTTCTAAAGAAATAGCTATGAGTTTGGTCGACTGGAACAATGGAATTAGCCGAAAATAGGGCTCAAAGTGGGTGAAATCGCCGGTTTGTAAATATTGCAGAGGTCGCTAACTTCGCGAGGATTTGTAAATATTGCAGAGGTCGCTAACTTCGCGAGAGCGTAATTCCGTCAGTTTTCCATCAGATTTTTTTTTTTGTGTCATTACAATCGGGAAAAGATTCTCTATCATTTCATAAGAATTTTTTTTTTATTTTTTGGAAATTTTGCGACACCAGGAGACACCTCAGGATTGGGGGTTGCGACTGTCAAGGGGTTAAGTATATTATAACCTAACTTCTCTGTAATCTGGCAAACTTACTAATCCGGCACACTACAGGTCCTAATGATGCTGGATTAGTGATGGCCTACCTGTATAATGGTGGTGGGTTTGTGTCAGCCATATTTGATATTGTTTTAATGTCAAATTGCATCATTTATAACATTTTTAGTATATTTTTAAATGTTTATACAGTAGTGTACTGTATATTGTAATACACAGAATAGAGGAAATAAGCTCAAATATACATTATTTAGGTATGCATACTGGTCAGAGAGCTCGTCGTAAGTCCGAGTTGTCGGTAAACGAGTACGCTGCTAAATGAGGAGAGGCTGTATAACAGTACTATTTTGAGCTTTCAATATCAAGCAGCAAAAGCACACAGTGTTTTCTGTGACACTAAGTGGTACTGTCTGTATCGCAACACTTCACAATGCTAAGTTGCCCTCAGTTGCTCCAAAGTTTTCCCCAGAAGTTGTACCATGCTAGACAAATTTCATCTTGTGTTCATTGAAAATGTGCTGCAAATGTGACACGACCTATGACTGCTGCACCTCTCCTGCCATACGGTTTATAAGCTGCTTCTCCGCTGATATGCCGTATTCTATTCAAGATTGATGGACTGAACACATCGACTCAAGGTTGAGGGACTGATTACCTCATTCTCCTCCTGTTCTTCAAGTTTCTCCTACGTACGGACTGATGGAGCCACTGTGTGGTGAAACGTTTCCTCAATAAAGATAACCAAGAGTTGCACATGTGTCTAATTTATCAGAGTTGTACATGCGTGGAACAGTCTTCCCAGTGGGGTGATAGAGGCTAGGACCTTGGGTAGCTTTAAGAAGAGACTGGACAAATATATGAGTGGGAGGGGCTGGGTTTGATTGGTACGGGAGTTATTTCTTGGGTAGCTTTAGGTAGATGTCGTTTTGATAAGGACCTGCCTCGTATGGGCCAGTAGGCCTTCTGCAGTGTTCCTACATTCTTATGTTCTTATTTTGCAATAGTGTGTTACCAAAAGTGTGTTAGAGGATCTTGTATTCACAGTCTACTGCATTAAGAACATAAAAGAAAATCACTCCAGTAGGCTTACTAGACTATGTTAAACAAGGGTGCTTATAGACTGACTGGCAGTGTCCTCAGCTCGTGCACTGAAGGACTAGGGATCACTCGGTCCACAGTATGGGTGAATGGGTATGTTTTCTTACACCTGCTACCTGTATACATAAAGGAGGAGACCTAACTGATGTAAATAACTATAGACCTTTGTCATTTAAAAAAATCTTCAAAAAAATTAATCCATAAGAGACTATACAGTGGAACCTTGACTTACGAGTGTCCCAATGTATGAGTTTTTTGAGATATGAGCCATCGATCGGTCAATTTTTGCTCTGAGTTAGAAGCTAACATTTGAGTTACGAGCCAGCTCCCCCCACCTCCCCCTCAACCCAAAACCTGGACACCTCTCTTGTTTATCAATGATTTCAAGCTTTAATTCCATGGAAATCATTCTCTTTTACTTCTCAACACTGTCCTTTACACTTGCTTTCTTAGGACCCATGCTTAGAAAAGCGAAATTTGGCCAAATGACTGTGAAAAATGTAAGCAAAGCAGGAGAGAACTGCTCCCTCAGCTAGGTAAACAGTGCACTGAGTTGGCTTCGCTCTGAAGCTCTCGTTATAATAATGTATTATTATTAATTTAGGGAACTGAAGTTTTATCATTATTGTAATTATTATTATTATAATTATTGATAATAATTTAGGCAACTTTTCTTATCATGCTTCCTCTGTCAAGAAAAGTTTTCTTATCTCCCTCTTTCTCCATGCTCTCCACATTTGTGATCCTCAGTTCCTTCAATCAGAAATTTCCACCCTTCATAATTCATTTTCCTGTCTTGGCTACCCTTCCCATTTCATAGACTCTGCCTTCTCACATGCCAAACGTAATTTCTTCTCTCCCAAGCTCTCTACTCCTGGTAACTCTTCTGTTCTCTGCCTTCCCTACATTTCCGGTCTTTCTAATCTCAACAACTCTCTCTGTTCCTTAGACATCAAACTTACTTTCCGGCAGACTAACACTATTCGCACTAATCTCATTCATACCTCTCCTCCCTCTACAGATGCTCTTGGTGTCTACTCTATTTCTTGTTCCTCCTGTCCTCTTCAATACTTTGGAGAAACTGGCTGATCTCTTTCTGACAGACTTAGGGAGCACAAAAGTAGTGTTAGGCTTGCCGACACTAACAATGCTCTTTCCTGTCACATCAGAGATCACAGCCATCCTATTGACTGGTCTTCTGCTAAAACTGTCTTCCCTACTTCCAACTTTAACAGTCACCATCTGGTTGAATCCTCCTTAATACACAACTTTCCTTGTATGAATCTTAGTCCTGGCTTCATCTCTGTAGATGCCTTCCTTTCCCACTACATTGTAAAATGCTCTAAACTTCAGAACACCCATGACCTAACCTGATTCCTCCTTTTTCTTCTTCTCCCTCTTCCTCTTCCCTCTTTCCTTTTCTCCTTTGGATTGTCTTTCTTCTGCCCTGTGTATTTGTTCATTCTTTATTCTTTTATTTATTTTTTTATTTCCCCCCTTCCTCAGTGTTATTGCTCTTACCCTCTGTGGGCACCTAGCTCCCTTGCAGTGCTCCTCTTTCTTAGTAGTATTTGACTGGCTCCTCCTTCTCTTACTACCTCCCCACTACTACTTCCTTCCACCTCCACTACTACTACTACTACTACCACCTCCTGCCTATACATATCCATCCTGCTCTCCTTTTCGTTAGTGTGACTTTGTAAATGGTCCAGGTCGGACCGAAACGTCGTCGTAAGTTCCTCTCTTCCATGTGCGGGTTATTTGTGTATCGTTCCAGTCACGGTATTGTGCCTTATTTTTTTTGTTTGTTATTTTGCTGTTAATTGAAGCCCCCTCACCAGTGTCAAGGTTCCTTGATGCTGGTGAGGGGCTCTTGATCTAGGGAATTGGATATGTGCTCTAGTTCCCTAAATTAATAATAACAAAAATAGTAATAATAATAATAATAATAATAAATATAAAAATAATAAAATAATAATAATAAAATGGAAATCATCCTCTTTTTCTTCTCAGCACTGCCCTTTACACTTACTTTCTTAAGACCTATGATTAGAAAAGCGACAATTGGTGAAATGACTGTCAAAAATATAAGCCAAGCAGGAGAGAACTGCTCCCACACCTAGGTAAACAATGCACTGAGTTGGCTTCGTTTTGAAGCTCTTGTTGTTATAATAATGTATTATTATTAATTTAGGGAACTGAAGCTCTATAGTTATTGCAATTATTATTATTATTATTATTGTTATAATTATTATTGATAATAACTTAGGGAACTGAAGCCCCTCACCAGTGTCAAGGTTCCTCGATGCTGGTGAGGGGCTCTTGATCTAGGGAACTGGACATGTGCTCTAGTTCCCTAAATTAAAAATAATAATAATAATAATAATAATAATAATAATAATAATAATAATAATAATAATAACAACAATAACAAAATAATAAAAATACATAATTATTATAATAATGATAGAGCTTCAGTTTCCTAAATTATCAATAATAATATTGATAATTATAATAATTATTACAATTACGTACTTATGTACATAATACGCACGTAATAATAATTATGAATGCTGCTGCTAGTTAGCGCAGCTGATTTGAAAACATCCGCTAAGCAGTACGTATACGTTTTCATCGCTGTGGGAGCAGTTCTCTCCTGCTTTGCTTACATTTTTGACAGTCATTTGGCCAAATTTCGCTTTTCTAACCATTGGTCCTAAGAAAATAAGTGCAAAGGACAATGTTGAGAAGAAAAAGACGATGATTTCCATGGAATTAAAGCACAAAATCATAGATAAACATAAGCAAGGTATAAAAGTTGTTCATTTAACCAGACAATACCAGGGAAGTACGTACATCTACTATATGTACGATACTAAAGCAGCAGGAGTCGATAAAGGCTATAGCGCCAGCCAAGGGCATTACAATAATGTCTAAGCTGCGGACCTCTGTCCATGAAAAGATTGAGAAGCTGCTGCTGATGTGGTTGAGAGAGAAGCAGCTCGCAGGAGATACCATGACTGAGGGTACCATCTGAGAGAAGGCACGAGGCAGTGAAAAGTAAGAACAAGTGAAAGAAGTTAAAAGTTAAACAAAATAAATTGTATCAGTTATGTTCAGTGATTAAACAAAAAAATAATATCAGTTATATTCAGTGATTTAACAAAACAAATTGTATCAGTTAAGTGATAAAACAAATTGTATGAGTTAAGTTCAGCAATGAAACAAAACTGTTGTTGTTGTTGTTGAAGGCTTACGGGGCCACTAACATCATGTGCTGAACTGCCAATCTCCCCTACACGCAACCTCCTCCACACTCAACCTCCACCACCATCTCTGCTCCAAGTGTTTAAGTACATATACACTTTATATAAACAGTTTATTATTTCTTTACATTCTGTAGTGTATGTTAATATACAATATTTTATATATGATTTATATGTTTATATACGATATTTTCAGTGTTTTCCTTAGAAAACTAGTGATCTACTGCAGTTAGCCTCAAAAATACTCTATTTTCTCTTACAAAAAGAGCATGGGAAGATACTACATATAGTCAAAGTTAGACAGAAAATGGCGGACACTTCTGTCACTGCCTCTGCCACCATATTATCGCCTATTTTATTCATGCTAGAGTACATATCATGTTTCTGTGTTAATTATACTGTTTATGTCATATTAGATGAATTGTGGTAGATAAATAAGCCATACAGTTGATAATAGCATCATATTCAAGTAACTTTTTCGTCTCTCCAGAGTGCAGGAACGAATTAATGGCTTTTCAATTAATTTAAATGAGTAAAATTAATTTGATATATGAGTAAATTGAGTTACGAGCTAGCTCCTGGAAGGGATTAAACTCTTAAGTCAAGGTTCCATTGTACTCTTTCCTAGACTCACTCATTATACTCTACCCCTACCAGGATGGTTTCAGGACAAATAAAAGCACAAACAATGCAATAAAAATGCTTGATTTACTTTAAGCAGCCCTAGATAATAATGAATATTCACTGAGCCTCTTTATAGACCTTAGGAAATCTTTCTTTACAAAAGAACACAGCATCCTACATCTTAAACTATAGTATCAGAGGTCATGCACTTGCATACATAAAGTCCTACCTTAATAACAGACACCAATGTCTCCATCAAAGGAATAACCTCATCAATACGACCTATTGACATAAGTATAAGGGTGCCCCAAGGCCCTCTGCTTTTCCTCGTATGACTCAAAGGTTGGCAACCCCCAAATGATAAGTGAAACACTGCTGGTGGGTGGAAAAAATCATTTTTCATTTGTCATTATCAAATGCATCTACAATGCCTGCTAAAATGTTTACACTATAATATATTAAGTGCTCAATACAGTTAGACATACAAAACAAAAATATAAAAAAAGAAAAAATACATACAAAGTACATACAATACTTACCTTAAAATACTGTGCCGGTTGTCCTTCCTTACGCAACTGTTGTAAGAAAATGGCAATAATGGCAGAAAAGAAGTAAAAACACTGAACATAATGAACAATGGCTTCATTGTGAGTCAATGAAAATGTGGAACACTGAAAAGAGGGAGCTGTATATGTGGGACCCTCCTGTATACATCAATGATCTAACTGCATCTCAACAACTTAGACCTGTTCTGTTTGCAGAAAACATTTGTCACCTCCCACCCAAATCTGAACTCTCTCAATAACAATGTCGATGAGAAGCTCATAAAGATATCTAGCAGATGACTACCAATAAATTCACTCATAACACTGATAAGACCTTCTATGTGATGTTTAGGAACAGAGCTGCAAATGTCCAACTAAATTCTGATTAACGGTTCTCCTATAGCAAAATAAAATGAAGGAAACTTCTTAGGTTAGTACCTCAACAGCAACTTGAAATTCAAAACCCACATTCAGCACATAAAAAAAGTATCCAGATATGTTGGCATCCTCTCCAAGATATGTTACTATGCATCTCAGACAGCACTACTTATGTTATACTACTATTTAATCTATTCTTACCTCACCTACATATGCTATTTGTGCCTTGGGATTCACTACAGCAAATCACCTAGTCAATAATAACTCAACAAAAAGTGGCAGTATGATTGATCACCCAGTATAGTGCCAGGCAACCCATTTCCCCACTTACTTAATATACATAAAATTCACTCATTCTTCTTTACCTACTACATACAGAGAACAATTAATTATAATACTAACCCTGCCCTAAAACTTACTTGATAGCTTCAATAGTACTCATAGGCAAAATTCGAGATACAAAATTCCCTAAGATATTCCCCTACTCCAACTCAACCTGCATAAAAACTCAATGAGCATAAAAGGGCCTTAAATCTGGAACTCTTTGCCTGAAGACTCCAGATGTTTCCTGTCAGCCAATTTCAAAGCTACTGTTCAAAAACAACTCCTTACCTTGAAAATATACACACACATGCAGTATAATGTGATCCTTTATTGACAATGTTTCGCCCACACAGTGGGCTTTTTCAAGGTACGTGAGTATTTATAGTCAGGTTCAGAATGCTGGGCCAGGTGGAGAATGCTGCATCTGATGATCTACCGAGTGGGGTTATGGAGTCTAAAATCTTGGGTAGCTTGGAAGGGAGATTGGATAAGTTTGTGAGCAGACCTTCTGCAGTGTTCCTCCATTCCCATGTTCTTATGTGGGATAGCGATGAAGTTTCTTGGCAAGTGGTTCAGCTATGTTATAGAAGCCATTGTTCTGGTTGAAATTGTCAGATATGGAGATAAGTGATGATTCCAGGATTCTTCGGTATTGAGTGTTGTCTTCTCTGGTGATAAGTCTTGAGTTTCTGTAGTTTATTAAATGGTTGTGTGAATTACGGTGTTGTACACAGGCATTTCTTGTATCGTCAGACCTGCTTGCGCATTGGTGTTCTGAAATACGTGTTTGGAGGTCTCTTGATGTTTCGCCCACGTATAATTTGCTGCAGTCATTACAAGGGATTATGTATACCCTTGCAGAGGATGGAAGCTTGTCCTGTCCATTACTGGTAATGTCCTTCCTTGATGGTCGTGGTTGTGGAGGTAGATACTTGGAATGAGGTATTGGAAAAGATGTTGGAAACGTGTTTGGCAATGGAGTTGGTGGGGAGGACTATGTATAGCTTCTTGGAAGTGACTTCTCTGGGTGTGTTGAAGATGTTTAATGCCCTTTGTCTGCAGTCTCTGATGAAGTGATGAGGATAGTGAAGTTTGGAAAATACTTGTTCAATTATAGTGCATTCTTCCTCAAGGAACTCATTGCTGCAGATTCTGAGTGCATGCAGGAAAAAGCCTATAATTACACAACGTTTAGTTTTGGTGTCGTGGTGAGAGTAGAAGTGGAGAAGATCGTTTTGGTTGGCGGGTTTTCCAAAGACTTTAAAACCAAGTTTATGGTCAGCTTTGCAGAGAAGAACATCAAGGAAAGGAAGTGTGTTGTCGTTCTTCTTCTTCAAGTGTGAACTGGATTGAGGGCTCGACCTGGTTGAGCTTGTCTTGGAGAGGTTGAATGTTAAAGCGTCTGGGAGTTACGAGGAGAATGTCGTCAACATAACGGAGCCAGGTGACAGACGAAGGAATAATGTTGGAGAAACGCTCGGCCTCCAGATGTTCCATGTATAGGTTTGCCAGGATGGCACTGAGTGGTGAACTCATGGGTAGTCCAAAAGTCTGTTGAAAGAGGTGATTCTCGAAAGAGAAACACGTAAAGACAACACATAGTTCAACAAGGTCGATGAAATCGCTGGCTGGAATAGGAATATCAAGTGATTTGTCAATTTTCCTGTGCAAGAGATTGACAGTTTGTGTAGTGGGTACTTTGGTGAATAGGGAAGTTACATCAAGGCTAGAGAGCTTCTTGTTCTTGATGTTGATGTTGCGAATGCGACTGAGAAGATCACCCGAGTGTTTGAGATGTCCTGGACTGATAGTGCCCAAGAGTTTAGACGTGTTTTGCGAAAATTCCTGAGAGTTGGTGGGGAGCACTGCCTATTCCTGAAGATCTTCTCCACTTCTACTCTCACCACGACACCAAAACTAAACGTGGTGTAATTATAGGCTTTTTCCTGCGTGCACTCAGAATCTGCAGCAATGAGTTCCTTGAGGAAGAATGCACTATAATTGAACAAGTATTTTCCAAACTTCACTATCCTCGTCACTTCATCAGAGACTGCAGACGAAGGACATTAAACATCTTCAACACACCCAGAGAAAACACTGCCGAGATGAGATACATAGTCCTCCCCACCAACTCCATTGCCAAACGTTTCCAACATCTTTTCCAATACCTCATTCCAAGTATCTACCTCCACAACCACGGCCATCAAGGACATTACCAGTAATAGACAGGACAAGCTTCCATCCTCTGCAGGGGTATACATAATCCCTTGTAATGACTGCAGCAAATTATACGTGGGCGAAACATCAAGAGACCTCCAAACACGTATTTCAGAACACCAATGCACAAGCAGGTCTGACGATACAAGAAATGCCTGTGTACAACACCGTAATTCACACAACCATTTAATAAACTACAGAAACTCAAGACTTATCACCAGAGAAGTCAACACTCAATACCGAGGAATCCTGGAATCATCACTTATCTCCATATCCGACAATTTCAACCAGAACAATGGCTTCTATAACATAGCTGAACCACTTGCCAAGAAACTTCTTCATCGCTATCCCACATAAGAACATAGGAATGGAGGAACACTGCAGAAGGTCTGCTCACAAACTTATCCAATCTCCCTTCCAAGCTACCCAAGATTTTAGACTCCATAACTCCACTCGGTAGATCATTAGATGCAGCATTCTCCACCTGACTTCAACATTCTGAACCTGACTATAAATACTCGCGTACCTTCCACCCCAGGTAGATCTGTTTGTGACTTGAAAAAGCCCACTGTGTGAGCAAAACGTTGTCGATAAAGGATCACATTATACTGCACGTGTTTATATTTTCATTGTGTCGGTATTTTATATCATTTATTTCCAACTCCTTACCTTAATGTGATCCTGACAATTATTATTTCTTTAATTATCACACTAGCCGATTCCCACCAAGGCAGGGTGGCCCGAAAAAGAAAAACTTTCACCATCATTCACTTCATCACTGTCTTGGCAGAAGGGTGCTTTACACTACAGTTTTTAAACTGCAACATTAACACCCCTCCTTCAGAGTGCAGGCACTGTACTTCCCATCTCCAGGACTCAAATCTGGCCTGCCGGTTTCCCTGAACCCCTTCATAAATGTTACTCTGCTCACAGTATCACTAAATGCAACTAGCTTCATTTCTTCCATAATTTTTTTTTGAATTGCCAAATACTGTACTTTTAATACTGTATAATATAAGTATTCTTATTCTCATGTAACTTGCTAGGATTTTATCTGTCCAGGTAATCTGAGTCATTCTCATAATCAGTTTTATTATGAATATCACTAATGTCTTACATACTTACATGTACAATACTATCTCATCATGTTCTGTAATAATACAAGTAACCAGTTTCACTCTCATTGTAATCTTCATTAGAATTTTATTTTGAATTAACAGAATAATCTTAGCTTAATTTATGTGCTATGATTTTATGTTTCACATACATTTGAAAAATATTCATGTAATTTATTTTATCATGAAAAACATTACTGTATTATATACACGAGAAATAGGATTTTGTTCGGATTTTTAACCCCGGAGGGTTAGCCATCCAGGATAACCTAAGAAAATCAGTGCGTCATCGAGGGACTGTCTGTCTTATTTCCATTGGGGTCCTCAATCTTGTCCCCCAGGATGCAACTCACACCAGCTGACCAACACTCAGGTACCTACTTGCATGCTTGGTGAATGGGACAACAGGTGTAAGGAAACCCATGCAGAGTTTCCACCCTTGCCAGGGATTGAACCACTGACACCCAGTGTGCAAATCCAGAGCGTTGCCTACCAGGCCTACCGGCTGTTGTGGATCGCATCCTGGAGGACACGATTAAAGGACCCCATTATTATTATCAAAACCAAGCACTAAACCCACTGGGGTCATTACAGCTAAAGGACCCCAATCTTCTCAGGCAAGCAGTCCCAGCCTCCAGGTGCTAATGTCCCCCACATCAGGAGCCCTACACTAGCACCTCGGGGGATGGGAGACCTAGTGACAAAATAAAATTACCTGGAAACCCAGAACATGAGTAATGAGTTCCTTGGTGAGGGCGTCAAACTTGCCCTGGCCAGCCATCACCCACTGATGATTGTGATTGACGTTGATAACAGCAATGTAGCACTAGGATCTACCTCGCCGCCATCACCTAGTACCAGCCTTCACCCTCAGATAATATCACAGTAGCACCTGTGTGCTCCAGCAGCACCTATGTGCTCTAACGACCCATTCAAACACATTTGTTTTGTTCCAATACTTCAGCCACCTACGAGCAGCACAGCTCTCGCAAACACATCAAAAATAAATATACCTTAGATTCTTATCCATAACTATACAGTTCTAGCGTTATAATAATTACAGACTTCACAAGAATGAGAAAGTTGTGAATATCATTAATTTAAAAATGTTCACGAGCAGTAATATTAAATACATTTACCCTTCACAAAATGTAAATCACACATTCTAAACTTTATTAATTAACAATGGTTATAATTATGACCATAAATTTTAAAGGGGTGAACTAGTAAGCCAGCTGAAGGCCTCGGTCAGATGACCAGACGCTCCAACAGCGGGTCATCATATGATTGCCCATGGCTAACCAGCACCATTCTGAAATCCATTGACAAGAAACACCAATATGAAAAGCAATATAAACAGGGCTTAATACACAAAGATATTCTTAAACACTATTCATCAGTTCTCACCAAAGTAATAAAGAAAGCCAAACAACTATACTACTCCAGTAGATTCACAGACACTAGAGGAGATATAAAAAAAGACCTGGAAAACACTCTCTCAGATTCAGATTCTAGGGACCCACAAACTGAAAAAAAACAAGAATATTGTCCTAACTAAACCTAATGAAACACCACTACATCCCACTGACACAGCTAACAAAATAAACGACTTCTTCTCAACCATAGGAAAATAAGGAATATCCACTAGGAATTTTTATTGACCTAAGAAAAGCTTTTGACACAGTAGACCACGACATCCTACTCCACAAACTTGATCATTACGGTATAAGAGGCCATGCGCTTGCTTATTTTAAATCTTACATTACTAATAGGTATCAGTACGTCACCATTAAAGACACAGCATCAGCAACACGGCCACTTGATACTGGAATTCCGCAGGGAAGTGTCCTTGGTCCCCTGCTCTTCCTCATATACATCAATGACCTTCCGAACGTATCCCAACACCTGAAACCCATTCTCTTTGCTGATGACACGACTTAGGTCATTTTCCTCACCCTAATCTTGCCACCCTCAACACCATTGTGAAGAGGAGCTGATTAAAAATATCGACTTGGATGACAGCCAATAAACTTACACTTAACATGACAAAACCAGCTATATTATGTTTGGTTAGCAGAGCAGGAGATGCACAAATTAACATTAAGATTGACAACACTCTAATTACCCGAAATAATGGGGGCAAATTCCTAGGCTTATTTCCTTGACAACAACCTGAATTCAGCACCCATATCCAGCATATAACCAAAAAAGTATCCAAAACGGTTGGGATTCCTCTCCAAGATACGATACTACGTGCCGCAAAATGCCCTTCTCACACTATCCCACTCACTTATTTATCCATACCTCACCTATGCTTTTTTTGTGCTTGGGGATCAACGAAACACACCTAAACCCAATAAAACCCAACAAAAAGCTGCAGTAAAAAAATCACTAAGTCCCATCCTGGCAACACCCCCCCCCCATTCATAACCAAAATTTACCCCATTCAGTACACCACACTTACACTGTGAAATCTACATCTACGGGGCCTTAAACCAAAAATCAACTTGACCTAAAACGTTTCTTGATAGTTGTGACAGAAACCCCAGGCAAAAACCCCAACAAAACATTCTACGCTTTCCCCCGTGTCCGACAAACTTTAAAAAATTCAATGTATGTCAAAGGCCCTAAAATCGGGAATCCCCCCCCCACCTGAGAACTCTAAATGCAACACATTCATCACCTTCAAAACTACCACTAGAAAACATCTTATCCCCCGAACCCCCCTCAACAAACTACAAAAAATACCACCTGGTGGTTCACACTTACACTCACTCACTCATTTGACCATAAACAGAAATATTAATCTCAATCTTAAAATAAGAACCTATAACCCTACTGAAAAATGTATTGCCAAAACAAAACATTCACATTGAAACTCAAAAAACTAGTTTTAGTACTTGCCATAAAACCAACTTTCCCCAAATTTGTAAAAATTTTACAATTAAAATAAAACTAACTGCCCGAAATGCCAGCCAGCTAAACGTTTTATGGACACTCTGTAACAAAATTTTACTACATGTAACCCAAATACCCAAATTTCGTAAATCAGCTTGTAATCCTTATATTCAAATTCAAATTCAAATTTAAATTATTCTCTTAAGGATTTCAATGCGAGTTTTTGAAATTTTTGGTTTTTTTGTTTTGGTTTACATGTAGTAAAATTGTGATTTAGAGGTACACTAGAACGCTTAGATGGGTAGCATTTTTGGGCAACTTAGTTTTATTTTTTAATGTAAAATTACAAATTTTTAGGGAAGGGATTTTATGGGTAAGTGACTAAAACTATTTAGAGTTTAGCAAGTGAAAAAGCTTTTGTTTTGGCACGTAATAGTTTCAGTATTGGGTATCAAGGATCATTTTTTTAAATGAGATTAATATTTTTTTAGGTCAAAAGGTGAGGGGGTAAGTGTGAACCACCAGGTGGATTGTGTTTGTTTTGACGGGGGTAAACAGGGAGAAAGATGTTTTCTAATAAACTTTGAATTTGAATTTGAATTTGAATTTGAATTAGGATCTAATCTCGCCCATAAAACCCACATACCAAAGCCCATGCCGGGGACTACCTAGATGGGAATTTCCCAAATTCCTTCTATCTTGCACCAACTGAGCCCTCGGAAGTCATCTGCTAGAAAAATGACAGGATGGATAATGAGAACCTTCAAAACTAGGGAGGCCAAGCCCATGATGACACTCTTCAGGTCACTTGTTCTATCTAGGCAGGAATATTGCTGCACACTAACAGCACCTTTCAAGGCAGGTGAAATTGCTGACCTAGAAAATGTACAGAGAACCTTCACGGCATGCATAACAGAGATAAAACACCTCAATTACTGGGAGCGCTTGAGGTTCCTGAACCTGTATTCCCTGGAACGCAGGCGGGAGAGATACATGATTATATACACCTGGAAAATCCTAGAGGGACTAGTACCGAACTTGCACACGAAAATCACTCACTACGAAAGCAAAAGACTTGGCAGACGATGCAACATCCCCCCAATGAAAAGCAGGGGTGTCACTAGCACGGTAAGAGACCATACAATAAGTGTCAGGGGCCCGAGACTGTTCAACTGCCTCCCAGCATACATAAGGGGGATTACCAACAGACCCCTGGGAGTCTTCAAGCTGGCACTGCACAAGCACCTAAAGTCGGTTCCTGACCAGCCAGGCTGTGGCTCGTACGTTGGTTTGCATGCAGCCAGCAGCAACAGCCTGGTTGATCAGGCTCTGATCCACCAGGAGGCCTGGTCACGGACCGGGCCGCGGGGGCGTTGACCCCCGGAACTCTCTCCAGGTAAACTCCAGGTAAAAACAACTCAGGGAATCTCTCTAATGTCCCACCATTACTGTACAAGCGAGCGGCCCATTTCCTTTCGCATGCTATTTCATTACTTTTTAACAAGTCACTAGAAACTAGCACCTTCCTGAAACTACTCAAGATGGCAAGGGTTACACCAATACATAAAGGTGGTGACCCTACAGACTTAAACAACTATAGGCCAATATCAAACTTACCATTGCTATCCAAAATCTTTGAGAAACTCGTGCACAGGAGACTGTATTCATTTATAACAGCACAAAACATACTCAACCCCTGCCAATTTGGATTTAGGAAAAATAAAAGCACTCCAAACCAACAGATACAGATACTAATGCCGGAAAAAAAATCCCCCCAGTTAAAACCAACTATACCAAATATAAACAATTTTTCCTTTTGGAAAATTACAGGGTTTTTTTTAAACCGGGAAACAAAACAACTAAAAACCCCCTTCCAATTGGAATTTAGGGAAAAATTTCGGTTTTTCCAAAACCCCAAACAAAAGGGAAATTTGGGAAAAAAATAGAAAAAATTTTCCACCAGGAAAACTTTCCCATATTTCGGGGTTGACCAGAAAAAAAACAAAGGGGGGGTTCCTTTCACCCCCGGGATTTTTCCCGGGGAAAGCAATTTCCCCTTTTTAAAAATATGGGGGAAACAAAAAAGGCCCTTGGAACAAAAATTTTGGGTTGGGTTAAAAACCTTTCCGGAGGGCAAAAACGGGAAAATTTTTCCTGTTTTTTTTTTCCCCTTTTTTTCCAAACTTTTTTTTTAAAATTTTTTTTACTTTAAAAAAAATTTTTTTCCCTTTTTTTTTTTTTAAAATTTTTTTATTTTTTTTTTTTCCGGGAACAGCTTTTAAAAATTGACCACGTCGGGAAAACCTTCCACCCTCCTGCCCCCCAAACATTTTGCTCCTGGGGGATTTTCAATTTAAGGGCACCTAAAATGGAGGAATATAAAAATAATTTTGTTGCAGTAAAAACACCAGGAGGCAGCTCTGATAAAAAACTCACACCCCACGCAAAGTTTTTAAAAACCCTCTGCACAAAATTAAATTTTAAAACCCACAAATAATAGACCCTTCTAGCCCTGGAGAATCCCTAAACCTCATCTTCACTAAAAATGTGTCTGATAAAAAATATCACCATATAAAAAAAAAAATATATTTGGATCCCCAAAAAAATTGGGGTTCGTAAAGAAATGCCGGACCCCCAAAGCCCGTTTATAATGAGATTAGTCCGAGGGGCTTTCCCACCAAATTCAACTTCAATAAAAAAAAAACAAAAGGGGGACCAATTTAAAAAAAGTCCAAACCCCGATAAAAGGGCTGGGAAAGATTTTACAAAGAAACACAGACCCCAATTTTGCCTAGAACAAATTAAACTCGGAAAACCTGATGTATGCACAAGGCTTTTTTCCTCTAAAAAAAAAGGAAAGGGAGTAGATGTAAACAGAAAGGACGGGGCCCTCCCTTTACAGGGGGAAAAAGAATAACAACGGCTAAAAGAGGTCAATATATCAAAATGCGTGGGGAAAGGACATGGTCAGAGAAATAGAAAAGCATCAAAATTTAAGGGCTAAAAAAACCCTTTTGGGAGTCGGGAAATTCCGGGAGAACTAAAAGCCATAAATGAAATCGAAAAAACCCCCAAAAAGTATTTCTTCCCCTATGCCAAATCAAAATGGGAGAACAACGTCCCGGTTTTGGGCCCCTATTTAAAACAAGTTTGGGTCCTAAAACAATGACAAAAAGGGGAAATGATGAAGCTATTTAAAAGTCCCAATATGACTAAATTTTTTTTAGCATCCCGCTAACCAGACTGAGAGTCAAAAGATCAAAAGGGAATTTTTATGAGAGACCCACAAAATTTGATTAACACAAGCAAATCCGATGTTACCCTGACGCCAAATGATTTCCCAAAAAAGGCGATAAATGACATGCCCAGGGCACTCGGGCCCCGGGGGCCAGACTAAGGAACCGTTTTTCACCCAAGAACTGCAAAAGCCCCTATCACGACCTTTTTTCCACCCTAGGAGAGGGAGAAAGGCCCGGGGGGGTCGTCCCACATTTTACAAAAAAAACAACATAGCCCCCTCCACAAAGGGGGCAGTAAAGAAAACAGCAAAAAAATACAGACCAATAGCACAAAACATCCCAATCATAAAAATCTTTGGGGGGGCCCTAAGAAGCAAGATCCCCAACGCATCTAGAAACCCATCATTCCACAACCCAGGGCAACTGGGTTTAAACGGGTCGCTCCTGCTGTCTAAACCTTTTGGCCCATTTCGCCCAAGGCCCTTTAAATCACTAAAAGACAAAAAGAATGCGATGTAAAAATACAGACTTTCCCAAAAGCCTTCGAAAATTTTGGACCAGGGGTAATAGCGCACAAAATGCGTGCAAAAGGGAATAACAGGAAAATGGGTTCGATGGATCAAAAATTTTCCTCACTAACAAGAACACAGGGGAGAGCGCAACAGGGGTAAATTTGGAGGCGCTACGGTGAAAAGCTCTTTTTCCAAAAGGGCATAGTCTCGCTCCCATTTGTTCCTCATCCTTATACCGGGACATAGAAAGGAAATGTCAGCCAAAAGCACCGTGTTTTCCTTTCGGATGACACCCAAATTCGCATGACAGTGTTTTTCCATTGCGCCCACTGCAAAGCCCCAGGCAGACATAAAACCAAATTTTTTTTGTTGGGGCTGCAAAAAAAACAATATGAAGTTCAACGATGAAAAATTTTTCAATTCCAGATTGGAAAACTTAAAAAAATTTAAAAAATCTTCATCAGAGTACAAAAAAAAATTCGGGCCACAAAATAGAGGGAAACACCCAACGCAAAGCCCCTGGGGTGATCATTTTTGGAGGACCCTCACCTTCAAGGACCTTTAACTTTGTATCAATCACATTGCTAAAAAAAAGACAGGAGGAAATAATGAAAACCCTTTTAAAAAAACTAGGGGGCCAACCCCAGGGATGACACTCTTCATTTAAACGTTTTTCTATCTGGGCGGAAAATTTTTCCCCACCTAACAGCACCTTTAAAGGGCAGGTGAAATTGCCGACCTAAAAAAATTGTACAGTAAACTTTAAACGGCGGCATAACGGAGATAAAACCCCTTTCAATTTTTTGGGAAACGTTTGGGAGGTTCCTAAACCGTTTTCCCCCTGGAACGCGGGAGGGAGAAAATCATGATTAAAATTACCCCGGGGAAAATCCTAAGGGATAGTCCAAATTTGGGCCCACAAAAAATCACCCACTACGAAAGCAAAAGACTTGGGAAGACGATGCACCACCCCCCCAATAAAAAACAGGGGTGCACTAGCACGTTAAGACCATACAAAAAGTTTTCGGGGGCCCGGGGAACTGTTCAATTTCCTCCCAAAACACAAAAGGGGGATTCCCAAACAGACCCCTGGCGTCTTCAACTGGAAACTGGACAAGCAAAAAAAAGTCAGTTCCGGATAAGGGGTGTGGCTGATTTTGGGTTTTTGCGTGCACCCGCAGCAAAAGCCGGGGTTGATCAGGCCGATCCCCCCAGGGGGCCCCTGGTCTCGGGCCCGGGGCCGCGGGGGCTTTGCCCCCCCGGAACTCTCTCCAGGTAAACCCCGGGTAAACTAATGATTAAATTCTAAAAATAAGATCTGCTTTACACCAGCATTGGAAATTTAAGGAATATCCACTAGGAATTTTTTTATTGCCCAAGAAAAGCTTTTTGACACAGTAGACCATGACACCCCAACTCCACAAATTTTGCCCCATTACGGTATAGGGGCCCATGCGTTGTTTTTTCAAATCTTACCCTTTTAATAGGTTTTCAGTATGTTTCCATTAAAGACACAGCATCAACAACACGGCCCAAATTGTTTCTGGGGTTCCCCAGGGAAGTGTCCTTGTCCCTGCCAGGGCGTTTTTTCCCCCGTGGGGCACGTTCACGTGAGGTCACAACCCGAGCTGTTTGGGGATTAGTGTGGACGGTTACAAAAAAAGGGTTTCTTCTGAGTGTTTTAAAAATTGGGGGTTGGGGAGTTTTAAGGAGGAGGCTTTCTTTCCGGAGGAGTTAGGAGGCGAAAGGGCCCCCTCAATGGGTCTGGGAGAGGTGTGGAGGTTGGGTGGAGTTGTTGGGGAAAGGGCTCAAGGAGGTGCAGTCTGTCTCGCCCCTTTTTGAGGAGGCCCTAAATTGGGGGGAATTTTCAAAGGTACCAGCAGTGAGGGGCAGTCCCCCGCACCTGCCCCAAAAAGTGGCGAGGGTTTTACAGTAATGGGAAAGGGCACGAGTAAGGAAAGTTAAAAATTGAAGATCGAAGGTAGGGAAAAACGTTCTCTGTTCTTTAGGATGAAGTCTTCATTGGCCTGGAAAAGGGAAGGGTTTCTACCCGCCCCTGCTTTAAAGGGGTAAACGAAAACTTGGGGGTTGGGGGACCTCAGGTAAGATATATTGACCGTGCTTTTTGTAATAGAATAAGAAAGATGAGAATAAAAGTGTGCTTTCCCTGGGGGGCTGGTGTTGGGGACTTGTCAACAGGCTTTGGGTAATATCCTTTTGGTAATGGGAAACCCCGCCCATTATCTTCTCCCGTGCTGTTTGGAAAAAGATATTGGGAAAGGGGAGGGGAGAAGAGCCCGATAGATAAGTACAGGTCACATAGATTTTTATTTAAATCTTAAAGGGAGGGGGTCCCCCAAACATATGAGCATTTTTGCCCAGAAAAGGGGGTAGGAAAAAGAAGGTTTTTTCTAGGGCAATGGGTTTTAAAAATTTCCCGGCTAGACCGTACTGCAAAAGGAAATTGCAATCCCATTCCTTGACAACTGGGAAAAACTTTTATTTGGGAAACATGAATGTATGTAAGGGATGGGGTTTCATCCTCTGGGGCTGGGTGTGGGTAGCCCTTGCGACTCGTTTTAGGGAAAGGGCCCTTGGTGAAAGCCTAAGATTTTAAAAAATGTTGGGAAAATAGAGATAGGGGGGGGGTTGGGGAAAAAAGCAGGTTGCCAAAAAACTTGGGTTGGAAAAAAGTAAATGAAAAAAGGCCCTTCCGCATGAAGTTATAAATAAAAACAATAGATCAGGTCAGCAAACAAAGGGGGCAGCAGAGGGCACAAGGGGCTACCCCTTAAAAGGGTTTTTCAAAATAATAGCAGGGAGTGTAAGGAAAAAAAGTAGAGAGGGTAAGATTAATTGGGAAAATGCAGGGGAAAAATAGATATTATTGCTAAAAACAGAGACCTTGGGTCAATCTGAAAATAAAAGAAGCCCCCTGAATGTCACCCTACAAGGCTATAAATTTTCCCCCACTGACAGGGTCAACGGAAAAAGGGGGGGGAGTGCGATGTTGTCAGAGACAATTTAAATTTTTTGTTTAGAAAAGATATTTAAAATTTGAAGCGTTTAGCCATGAAATTTTTTGGTTACAGTTTTTCGGGGCCCAGAAAAAAAATAATTTTGGGTTGGGTTTACGGGCCCCAAATCTTGATAGGGATGCAGTAAACTTCTATGGGACGAAATTCCCTAAGGGGATCTACAAAAACCCAAAAAGTTGTGGGTAAAGGGGTTTCAAATTTAGACAGATTGAAGGGGCAATTTTTTAGGAAATTTAGAGTTTAGGTGGGTTTTTTTGATACGATCCCGGATTGTTTTTTAAAAAAAGTTTGTGACAGAGCCCAAATAGGGGAAAAAACCTCCTTTTACTTGGTTCTTGGGCCCTAGGGAAAAACTAATTTTAAAAAATCTTGAGGTTAAAAGAAAGAGGTTTGGGGGGGTGATCACAAATCACTAGTTTTTTAAAATATCATGGAATTTCCCCCCAATAATGGCAATCAATCTCCGTCCCTGACTTTTGCCTTTGGGTGATTTCATAGGACTGAAAAAATTTCTTAGGTTGGGTTTCTTTAACTGGAAAGACCTGACTAAGGGTTTATTTGGTGGTGAATTGGGTTTCCGGGTATATCCCTTTTCCCGGGCATAGTTTTTAGTGTCAGTCAAATTATGTTCCAAAAAAGGGAAAAACAGATCAAACAAAAAAAGAAACCTAAATGGATGAACAATAGATTTAAAAAAATCTGGGTTGGGGCAAAAGGGGAGGGGATATATAGGCAAAACAAAAAAAGGAGAGGGGAATTGAGAATCGATATTTCCCGTTAAAGAGAAAAATTTAAAAAAAGGGGAATTTTTGAAAAAGGCCCAAAAAAAAATTTTGGGTTTAAGTTAAAAAAATCGAAAAACCAAAACCCCAAAAGGGTTCTTTAGGGATACAGAAAATAAGAAACAGGGACAAGATAGGCCCCCCTTTAAAAAGTTCCTGGGGCAGCTCACTGACATGATAAGGAAATGGGGTTTTGAATTTTTAAAAAATTTCTTCCTCCAGTTTTTTCAAAGGGGAACCCGCGATATTCCAAATAAAGATAAATTATGGGAGAAACAGGGCCATAATAAACTTGTCACTATTTGGGTCACAAGTGACATGGTCCTTAGGGAAATTTGATAAATTAAAAAAAAAACAAAACCCCAGGGGGGCCCGATGAACTGTATGCAAGGGTTTTAAAGGAAAGGGAAAAAGGAGCTTAGCACACCTTTTGGGTAATTTTTCAAATATCACTACAAACTGGCATGGTGCCAGATAAGTGGAAAATGGCAAATTTTTTGAAAAAACCTAAATTTTCAAACAGGGGACAGGGCCTTACTTTCGAAAATATAGACCCAAAAAAAGCCTAACCCCCCCAGGGGGTGGGAAAATTTTATGGGAATCAAAAAAATAATTGCCGAGGCAGTTCGTAGCCCACCTTTTAAAAAAACATAAATTAAACAACGAATTTTCAGCATGGTTTTTCAAAGGGGCGTTCCTTTCCTTAAAGGGAAATTTATTAAACTTTTTTTTTTATTTTATCATTTAAAAAAAATTATTTTTAAACACCCCATAATTTTACCTTCCCCCAAGTATTTAAAAAATTTAAAACATTAGGAGGTAAACCCCTTTTTTTCCCGGAATAACCAAAAAACAAAAACAAAGAGAGGTTTCCCCTTTAAAAAAAAAAAACCCCCCAAAAAACCCCCCCCCCTTTCCCCAAAAATCATTGTTGGGGGGCCCCCCCTTTTTCACCCAATTCCTAAATAAACGGAAAATAAAAGAAGGGGATAAAGACGGACCCCCCCGGCAAATTTTCCAAAAAGGCACCCAAAAAGGGGGAAAAAAATTTTTTGGAAACAAAGGGAATTCAAAAACACTAGGAAAAATTTGGGGGAAAAAACAATAAAGGCCCCGAGCGGGGTCCAAAAAGTGGCAGGTTGGCCCCGTTTAAAATCAAAAAAGCAAAAGGGCTAAATGGGAAAAGGGCCCATAACCAAAAAAGGGGGCCAACATTTAAAAAAATAAACCGGAAAATTTAATATTTCGGGATTGCGAAAAAATTTTGGAGTTTTTTACAGTTAAAATTGGAAAAAAGGCCCAAAGTTCTAATTTTTTTCGGCAATAAAAGCCCCTTAAAAAAATTGGCTTAAAATTCGGGGCAAAAATAATAGGAGTTCGGTTGGGTTTTTCAAAAAAACCTTTTTTTAAATCCTTGGTTGGTCATTTAAAAAAAATAATGGGTTCCCAGGTTTTTTTCAAAATTATTCAATTTTGGTTTTGATTTAAATTTCCTTTTGGGAAAAAAAATTTAAACCAAAAGGAAAAGGGGACAAGTTGGGTCCCCTGTTTCAAAACCCTTCCCCATTGGGGGGAAAACTAAGGGCCCTGAACTGCACTCTCTAGAAAGAAGTAGAATTTTGGGGGGGTATGATTTTAGGTTTTATAAAAGGGAAAACAGGGAAAAAAAAAAAGGGGGTGGAAAAAAGGGGTGCTGAAAAAAATCTAGCCCCCAGAAAAGGGCTCGCGCAATGGTTTTAAGTTGGAAAAAATTTAGATTCAGGAAGGATATAGGAAAGTACTGGGTTTTGGGAATAGAGTTTTGGATGTGGGAAAAAACCCAAGTACCTTTTTAGAGGCCAGAACGTTGTTTTTAGCTTTTTTAAAAAAAGGTTGGTAAATACATGAGTGGATGTGGGGGTGTGATTTTGACCGGGTAGCCTTTTTGGTTAAAAACCCGGGGTTTGGTTTTCCCTGTTCCTCCCTTAAGTCCCAAATTTTACCTTACCCCGGAAATTTTGGTTGGGTGCATTGGCTTAAAAAGGTAGGAAAACTTTGGGCCTGCCTGCATGGCCAGTAAAGGGCCCCTGCAGTGTTCCTTCTTTTTTTATGTTCTTATTTTCCCTTTAAAACTGGATTTTGTTCTCGACCCTTTTATTTGGGATAGGAGAGGGAAAAACCTTTGGGTTTCTTTTGATTTCATTTTCGGCTTTTAGGTTTTCCCGCGTTTTCCCGCCCTATAAATTCCTTTAGCTTAAATTCATGTTTTTTTAATTTTTTGACCAGTGTCTCCCCAAAGCATTTTAGATAGATTGACCTCTTTTTGCACTTTTGCTTTTTCGCTTCCCGAGCCCCAAACTTTGGAAGAGGGGGAAAGGGTGGAAATTTTGGAAAAGGGGGGGAGGGGGGGGGGAAGGTAGGATAAAAAGGTAAGTGGCCCAACCACTTTGGGGGCAATTTTTAAAAATTGTTTGTGAAATTTATAAGGGTATTCTTTAAGAGGTAAATACAAACCCATCAGGGGTTAAAAAGATAAAATTGGTTTTATAACTACATGGGCTCTGAAAATTTGGGAGTATTAAAACTTTTCAATTGGGTTTTTTTTTTTTTTTTTTTTTTTTTTTTTTTTTTTTTTTTTTTTTTTTTTTTTTTTTTTTTTTTTTTTTTTTTTCGCGATTGCACAACGGATATTTATACTACAAAAAAGGCAATAATTTTCTGGCCAGTTTATAAGTTCGTGACAATAGCTTCTTAATGGTGTCCAACAATAGTCAATGCATAATTTTACATTAAAAAGTTATTTAAGATGTCTCCCTAATTGGGGGCGATGATTTTCTCAGTATACATAGAAGGGTTCTGGTGGTATCCAATCTTCTTCATCAGGTAAGTTGCTCAAAATCATGGGTCGAGGTAATCATCTTTATGAATAAAACGACGAACCTCTGTGGGAGAGTCATTCTTTGAGTCCTGTGAGGTGGAGTATTGATGGTGTAATCGGTGGTATTTATCACTTGTATAGGATGTTCTCTATCTGGCATGTATAGTTCTTGCATTGTATAAAGATGTTTCTTTTTTAGGGTGTCAAGGCGTACATTTATGGCAGTAATATCTTGTTGTGTGTGTAAATCTGCCATTTTAACTCTGTCTCTCCTCCTGGTATCGGTAATAAAGCGAAGAGCTCTATTCTGGACCCTTTGTAACCGTAGCATGTTGGTCTTTGTTGTTAATGACATTGGGACACAAGGGTATTCGAGTATAGGTCTTATTATCATTCTTTTAGCCGCTCTGTTATTCTTTTCCGTCGCCTGTAAAGAGAGCGCCCTGTCTCTTTCTATTTTACATCTACTCCTTTTTCTTAGAGGAATAAGTCTTGTGCATACATCGAGTGCCACCAAGTTAATCTGTTCTAGGCATAAGTTGGGGTCTGTGTTGCTTAGTATATCTTCCCAGCTTATATCGGTTAGGACTTGGTTTACTTGGTCCCACTTTATGTTTTTATTGAAGTTGAATTTGGTGAATGCTCCCTCGTGACTAATCTCATTTTGTCGGTCTGGGGCTCTGCGCATACATGTCTGAACCTCAATTATGTTGTGATCTGAGTATATTGTTTTTGATATGGTGACATTTCTTATCAGATCATCATTGTTAGTGAAGATGAGGTCTAGTGTATTCTCCATTCTAGTAGGCTCTATTATTTGCTGGTTTAAATTGAATTTTGTGCAGAGATTTAAAAGCTCGTGTGAGTGTGAGTTTTCATCAGAGCTGCCTCCTGGTGTTATTACTGCAACAATATAGTTGCTATATTCCTCCATTTTAGGTGCCTTAAGTTGAAATCCCCTAGGAGCAAGATGTTGGGTGCAGGAGCTGGAAGTATTTTCCAGACAGTGGTCAATTTTTAACAGCTGTTCCTGGAATTGCTGGGATGTTGCATCCGGAGGCTTGTAGACTACCACAATGACTAGGTTTTGGTTCTCGACCTTTACTGCTAAAACTTCCACTACATCATTTGAGGCATTAAGCAGTTCTGTGCAAACAAGTGACTCTGCAATGTACAGGCCAACCCCCCCCCTTTTGCCTGTTCACTCTGTCACATCTGTATAGGTTGTAACCTGGTGATCCATATTTCGTTGTCTAAGTGATCCTTTATGTGGGTCTCAGTGAAAGCCGCGAACATTGCCTTTGCCTCTGCAAGCAGTCCACGGATGAAAGGTATTTTGTTGTTTGTTGCTGGCTTTAGACCCTGTATATTTGCAAAGAAGAATGTCATCGGACTGGTGGTATTGTTGGTACTGGGGGGGATTTTTTTTCCGGCATTAGTATCTGTATCTGTTGGTTTGGAGTGGAGGCCATCGTCTGTGGTTCCACTCCAGGAATGACTGGATTTGGTGTACAATTTCTGCCATTTCCTGCCAGTTTTTTTTCCTTCCTGGCACTAAAAAACCTCTCCCTCTTGAGTGGCTGCTGTTGATGAGATCGTTGCTTTCTAGGTGTTCCACCACTCTTCTCCTGATAATCTTCTCCATGATTTTGCATACTATACATGTCAGTGACACTGGTCTGTTAGTTTAATGCTTCATGTCTGTCTCCTTTTTTAAAGATTGGGACTACATTGCTGTCTTCCATGCCTCAGGCAATCTCCCTGTTTCGATAGATGTATTGAATATTGTTGTTAGGGGTACACATAGCGCCTCTGCTCCCTCTCTCAATACCCATGGGGAGATGTTATCTGACCCCATTGCCTTTGAGGTATCTAGCTCACTCAGAAGCCTCTTCACTTCTTCCTCGGTTGTGTGCACTGTGTCCAGCACATGGTGATGTGCTCCACCTCTCCGTCTTTCTGGAGCTCCTTCTGTCTCCTCTGTGAACACTTCTTTGAATCTCTTGTTGAGTTCCTCACATACTTCACGGTCATTTCTTGTTGTCTCTCCTCCTTCCTTCCTTAGCCTGATTACCTGGTCCTTGACTGTTGTTTTCCTCTGATGTGGCTGTACAACAGTTTCTGGTCAGATTTGGCTTTCGCTGCTATGTCGTTTTCATATTGTCTTTGGGCCTCCCTTCTTATCTGTGCATATTCGTTTCTGGCTCTATGACTGCTCTCCTTATTCTCCTGGGTCCTTTGCCTTCTATATTTCTTCCATTCCCTAGCACACTTGGTTTTTGCCTCCCTGCACCTTTGGGTAACCATGGGCTCATCCTGGCTTTTTCATTTTTCCCTGTTACCCTTGGGTACAAACCTCTCCTCAGCCTCCTTGCATTTGTTGCTACATATTCCATCATCTCATTAACTGGCTTCCCTGCCAGTTCTCTGTCCCACTGAACCCCGTTCAGGAAGTTCCTCATTCCTGTGTAGTCCCCTTTCTTGTAGGTTGGCTTCATTCGTCCTGGCCTTCCTGCTTCCCCCTCCACTTGTAGCTCTACTGTGTATTCGAAGCTTAAAACCACATGGTCACTGGCCCCAAGGGGTCTTTCATATGTGATGTCCTCGATATCTGCACTACTCAAGGTGAATACTAAGTCCAGCCTTGCTGGTTTCATCCTCTCCTCTCTCTCTTGTAGTGGGCCCTTACGTGTTGGCACATGAAGTTTTCCAGTACCACCTCGATCATCTTAGCCCTCCATGTATCTTGGCCCCCATGTGGGTCCAAGTTCTCCCAATCGATCTCCTTGTGGTTAAAGTCACCCATGATCAGGAGCTTTGCCCTGCATGCATGAGTGTGTGTGTGCGTGTGTGTGTGTGTGTGTGTGTGTTGTGTGTGTGGCGTGTGTGTGTGTGTTGCGTGTGTGGGTATGTGTGTGTGTGTGTGTGGGTGTGTGTGTGTGGGTGTGGTGAGGGTGTGTGTGTGGGTGTGTGTGAGGGTGTGTGTGTGTGGGTGTTGGTGTGTGTACTCACCTAGTTGTTTTCTCACCTAGTTGAGGTTGCGGGGGTCGAGTCCGAGCTCCTGGCCCCGCCTCTTCACTGATCGCTACTAGGTCACTCTCCCTGAGCCGTGAGCTTTATCATACCTCTGCTTAAAGCTATGTATGGATCCTGCCTCCACTACATCACTTCCCAAACTATTCCACTTACTGACTACTCTGTGGCTGAAGAAATACTTCCTAACATCCCTGTGATTCATCTGTGTCTTCAGCTTCCAACTGTGTCCCCTTGTTACTGTGTCCAATCTCTGGAACATCCTGTCTTTGTCCACCTTGTCAATTCCTCTCAGTATTTTGTATGTCGTTGTCATGTCCCCCCTATCTCTCCTGTCCTCCAGTGTCGTCAGGTTGATTTCCCTTAACCTCTCCTCGTAGGACATACCTCTTAGCTCTGGGACTAGTCTTGTTGCAAACCTTTGCACTTTCTCTAGTTTCTTTACGTGCTTGGCTAGGTGTGTGTGTGTGGGTGTTTGTTTGTTACCATTTTGTCCTAGGCACATGTCGATTAGACACTAGGCCTGTTGTATATGCGTGTGCGTGTGTGTGTGTGTGTGTGTTTGTGTGTGTGTGTGTAGGTGTGTGTGTGTGTAGGTGTGTGTGTGTCTAGAGGTGTGTGTGTGTGTGTGTGTGTGTGTGTGTGTGTATGCAAGGGTTCTAAAGGAATGTAAAGAGGAGCTTAGCACACCTTTGGCTAATCTTTTCAACATATCACTACAAACTGGCATGGTGCCAGATAAGTGGAAAATGGCAAATGTGATACCTATTTTCAAAACAGGTGACAGGTCCTTAGCTTCGAACTATAGACCAATAAGCCTAACCTCCATAGTGGGAAAATTTATGGAATCAATAATTGCCGAGGCAGTTCGTAGCCACCTTGAAAAGCATAAATTAATCAACGAATCTCAGCATGGTTTTACAAAGGGACGTTCCTGCCTTACGAATTTATTAACTTTTTTCACTAAGGTATTTGAGGAGGTAGATCATGGTAACGAATATGAATATTGTGTATATGGACTTCAGTAAGGCTTTTGACAGGGTCCCACATCAGAGACTATTGAGGAAAATTAAAGCACATGGAATAGGAGGAGAAATTTTTTCCTGGATAGAGGCATGGTTGACAAATAGGCAGCAGAGAGTTTGCATAAATGGGGAGAAATCAGAGTGGGGAAGCGTCACGAGCGGTGTTCCACAGGGTCAGTGTTGGCCCCCTGCTGTTCACAATCTACATAAACGACATAGATGAGGGCATAAAGAGCGACATCGGCAAGTTTGCCGATGACACCAAAATAGGCCGTCGAATTCATTCTGACGAGGACATTCGAGCACTCCAGGAAGATTTGAATAGATGATGCAGTGGTCGGAGAAGTGGCAGATGCAGTTTAATATAGACAAATGCAAAGTTCAAAATGTTGGACAGGACAATAACCATGCCACATATAAACTAAATAATGTAGATCTTAATATTACGGATTGCGAAAAAGATTTAGGAGTTCTGGTTAGCAGTAATCTGAAACCAAGACAACAGTGCATAAGTGTTCGCAATAAAGCTAATAGAATCCTTGGCTTCATATCAAGAAGCATAAATAATAGGAGTCCTCAGGTTGTTCTTCAACTCTATACATCCTTGGTTAGGCCTCATTTAGATTATGCTGCACAGTTTTGGTCACCGTATTACAGAATGGATATAAATTCTCTGGAAAATGTACAAAGGAGGATGACAAAGATGATCCCATGTATCAGAAACCTTCCTATGAGGATAGACTAAGGGCCCTGAAACTGCACTCTCTAGAAAGACGTAGAATTAGGGGGATATGATTGAGGTTTATAAGTGGAAGACAGGAATAAAATAAAGGGGATGTAAATAGTGTGCTGATAATATCTAGCCTAGACAGGACTCGCAGCAATGGTTTTAAGTTGGAAAAATTCAGATTCAGGAGGATATAGGAAAGTACTGGTTTGGTAATAGAGTTGTGGATGAGTGGAACAAACTCCCAAGTACCGTTATAGAGGCCAGAACGTTGTGTAGCTTTAAAAATAGGTTGGATAAATTACATGAGTAGATGTGGGTGGGTGTGAGTTAGACCTGATAGCTTGTGCTAACGGGTCGGTTGCCGTGTTCCTCCCTTGAGTCAATGTGACCTGACCTGACTAGGTTGGGTGCATTGGCTTAAGCCGGTAGGGACTTGGACCTGCCTCGCATGGGCCAGTAGGCCTTCTGCAGTGTTCCTTCGTTCTTATGTTCTTATGTTCTTATGTGTGTGCGTGCGTGCGTGCGTGCGTGTGGACCAAAGATGAGTGGTAGCGTACGGTACGAGAGAGAGAACTAGTGGTGGGGGGGAGGGGCGGTCGGGGCGTGCCTTTATTAAAACAAAGGCGGGCGTAGGTGATGTTTCTGGGTACTTCCTCATCTCATCTCCTTTTCCTCTTTGTCTTATCTTTGTCTTTTTCGCTATTTTTTTTCATCGTTGTCCAGTTCTTCCTCTTCCTTCTCAATTTATCTCCTAATCTCCTCCTCCTCCTGTTTTTGTTGTTGGTGTTGCTTATCACACAGACACAGACGGAACAAGCCGTGGGCTTGGCTTCTGAGTGGGAGGAGGTGGGGTATGTGCTGACGGGGTGATGGAGTAGGGGGAGGATGAGGACGAGAAGGGAAGGAGGACTGTGGAAATAAATACCTAGTTTAATTTGCGAGTGTTGAACTTCAGCTCTTGGACCCGTCTTTTAACTCCCAAGTAGCGTTATTGAAGCCAAAAATTACCTTGAGTAGTTTTAAAAATAGGTAAGACCAATACATAAGTAGGTGTGGGTTTGTGTGAGTTGGACCTGACTGGCTTGAGCCAGTGAGTCTGATGTATGTATAATGTTCGCCAAGACCGTAGTCCTGGCACGGGTCTCAATCTTGCGATGACCTGTCTGATGCATTGCTCCTTCCTTCTTAAGTGGATGTGACTTGGACCTGACTAGCTTAGGCCAGTAGGTGACTTGGACCTGATAATATCCATATTGTATTACTACTACAACAAATAATACTACTACTACTACCACTAGTATTACACCTCACTCTAAGCCTATATATACCCTGTGTGTCCATATACTGGTTGTAACGGCTTGACAAAGCTCCTGGAGAGCGAAACGTTCCCACAATATAATGTCACATTAGTTGCACTTGCGTCCTTTTACCTAACATAGTAGTACCATTCACTACACAACACTGTAGTAACATTCACTACACAACACTGTAGTAACATTCACTACACAACACTGGTAACATTCACTACACAACACTGTAGTAACATTCACTACACAACACTGTAGTAACATTCACTACACAACACTGTAGTAACATTCACTACACAACACTATAGTAACATTCACTACACAACACTGTAGTAACATTCACTACACAACACTGGTAACATTCACTACACAACACTGTAGTAACATTCACTACACAACACTGGTAACATTCACTACACAACACTGTAGTAACATTCACTACACAACACTGGTAACATTCACTACACAACACTGTAGTAACATTCACTACACAACACTGTAGTAACATTCACTACACAACACTGGTAACATTCACTACACAACACTATAGTAACATTCACTACACAACACTGTAGTAACATTCACTACACAACACTGTGGTAACATTCACTACACAACACTGTAGTAACATTCACTACACAACACTGTAGTAACATTCACTACA